>OY282586.1:46504220-47704220 GCA_958298965.1 Chrysolina haemoptera | reverse complement strand
TTTATGCATGACGAAAAATTTTTGAGGTTTTGTTGATTTTTGATCTTTATTTGCTGGAGGGAAAACACCAATTTGTACGTGTGGGGGCCCTATGTGCGACTTCTCTTACCCCATTCGGTGGGCCCCCAAGGACCCACCAGTTGCCCTACAGTACTGGAGGGCTCTTTCAATATATATTTTTTTCTACCCTCATGGATGGGCTCCAATACCCCTCCTTCGCCACTTCCGACTAAGAGGCCTACATGCCCATGAAATTATCATTTTTTTAATACACTATCAAGAAGGTTGAGATATGATCACTTTCTCACAATTTGAATTCAATAGCAAAAACAAATAAAACTAGAACTTGCTCTTAAATATCTATTCGTTCAGTAAAAAAAAGTCACAGCATACAAAAAAATATTAACAGCACAATACAGCCTATATACACTACTCAAATCATCAAGTAGACTAGCTAGATTTTGATTCAATTCAGAATTTCCTGGATTTTATGTTCGATACATATAATAAAAACGAATCAATTGAACAAAATCATTTATTTATCGATGTCAATTACGTTGCTGTTACATTTTTTCAAATAAACGAAAAAATTTGAAAATTCTAGCATTATATCGCTATCAAGATAGCCAAAGTATTCACTCCTTGAACTTCGAATAAGTTACTAATATGCTTCTCTGTGGTAGGTATGTTTGAAATAACAAATTTCAGTAGCAGTTTCACTCATTGGCAAACATTTATATTACTTTGTTCACCTTAAGAAATCAGTAATATCCCACAGAATAAGACTTTTACTCATACTTCTAGGGTTCACAATAACTTTAAAACAATTATCTAAAAACAACAAATCAACATTTTCACTGAATCACCAAACATTCAAACGAAAACCAACAAAAATATCACAAACAGAACAAAAATAATAAATACTAAACAAAAAACGGAAATCCAGAACAAAATACACAAATTATAGATTTCACACATTATTGGACTAAAACACCTTTGATAACTTATCACTTTGCAATTTTAATTAAACTTTCACAATAATCAGGACCTAAAATAGGCCAAACAACAACACATGAAGTGTTGAAACTTGTTGTACCTATTCAAATGAGAAACCCAGGGCGAATCCAAATCTTCAAAAGATGTACATCTAATAAATTAAAAAGTGCTGCCTTTGTGGCATTGGGTTTACTTTTCTTGCATTCAAATGATGAAGCTATCAGCAGTAAAAAATTGATTAAAAAATATATGAGAATGAAAAAGTGTCGATGCAATGAAATGCACACAATGCTATTATTTGACGCCATCAAGAACTATTACTGTAAGATTTTTCATAAAAGAAAATTGATATTTTCATGTCAGTAACTTTGGGTATTTAAACAAGTTTTGCTTCTCAAAACTAAATTATACAAAAAATGTACTCATCAATTCCCATATTACTTGCTTAACAAAGATTTGTTACCGTTTTTAACCAGCTGCCTCCAAAATTTTGGTATTGCATTTTAATCATTTCTTCAGATATTAGATAATTAAAAAAAAATAATGAAGATATTCCCAAATACCAATTATTTTACAGTAAATTCATCAACTACTCCAAATTCCAGCAAAACCACCATTCAAGAGTGGATGTAAAAATTCCTGAAGTTTGACAACTCCAAGATTGCAGATATCTTCATTTATCGACTGAAATCTACATAGTCTGGTCACTGTTCAGTCACCTTTAACCCATTCTGGAATATTTTCCCAACAATACCACAAAAAAGTCAAATTAGACTACTTGAAGGTATTTAAAATAAGTACAATGACTCTCTGGTATCACCAATATCTTCAAAATCCTTTGTGAGACAGAAGTGCACTGAATGGAATATTGGTTTTCATTTTAATTTCCTCCGAGATACTAAAATATTATTTTATTATATATTAATATCAATAAAATGCATGTTTATCACAAAAAAACAAGTTATTTTCTTGGCAAACAATGACCTTCAAACATTAATTATTTGAAATTATTAATGTTGGTAATGACTGAAAATTACTTGAACATTGAATCTTTCTATATCAAATTTCACTAAATTTACATTTTTTATGTTAACCAGGTTCAAGGATTTATTAATTTATTTTACTATAATTTTATTACAAATAACTGATGCTTTCTCGATTCTGTATTAGAATATCCTCACTTTCAACAATAGTATTATACTCAGTGTAAACATACATTTTTACAACTGCATAAGCTGAAGAAACTTCTACAAACTCCTTATTAATCAATAATGGAACAAAGTACAAGGACATGGAGAATATTGTATATTTAATTAAATACACATAATTTTATGTTGCATTTGTCAATGTCTACAGTATACTTCTCACTTTCAGTTTTCAATTCTAAAGGATTTAAACTATGAAATGACAGAAAAACTATTTTATTGCTTTGAGTAAATGAAATGTTTACGATTGTCTGCTAGAACCTTATCAACTTAAGAAAAGTAGGGAAATTGAGGACAAGCCAGTATCATCTTCGAACCTTTCCAATCTTTGTTAACATCTATAATCCTGCTTGATTAAAAAACACTTCAATACCTATATACAGAATTGGTCAAATGTATGGACCCGCCCATTTTTCTCAGCTAATATTAACTATTGAAAAAAAGATCGAATGAAAGTTGAAGAGTGTTTCACTCTGCACCTTTTTGTAAATTCAAATATTTTTTTGATGTGCCATTGATGAAGGAGTGAGGTCATCAGCAATTTTTTTAAATAAAACCATGTATCATGTTCAGTATTGTTAGAAAGCTTGTTTTTATTTCTTCATCTATTAATGCATTAGTTCCAGTTTTTTATACTTAAAATTATCCCAAACATTGTAAGTGAAATTTCTTAATGAAACAACTGTTAATGTAGCATTTAAATACTTTTTTATGAAAACTTACCTACGCCACTGTCTGATTCGAATTGCAGTATCGCTAGAATATTTGTCTGGCTACATTTACCAAATGAGTAAATTTTTCAACAAAGCAAGCAATAGGTAAGTGAATTACAGAGTTTGACAAAAAATTACGAAACACACTGTATCTATTAAGAGAGTTCAAATAATAGTATTACTGAAACAAGAAAATAACAAGCGTTCTAACGATAGTTAACTTGACATATGGTTACATGTAAAAAAATTGCCGATGACGTCGTCACTTTTCCACCAATGGCACATCTTAGAAATATTTCAATTCACAAAAAGATGCAGAGTGAAATACCCTTCAACGTTCATCCGAATTTTGACATTTGACTAACTCTGTATATGGAAAATTAGTAAAGTCTTAGTAAAGACTTCAACCCCAAATTTATATTATGAACACTCTCAACATAATTCAACCCCCAAAGTGCTATTCCCTTTCCTTTCAAATTCCTCCCTGATTTCAAACCAAAATCTCAGTCAGTCTACTGGATATGTTGAACACTGTACTTACTACAAGAAATTATTCAACCCACAAAATTTCTTAAATTAGTGTTTACTGCCGCTAAATTTAACAAACTCTCTAAAAGCTTCTTGTATCTCTTCGTCCATTTCTGGTTCGGGATCACACAGTTCATCTGGATCGGAGAAGTCACTGAAATAGTTCAAAAGCTGTTAAAAAAAGTGATGAGCTTTTAATGTTTTTTTGTTTATAAATTATGCTCAAAGCAAAATATCTAAAAAAAAATCTGAATTCGACAATTGCACAAAATTTTCTGACTGGTTGATATAATAATAATAATATTTATTAACAGGACGAATCTTATTTATACAAAAATACGAATGTTTAAACATATTACAATCTTTTTTGTTCTTAGAAAATAGATATTTTATAGACATGTCAGTTTCCTAATCCTAAATGGTTGTAAATATAAAATATTAATAATTAATGGTTTATGCATGGTCAATACATACTATAGTTAAAAAAGTACTCTAAGAATTACAATACTACAGCTACTAAATAGATAGACATTTATTGATCATTTCCAACTTGTACATTGGATTGATAAGTCAAAATAGGTAATGGCCCAATTGGTGGGCAAAAAATATATAAATAAAAGATCTAAAAAATCTAAAGAGATACAAGTATAAAATACAGTTCGTAGACATATTAAAATTAAAATTAGGTATAAGTAATGTTACAAATTAAAATTGAATAGACCAGAACAGATATCAAAAGCATTGGCCGGACAATGTACAAATTTATAGGCAAATGAGTATAAGTACAATAATTACAATTCATTGTATTTGTGAGAGTTCATCTAAGAATGTTGACACAGAGCAGTAAATTCATTCATATCGTAGAATGCATTAGAGGTAAGGAAAGTTTTCAGTTGGGATTTGAACCTGAAGAGATTAGGCTGTTTTTTCAATTCATCAGGTAACATGTTGAACAGATAGGGCCCAGCATATCTTGGTGACTTTTTATGACTTGTGTATGTAATTGTTTTAAAGCGAAATTAATTTTTCCTCCTTGTTGGGTATTTGTGAATGTCTGCATTTAGTGTAAAGCTATTTTTATGTGTATAGGTATGACAGAGAATTTTATACAAGTATATGCCTATGAATGTTAGGAGTTTATTTTGCTTGAAAGTATCTCTGCAAGATTCACGATAGTCAAGAGAAAACATCAGACGTATGATTCTTTTCTGTGCTAGAAAAACTCTATTATTATCATTCGCAAGACCGTAAACTATGATATTATAACTTAATGTGGAATATACTAGAACATACTAAGTGGTCAACATCCCTTCAACATTCAGACTTAATAATAAAATCAAATGATTTCGGAAAGTATATGTTGTTGCTTGGTATAAACTGAACTTCAGTTGATGCCTCAGCAGATGGGTATTTGTAATTTTTATTTTGTTAGCCAGAAAATTCTGAGCAACAGTTCTTTAGGTAAGACATTTCATCCAACCAAATTCTTGTGTGATTTTAGTCGATCAATCCTAACCACCTTTTCCTTAAATATTGGAGAATACTAACCTCAAAATGTCATCATTAGAATGTATATGAGCAGCTATAAATTCACTTTCTTCATTCGTAAGGGCCTCACCCTCAGTATTGACAAACACAGTGGTATGTTCCTCCTCATACATAAAACCATCAGACTCTTGATCGGAACTGGAAAATGCAGGTAGTATTATTACCATTGGATTTATTTTGATTTGAAATAGAAAAATATAAACATAAGAACATGAATATTACTTACTCAGATCCTTCATTTGAATGCCCCCAATTGCACGACCTCAAATTCAAAACAGTTGGCAAAATTACCGAAGCTGAACCTCGTACAGTGTCTTTAACAGACTTCAGTTTGTTGAAGACATCATCCAAATCATTTTTGTTGCTTTTTTCTAAGGTATACCCTGTCAACTGCAAAAAATCTACTATATGCACATTCAACATACAAAATAAGTTATATACTGAGTATAGTATAGTATATTTTGTACTTTTGTACTTCAATAAATAAATAAATGAGTGTAATATTTTCCTTAACAACTTGAAACGTTTTACTGAAATATGTCGTTTACCTTGAGTGCTTGACAAATGCACTTGATATTTTCGTCACCCCCCTTGCTGAACAAACGATTGAATGAATCAATTAGTAATACTCCATACACATTATGGTGAGGAAGCTGGGTATACAGTTCGGCAATGAACAACAGAACATTCTGAGTATTGCTGTTGACTTCAATTTGCTTTTTACATCCCATGTGCAATTCTGCTCTGAACTGAGGACAGTGTGGTTCAATATACCAACATAATCGTGCTCCTGTATACCTGAAGTTTGCATTGTCAATCGCCTGAAAATATTAATGTGTACAATGAAAGGAATTTAATATTTCATAACACTTACCTGTTCAAGTAGAATTTTGACCATTTCCGATAAAGCCATAATATCATTGAAATATGGTGTGAGAGTTTCCAGAAATAATTCCAATAAGTTGTGGAACTGACCAGGGTCCTTTGTGAGTGTGGATATAATTTGCTTCAATCTTTTAAAATCAGCTGAGTCATCAATTTCATTTATGCTTGTGAACGGAGAATAATAATTGGAGTCTCTCACACCTTCACTCTCAATTGTTTTATGAAGTTTCAACCGGCTCTGAACGCTGCTGGCAAGACTTTCGATTCCATTGGTGTTAACAAAGTTAGGAATATGACCTTTAGGGTACCACTCTTGAGCATCTGAATTCAAACTTGAATTCGCAACCATCTCCTCCATATTGAGATTTTTTTCATTTGTGATATTCGAATTTATCTGTGTAACAGTTTCGTCTATTTCCACTTTTCTCTTGACTTCTGAGTGGGGGCTTGATTGTAAAGAACTGTTGAAAAATACCTTTGGTGTGCCCTTTGGTTGTCTCAACGTGGACTGAACCTTATCGGGAGTTCGATCCCACAAGACGGGTTTATTATCCATGATTGTAATTAGAAAGTTTTCTCATCAATTTCGTACAGCGATAACTTAGAAATAGTTTTATATATATATATATATACTAATCAACAACACATCCAATAAAAATAAACAAATCTAAAAACACCATCAAAGTCAACTGTCAAAATCTAACCCAACAGTCAACACTCAACCACAGAATTTATATAGTCTGTGACTGAACAGTGAACAGTGTTGCTTCCTCAGAGTAATGAAAGACATAGAGATAGAGATGCCCTGCCTATACCTACACGAATGCATTTACTTTTACTATCCTTTCATTCCTTTCCTATACAATTTGTCGGCGAGGGAGGTGACAGGTGGTGAAACGTTATGGACTGTTTGTTTACAAGAAGGACCAAAATAAAAACGAAGAATGACAATTTGATCAGAATGAAATGAGCAAGCATACACGAAACTACCCGATCGAGTACGGACCATGTGAGGCCCTCGCTTGTAAACAAAGTTGTGTTGCCTTCAAGACAAGAATGGAGGCTGCTTCGCTGCTCAAGAGTACTATAACCACAGCAGGATTGCCAACTCTTCAGAAGCTAACTATCGTACCAGCTATTCTAAATTATCAGATTGTTGACTGACAATAGCTGTTTTCGATTGGCGTTTGGTTCTGGTAGCGGTTGACATAAAAATGACAGTGGTTTACTTTCTGGTACTGACGTCATAGTGAATAATGAAACGAATGTGTTGATTGATACCGCGTTGGTTAACGGTTGGGCAGGCTTGGGGTGCGTTTAGTTATCGTCGGGCAATCCCATGAAAACGCCCGATGGTCATCTAGCTGTTCACAATTATCATCGTGTAAAATGTTTCTTTGTTCACGATTTTAATCCACAAAATAGTTGGTGAAGATTTGTCGCGGCTGCGCAGTGTGTGCAGACTAAATTGTCAAAATGTCATTTCTGCGCGGTAAATTCAAATTAGGACACTGCATTTTTCATTCGAATTTGTGTTTAGAGGGTCCCAATGCATATATAGAGTAAGTAAGTAACTTCTATTAAACAAAAACTATAAAAATTTGGCAAGTCCGCTTATCGGATATTTCCAAAGGCGGATCACTTGCAATTTTCTCCAACCGACAGTTTAAATTTACCGCCCTGAAATGACATTAATCAAGCCATAGACTACGTCTATCTCGACGGTCTCTATCCGCTTCGAATTCGATAGCATTGAGTCAAGTTAAACCGCCCTTCAGTTATGTCGTAATTTATTATTAAGTGGATCGAGGAATCCTATGAGCAAGTTTTTAAATTAATCGATGGATCCATCGATGAGCATTGCATCCCTATTTACCTAATGGAAAATGAGAATGACAGCACGAATGCGCATTATCCATCGGTGAATTTAAAAACTCGCCCAATGCTTCAATCCGATTGAAAAAAACCTAACTTCACAGCAATATGTCGAATTTCGTAACGTAAAATTTCTTGTGTTCTGCGAATTAATTCACGAATCATTGTTGAAAATATGCGAAACCTTAATCCTTTCCTCATCCATGTATCCCAAAAAACGTTTTTCAGTAAGCAGTTGAATAAGAAAAACACTGCTCTCTTCTTTGGACAATACGTTTTTTTTCTTTATTATTATTTTATTTTATTTTATTATTATTTTGTTCTCCATTTTGTAAAAGAGAAACTCATTCAGATTACAGAACATTGAGACGATAAACAACCAATCGTTTATCTCGTAATTTCACTTCTCTTCAAGGCGATCGGTTGGGTCCAATCCCATATTTTATGGAATTGACTTGAGTGGTCCAATCCAATCCGAAAACTGTATATCGATTAGGTGGATCGGATCCAGTCAAGTCAAACCCATTTCGAGCGGATCCAAAGTTGTGAGATAAACGTAGTCATATATTCAAAACAAGGTCTCGCAAATTTGACCCCAAAAGACCAAAGGGCCGCCTTCGAGTGCCGCTTCTATGTAGGTGAGGTATTCTGTGACTGAATCTCGTAATCAGTGCTGCCAACAAAGGTAACCAAGAGGCAAGAAACCAAAATTGAATGACGCTTTCATACCTCATGTTCCGATATTGCTGAACAGTACTGCCCAGTAAAAGTTGACGTTCCGATTTTACTGAAATTCACTGGCAATGATTTCGCGCCACTTTTCAAGATACCCTGTTAGACGTTACTGTACAGAAGATGGTCGTGTAGTTTCAGTATCCCCTCCCCTAACTGAAATAACAAATAACTTAGGTTTTAGGTTATACTGGTTTTATTTTTATTTTTGATTTGTTTTGGTTGATGTACAAAATTATAAAATTAATATATTAGTATCAAATCATTATTAAAAATGTATCAGGTGGTATTGGACGATTTGCGAGTAGAAGTAGATGCAGAAACCGCAGTTAATTTACGAGGTTTGTTCTTTTTTCTCTCATGAGTCTTTTGTTGCAATAGATAATTGAGTTGAAAATAAATATTTCAGATTCAAATTATGCTAGGCGATATTTTTTTACTGTGATTACTGATACTGATCCATCGTTCCGAAATTGGCTAGCAGTTTCAGGTTACTGTTACTGCGACGCGTTCCGAAATTACCTACTGTGGCCAGTACTGGTCAGCAATATCGGAACATGAGGATGAGCTTCGTCTGTCGCGCGCTACAGTCAAATCGACCAATAAAAAACGTTTACTCCCCTACTTTCACTTCCCCACTTTTCTGTCGCGCCAGGATTCGTCGATAATAGGTTCGTTCGCGTTCACAAAATAAACAGTCCGAAACCATCACAAGCATGCGTAGTCCCACAGAACTCAAAGAATCCGTACAGTTCTGTGAAACTGCGCATGCTTCTGATGGTTCCGGACTGTATTTTGTGAATGCGAACAAACCTAATGTCGATATCGATATGTATGTAGTTGAAAACTTCGAACTGTTTTTATGTTTATGTTTGACATGAAAAATAAAAATGATATGAATAATAAGGACTATTTTTGAAATTAGTAAACAAGTATTGATAGTAGAGGGGATATGTCGCATACTACAGTCGAAACTCTCTGAAAGCGGCTTATGCCATGCCAATGGTACAAGAACAGTTCAATATTTTAGATTTGAAGGTCTTGGTGCAAGAAGAGGACAGCTCCATTTCTGAATACTTTTCAGAAACAAAGAAAAAAGTTTAAAAAATGAATTTTTGATATTTCGCATTATTTTAGACTTTTTACTTATAAACAAAATTATTCGTCATATAAAGGTTTATGTACTGGACTTGTCCTGTTTTTGCTCCAAATACATGTGTTTTCATTGGATTTTATTCTCCTGAGAGCTGTCCCATTCTTCCCCCGAAACACACTGTTACAACTTTCTTTTAATAATATCCTATGGATTATTTATTTACTTTTATATCCAAACAGATGGTTTAATGTGTTCTGGGTAGACCTTGTTACTAACTACATATGCCACCTTAGGAGCAGCACTGTTAATTTTTAGGTAACAGTGAATCGTGGAGGATTGTTCCCAGCCGGCGACAATATCCAATCATTCAGATTTTCACATCTGAAAATGAAACACACCTTGCTCCACCTGGGAATCGAGCCGGCAACCTTCACGATCACGAGCACCGGTGCTAACCACTGCGCCAATTCCCGAATATTAGTTGGACCCGTATCGTTCTTCCACACAAGTATTGCGAATATTTTTCTTCATATATGTCAATATAAAACAGAAAATATTCACAAAGTGAAGCTGTCTCCTTCTTGCACCGAGGCAATAAAATGGTATTTGCAAAATAAATCATATTAGATATTGATTGATCAAACAGAACTTGATACGGAAAAAGATACTGATTTAACTTCAGAAACTGAGGTCTAGAACATGTTTCGTAAATCTGGTTTAGCTCATGTGCGAAAACATATTTTTTTCCTAATGATTTCAAGCTCAAGCACCACCTGTTATGGTACCTGAGACTAAAAAAGCCCCGTGAAGATTGTGTTAATAGTTCATTACAATCACTACAATTCATCAAGAAAGAAACAAAAGAATTTTTAAGTAGTAATATATTTTAATTTTTTTGTTTACAATAGTATATAATAATATACTCGTATCTAACCTAAAAAACACTGAACACAAAAATTAATATTTTTTTTAAAATCATCCATTATAAAATATTCCAAATTTATTAAAGCAACCAAAACTTCTATAATGAAGTGAGGAAAAATTTACAATATATGAATAAATGTAAGTATACCTAATGCGCTTGTGTTCGTTCATCCTGAGGAAATTTTATTCTATAAATGGAGATTATATTATGTTCATAGCGATTATTTATATTTGAACAAATATTTATACTTTTATATCCTATTCTATACATGCCAAAACTATATGACCATAATATGATTTTGTTATAATAAAGATGACTAAAATAATCATACCTAGTAACTAAAGGATGAAAGTATTGTGTTTAATTGATGTTTTTTCAAAATATATTATAAACAATATAAGTATACTGTAAGGAATGTAAATTTTATCAATATCTGTCTTAGGATGAGAATAACTTCACAAAATTATTTGATTAAAAAGATCAGTAACCTTAGTCTTAGGTTTTTGAGCAGTCTGCCCAACATAGCATCTGCTTTATTTTACATAAATATTATGAAAATATGCTATATATGAGGTTGAGTAAGTTGAATAAAAATAATCAGAACATAGGATTCACAACCAATATATTATGATCATATGTTTTTACAGAAAAATTCCATAACAAACTCACTCTTGTATAAAATCTGACATGAATTTGTACCTTGCAAATAGCAGTTTAATCATTACGTTAACTATTTAAAAAATATTTTACCACATCTCTTCTGAGGGCTAAATCTTTATGTACATATCGACAATGTAGGAGGTTTATTATTCTATTACGAGTTAAATGGTAGTAGGGATTGAACACAAAACAAACCTGCAGTCTATTGAAAGTTGTTTGAGCAAAACGAAAATATAACGTTGTCCACTTATATTTCGCGCACAATCAACAGCAAAAACAGCTTCAACCCAGGGTCAACCAATTCGAAAATAGGAACATTTTGTAAGAGTCATAGATCAAATACCGAGTGGATTTTTTTATGGACTTAACTGATTTCATTATACCGGGTGACCCGGAACCAATTTACCCCCCTGTAACTTCGTTGTTATTTTGTTTAGATGTTTCATAATTTAATATATCTATTTGAATCTTGACATGATTTTTTCATGTCAAGAATCGGATTTCCTCCACAAAATCAAACTTTCAATCAATATATCTATTTGACTTCGTGACTGTATAATTTAGCAAGTATCAGACCAAATATGACACTTCCGGTTTGACCGGAGGCACTTCCATTTTTTTTAGTTCAAATGGAAAGTACAACTTTTTTTTTAATTACATATATATATCACAATCATACTTCCAATTCACAAACTACTGATATACTTATTTGAGATTTTATAAAAAATTACTTTTTGAATTCCCCTCGTAACGGAACATTTTCATGAAAGTGTGCTTTGGATGATGAAACAAATTAATAGATCATCTCCATCCTATACCTACATTTGTATTGAGTCTTTCAACTTATCTTCATAAAAAATAAATAGGAGACAAATATAAGTAGTTGTTTTCATGTTTAGTATTTCAATATAGATAGGAGTTTCTCTACGCAAAAAAATTCTATGTTAACATTTGAAAGCAATGAGTTTATTAATGTTGAAAAATAAAGAAAAACAAAAATTGGGAAAATAGTTGTCTGCATACAAATCATAGTGTGAAAACTTTGACATCGAATTATTATTACTCACATACTATCTTCCACAGCACACTTTCATAAAGGCTAGAAGTGGGTCAAAATTCACTTGCAAGATTTTACAAATTAACTAACTAACCAACAGGTCAAATTAAATAAAAGCTCGAAAAAAATTGTTGTTTGTAAACTAAAATAAGTTTTATTCCATCTTTTCAGTCAAACAGTCGTCCACAATTTAGAAAAAAAGAGTGCGTTTTCATTTGTAACGTTTTATTTGTTTGTTCTTAATTTTTTCGTTATTGTCGATTGTCAACTTCATACTTCATATAACAAGATTTCAGTATATCTTTTTCATTTTGTAGGGTGTACAGAAATTTGATACCCACTGTGACGACAATGAGAAATATGAACGCCAATCTCTAATTTGTAAACAAAAGATCGACTCACCTATGAAAGCTGAGATTCTGGTTGTTAGAAAAAGAAAGATTGCTTGCAAACCCAACAATAAAGCACCATCATTAGTCTCTATCTATTGTTCTTTCACTATATAATCCAAAACACAACAAAACACCAATATTTCCACAAATAACTCACATGACAAAGAATGTCAACAGGAACTGGTGAAATTTGTAAACAAAATAGAATTCTTATGATAACCAATAACCAACGCGTATTTTGACAGCGTTGCCGCTCGTTCAGCATTGCAAAAGTCTGTACAGAATTCTTTGGAAACAAAGATTTTTCATTTCATTTTGCTAGTTTAGATCCTGGAATGTATAATACTGGTTTTCATTACATAAACAAGGATCGGAATTATCAGTTACTGAATGGAATTAGTTGACGATAAAGTGTTGGAGGGTAATAGAGAATTATAACAGTTTTGACATGGTAACGCCCAACTCAACAGCACCACCTTAGAATCTGATCGTTCAGTGGCTACACGTAGTGGTTTAAATAACTGGGTCCATTATTTATTTATATGTCCATGATTAAAAGTCAAAACAACGTCTGCAAAGGCTTTGACTGAAGCTCCTTCCATATCAGATATATTCGTGTTTATATCTCCTGTATAGTCATCCTTTATCAAATACTCGAACAACCCATGACTCTGTTTATAAAGCAAATATTGCTAATAAAATTATAATTATATGGTAGATCGACTGAGTGCTGAGACGTTGATAAAACATTCTGCTGTGCATTTTTTTCAAGATAGCTTTAGCCTGTAATACATTCATTCATAATTCATTGGTATTTACATTATTTTTTGGTATATAAATATATAATACGAAACAATAGTTTTAGAATTTTTTGAGTTGAGTTTTTGGATCCTCAATCTGGCAGATCTGTCTACCCCTTCCTTTTTATGGAAGATATAATAAATAAAAATTGGCAAGATTTGTAACCAAGCGAAACAACAATCCCGCAAATATTTGTTTTCAAATATATCTGGATATTTTTGGAAACTCCCTTGAAAAATGAGCATGGAAGAGAAAAATTTTGTGGAATTGGTGAAAATATTCATAAATATATTGAATGAAAAATCGAAAACTTATTGCTCGGATGAAGAATTTCTTTTTAATCAACAGTTATGAACTCTGTACCTCTTTTAAGGAATACTCAATTATATTTTAATTCGGCAACTTTTTTTCTTTCCTCTTCTTTACTTTTGACTGTTTCAGACTAGGTACTAAAACCGAATCAATGGCTGACTAGTTGATTGTGGACAAAATATAGGGGGTCTACGGTTTATTAATGGATCAGTCTTTTGCAATTGTTGTGAACAGAACATTCCATTAGAAAATGGGAAGTGATTGATAAATGTTAAACAAAATAAGGAGGTTATGTTCATAAAATTATTTTTTCTTGTCAATATATAGTATGTTTTAGGTGTACTGAGTGAATTCAGCAAACTTTTTGAGTGAAAATGTATTTCATTTCACTATTCAAGTTCAGAAATGAACAACCCTCTATATTTCGGAAAATAAAAGCTCTAACTACGAAAATACAAAATATAGACCTTTCTTCTCTGATAACAGGTAGATTTCAAAGCAATAGATCTCTTCTATTACAAAAAAATATAGGTATTTTATACTCATCTCACTGCTATTCATAAATTATAATAAAATAATAAATGTCACAGAAAGCAAACTTTTTACACATAGCTAAAATACATTAGAATGAAAAAATGTACATTTTATCTACAGAAATCTCATTGGTAGTTTTCAAAATGAAAATGGAATTGTTCGAAGTTATAAAATCTGTTCATGACGGCAATACAAAAAATTAATTGACCACTTTGCTGGACTGTTTGCAGCTCGGAAAATTGATTACCAACGAATTTGAACTATTCTTCAGAGGTAAAGCCATACAAATAGGCAGTATTATGTTGATATGGACACAGCATATTGTCTTTTGGAAAACTGATAGCATGTAAACTGTCCCTCCAAGAGCCCCACCTGATGATAAAACGTAACAGTCCATAGTTTTCTTAAAAAAATCGGAGGTTTATAATAGTCCAGTTGTTAAATTTCACGAGCCAATTAAATAATAATATAGTCCAAGTGCTGTAGCCAAAATGTTATTAAAACCTGACAATAAAATCAATAGAAATGATTTTTGGTACACGGGCAGTTTTTGAAAAGTACTTTAAAGGAAAAAATTGTTCTGCCACGAGCACCTATGGAAAGTATGGAAAATTCCCGGGAAAACATGGAAAATTGGTAACTTTGAAGGGGTTGAAAATTTCGATATAATGTATGGAAACGAACTTCTAGAACGTAAAAATCTCTATAAAAAAGGTCTGTTTTTTCGAAAATTGCTACCTATGAGATATAATGAGCTATAATTGATATTTTCAGATTTCCGCGCGAACAACTTGGGATATCATAAGACGTTCGACTAAAATTCTGTATCTCCCTTGTTTTTGGTCGAAAATTTATAAACTAAACGGTATTTTGAAGGAAAATCCTTCAAAAATAATCATATATAGCTGGCGGGTGTCGGTAGAAGTGGTTGTATTTGATAATCGAAGCTGAAATAATGATCTTTGATAAATAAACAATGAAATTTTACAAATTGTTTACGTTTTCTTTTCGAATTTGCTCGACAAGCTGAGGTTGCTCAAAGATTAAGTAGGTCATATTTGAGCAAATCAGATATAACATTCATTTCCAATTCATCTAGGTACCAGTTGTTTTTTAGTTCAGGAAAATTCTGGGAAAGATAGAAAATGATGACCGAAAACTTTGTTATCAAAGAACAGGGTCTTTGCAATAAAATGACAAGTACGCTTTTTCAGAAATCTCCACTTTTATATTTTTACGTTGATTGTAAAGACATCGGTCACGAAAAATTAGCGAACTAAAAAACAACTAGTATAGAAAAACTTATTTAGTTAGGCGGCCCAAAATAAATTGGGTATGAATATTATATTCGATTTGCTAAAATTTGGCCTTGTGAATTTTTGAGCAAACTCAGCTTGTCGAGATAATTCCATAGGAAAGCGTAAAAAAATGTTCTACCGACACCCGTCGGCTATATGATAATATCTGAAGGATTTTTCTTCAAAATACCGTTTAGTTTATAAATTTTCGATCAAACACAAAGGAGATACTATTACAAAGATTTTGGTTGGGCGTCTTATGATAACCTGAGATGTTCACAAGGAAATCTGAAAATATCAATTATAGCTCATTTACAAAGATTTTGGTTGGGCGTCTTATGATAACTTGAGATGTCACAAGGAAATCTGAAAATATCAATTATAGCTCATTATCTCTCATATGAAGCAATTTTAGAAAAGACATGTGGAGACCTTTCTTATGGAGATTTGTACGTTCTACAAGTTTGTTCTTATACATTATGTCGAAATTTTCAACCCCTTCCAAGTTATCGATTTTTCGAATTTTCCCCACTTTCCATAGATGCTCGAGTGCAGAACATTTTTTTTCTTAAAGTACTCTTCAAAAACTGCCCGTATGCCAAAAATCAATTTATTGGTTTTAGTGTTAGCTAAAAACCCCTGGTTCTTGGACTAATATAATTTTTCTTCATAACCAGACGAATGTCGTATGATTACAAACAGAAAGAATACATCTATTTGTTCATATATTACTGCAAGACTGATTCCTAGATAGGTTCCCATAGCAACTCAATTTTTAAACAAAATTTTCAAAAAGTCTTTACAATGTGGACAATAAAAATTGATATCGTTATCTAACAACCAATGATAAAAAACGCCGACTTTCTTTCCACTGGTATCCTGGCCATATGAATTACAATTGAACTAAAAGGTTACATACATATTATAATACTTAGTCTTTTCCTTCAACACTATATAAATTAACCCGGGTATAAAACATCTATTTATATAAGTAAAAAAAGGACTTCACATCATATTCGTCAAACACAACAACCTGAAAAAAAATATATAATATTATCAAGGGAAATATTTCACAAAAGTAAATATTCTTGTTTTCAATATAAAATTTGATTTTTCACATTGGTGAGTAGCTAAAAGAAAAAAACTGGTTTGGCTAATACCCCCCTCAATCTTGTTTTAAAAATCAATTTTGGCACATGTCAAAGCTGTTTAGAATTCAATTTCATACACAAAAACAAAGTTTGGAGAGATTAATGCAAAAAAATTGAAAATAGCTATTTTTTTCAATATTTTACAATCAATTAATTAATTAATATCAATTTCTCTTCTTATGAATGGCTTGACTACAGTGAAACATTTGTATTTCAATGATAATAACGAAAATTTCTTATTTTCTCTACACCAGAGAGCACTAAATTTATGCACGTGCGTTTCACTTCGCACATAATCTTAAAAATGGTGCGTCAAATTAAAGAGGCTTAGAGTTTTGATGTTTTAGTTTAGTCAAGCTATTCATAAGAAAAAATTTGATATTTTTATATAGATAAACTGTGTTTATGTATATAAAATTGAATTCTAAGTAAAAATTTCAAATGATTTTTTTCAGTATCTTGCCATCTTATCCCACTTTTTGCTTTTTCATAGCAATGTCTTTCAATTTGCAGCCATACTAGCGATCACGTGACGTGTCAAAATCGATTTTTAGGTCATCGGACATGCAGAAACTTTTTCCCAGATTTTTTTTCCAATACTCTAATAATAAACTTTTTCCTATATGGTACATACTTTTTAGCGGTCACTGTATGCCTGCAACCCACCAGTCTGACAGATTTTACATAACTAATATCGTCCCGAATATGCTTGGACCTCGCTGATTATCATTATTATTCTTTATCATCGCCACCATATTATCATGACAAAATGGATTGAGGGGGCACCTGAATGAATATTTTCTTTCTTGGCATGGTGAAGTTTCATTCCGAAACATTTATAACGTCGTTTTTATGGGCAAGCGTTTCTTGCTCTGAGGAATTTTTACTTTCACATAGTTTCCGAGCTTGTGTTTTTATAAGCTGGATTGTTAAAAAGTCTGGGCAGACTTTTTGCAGATATATGATAAAAAATCCCATATGACGAGGTCTTTAACAGTGACAATGTAGATTGACAACAAGATCCAAATCTCATATTTTAAAGAAAGTTGTTTTGTTTAATTTGGGAATATGAGCGGTATTCATAACCTCTCAAAAACAATCTACCATATTCTCCAAAATCAATATATGGGAAGCAAAAAAGTTTTCTTAATAATGAAAACTTTTTTGATATATTATATTTATAAAAGTGCTTGCGAAATTATTCTTGCAGAACCTTTGGATGGACATGTGAGTAAACAGATGTAATACAATATGCGTTGAGGTACTAGCCAGAACAGCCCAATAAAATCCCTATTTTAAAGCATTGGTTGATAACTTTATTTATTGGCTCCATCAAGTTCAGTCAAAAACGAACAAGCAAACATTTTCGAAAATATAGACTGAATTTAGAACCATGGGAATATCAAAAACTGTAGATACCATTTCAGTTGAGTGAAAAAAAGTTGCGTAACCGAAGGTCCATTCATATATGGTCCGGTGTTTCGTTATCTATTAACCAGCATAATTTTTTTTTAAATATGGCACTGTTTTAATGAAAACAGTTTTGGAGTATTTTTCTTAATAAATTCAATTATGTATCACTTATAACAGTTTCATATGTAAAATTGGGTATCCCAGAGCTGAAGAAAATCAAAAGTTTGGGATTTGTTTTGATGATTTGTGAAGTAAAACTAACATCTATACTTACCTCAACAAATAATTACTATCAAAATGTAATGAAACTGTTATATGTGATTCGTTATGGAATTTCAAATGAAAAATACCTCAAAAAATTTGTATTAAAGGAGGGTTGTAATTAGAAAAATCAAGTTGATGGTTGATTGATAACGAAAAAGTTGCTACAAAGGAGTGTTTCTTATATTGCTCTATCTCTAATGATAGTATAAATAATATAGAAATTGAAAAATTCACATTTTCCAAAATAATCTATCAATTTTTTTGTAAATTTTATTCTTCCTTGTAAACAGATTTTCTGTTACACAACTTTTTTCCAATTTAACCAAAACTGTATCTATTAACCTTTTTGATATCCACATGGAAGACATCCTCATTTTGAACTGACTCACATTGAGTCAATAAAGGTTTTTAAAGCGGAATGCAAAATCTAATTTTGTATTTTGAAAAATTGTGTTTTCAGTTTCTTTAAACTCATATATGCAAATGACTCACCCATCTACACCTATTTCTACATTTTTAGTTCTTCAGAAGCTCTGAAGTTAGAGAGTGTCTTTTTAATCCTCAAAGCTGTGAGCCTGGCAGTTGCATTGTGATACCAGCATTCTTTCATCAGCTTCGACATAATGTGGAGAGCCTCACAGCTCTGCCAACGATTCGGTATACTCGGTCTTTGTTTGTCCACGCAAATAGCCCTGTAAAAAAAATATATTCAAGAGATGTCACTTCCATAATAGCAATGGTATTACTAGATATTTGAGTAGCAATTAATATAATCACGGTCTTCTTAATACTCCGAGCCGTGATGAGAAAATCGGCAGTCAACAGAACCACCGTCTTATGTCAAATACTTTAAATTTTGCATACGGTCAATAATTTGTTCCGCTTCAAGTAACCCGGTCAAAATATTTTTACCATTCATTAATCCACTTTCCTGTGGAGTCAGCCCAGCACAACTTGTGATGTCGAAGAAACTAAGAGAAACTTCCCATACATGATGAGAATGTACAACCAGAAGTCTTCGACCATAAGAAAATTAAGGAAAAAATGAAAATTGAAAAATATAAATCAGAAAACTATTTCAATAAACAACATAGATCGAAAGATCTAGAAGAATTGAAAGAAGGAAATGAAGTTTGGATTACAGACAAGAAGGCAGAAGGAGTTGTCATGAAAAAGGCGCCATAGCCCTGATCGTACGTAGTTGAAACCCAGTCAGGGAGGTTGAGGCGAAACCGAAAGTATTTGGTTTATCTAACACAAGATAATCTGGCATCTAATCACAATCCTGAAAATATCCCAGAAGAACCCATTAAAAATGTTCAAGGATTTGTAAGAAGCCTACATACTTGCAACATTTTCTTTCCTTTCGAATTCTTTTTCATCAGTTAGATATAATTTATCTCTATTTCAAGGAAGAGAGATGTAGAGATAGGTATCACAATATATATGAATGTGGTGAGTCAGATTGATGAAGGTGTCAGATCGACAGTTTTTGTCAAGTAATACTCTGTATCAAACATTAGTTGTAAATCCTATAAAATAAAACTATATAAAGAAGTACTTGTTATATTTTAGTTCGAAAATATGAATAGGAAATTCATAAAATCTTTTGTTGATCTTTCATCCAGTTTCCAACTAATATAAAACTTCTGCACGCACACGGATACGACCACAATGAAACAGTTTCAACCAGTTGGCAGAGCAGTGAATATTATTATACAGACTCAGATGAGGAAGATATATATGATTGATTATTGTCGATACCGCAGACAACGGATACAAAGGGGGTACTTTCTGTGGCATGTCAAAAAAAAAAAACAAAGAAAGAAACATTGAGAAACCCAACAATTTACAAATTTACATGCACTGCTTATTTGAAAAAAAAAATATATCGCAAACCTTCTCATCTCTTCAACTGTCGGATCCGGAGGAACTGCATCGTAGAAAGGTAACTGGTATTCGTCGTATATACCGCCGACGTTACATCGTCTCGATATTTCCCAAAAAATGAGCCCCAATGCGTATACGTCGGCTCTCTTGAACGAATCGAACTGATCCATGTTCATCGTATCGTCCAACACTTCGGGCGCCATGTATCTTTTTGTTCCGACGCGGTTATTCAGAGGAATGTCCACGGTGTCCGTGGTTATGTCGTGTCGAACGGCTAGGCCCAAATCGCCTATGGCGCATGAACCGTTTGACTTTACCAGTATGTTTTTGGACTTCAGGTCTCTGTGAGCGATCGCCGGCTTTCCTATTGAGAAAAAGCGTCAAAACTAAACATAACACCAGCATGTAATAGTAAAATAAAACCAAATACAAAGGAAATCCAAACTAATCCGAATGAAAATGGCTTTGAAACTACAGCTCATGTTGTCCTTATCAAAAGTTATCATATGCTCAACCTTCCTTATTTACTGATGAGTGTAATTTTTTCTAAATAAGCATTTTAATTTTGAACAGACTGCATATGTATGTGTAATTGTATATGTATACATAATTTTAACAATTCAACTTTATATATATTTAAAAAAATTGTTTTACTGTTTTTATACTAACCTGTTTTTTTTTATATTTTGACTAACATGATGCGAAGCTATTAATACTTTACGTCTTAGTTTCAGGTAAGCCTCGTCAACAAAATTTGTATTATATGATAGTAACGCATTTCTGATTCTGGTACCTATATTCATTAAGGAAAGTGTAACTGGTGAGCTAGTTCTATTTTATTCTGCTTGAAGAAATAATAACAACTACTTTGGAAAATCACATACATGAGGCAAGATATAATTCATCTTATTCCTTCCAACAAGATTGAGCTTCACCACTACTTTCCTTCATTAGTTCAGTTAGACATAGGCTATTGGTAATGGTAATGGGTGGGGGACGCAAGCGTCAGCGACTAGGCCCCAGTGCGGCCTTTTCGCAAACCCCAGCACCTTCACTCATTCCATGTCAGATACCTGCTTGAACCTCTTCGACCTTCTTATAATTGTCGAAATATCCTTCCATTGCAAGGAGTGCAATCCATCTTCCTTAATAGTGGCAGCTCCGAAGACATTTTGTCTGAGCCTGCTATATATTCCACATTCGCACAGGAAGTGGAAGGAGTCCTCCTCCTCACCACATTTCGAGTACAGTGGGTCGGCGTCAACTCTGATGAGTCAGATCCTGAGACCGCAGTGGTTAGAACTCCCACCAACAGTCGGTGTTCTTTGCAGCTTAGCTTCAATATCTTAGCCCAACCATTCAGTACCGTTGATACTAGCATCCTTGTTATGCTGAGTTCGGGTCCGGCTCCTTGCTTGCTAGCTGTTCCGCCTGCTCGTTGCCTTCAACCCCTGCATGGTCTGTACTCACATCTGTGTTATTTCCTTTTCAGTCGCAAGACTCTCTAGGGCGTTTCTGCACTACTGAATCCTCCTGAATCTGGTTTTGGTTGCGTTCAGAGCTCTGATAGCGGCCTGACTATCAGAGTAGACATACATGTTTATCTGGGCCGGACCTCACCTCTTCCATTCTGGTTACCTCTAGGAAGGCATACACCTTTGCTTGGAAAACTGTTGTTAGAGAACCTAGCGCATAGGCTCTTATCTCCGTTTTCCAAGTAAACTCCGGCTTGTCCCTCTTCCAGTTTGGACCCGTCTGTAAGACAGACTGGCTCTGAAGATGTCTCTTATCCAGGGGAATATGCCTTTCAGCGCTTTCTGTAGCAATGCTGGAAATATGCCATACAGAACTGTCGCCTTGAATGGTTTGAACTCATTCACTGCCCACCGAATAGTCTCTTCTGTGACCACCTCTTTGGCCTTTCTCTTCGATCTCAGCTGTCACCTTCCTGTTCCAGGAACCTTCAGTAGGTGCTCAGAGCTCTTGTCTGGATATTGTCCTATTTCCATCCTATCTTTTGAGCGATCTAATTATGCCCTTCGTCTCACTGCGCAGTATCTTGACCAGTCTCTGGGAGTCAATTTCTCCGCAGTATGTTCGCCAACTGTCTCTTTTACTTAACCTCTTGTTTGAAGTTCCTTCTCGCTTCCCGAAAGCCATCTCAGTCATCTTACCGCCCCGATCCGACCGCCTTGCGGTGTTGTCGCTTGGCATGAAAACGGTTTCAGATGGGGCTTCCTGCTCCACCACTTTACCTCAGTTTATATCTAAAGAAATACTTTCCGTTGCGGTTGCGCTCTCAAGGGAAACGCTTTCTCGAAAGTTGCTACAACTTTCATTATTCCTCTTTCAACTTCCTCGTCCAAAAGCTTAGGGGACGTTAGCACCTGTGAGTTCTGAAAGACACTCTGTATATGTGTCCCATTTTGTGTTCCTGGCCCGATTTGAACGTATCATGTGATGGTCGGATATTGCTGACCTATGTCCTGAGTCACTTTCCAGTTCCTTATGTTGTCCCCAATTTCCCACGAGACCACCTTTATATCAATAACCGCCTTTCGGATTCTATCGATAAAAGTGAACTCTGTTCCTCTGTTCTCTAGGACCCAAGGAACCTAAAAGGAATGATAGATTTCCAGGAAGATGGATTGGTCGAAATAGTAATTGAATGGACAACACGATCCCCCGTTTTGACGCCTCTATATTATTTTTTTATGGGGGCGTCTTGAATCGGTTGCTTATAAAACCCAATCGCGATATGTGGAAGATCCGAAGAGAAGAATACCACCGGTATTAGAAGGCGGAGAATTTTTCAAACCCGCCAAGGGCGCAGAAGGGCCTTGTTACGGTCATAACGGTAACTTTTGAACAGGAGAACATGAACTACATGATATGAAAAAAGTACACGGTTTCTTTACTAATTGATTTCCAAAATTAAAAAGTTTATTTCCGAACTGTCATTAAACTGACATTCTCTTGTGAGATTCTCTACGTTATTGTGCGAGTCCACAGTGACTTTTTTGTTAGTACCGCTATTTTTTTAATCAAATCGATCTGTTCTCTCTCTCTCCCTCTCTTTTTTTTTGCTATAAAAAAGTAGAGCAGCTTGACAAAAATATAATCAGGACAGTCACAAATCAATCACGATAAATTCAACAATACGTCATTTCCATACGTAACTTTTTCTTCAACTGGGATATATTTAAACGAACATTACCAACGAACACAATATACGAACAAGTGAATAACGAATTTTCATTGAAAATGACTTACCTTGTGTACCCATTATGTCCATGTGCAAATGAGCTAGACCTGTAGCAATGGACAGCGCCATGTGTATCATACCGGCCTTGTCCATAGTATTTCTATCAAGGTAATCAAACAAAGAACCACGTTCGTGATAATCGGTAATCAACCATAGCTGGGTCCAAGTGCCATTGTCTGAAAATTAGGATCAATAGGAATTATTCAAACACAGGGCTTTTATCAATGGCTCTCTTTAAAAACAGAGTGGATAATTTCCGTCATTGAGATTTTTGTTTGTTTGTGAAGTGTATGTAAAAAAGTCAATAAACGTATTTAAAATGCCTCAGGAAAAAGAATTGAAAAAAATCAGGTGTCACTGCGGGGAGAGAGTGTGTAACGCGAAAACTCAGATACGGATTGTGAAGCAAACAACAATTTTCAAAATGTTTGTGTCCAAAAAAAAAAATTCAGAAATACTTAGGTAGTGTTATCACATCTTTGATTAGATCAGGTTGATTTTGATTGCATAAAACAGTGTTTTTTTTTTGTTCAAATATTTCGATATTTCGAACAAAAAAAACTGGGATGTAAATATATCCACAAGAGCGGTCTTAGTTATTATTAGGTATGTTTGACAGGTACATCTTTGCGGTATACATTTTCTATTTTTTGACTTACAGGCTAAAGAAAAACCATTGTTGATGGAAACTTAAAAAAGGAAACGTTACATTTGGGCGAAATCAAAGCTTCCGTGGACCAAAAATGACTGGGACAAATTTATCTATAGCGACGAAAGCAAATCTGATGTCTGTGTGGGAGAATACCGAAGCGTGTGATTCGGGAAAAAACAGAAGTATTTCATAAGGACTGTAAAGTTTCCACAGGGCATCATAATATGGGGTTGAATGTCGGCCAAAGGGTTGGGAACTTTACCCTTTATTGAAGGCACAGTAAACGCACATAAATACCAAAATATCCTTAAACATCCGCCTTTACCGAGTGCAGCAAAATTATATCCATACGGAGATTTCATTCTTCAATATAGTTGAGACTGTTATTCAGGGCCATGTTACTCTTTATTAGTTTTTATTTTAATATGCTAAAAACCATTTGTTCCAATATTTAGTTGTCAGTATTCTTCGAATATTAATTAAATAATTAACGAGATAAAATAAAGTAAAAATAATTCCATCATAAAAAATGTTGCTAATTTCATATTTACAATTAAAAGCAATTAGAATAAAAGAATTTCGGTAAACTGGCATTTTATTCCCAAAGTAACTGCTTGTTCCAACATATAGTTGTTAGGGATCGTATCTAGAACGCTCAGGAATTATCAATGATCGCCAATATGGTTTCCGACATCAGAGATCAATTACTGGAGACCGCTTGCTTATGTTTCACATATCTGGCAGCAATCTATCAAAAAATATGGTGAAACTCTAGCCGTTTCATTGGATATTTCCAAGGCCCTTGATCGCGTTTGACACCAGAGACTCCTTGCCAAACTTCCGGACTTGGCAAACATTCTATGACGGGCTTTCAACAACTTGGTAGAATTCAATGCGAATAAAACCCAAGCATGTCTTTATTCTAGAAAGGCCGTGGCCAGCGTAACTATGTCAGTATATAGTATCCATACCAATGAAATCTTTCATTTCAATGCTCGGCATTACCATCAGTAGTACCCTTTCATGGAAAAACCATGTGAAGTCCATCGCCAGCAGTGCCTCTCAAAAACTTGCTTTTCTGTTTCGTATTTCACTTCTCGTCTCCGATTATGATTCATACGGAACAAATTCGACCTGCCCTGGAAAACTGTTCCCATATATTGAGTACAGCATCCAAACACACATTGAAAATTTCAGATTATGTCCAAACAAAGGGGCAATTCGTCTCGTCGGTGATACTTCGCTCCCAAGCTCGCTCACTCTAACTCTGTAACACCGCAGACAGGTTGGTGATCTGTCTCTGTATGGTAGATATTTCCTTGCTCTTATGAAATGTCACCAATCGTTCCACCGTTAGCGGTCCCATCGAGACTGACCCGTCGATATATGGCGATATGGCGTCACTATGGAGATATACCAAAAATCTCTTTCCCAGGACTCGTTCTCCCGGCAAAACTTTGGAACTTGCTGCATACAGCCTTCAGAAATTCAAAAAGAACACCAATTTCTACCTACTTTCCCTCGGCTCTCACGATGTTCTCTAAACATTAGAGGATTTTCCTTTTCGTGGGAACCAGAACAAAAAAATCACTGTAGTATAAAACATTCAGCAATGAAAATAGATAACGCTTTAAGAAAAATAAATAAACCCAACAAACATAATTAAAATAGAATACCTATGAAATAATTTTGTCTATTGATCTATTATATAGATATTGAATGCTTCAGGTATATAACAAGGGGAACAAATAATATATCTTCACCCCACCACAAACTTTCACTGCATTTATAGGTATACTATATCTAGGATACTTATCCTACTCTATATTCTTTCATTCTTGGAATTACACCAAATAAAATTATATAACATACCCTTATTATCTGCAGCAATAAATCCAAGTATATTTTCATGCCTCAGCATGACAGTCTGATAAATTTCGGCCTCGCGGAACCACGACCTCTCTTCTCTCGAACTGAAAATCTTGACCGCTACATTTTCACCCCTCCAACGCCCTCTCCATACTTCGCCAAACCTCCCTTGCCCTATAATCTCCACCAACTGGATCTGACGAGCTATACTCCTTTGCACCAACAAAGGGAGTCCTGAAAACATCGCATTTACAATTAAAACCACGAAAGGTGTGCCACAAGGTTCCATTTTGAGACCTGTATTGCAGTGCGTGTATGCGGATCGTCCGCTAAGCGTGAATGAAACGTACGGAACTCACCTGAACCACTCCCGCTGGTGGTCAGTTCTATCATATGCTTCAAGCTGACACCCTTATTCAAAATGGGGTGGTCCGGAGCTTCGATGCTATCGTCGGCATGCCTCAGGTGGTGGTGCATGCCCCTCCTTCGAGTCGACGTGTGATAGAAATAGATAGCCCCAATGAAAATGCATATTATCAATGTGGGAATGGCTATCCAAGCCGCTATTTGGATCGTTGTATAATAAGTTCCCGCTGGATTCGCTGTATCAAATAATATGGATCATAAACACTTATTCGTTGTTTAGACCAAGCTATAGAGGTTTGTCCCCCACAAAATAAAAGACGCAAATGGCCTAAACTAATTAATGAAAACCCCGGTGTTCGCCCTAGCAAAATCGCTTTGTGGAATTTTTTAAACAAGAAATAGGGAACAAAATCAGAACTTTTTTGTTTTTTGCAAATATCTCAAAAAGTATTGAAGGAATCGTGGAACTATTGTAGAGAATCATAAAACCTACAAAATGTTTTTTTATACGACCATTTTCCACTGAGAAAATCCGGGAAAACCTCGAAAAAAGAGACTATTTTTCAAGAAATCCGAAGCTGGACAAATTATATTGCGGATACTGATAGATACTGCTAGACATTTGTGTAGTTTTTGCACAATATATAAATAATTTAAGGGCTTATCTTGCAAAATGCGTCGATTTAAGGAAAATCGTCATATTCAAATTTTGTAAGCGGCATTTGGAAGTAGAGATCAAACTCTACAATTTGTATATTTTGGAGAGGTGGGAAACGTGTTGAAAATGTAGTGGGGGAACTATCGAGTAGAGGAGTATAACCGCGAGAGGACTTGGAGCAATTCCCCTACTATCGCACCTCGATTCTGCCACACACTTTCAAGCATTTAGAGAAACTTTGTGACATTTCCCACCTCTCTTCTTCCACATGCCTTCAAGATAATTTGAATATGACGATTTCCCTTAAATCGGCGCATCTTGAAAGATGTGCCCACAAATTGTTTGCAACGCTATTGTGCAAAAACTACACATCGAACAGAAAACACCTTGGACACAGTTGAACCACATGTTATTATCTATCAGGAAACGCAATATTGTTTGTCCAGCTTCAGATTTATAAAAATTATGAATTTTTTAAAAATGGTCTCTTTTTCGAGGTTTTCCCTGATTTTCTCAGTGGAAAATGCCCCGATCCGATCATAAGAAAAACCATTCCTTCAATACTTTTTGAGATATTTGCGAAACAACAAAAATGTACTATTTCTTGTTTGAAAAATTCCACAAAGCAATTGGGGCGAAAACCGGGGTTTTCGTTTACAAACTAACTTCTTTTATTTTGGGCGAAGAGAGCCTCTTATTTTCATCTATAGCTTGGCCCAGTTATATTCGAAGAATCTGAAAAATGCATGCTATGCCGTTTTTCCCGTACATTTAAAAAAAATTCCCTGTATGGAATTGAAATATTATACTTTATTGTCTATACAATAATTTCCATTAAATGATTGGAAGTTTCGGATTCAGAGCGTCAGATTCTTGGAATCTAATATATGGATTAAATTTGAAAATGTTGAAAACTCAATCATTTCCAAATTTAATGATTCCATTGAAAAACTGCAAAAAGTTAAGTTATTTCAAGAAACAAGCATGTTAGAACAAGAAAAATGTGACAAACTAAAAGCACGCAAGCAAAGCACCAGAGAAATATTAAGAACGTCTACCAACACAATCAATATCTGTCTTTATTTTGAGATATTCGATTACTTAATTGAGTAAATTTTAATCAATCATATTTTATGTTTTTGTTTCAATAAATAATTCACAAAATTTAGAAGGAATTTAAAAAAAAAAGGGAATTTTTCTTAGGTTTCTTCTTTTGTTGAAACAAAAAATTTGCAAGTTGTCTTATCAACAAACTATTTATGGTTTATTAATTATATAGGTGTTATTGATTCGGCTCCCTTCCAGAAAAGCAAGTAATTATGTTGCA
This sequence comes from Chrysolina haemoptera, assembly GCA_958298965.1. Taxonomy (NCBI): domain Eukaryota; kingdom Metazoa; phylum Arthropoda; class Insecta; order Coleoptera; family Chrysomelidae; genus Chrysolina; species Chrysolina haemoptera. Next base: position 47,675,808 of record OY282586.1, on the reverse strand, counting down.
TATAACTTTTTAAATTGAAATTACGCTTTTCTCTATTTAAATTCGTTGAAATTCGAGAAATGAATATTTTGCCCTGAAAAATTACAGCTTATTTAAAACACAAAAAAAGAAAGTTCTTACCAAGTTTTATAAAAGTTTTAAAGAGATAAAAATTAAAAACAAAAAAAAGGGTTTTAGCATTTTTCTAGATAATTTTGAGGTAATGTTGAAAAATGATTGATACAAAATATTAAGATTTTTTTAGTGTCTACTACTTCTGCATCAAACTTTTTTCGACAGGATACATATTTTAGCCACAAATCGTGAAAAACTATTATCCATACCTCAAAAGGTATATTTAGCTACCCCAAACCCCTTTCCGGAATTTTGATATTTCTTAATAGAGATTTCTGATGGCTCGCCAGACACCGATAAAAAGAGAAAAAAGTTTTTCATCCTTATTTTCTCGAGAAAGTATTTCAAATAATTTGGAAACATTCTATTTTCTCGATGGAATTATTTCGAACCATGACGTCACAACTGTCAAATACTGAAAATATTTCAAAATCACTTCGGGACGATGTTTCAAAAGAGTATAACGCACGTCGGGTGTCATTTTTTAGTTGAAGACTTCGAGTTCAGAAGCAAGGAAAATTAATAACTTTTTTGAATCGTCCAGAGAAATTGAAAATTTGTGAAATGGAGGGTATGATGCAAATCCAGCTGGAAGATTTTATATTAACAGTAGACAATGCAGCCAGGAGAGGGTTAAAAGCAATTGCCACTCTGGGGAAATGGGTTCTACACCTCCAGTATAGGGTTTTTCTAAATTGAGCCCCATAATTCATGATTATTTATTTCTGTCAGGGGTGAAATTTTAAACACACTATACGAGAGCTGTCACGATATACGGTTTGAAAATCGCTGTGGTTTCCTTATAAACAAAAACGATGACCTAGTTATTAAAATCAAGTTTCGAAATAATTTTAAAATCCTCTTTCGAGAAAATATGGCTTTATATGGCGGGTAGATGAATGGTATGCTGTCTTGACATTTAAATACCCCTCCATTAGTGAGGAATCACACTGATCGACCAGGACCGACCGTCCGCGACCGTCCACCTACGACCAAAAGTAGAAGTAGATCAATGAAAACTTTCAAAGTCACACTGATCGACGAGCCATTAGAAATCTCTATTCACTTATAACGTACCCTAAACTTTCCGACCACCCACAAATAATTTTTCATAATTCGGGTATATTGCAAATTGTTTTTTGGCCTTGGTCTAATATCTTTCATCCTGTGATTTGTAGAAGTACGATATTGGTGTGATATTTCAGACAAGTGGGTCTTATATTGATTATACAACTCATCATGGAAGAAGCCAATTTCAACCGCGAATTTTACCTAATTACCACGTATTGATAAGTGAATACACCCTTGACGACGTGGTATAATCGATTTGGTGTTTCGCTACTGTCAACAAAGTGAATACGGCAACGTATTGTAAGTTCGTTGAGTGCTCGCCGCGAAGTTTTCTCGCGCGCGGTAGCGGGCCAAAGAAACAAATGGTGCGATTCACACGTAGGCGAGCTCGCAGCGAATTCGCCGCGTGCACGCTGCTAGTCGCCGGCGCTCGCCAGGGACTGCTTTCACCACAAAGTATCAACTTTTTTATTATCCGTAGTTCCCATTTGAATAACATCTTTCCAGGTTACGTTGATTTTATCGAATTTTCAGTATCCACACTATGAAACTATTATGTAAAAAATGCCCAAGAAACCATGCTCAGAGTTATCAGTCTGTTCCTGACTTCTGACATAACTGACTTATACATATATGCGATAAAAACAACATTCTTATTTTGCAACTCAAAATCCAAGGGTCTTTGTATTCTTGCTAGGAATTTCAGAAATACTCTTGATTGATTGAATTGATTTCACGTACTTAAAATTTCTCTAGTTAAAGGCAACAAACACATCAACAATGTTAAGACTCACATGCGACATATAATTTCTAACGTACAAAAAAACTCAAGTTCATTACTATCCAATAAACTCTGGGCAAATTCGTGGCCTATGTAACATTAAATCATCCCAATTATTCAGCAGACGAAACACATTTCTGGTCCATATCCAATAAGTTTCATGTTTCAGTTTGTCTCCAAAATGCCTGTGCCTTAAGTTCTGTTCTCAACACGAAAATTCGCAAAAACCGATCAGAAAAATTATACGGGACGCGAGCTTCAGACAATACCTTTCTCAGTAACACAATAACTAACAAAAAAGTTCCCAAATACGATCAGCAGAGAAACAAACTGAAAATTGTTAAATTCTTCAAGACGTCACTGAAAACATAAAAATGTAATTCCCAACTTTTAGTTGTTACTTGTTAGTACTTGATAGGAGTCCATGTTTCAAACCCGGACGTTTATTGATAGATGAAAGCCCAAACACAATCTATTTTCGATAATAAAGTGATTTTTTATAATTTCAGCAGGAATTTTAGCTGTTCCCTTTAGTACAGTCGATGAAGCAAAATATACATTATATCTACCAATAGATTGGCATGGAAATGTTCCTTCATAATCTGTTAGTAGAGTTTCCATATATACCATAAAATTTCAATAATCCGTTTTGTAGGAACATATGGATTCACCCCTTAAAAACCACCCCTTTGGTCAAAAAAGACTGTTTTCGCCTAGAACGTGTCAAATGTTGGAAATATCAAAAAAGTATTTATTACAAAATAAAGTATAATAATGTTCCTAAAAGAAAGTTTCACGAATTATTCTGTATAAGTGATAATTTACGAGGAAATCAATGTCGAAATTTTGTCAAGATTCCCAATATGGATTTGCGTGCGAATTTGTTCATTTAAATTTCTTCGCGCGCGACCTATGAAGGAAATCAATAACTCAAAAACTACGCAAGCTAGGATGAACAATCGAATTCGGTTTTGTAAGTGATACAAAATACTTGCAGTCCTTGCCATTATTATTGACGGCATAGGCATGTATAAGTATACAATAAAACATAATTATTGCGAAATGTAATAATAATAGTGTAATGTAATGTAATTATTATCTACTGATATTTCGTGTTTATAACTGTACGTACAGTATCGGAAACTTTTCATCTGTGGTATAGACAGAAATCTACGCGAGCAACAAGGAACACAACATAAATAAGAGAGACGCATTACTGCGCGCCTCTTCTGTTGCCTCGTCCGACGAATTAACAACTCACGTCGATATCCCTTCCTCGAGCGAGTAGAGGAGAAATTGTAATGCTCTCTCAACATCATAGCAAGCTATTCTTTTCGCTCTCATAAAACCACCATACCCCAGATGAAAACTTTCCGATACTGTATAGTGTTGTATATTGGGACACAATTATGGGGTGCATACTGGCACTGTCCCACTGTTCATAATGGCAAAACAATTTATTTGTGCATAGTGGGACTGCAATGGAAAGTAGTTATTTTGATCAGAAAATTATTGTATTACATTTTTTTAATAATGTTTTATGGTTTGACTAAGTATAATGCTGAATTTTATTTTTAATAAAATACCTACGTATGATTAACGTATGGTAATAATTGATAGCGAAGTGGTCGAGGTGTTAGAGGCGGCCCGGGTTGGATTCCCACCGCCATCACGGAGCTAAAGTGGTTCGGATTCCACTTTTTAAACTCTGCTCTGCTTCTGAGGGGTTTTCTCCGAAAACTTGGGAGATTCGTAATAACAAATTTTAACAACAAATTTTTTTTTTCAACAAAATATGGTTAAGTTGAGGTTATTTTGATCCTATATGATATTGTTATGAAACTTCCTGTTTTCTTTATTTCTGGAGGGATCGAACGAGCTTTCAAGCTATGGTGTTTTAATTATGACTTTTTTCCTTATAGAATAATGTTCGCATTTGTTCAAATTCGTTATTTGTTTGTTCGTTTTATTACTTATCATTTGTTTTCTTTTACAGTGAGGACGTAAAAAGTCCTCCCCTCTTTTAATTTTTGAACGGAACAAGCTATCGAGGTAGGGTAAAATTCAGTTGAAAAGGTACCACTTTTACTACTTTTTGGCAAAACAATTATTGTGGTCACGTGGCCTAGTGTCAATAGGTAACTATCAACTTTTATTTTTCAAACGTAAAGGGGGGTCGCGTGGCCCCTGGTTTTGAACGCCTTCCGATTCTCTATCCAACACCGCTTTGCTAGTGGAAATCGGCCAAGTCGTTTCAAACTGACAAGCGTTTGAAATTTGCCTCAAATATTTGACAAATAAATTATTTTTACTATTAATTGCAGCAGAATTTTAACTTTGTTACTAATTCTGGTCGAAAAGCAATTTTTTTACCACAAAATATTAGCTTGTCGACTAAAATCAGTAACGGACTTAAAAAATAATTTATTTGTCTGATATTTCAAGCAAATTTCAAACTCTTGTCAGTTTGGAAAAGGCTTGGCCGATTTCCACAAACAAAGTGGTGTTGGATAGATATCGGAAATCCTTCAAAATCAGGTGCCACGTGACCCCAGTTTACATTGATTCACGTGATTCAAAATCATTTTTATGCCAAAAAGTAGCGAATTTTACCCGAGCTCAAGGGCTTGTTCCGTTCAAAAGTGAAAAGAGGGGAGGACTTTTTAAGTCCTCATTGTATTTTAGTTACCAATGCTTTTGAATTAAATATGAATTTGTAACTTTTTTCTGGCTTATATTCATTTTATATTATCTTAAACCCCATCATTATTGGTTTGTCCCAGTATGCAATGGTCCGGTCCTACCATGAAACAGGGGTTGGTTGTATAGTAGGACTTGGGTATATAGTGGGACAATCCTATACTAATTCGGCTTTTCAATGTTTCTATAGTTTTAATATTTTTTTAATAATACTGACTCAAGATTCAAATGAAGAGTTTATGATCAATTGAAAAATATTGCCCTACTACTCTCCCCTGCATACCTATGACCATCAAAAATGGCAAGGACTGCAAGTATTTTTATCACTTTCAAAACCTAATTTATTTTTCATCCAGCTTGGAAAGTTTTCGAATAATTAATTTTTTTCGAGATGCCGCTCGAAAAAATTTAAATGAACAAGATTCATATTGAGAATCTTGACAAAATTTCGACATCGATTTTCTAGTGAACTTTCTTTCAGGAAGTTTATCAAGCTTTCTTTTTGCGATAAATACTGTTTCGATATTTTCAACGGTTAACGGGTTATAGTCAAAAACAGGTTTTTTTGATCAAAGGGGTAGTTTTTTAGGCGTGAAGCCCCCTCCGAAACGGATAATAATTGTGGTTTTAAGATATATGGGTACTCTACTAACATTTTCATGCCTATTTACTGGGTATAGATGAAACGTATCTTTAACTTTAGCGACTGTACTATATGGGTTCATAATAAGTACTTTTTTTTCTTGGCATTTATAACCGAGATATTGGATATTGACCAATGACTCTGGTATGAATACCATCCTGATTTGTTTCCGGATCCTTGGGTAAGGTTTCCAGTGTTTAGCTAGATAGAAATTTTTTTCATGTAACATAACCTTGCTTTTTTTCTCGCTCAATCTAATTAACTTGGTTGTTTAGTGTCTGGGCTGTAATATATCAAATTACGCGTACTTCTGTTCCCAAAAACACTCGTATTTGTCGTAATAAAAAAGATCTACCAGAAAAACGTAGATCAACCCCAAATAAAAAAATCACAGAATTACCGAACATGGACCAGTTCTCAGGACGAAACATGTAATCGTACTAATCCCCATTCCTGACTGAAAGTACTCTAACCTTGCTCCGCCGTCAACTCTAAAGCAATGTCGTTACAATAGTCTCGGTTATTACAACAAGCAGTAGATATTGATGAATACTCTGGATTATTTTCTATGCCGTATACGCTTTCATTGCAATATTGCTCGGTTCTATTCGCGGACACGAATAGTTCGGGAAGCATAGTTTTGTCGTAGCATCTATAAAAAATCTAGCAGTAAGAAAACTATAAGAACAATAATTAGTTATTACTACAACTAGGCTTGGTCGGCAAAATATGTTGCAGGTATCGGTGCTTCAATATCAAAGATCCTGTATCGTCTCTAAATGCAATTTTTCAGGTCGTTGGATTATATGACCAGCAAGATCACCTGATCTTAACCTATTGGATTTTTTTACGAGGGTATTTGGAAAGTAATGTTTATGCAAGCATAGCAGAAAATGTTGAAATATCGTCCCAAAAATATCTTTGTAATGTTTGCAATTCGTTTGACAAAGATATGGCGCTACGAGGGGTGGTGCTGTAACATCTGCGTAGTGAATAGTAAATTATCAATTGGATATTTGACCTATCAAAATATAGTTGTGGATCTGGCTGTGAAATTCCGTCAATATACCGGATGACACATGTAGCAGTTTATTGGAAGAGATACAAATCTGAAATTCGCAGTATGTAATCGATGACAGCGCTTTTTTTAACCTAACGACATTTTTTTTTCAACCACCTGTTTAACTGGAAGTAACCCCAACTTCTTGTTTTCACATATCACCCTGTATAATGAAAAATTGCTTTTGTTTCTGAAAAAAAAAAACATTCAACCATGCATCACAAATTGGTATTCTTTTCTCGTTGAATTGAATTTTTTTGAAAAACATCATGTTGGCTGTGACCCATATTCGAAGAGAGTACGATGCTTGGTAGGCTTTCAAATCAAAAGATCATTAACCGACAATATTAAAAAATATTCTCTTCTGCAAATGGAAAGACCATGTCATCGCTGCATATCAAAAATGAAAGACGGTTCCTTCACAAGTGGCCAAATAAAAAAAAAATATGTTCCTATCTCAGTTTTCTCAATATTGTGAGTTATTTTCAAAGGTTTTTTCTTAAATCAAAGAAGTTATTGACAACGACAACCTACAAAGATTGATCAGAGTATCGAAAATTTTTAAAGAATATCGCCTAACTAATTATCCTTGGATTTCAAAACATACCAAGTATCAAACTATCATCGAATTCGGCTCACGCAGCCAACCTGATGTTTTCCAATAGAATACAATTCAAAAGCCAAATAAAAAAAGAATACCAACTTATTATACTTGAATAGAGAATTTTGAACCAAATGAGATAGGTTAGAGAAACATACAGGATGATATTGAAAAAAATTATTGGGATTACTTCCAGTCAAACAAGAGGATAAGAAAAAAAATTTCTTAGCACACATTCTGTGAATTTCAAATTTTTATTTCTTCAAATCTGTGTCACCCGGTGTATGATTATATTCATTTAAAAACTGGCAGTCATACATATATCCAAATTCAACAGTTTCCATAACCTTTTTATGAATCGTTGCATGATATATAAGTATTGCCCACATTGATTTGTTGTTGAATAAAAAAATTATTGTCAATGTTAAAGAATTTTGATGAACGTGTTGATTCAGATAGATCTTCTTGGTTCAGCAAATTATATCGTTAAAACAAGCTTTCCTTTGTTCATTTACCACCCTGTATTGATCTCACTGAATACGTTATTACTAAATATGGATAAATAATTGAAAATTAAATATTTATGGAGACTTTAAAAGTTTAATACCATTTTTTCGCTTCTTCCACAACAATAAATTAGAACTTTATTAGCCACACCGTATACAAACAATATAAATCAACACACCCCAAATGACGAACCTACTTTCAGGGCATTTCGCCAGAACATGAGTAAAATAAGTATACATAAATAAGGGAGCGAGTGAAAACGAGGAAGGTTCACATGTGTTCCGTTTGGGGCTGGTCGGGGTGCAATAAAAATATTCTCTCTCGCTCTCACTCCTTGCGAACTTCAAGGAGTTTACGTTGAGATATTGAAACGAAATATATAGACCCGCTGAAACAACGCTTAAAGCTCATTTCATTTATTTTTCCATGATGCCATTTTTATTGTAGATTTAGGCCGGAAAATGATATAATGACAATTTACTTTTCCTCTTATTTTTTTTAGCACCCTATGATGTACGTTATATCACAAACCGTACCCTTTTTTATTCATGACAACCTCCACATTTTTTTGCAACTGAAAATTTAAACTTCTGCATATGTCAATTAAAATTAAAAAAATTATGAAAACAGCTCAAGAATTGAGTATGTACTATATTATTTTCACAAATACGAAAATATTCTTAAGTAACTTAAAACTGAAAGAAAGTATCAGATATAGGGCCACAGACACATATCCAAAAAATACTTATTTTTATGACAAATAAAAGTTAAGCAACTCTTCCCAAATAGGAAAAAAATAGCAATGTTTCGCTTGTAGCGAATACAGGTCCTTATATGGCTACATGTGGTGTGCCTCAGGACTCAGACCTTAGCCCTTTTTTATCCTTGTGATCCCATACTTTTTTCAAACTACCTACAAATGGGTGCTACGATATCATCTGCAAACGATTGCAGTTAAATCCTGCGAAACGTAAGTTATGTTCATTCATTCACAATTATGAAACTTCTTTACATTTCTATAAAATTAATAACTTTTAATTCCAATCTAGAAGTTACATACACTAATAAGCATGCCTTCTTTGGCAATAACAAAAATATTTGCAAAAAAACAAAGCAGAAAGTGATGGCGTAGTGGTGTGGTTGAAAAAGGGTGTTGCATTTGAAAAAGTCGAGTTATTGCCATTGGCGATTTGTAATTTTTTTCCAAAACTCGTTGTAGGAGATCGAACATTGATTCTCGAGTTTGCCTACATCTCGAATGATGCGCTAAGAAGTCGACCAGGGTATTTAAGTTATGAATTTTTCTGTGGATCTATGCACGATGCAATTTTGACACAAATTGACAAGGCAAAAACTACTGCAGATAAGTCTAAGAAACCCGAATACGTTATATCGATAATTTATTGGCGAATATTTTCAGAATGTTCCTCATTGAAAAAAAGTTATGGGAGCTTGCACGTACTCTTGAGTTTCCCTGTATATTTTATTAAGCCGAGATTGAATACATACTAGAAACAACATTTCCCCTGGCCACTCCAAGAACTAATCTGTTAACCAGGTGTCTTATCTGAAATACCTGATTAATTTGGATCACATTGCAATCTTTCAGATAGTTAGTTAGTATACCTGGTATGTCAAAATTTCGTCCGTTCTATCATTTATACTTCCGTGCCAAAACATATTGTACGATACCCCTGTAAAAAGTGTTTCAAACGTATACTTTTTACACTTGTATCATAAATAGCTATTTTGAGGTTATGAGACGATATCGGGGTCTAAAAATAGATAATGATTACTTACACTCTCACTCCATTTCGTTTCCAGTGAATTTTGGTCATTCGATCCTGGTCTACCCGTTAATTAGATTAGAATCAGTTGTCATTTAAAGGAGGATATAGGAGTCTTAAAGTATGCAAAACGAGAAAACTTAACCAAGCAATATTTTGAAAAATTACTCAAGTAATACTCTGTAACTGACTTGTATCTTTGTTTAGTCCTGATTATCAAAATCGTAATATACCTGCAACATATTTCCACCAACAACCAAATAAATGATTAAAAGAAAAATTATAATGTCAAACATGCTGTAAAATCATAAAATAATCTGCCACCTATTTATATCCGACAATATCCAATATGTACAATATTTACAGTGGGAAAATCAAATCGACTCGGATAAGTTCAAGGTCTAGCCGAAATTAATATACAATATTAAGAGTCAGGGACATTTGAATTGGTAGTGTGATGAAAGCCCGAAACCAGCATATGATCTTCGTGAACGTTTATACAGAAAATATTGTACAAAATTATGCCATTCACAACTTTCAACTTAGTACTTTGACAGGTTTTGACTTCTTTACATATCTCATCTATTCGAAATAGAATAAAGATGAAAATTGTATTGGAAATACAGATTGAAACCAGTCTAATGCTACGAAGTAAAAGATCTTGTACGATTTACAAATATACAGATACAGAAAATCGTTTACCGACTATAGGAGACACAGACAAAAAAATTGGATACGACTTCTCACACTTAGTTTTGAATCGCAAATGTTTGCCACTATCAAGTAATAAATACATTATCATCTAGTTCGCTAACCCTAATAATTCCATAAAACAATTCCATCGATATGTATCGCTTTAATTAGAATTATATTAATATACAACAATTGTAGGAGATTTTCAATATTCCAAGAAAATAAACGCCCTTCTCTCTTCCTCTATCTAGTTAGCCATCTACTTCTCTATCGATCTCTCTCTATATTTCTATATATCTCTATCTATTTCTTTACACCTCTACCTATATCTCCATCTCACTCGATATCTACTGAATAATTTTTTTGACATTGGCGAAGGCAAACTGAACAAATTAAAATTCCGTTAGCAAAACATGAAATTTGTCCAATTTTCTATGGTGAAATTAGCATTGCATATCTATCTGAAAGATGTAATACAACGTTTGTCGTGTAATAATAATAATAATTATTATTATAATCATTATAAAAGATCTGGTCATCAGAACTGTCGGGGAAGAACAAAGTTATATTATATAAAATTACATTATATTACAATCTATCTGTTCCATATTAATTTGCCTGATAGCTGGTGACAATAGGTGAAACTTGAAATAAAATTAGAATTCTATTAGATGCGTAAAATATCAATTAAATTGTTTCTGTTAACGAATAGAATTAATTTCTGAAAGTGTCAAAGATTAGAGTGTGGAGTTTGGTATATATCTCTTTTGAAATTGAATATGACTAGAAACACGTTAATAATTACCTACTCATAATTCATTTAAACACTCATAATTCACATGATTTGAATATTCAAGGTCGTAGGAAAAATAGTGTACATAACTCGTTGGAGAGTGTATTTCCACACTCGCCGCTGTGCGGCTCGTGCTTTACGTTTGCTCGTACGAAATACTTATGTCACTTTCCACACTTGTTAGGTAATATACTAATGCAAAATCTCATTATTACGATTTTTTTATTTTCATGTAATTTCAGACAGATTTTACAATTTCGTTTCTCTATAGACAATAACAATTGTAGAATTACTAAGACTACATAAACCAGATTGTTTTTCCCAAAAGCCGTATCAAGTGACACAGTCACAAAGTTCAGAATTTGAATCACTCATATTTTACAAAAGAATATGTACGTATATGTCTTTAGCCAAATATTTCCTATATGTACTCAATGTTCATATTGAAATACAATAAGCCATACATAGACACCAATACGTCAATGGATGTTAAAAATAAAAGTGCGTATACAGGGCGAACTACCATCACTAATTAACGAAAATTTAATGGGGTACTAGCTCAGCATGTAGAAACACACCTGTGAAATTTCAGAGGAATCCGTAAATATTTATATAATTATTCTGTGCACCAACCTATTTATACGCGCCACTGAACACTGACTGAATCGACCGCCTATGTTCCAATTTCCAAAGGACCCCGCACGGTTCTTATGGAAAATGGGTCCCAGTCGAATTGGCTGAAAATTCAGTATAATGTAGTTTATGGTGTCCTGGTCAAATGTCTCCACGGGCACAACGAGATCTATTGGACAGTTTTTGAGATACAGGGTGTCAAATATGCAGAGAGGGGGTTGTTCTTACCTTTAGGAAATCGTTAATGAGGCTATTATTTTTTTACAAAAAGTTAGGGAGAATAATTGCAATCTTAATATTGTCGACTCGAATTGTAATGAAACGTTCTAAGACTCCGTATACAGGGTTATTAATAATTACAAAATTTTCATGTAATTCTCTGAACAAAATCAGTCAAACGCAAAAGCTCGTAGACCTGCAAAATAGGTAAATATCATTGTTTAATTTTGTTATTGAGTGATTTCAGGTTACTATTATACAGGATCACTCAAAATTTTCAGTTGTATGCATTTCAATTTATTTATTATACTACAAACCCTGTACACTTGGATATGGAATTTTGGCAATTATCAAAAACAAAGACTTGAAGTGTAAAATTAGAATAATAATAGATGCTAGTATTGAAACTGTTGAATCAGCTAAAAGGCTTGGAAAAAAAAAGAATTGTGACGAGCATTGGTACAGGAGTAAATGCTGCAAAGATGTTGCATATGCCCAATAAATGCTAAATGAATAAGAAAATGTCCTAGATCGTTATAACCTCTCTTAACAGACATGCTATATGACCTAGTAAAAACAGTTATTTGTGTAATTAGAGCACAAAGTGATGAATTGCCGCTCGAACAAAGAGAGTTATGCTTTGGAGAGCGGCAACTACACTTTGTGCTAGAAATACACACAATAGTTTTTCAACAAACTCAGATCTCAGATACAGAAAAACACTGGATATACATTATTACCTAATAATATTCATTTCTTTTATTATTTACTAGATTAAAATTGAATGTACCATTTTGACAATTTTTAATAAATATAGCAAGTCGGTATCCAAATTGCTGGCAATACAATCCATATCTCTAACACATAAAAAAAATTTAACCTCGATCGACGGCGGGAAGGACAGAAACACTAACCATTAGGCTATACAGACAGCTTTACAATATTGAGTTACACGTTATTCACAATATAACCTATATATACACGCCGTCAAATCGGAAACATTCGAATAAGTGAGCGTTTTCTCAATTTTGTCGCTCTATATCGAAAAAGCTGTCAATTAATGACATTCCACATAGTACATTAACTTTGTGTTGAGATTTGAACGCGCCAAAGGCTACTTTATTGTGCGGTTGTCGGAAAAGATTTTTATTGCAGTAGTGTACTGTTTGATAGCTGCATAATCATGCCGTTGACCAGAATCCGTACAAGATGCAACAAATAGACAAGAGCCATCAAATATTGATCATATCATAATTAGTTTTCTAATATATGTTTAATTTTTATAGATGTTCCTTAAAAAAATTAAAATAAATCAAAAAAAAAAAAACAAAATTTTGAGTGACCTGGTATAATAGTAACATGAGATCACACAATATCAAAATCAAATGATACTCACTTATTCTACAAGTCTACGAGCTTTTGCGTTTGATTGATTTTGTTCAAAGAATTACATAAAATTATGTTATTATAAATTACCCTGTATACGGAGTCCTAGAATATTCCATTACAACTCGAGTCGACAATATTAAGATTGCAATTATTCTCCCTAACTTTTTGTTACAAAATAATCCTTACATTAGTAATTTTATAAAGGTAAGAAAGCCTCTCTCTGCATGTTTGACACCCTGTATCTTAAAAACTGTCCATTAGATCTCGTTGTGCCTGTGGGGACATTTGATCAGGACACCTTACACTACATTATACTACATTTTTAGCCAATTCGACTGGGACCCATTTTCCATAAGAACCGTGCGGGGTCCTTTTATTCAGTATTCCAATTTTTTGGTAGGGAGAGCAAAATGTATAATTTTGGTTAAGTAGTCATAGTTCACCCTGTATATGGTTTGAGAAATTCAGAATAGTACATATTTTTTAATTCCCAATAATTTGTGTATTTTTCAAGCTTGAAATGCCAGCAGGACCTGATCAAATCGTGGAAAACAATGTATAGCGGTCTTAGTGGATATGTTCAGCTGAAGAATGTTAATAATTATTTACATTTGCCAACAGCCTGCCTACCTACCTACTTGAACCTTTGATAGTCAATCAGCGACCCTTCTGACATTCTAGAGAAGCGGTGTTGCCGATAACACATTACCAAAAGTTTTGAGCAAGAATCATCAAAACATAATGATAGACAGAATCAAATTAGGTTTTTTGACATCTTGGTATTAGACGGATTTTCATGATTGAAAATAACGTTGAAAAGTACTGCAAGTACTGTATCGTGATTGGTAGGATAATTTAATTACATGATAAATTGGCGATATGAGAAATTTTTTTTGTGTTCACAGTTTTGTTGAATTTCCAGTTCTCAGCTTCACAGTGTCCACAATCCTGCCTGTCCGAATAAGAATCGATTATTTGTTTAACAATATGCCATTTTGTTGAATGAAATGAAATTTTACTCCTATAGCCAGCAAACGATTAGTCTGGGTAACACTAATACTACAATAAAAAAATACCAATAACCAACAGCTACGGAAGGAAAATTTGACATCTATCACATCTACTTCAAATAATTCATTAGCTACTCAAAACAAAGTACTCATACATTTTTGTTATCAAATCAAAGTGGTTTACCGGTTGAATTAAATAATTTGACATTTGTTAATGTAGTTTCTGGCAAAAAAATCAATGGTGTATATACATATTATGTAATTGTCCTTGGTATCAGTTCTGGAAAATTCTGAATTATTAAAATGATCTACGAATAATATACAATCCCTATAACATTTCATATTATAGGAAAACCTGAGGTCTGCAATAGCCGCACAATGGCGACTCCTGGGAATATCATATACAGGGTGTTTCAAAATTCAGTATCAAGAATTAGGGGGCGTATATTTCAGGTCAATATAAGACTTTATTTCCTATAAACATATGTCCGCAATTGCTTAATTTCTAAGATACAGGGTGTTGAAACTTAACAAAAATGATAATGATACGCTACTGTTTTTTTTTAATGAATATTATATTTTTTATGAGTGTCCTCTATCTATTCATAAAATTGGTCCCTTGACTTTTTTCCCTACGAAGAACAGTTTTCGATTTAAAAAGCAAAATAAGACATACAAAAAATCGCATAGGTACAAGCGAATGACGACCTTTTATTTTTTAAATCAAAAACCGTCCATCGGACGGTAAATAGTCATGAGACCATGTTTGTGGAAAAATAGAAGACAATTATGAAAATGATACTAATTTAAAAAAAAAACAGTAGCGTATCATTATTTTGATCAAAAATGAAAGAGCATGTTTACAGAGACACCACTGATGAAAATTAAAAAACGTTCTCCGTGGAAAAAATGTATTTTTATGTGTACTTTGCTTGTACCAAAATTAAAAAGAAAAGCCAAAGTGGTTTAGAGATATTGAAAAAGAACTGATTTTTTTGTTAAATTTCAACATCCTGTATCTCAGAAATAAAGCGGTTACGGACACATGGTTATGAGAAAGAATGTCATTTTTTGACCTAAGAAACACGCCCCTGAAATCTTGATACTGAATTCTGAAACACCCTGATACGGTTTGACAATAAACTCACAATAGAACTCGTGAGGTGCGTGAAAAGAAAAGTGATAGATCTATATTGATTGATTGATTTTCAATTAGTAAAAAGCTGAGGTTTTGGGAGCAGTGGCGCTGTATCAGTGTATCAAAAATGGCCAAAAACATGGAACATGTCATTTTAAAAATTCGACAAGTACAAATACTAAAACATAAAAAGATAAGCTAATCAAGCTACTGGGTTCATACCCCATTTAAAAACGTTTTAATGCTTTTCTTTTTTATTTTAAATATCAATAATATAATATTTTTTAAAAGGTAAGGATACTTCATCTATAATTACTTGGTTAAACTGATGAAAAGTATGTCAGGCCGTTCTTTATAAGAAATTGTGTATTTATTTCAACAGTTTTCGCCTTAATTATCGATTTTTTGACAACAAATTTGACTTTAGTAATATTTTTCAGTAATCAGAGTTCCAGAATCAGATAACTTGAAATGGCGGAATAAGATAAAAGTTTCATTACCCGCGTATATGCTCGGTACCCAAATGCCGAATGCATCCTCAGTAGTACCAAACAAAAGTTTATTTACAGTACTTTCCAATCGAAAACAATGAGTTATGCAAGGTGAAGGTGAAGGCAATGCCTGCATAGATGAAAATGTCCGAAATGCTTATTTCAACTTTCGACATCTCTAGTAATTTTTTTAAATTTGAATGAAAAAAAATTGAGCACCATAGTCTCTTATGGAATTTGGCAACTGATCACCATTAAACGGTTTGGCATCTAAATTTTTAGCGCCCCCTAGCGGAAACGTATTTCCCGAACTGAAACGTTAACGCGTTAATTAACGAAAATTTGTTCTGAATAGAATCAAATTGGAACTCAATAACAATTCAAATCGTGTTACTTACATTTTCAATAGGTAGAATGTTTCTGCTCATACAGTGAGGACCCAAAGTCAGTACCCCCCTCCCGCAACTTCTTCATTTTACATATTATAGAAAAATGTTAAATACATAAGTTGTATGGCTTCATCCGATCTCTTTAATGGTTTACCTACCACCAATATGTAATATCAAACATTACGATTTTGATATGAGTTTCTCTTTTTAAATGTCAGTCTAATGGAAAAGGATAACAAGAACTAATTTATTATAAATTTGAGTATCTTCCCGGGATTTATCAGGTAATATATATCTTAATCTATTCTCTAATGGTCTGGACTAATGTCGATGAAATTTTACTAAATTGGAATGAACGTGCCAAAGTGGACCGTTCGCAAAATAAATCAACAATGGGCGCAACGCTTGCTTGTTGCATGATTCCAATATCATTAATTTAAGGAATATTGACTAATTTTGAGTAAATAATTAACATTATTCGAAGTAGGTAAAATATTGTACAATATTCGTGTCGTAAATTCATATTACGATAATTGATGGGTTATCAATATCTCCGTAGTCTTTGGAGATAACAGCATCAAACTTGGCATTGTTGGATTTCTTATAATCATCCCTAACCGATCATGCAATGAAATACAGGATGTCCTGAATAAATAATAATAAAAAAATAAACTTCTAAGTCACTGCGCTTTTTTGAGACACTCTCTATAAAATGAAACCCTACAACTTATGTATGTAAATAAAGAAGTTACGGCAGGGGCGTTTCGGAATATCACTGACGAAAATTTAATCGAAAACTGTTGATGAATAAAAAAAATGAAAATTATAAAAAAAATGCATTTTCCTGAAATTTCATTAACATATTTTTCAAATTTTATAATGTTATGATTTTCTTATTTATGAACAGATTTCGATGAAATTTTGACCATTGATATATCGAGACCTCCTGAATACAGTGGCGTATTCCGAATTTTGATGAAATTGAATTGATGGGTTGATTAAACGGCGTATTTTTCAAATTTCATTTCCTTATAACTTTTTTATGGAATGACGCATTTCAACGTAATTTCGTATGAACCATTTGAAAATGTCGGGAATCCAGTTGTGTAGTCAGATTTTTCCTAAAAAATTCGCTAGTAATTTTTTTTGACTTTTGACCTTGAAGAATAAAATTAGTTGGCCCTGGTAATGGAGATTCATTCATAAAATTTGGTGCCCTAGTGGACTTTTCGGGTGTCTACCTAACGAAAAAAAAATCATTTCAATCGGTTGAAAAATGTAAGTTTTATAAGGGTGCTTTCATTATAAATGGGTCATACTGTATATTTCTCGATTTTTTTTTTATAAGTAAACACACTCCTGATAGATATTTGTACTTACGATATATTAAGGACAAATATCAAGTGAGACATATCGTTGAAACGAGACTGATGGGAGGAATGAAATATTAAATTTTATATAAGGTGTTGCTAAAGATAAAGTGGACAATATTATCAGAACACCGATAAATCTGGCAACAGTGTGTAAAACAAAACCTGCTATTTACAGTTTTATAATTAATATTCGAACTCCCCCAAAATTGGGTACCACTGAAAAGAATTTTCAAAGAGCTTACCAATGATGAATCATACATGAGGAGGGTTGCCATTTAAAGCTTTGAAATGGGGGTTCATAGGGCAGAGGTAGTGAGAATATTTTGGTCCCCCTGACCTTCCGTTATCCAGTACGATTGGGTTTTGAGACAAGAATCGATTATAGCACCACTAAACTTGGTATGCTAGTAGTTGGAACCATGGTAAACACGAAAAAAAATTGTTTACCAAAATTCCAGGGGTGGAACTTTTTTTTTTTTCTCGTTTAAAAATATATAAATGGATTTTTGCTGTAATCTTGGAAAGTATATGATGAAAAACATCTCAACAGGGTGAAAAACAATTCAATTTTCCTCAAAATTTATTCGAAATTCATATGAAATGCGCTCGTTTTCTCATAAAACGTGATTGAACGCCGACATCAAATTTCAGGTTCACCCTTAGCCGCCGCTGAAAGTTCTGGCGGAGCCGAATATTAGATTAGTCATAACTCTGCTAAAAATGATCGGAGAAGGAAAAGGAAAAGTTCATATTGTTTCTGAAGACTCCTACCTTCTCATGCAAATATAATATGCGAGTATTTGAGTACCTAAAATGTGTTTGGTCGCACTTCTCGGAGATGTTTGCGGATGATCCGAAAATCATGAATAATTTAGTAAATATGGAATTATTATACTGAAGCAGCAACCCATACCCTGTTTGGACTATATACAACAATTTTAAAGGAGTGTGACAGGTCCCACTTATACATGCAAAAAAAACGTTTTCAACGTATCCATAAAATCGGCATTCTCTTCACTAAATGTTGAAAATAATCGCTTATTCATATCCTGCATAGATATATTTAATAACACTATTGTGAAGTGCAAACCTCAAGCTTAATTTTTTATGTAGGATGTGTATTTTCAACATTTACTGAAGAAAATGCCGGGATTATGGGTGAGTTGAAAACTGAGGCAGGATAAAACCCAGTTTTTTCTTTGGCATGTATAAGTGAGACTTGTCTCACTTATAGTCCAAAGAGGGTACTGATTCCTGCTCCAGTATAATTATTTCATATCAACTAAAATATACATGACTTTCGGATCCTCCGTAAATATCGTAGAAGGGTTATGTGTGACAAAACACATTTTAGATACTCATGGCATACTCATGGCATGAGGAAGTAGAAGTTTTCAGGAAATATATGCACTTTTTCTTTTCCTTCTACTATAATTTTTAGCAAAGTTATGACAAATCTAATTTTCGGGCCTGCCTGAACTTGCAGTGGCGTTAAACCACGTTTTTTGAGAAAACGAGCGTATTTCATGAGAATTGAATTATCTCTCAACCTATCGAAATCGTTTTTTGATAAATCTTATATTTTCTGAAATAACAACAAAAAAAATATATATTTTTTTAAATGAAAAATTTTTTAGGTTACACCCCTGATTTTTTGGTAAACAATTTTTTTTCTTATAAAACATGATGTGGAGATGTCATGTGCCGAGTTTCAGAGTGCTACAATTCATTCTTCACTTTTTGCTCGAGTTTGTCTGTCGTTACTGGATTACTACGAAAGAGTTGATATATTTTTTTCATTCCCAAGATATTTATTCCCACTGGCTAATTTTAAATTCGATACTCTATGTAAAGAACCCACATTTCAGCAACTAGTATTATAGGGTTGAATATTATTCGAGTTAAATTCATAAATAATTTATAATTTACACCAAGAGTTTCTTCAGTTCGTGGATAAAAAAAGAATATGAAGTTTAAGAAGCGGGGTGTTTCTCCTTATGGAGGCGTGGAAGGAAATGCACCAAACTTATGAAAAAAATCAGCAGTGAATATGACATGTATTCATCGGTAAAAGTTATCAATGCGCCAATCCCTTTTAGGATATACAGGGATTCAAATGTGAGATTTTGGTACTTTTTGAACACTCTACAATTTTCTTTCCGATTACACAGAATTTTTGACAAAATGTATCAACTTAATGTATAATTCTCAAGTTACACAGTACCTATACAAACGTTCCAGACATTTTCGTCAGTCTCCATAAAAAAACAACTACTGCCCACTACGACAGTCGGAATGGATATGTT
The DNA here is from genome assembly GCA_958298965.1 of Chrysolina haemoptera. Classification (NCBI taxonomy): domain Eukaryota; kingdom Metazoa; phylum Arthropoda; class Insecta; order Coleoptera; family Chrysomelidae; genus Chrysolina; species Chrysolina haemoptera. The sequence goes on along the minus strand of OY282586.1, from coordinate 47,656,110 downwards.
ACATTATTAACAAAGTTTCTACAAGACTTCTTGTAGAAACTTTTTCTCATGGTCTAACACAAGTTCACCAGTTGAATCTCCGTTTATCCCAAACCTAGGTATGAGGAAGACTGACACAACGGTAACTTTTGATGGAAAATACTCAACTGACATAATACAGGAATTTCAGCAAATTCCACCAACACTTTTTTCCATAACAATAGTACGGGATCCTTTAAGGGACAACAGCGTTATATTAAGCAAATCTCAACTGACAAAAAAATCTAAAATCTCCAACTAAATATTGCGAGATATCTAAAACCAATTATATTTTGGAAAAATATTTCAAAGCATTGCAGTTATTATATCCATTTTGTTTTGAGTAGGTAATTCACAGCCACCTGCAATGACGACGGTCTCGTCCAAAAGAACTACTGCTGAAATCGTAAATAGTGCATTATGGTTAAACAGGCAGTGCATCGAGAAGTGAAAGAAGACAATAAAGAATATGTACAACGATAGAAAATGGAGAGAACCAAACGGCGCTATGAGGAAAGATGGTACCATTCCGTGTTTTTTTTTTACCTTTGGCTGACGGAGGACTAAGGGTCGGTATCAAAACGGCGTTGCAGTAATCTCGGTGTTTGCAGCACTCCAGTACAAAGGTTTTATTTAGGGAATTTGTGTGGCAGAACATTGGATTGTTGACAGGAAGTGAGAGATTCGGACTCAGGCACCTAAATTTACATCAATTGTACAAGCCAATTCGAATTTTGCGCGCGAATATCGATACGCGTCTTGTTTTCATATTTTTCAATTCACTTACACAGGCTTTTGAATCTATCGTATGCCAACATCGCTATCTCGGAAACAGTAATAAATTTTCCATTTTAAAAATATTTGGGAAAAATAAAGAAATTAAATTTGAATATTTAATTGTTATCAGTTTTTTTTTATTTCAGAAAATACCAAAACACGTAAAAGGATAGTTTTATATGGTTTCAGGCGTTTTGTTTAGTCTGAAACTTGTACATTCAGCTTTATAATTTTATTCAAAAATATCTATTTTTCAATAAATTTGAATCCGATCGCAATGGGGAACAAACGTAACTTTATACTATTAAAAGAACCACAAAAGAACTAGACAAAAGTCATTATTACTTTTTATTTGATAAATATAAGAAATTCAAAACTGCATGATTCGAATTATTACAGTAACGCGCCAAACTTGGATGGAACCGGTTATGACGTCATACAGCTCGTTGAGACATGTGGCGCCTGGCGGCAGAGAACGGTTTTAGTTTTCTCAGTCTCAGTTTCTTGGTGGTTTCTAGAGTGTGTGCTTTATTGTATAAAACCAAACATTCAAAATGACATCGAAATAAACGTTAATACTTATGGACGCTCTACTGCCTTCCGATTGAACGAGCAGCGTGAGGTCACGACCATTTCCGCATAATTTTAATTGTTTATTGCAAATTAAATATCGCGAATTGAGAGCTGATATTTGGTATGTGGTTGAAGGCATTGAAGGCATTGAAGGCACAAAAAAAATGTTCAAGTTCCCATTGAAAATTAAAAATATTTGTACAGGTTACATTAGAACGATTGGTCAAGTGTTGTGCCCTGGATTTATGGTTTTACCCTGTAAAAGTAGCTCACAATTTTCACCCTTCCGAAATATTTTCAAAACGACTAAGGGCCGGTATTATAAAACTATTTTGACAGAAAACTAGAAGTTAACTTGTGGAATGACGTCACATCTTGCAGTTAACTTCTAGATGAAGGAGTTAACTTTATCCGGTGGAATGGGTATCAGTTGAAGTTAACTTTGTAGGAAATGATGGTTTTCGACAGTTTTTCTGTCAATAATTAAGCCCATACTTGAGTTTATTGTTGTATTATTTTTCTGACTTTGCTAAAACGATATCCACTTTATTTTTGAGGAACTTTCAACCGACGATGAAGATACTGGTTGAAGGCCCAGGGCGACCAAGAATGTTTAGATATCGGTTAGACTATTTCAACTTGGAATGAAATAAAATTCAAAAACCGATTTCGATTATTCAGAGAATCTGTACACATTAAAGCAAATTTATAATAAAAAATGGGACCTTCATAAAACTGACATTCTAGAGTAAAAGTTAACTTGACTGTTAAAATTAAAGTTAACTGTCAAATATTTTTATAATACCGGCCCTTAGTAAGATGTTTGGGATTTCCAAATACAGGCTACCGTTTCCAACTTAACCTCTTGTATACCTGTTAAGGTTTTCAATTCAGATAGCAATGTTGACACATGGTAAATGGAACGGCCTGTAAACTTTTTGTCGTATACGGGGTATTTCCATAAAGAAGTAAAACTTTTCGTCGTTATTTATTTAAAACTGATCATTTGCAGCCGAACTAACTATAACTCAAATGTACTGACTTAACAGATAGTTTTTTATGAAACTTTTTTAAAGGGGTATGAGAACCAATAGTTAATCCAGCAAGGAATAACATTAGATCAATTGGAAAGTTATTGTTGGACCAGTTTATTGAATTAAATATTGTGTGACCCAAATTATTCGAAATGTTATACAATTCCAACGTCAAAATAGAAAAATCACTGAAAACTGAGTTAACAGCAGTGGTCGGCATTATATATGACAGATTCTGAGATTCTATAGTTACCCCCCTCCCCCAGACAGACTCGATTAATTACAAAAAATACTATAATAATTAAGGAAATATCTTTGTCCAAAAAGTTGGCAAGATCCAAAGACATGGAGGGAAGTTCAGGATCACGAAGAAGAAAATTTAAAATTTCTTTTAGAAATCCTCACAGTTTTAGCTATAAAGTACCGAGTCATCTGGCTAACGGAGATTGCTAAGAAAAACGCTATGATCATAAACTTAATTAACTCCCTTTCGGAATATTTATTCATTGATTCACTTCGAAAAAGCCGCTTCATTTTTTGGAAATACCCTCTGATACTCATTTTCCTGCAATAAAATTCCATCTGGTTTTGGTTAAAATATGTTTGTAAACACCAAAATGTTCATTTTAATTCTCGTCCGTTTCACATCAACTTACTGATCTATCAACAAATTTTTACAAAAGCATTCAATTTCGGTGTGAAGTTTTCACAAAAGATTATACAATAGATTCGTTTCTGGGGCAAGTTTAAGAATGAAAACATCGAAAAAAAATATATATATAAGAATTTGTCATTAATTAACACGCTTATATAAGCTTCCGGTGACAATGCAATATGACATTTTTGTTGTAGAAGAAAACAAAATTGCGTGTGAGGGTTTTCGAGGTAAAAAATTCATGAATTCAAGATGATGGCCCAAGATGGTGGACGAGTTTTGTGATTATGGTCAGATTCGATTTAAAACTGGTATGGTTTTTGGGGTCGGAGATTTCGATCTTTTAGTCTAAAAAAAAATAATAGTTTAAAAGACTAAAGAACACGCTTTACTTCCAATATTGACTAAAAAGTGAAAAATAATTAACAATTTATTTACTCAAATGTAAAAAAAGCGTGGGGTGCTTGACAAAGTTCTCTCGAGCTCTTGAACGCTAAGTATTGCTAAATTGAACTAAAACATATGAGAATATAGATCGAAAGCACCCACACATTTTTTACATTTGCGTAAATAAATTGTCAATTATTTTTTACCTTTCAGTCAATATCGGAAGTAAAGCGTGTTTTCTAAACTATTATATTTTTATACTTCCTGTTTACAGAAAAAAAAAAGGAATTTGATGAAGTCCCTCACCAACATTCTTTACCACTACCTGTTATTTGTAAACCTCTTTATTTTCTAACTGGTTTAAAAAATATATTTTATCAAACACAAGTGTGGTAACAAATTTTAAGCGATCGATCTGTATTTACAGGCTAATCAATTTAGCATTTGAAATCAAAAATGGGAAAAAAATTACAAAAGAAAGGAAACTTTCACAAAAGTTGTATTTTAGTGCTCCTTAAAACTATACAAATTTGTCACCTCTTACAAGGCTGGCAACATTGTTGAAAATTAATCACAAGCAATTCTATTATTTTGTAGAAAAAATGGAAAAGAGACGCAAAATGGTGAAAACAAAGAAAATATCATCCTTTATCGTTCCCCAATTTTTCCAAGTTGACTGAATCAATTAATTATTTATACATATTTTTGTTGAAAATTTGGCCGAAGAAATCTAAAACAGTAGCAAACGTTAAGAAACGTTTCTCAGTATGTCGTAACTCTCGGCGTATAAATAATTTATTTAATCTTATGGCAAACTTGGGAATGGTCGCAAACTTGAAGAACAATAAAGCATGATATTTTTTATTTCCACCATATTGCGACTCTTTGCATTTTGTCTCTACAAATAAATAACCATAATTGTTTATAAAAATTTTCCTTAACAATGTTGAGGGACTTGTACGAGGGACCAAACTTGTACAGTTTTATTGAGCACTGAAATACAACTTTTGTGAAAGTTTCGTTTATTTTGTAATTTTTTCCCTATTCTTGCCAAAGTGATTGGACTTAGAAGAAATGTTTACTAAATAATGAAACTTTCAATGTGTGGGATAGGTCGTAGCAGGGTACCAGAATAGTCCCTTTTCAATTATATCTCAAGCAAAAATAAGAAAAACAAAACGAAACACCCAGTTAGTATTAAAACCATTAAACAAAACTGTTATGAAAACAAATTATATCAGAAAACAATCGAGTTCGTGCATGTGGCGCCAGGTCTTGAAGTGAGGCTACTAATTTCAGGATTATTTTCAATTAAAAAAAATTACCCTGTTATAAAACATAAAATAAATTCAGAAATATTGTGATAAACATACCCAACCAATTTCCATTATCAAGTTAAACCTTTTGAATCAGTGTTAATAATTATAATCTTACCAGTCTAGCCAATGTGCCCAACGTGGGGAGGTAGAGATTCAAGTACTTATATAAATGAGTCTTTTTTTTCGAAAACTTAAAGATAAACTGAGTAGCCTAGTAAATTTTTTGAGATCTGTAATTTTAATTCAGAATTGGTTTAACTTCAAGTACATCAACCTCTGCACGAAATCAATAGGATGTTGTTATTGAAAATACAGAGAGCCTCAAGAAGCCATTTTGATTTGAAAAAACTCCCATCTTATCCATGATTCAGAAAGTACTTCTCACTGATGGAAATTACTGCTTTACCACGAACCATGTGAAAAATATTTTTTAAACTATAAATCAACTTGTTGTTTGTCCAATGTTTTATATTGGACAAAATGGTGGGACATTCAAAAACCGAATGACTGAACTTAGGAATTTCTATGTATGTACCTACGTCTGCGGCAGCACCTCACGATGCTTTTCACAGATAATCGAGGTAGCTGCAGTGGTATTTCTCTTCCACTAAAATTTGAAGCAGTCTTTATCCAACCGAAATCAATTTGGTATCAAAAGAAAGGTAAAACGTTGATCTATGTACGTGCTGTAATGTTTTTACCAAGTTTTACCAAGTTTGGTGGTGCTACTGGATTATAACTGCATTTTTGGGACATTTTTGTGTTTTTTCTTGTGAAAAGGTGGATTGAAATTTCAAATCCCATTACAGCACGTGCATAGAATCAAACATTCTCTAGAAGCCAGTCCTTGTTCGAAATCGATACGACGAACCGTTTTTGAGTTAACAACTGACCCTTTTACCCTAAAAAGCGTCCCAAATATGATCGCGCTCATAGCCTCTTAACGAAAAAAAAATTAAACTTTTGCTGCCAACCTACTCACAGAAAATCATACTTTGAGATGATTTTGAAATACTTCATGTTGAAAACAAAGAAATGGAATTAAATCTGTTACAAAGTTTGAAAATTATTAAAGGGAAAAATTCTCAGAACCTAATGAGCAAACAAAACTCAATAACTCTGAATTCGTTTTACATGTATACAAAATAGATAAATGTATTTAAGTTAATAAAAATTTAAAAAAAAATTGTTGTTGGGTAGGGAACAAAACTGTCCCCTAATTAATCGACGGTAAGAGTATTTAAGGGCAACATAGAATAATTTTAACTTGTTGTACTTCTATGAAGTCGACAATAAAGTTTTATTGAAAAGTCGTGAATCAGTGTCTCTGTAACAGAAAATGGGAATTTTTATTTTAAAAATATGTAGTACTAGCAACTTCAGAGGCCTACCCGAGTCTTATTCCAGGAGGCACTGCTTTGGAAATGTTTACATTTTTCTGACGGCGGACAGAAAATTGAGGAAATTCAATAAGTATAAGTACACTTCGAGTTCGAGATAATTCAGAAACGTTCATCAAGAGTACAATCTTCTGAAAAATGAGTAAAATAAAATTTCATCAGCAGATACGTTTTCAGGCTTTCTGTAAATATGCACTGGCAGAAGGAGGGGGTCACACTGTTACCTGAACTAGTTAAATTACTGAAAGAAATAATAGGAGGTTGGAACTTTATCTCGGCGTTACAAAAATCTACTCTGCAGCATCGTATCCCAGACTCCACGTAACACCCTCTGTGATCTTCCGGTGGGAAAAACTGCTCTCTGTCTAAACATCTAGTACATGCAACGATTAGTAAATATCGAATTGACAGGAATCTTGAATTTTCCGATAACGTTACAACATAGATTTATATATGTTTTTGAACTAATATAATTATAAATTTTTTGTTAAACAAACCAGATTGGAATTTTATTGTTCGACTCATTCATCTCGAATATTGAATTTATTACCATCGTTCAGTAACATTTTGATTTCGAAATTTCCAAAAAAAAAGATAGATCACGTCATTTAAGGAAATAAACAATGTCATCATACCTGTAGTCAAAATGAATGACCCCATTCTTCAAGTAGGTAGACGTGTAGCAGTATCCATCTGTTTCACAAGTGTAGTTTTTGTCCTTGCATAAATCACACTTACATTTCAGGGACCATACCTCTGAAAATGAAAAACAAAAATAAATAAATCAAAATGTGTTTCCTGAACATGAAGCAGGCGCGTTGAATAATGCATCTAATGAAGAATATGTGGAAGGGAAAATATTTTTTCTCCTACCCCTACAAGTACATACTTTCCTCTCTCAAACCAGGGAGGAAACTCATACTTTTCCTCCCTCTCATTTCAAGTAAGTTGTAAACGATGAAACTTGTGAATCTATTATAATCAAATTGTTTCCGTAATTTCTAGAACATCTTATATATCCTGTATTCTGGTAAAAATCAAATATGAATGTTACTTCTACTTTAGCTCTTTAATAGCTATTTGTGTATTTAAATCGAAAAGTGATTGATTGTCGCTCGATTAATTTTTGGAGAACGACAATGACACTTTGTGCTCGAAATATACACATAATTTTTTCTACAAGTGCAGCTCCTAGAATAAAAATGATCGACACTTCATTCAAATAGGCACATAACATTACTTATGAGAAAATCACTCAATAACAATCCGAAATGTATAAGCCATCTAAATGTCAATAATTCAAATCACTAAAGGAAAAAGTGCTGAACCCGGGACCTTCGGATAACAAGCCCAAGACGCTAGCCATTGCACCACCGCAGATTCTCAAATGGACATGACTGTATTTTCTATACTTTCCATCATGCAAGTATAGGTCCGTTTTAGACAAAAGCAGTTGAGATGCGTTTTAAATTTACAAAAAAAGGTTCATTAAGTGGGTAGGAGGAAAAATCATATGTATTACATGGGAGTAAAGTGCCTTTTCCTCCCTAGTAATACAAACAGCTAATTTTCCTACGACCACATTGAAAATGCATATAGCAAAGGTGGGCCAAATTAGACACTTTTGAAGGGAAAGTCCTGTTTTCAAACTAGATAAATAGATGAAAACTGATAGCTGTATTTGTGGGACAATTTTTATGACAAACTTAATGGTGAAAACCGCATATCGGTATCCGAGTTACAGCATGTTTTTCGAAAATGTGCATCTTATCCTGTCAAAAATTCTTTGTTTTTATAAAAACATTTCCAGAGCACCTTTTCACGTGGAATTCAATGGTATAAGTAATTTATTTTATACACAGTCACCTTATAATTGAAGTTTTATCCACACTTATAAACCTTATCAAGTACCACTTCATCCAACTAGTGAAATAATTTTACTTACTTATTATTAACATTCACATTAACATTTATATTAAATAGACAACATATTTCCTTGCTTAACAACTAATCAGTGGATTTCAAATTTTGAAATTCAGCCAATAGAATCGGAACTACAGTGAAAATATAGCTTGTCGCTGTATTTTCACGGTGATAAACCTACTTAGTTTTTGTTTTACTATATGTCAAGTGAAAATAATGATTTAAATTATAAACGTCAAATTTATGTGTATTGACTAGTTATCTTTATTTATCAATATGAGCGATCGTTGGGGACAAATGTCCATTGGTATCATAGATGAGGCCATGGAAAAGAGTAATCCGTTGAATACGGCTAGAAGTAAAGCATCAATTACCATGTGACACGATTTTTCTTTATTTCAAATCGATATATTGTCGTCCTAAATATAATTCGTGGTATGATTAAAAACCTATAATTTTTTGGAATATCAATTCATTGGCAATCCCAATGCAAGAAAATACAACTCGTCCTGCGGACTCGTATTTTCAGCTTTGGGATTGCAATTCATTAATATTCCAAAAAATTATTGGTAATAATCATACCACTTATTATATTACCCCTGAAAATAAATAGCAACCATTCAACGCCTACCGATATTTTTGTACGTAATTTCAATGATTTTTGGTAGACTGTCAGATAATGACAGATTTTGCAGACTCCTTTTCTCTCTTCTAGGATTTGAACCACTGAAAATTATCTCGCTATTGAGCTCAAAAAATGATGAAAATTTTGCGATTGGGCGATTGGACGTGTGCACGGTATGTGGAAAATTAATTTTCCTTATACAGAAAAAAAAGTTTTGTTCATGGCATTTTAACACATTAGCAGGTAGGAACAATCAAATAGTGAAAAACCAAAGCCATAAGGTTTGCACTTACTTGAAGGGTTGAAATAAAGGCGCGATCTTGTTAAGTGAATACTCGGTTGCTGGTGCATTTTCTCGCTTATGGCAATCAACAGAATAAAATTTGATATCGTTAAGAACCCGAAAAAAATTCCCATAAGCCGATCAGTTGTAGAAGTAAATGTTCCTGCCGGAAAATGTTGTGAATTTTTTTAAATTTAATTTTTTTTAAGAAGCACGGACTGCAATATCAACGATAACTTGTTTGTTTATTTCACAATCTTTGACTTCGTCCACAAGTTTTTCCCGTGACAATAAACTTATCTACATAAAGAGGTTCACTGAAGAAAAGTGAATTATTCAAAACAAGTATAAAACACGAAAATTGAACTGAGTGTGTAACAAAATGATAATGAAATGATGATTCGTAGAAACATGTGAAGCTAAAAATAATTCACACATTATAATGTTTGCACAGATTAGATATTGGGAATCGTATAACATTACTTTTATCAAAGCTCCACAAAAATATAACTGACCTGGCACAATAGAACATTTCAAGGCTAACTTGCATAAAAAACACATTGAATATGAACATTACCATAATAATAACGAGAATTTTATGTTGATGTTTCATATATCTATCAACTATTATACTTCATTATACTGCATATGAATATTTATTGTTTTTATAAAGTATTTGAACAGTTAGAGTCAAATGTCCTGAATATCCTGAATATCCTGAAATAAACAACAAATAGTTTAAGATAATGACAGTGAATCTGCCTGAAACTATTCACCAATGGTAATAAGGATGAACCTCAAATTGGCAGCCGGAGCTAGCAGCCGCTACCTAAGGGCCGGACTGGCATCCAGATATTTTAAAACCTTTCAGTATAATCTCCATTCACGGCCTCAAGCAACAGTGGAATTTATTTACACTTTTTGTGGAGAACAAATAAACGCCTGTCAAGATGACTATGATATTGCAGCCGAGGTGAAAAGACAATAACATTGCGAAAATTAAATCCATAAATTTCGTAACATTTGACTGAAATTTTTATTCCTAGCCGCACGCAACGGTGAGTAAATAAATAATCATTCCATATTTTCTCATTAATACATTCAAGTAACGTAGTTGATTCGTCAAATTCTAGCAAGAGGCTTTGCTAACTTAAGGTACAAAAAAAAACACATTCCTAAAGGTTTTCCTAATAATAATAACAAACCAAGCTCCTTATTGGTGTTTCAAAAGTTCATTATTCCAACACATACTGGGACAATGTGGATGTTGAAAAACAAAGGCATATTGGGAATCTAGACAAGTTCATATTGGGACAACTTAAATCACCTACAATGAAAATGATTTCTATGATCTATTGAGATCCACCACATGAAAATTCTATTTTGAAAAATGTATTGATGTGGGTTACATCATTTTATGAAAAAAACATTGTAGTCAGATTTCATAGAAATTCTACACTGATTAGATTAGATTGCGCTGAGGATCATTATTTACTTGACACTCAAACTTTACCACCAGCACACTCATTACCATTTTGTTCATACACACATGATAATAAAAAAAATTATCATTGCTTCGGGAACAAGATATTTATAAGAAAAACGTTGTCATCGTGTCTAATAATTATTGATGTGTATATTTTTGAGTCGCCGACTAACCCTCCCAATATAATTTTGTTAATATTATTGTCGGACTCATTTTATGGCGAAGTTGCGGGCAAAAGTTAGTTGTCCTATAACAAATCCTCTTTGAAAAAAATCTAGAGTGTCAGCGGAATAATAACTACCTATCATATATCTCAAATTTCATTAAAATCTGTCGAGTGGCTTCGGAGATTAACGTGGACGAACATCGTGACATGGGATTTTTATACAGTGCGCAGGGTTAAACCGCCAAACATTCAGTATTGTTTTTTTTTTAGGTGAAACTAAGATTTTTTCTTCATACAAGCATGTGTCCCAACTTGCTTCGTTTTCGAGATATAGGGTGTGTCGTTTTTAGAAAAGAATTAGTTTTTTATTAATTTTATTTATTCTAAGTACATTGAAAGATGCTCCTTATTACCGCAAACCAGCAACCCTGGGTCACCCTGTAAAACACTGAATAAATCTAAATAAGCTAAAGTATACTAGCCACGCTAAATGAGGATACATGGCTATGATCCATTGATGACAAAAAAGGTGACACAGAAGACACTGCTTATGAAGTTCAATATCAGATGCAATAATGAAATTATTTCTATTTTTAATTAACACGCTTATATTAGCTTCACTTGTATGTATGTATGTATAATAATAATAATAATAATCTTTATTTTAAATAGAAATAATCCTAATATACAAAATTCTAATAATAAATATTACATAATTAATTATTTGATTAAATGAATGAATATCATCTGCTATTACTAAGTACAGTAGTTTGTGTATGAATAATACGGAATAATACATTTACATGTTGAAGGTTAGTTTACATTGTTTACATTGATGTACCCCAGAAGATTGCATTTGATGAACTCAGTATTGCACTATACTTGAAATCAATGGGTAGATTGTTATATTGAAGTAATTCTTTGGGAAACAAAGAATTCATGTTTTTTTTTGTAATTCGTTTTATTTACATGGAAGTTTGAACTTCCTCTGGTCTGGTAATTGTGAACTTGATTATTGAATGTGATAAATTGATTAAAATAATGAGGTAACTGCCCTTTAAACATTTTAAATGTATGTATGAATCTATGCTTGAATCTATGTATCTATATAACGGAAACATTGGACGTGATTTTCACCAACTTCCAGACGTCCGAATGATTTGAAATTTAGCATGCAACATGCATTGAGACATGCAATATGACATTTTTGTTATAGAATAAAACAAAATGGCGACTCCAATATGGCGGACGAGATTTGTGATAATGGTCCAAATTGGTATATAAGAGTTTTCGGGGTTAGAAAATGGATTTTTTTTATCAAAATACATAAATTAAAGATGACAGCTCCAAGATAGCGGCTCTAAGGTGGCAGCTCCAAGATAGCGGCTCTAAGGTGGCGGCTCCAAGGTGGCGGCTCTAAGGTGGCGGCTCTAAGGTGGCGGCTCCAAGGTGGCGGCTCCCAGAGGGGGCTCCAGGCTCCAAGATGGCGGACGATATTTATCAATATGGTCTGATTGGATTGAAAATTAGTGTGTGAGGGTCGGATATTATGAATTTTTTGTAAAAATGTATGAATTCAACATGGCGGCCAATGATGGTGGATGAGTTTTGTGCTATGTAAACCGTTTGGGGGTATCTAAGATACTACTTTTTGACTTTTTCAATTCAACTTTAAAATTTCAAATGACTTGCAAGATTAAGTGTTACATCATTGAAAAGGGTATTCAATTCTCTTGACAACCATTTAAATATTTTCGATTTTCATGAATATTTTTTTTACAATTTCAATCTTTATACCTTTCGAAATTTTCGAGTTGATGTACCTACCACCAGCACCATCTTTACAGTAATTGCAATGTATTTTCTCTCAAGTAGCATCGCATTCAAAATATTTTCGGTCCCATTTTTCCACATCAAACCGTTCCAATTTATCGATGTGTGAGTACCATTCAATTCAATATAAACGAAGTTAAAAAAAAATCAGATGGTTGAAAAGAGAATTGAATTAACTTTTCAACTATGTGACGCTTTCAAGGGGTAAATTTCTTTCTTCACCGAAATAATTTTGCCAATTAGTAATTTCACAAGAAAAACTGCGAGACCGTACTTCGAGCAATTTTGACCAATGTCAGTTGTTCGAGTAAAATTACTGATGAAAATGTATAGAAATTTATCAAATAAAAGAAAAGTTCGAGTGTTTTTTAGCAAGATAAATCAACGGCAATATATAAATACAGCATAATAATAATAATCACCTTAATCAAAACAGTTATTTGAAGAAGTAGTTACATAACAGGGAATTACACTGTAATAAAAAATGACGTTGTAGTTGTAACAAATATCATCAATATTTCATATTGACTACAATTCACTTCAAAACTATTCCAAATTGAGATTCAAACGCCATATTTTCGCGGGCTGGCGTCATCAGTATTGTTCTACAAACGTTTGTCCTTGAGTCCTCTGAGAATGTTTCCTACACGAGAAAGAGTTGTTTCCAGTTTGAATCACAGTGTAGGTACCCGATTAAACTTCTTCGAAACTATTTGGTTGAATTTAATGGGAAGGCACACTTTGTTTTGATAACAGACGTGCAATATATGGAGAGACTTTGACGACATCTAAATTCGTCCAATGAAATACCGGTAATAGTTCGCGCGAAAATAGCTAGTGTTTGAATTCTCATCCAATTCTTTTTTTTTCTGGATCAAATACAATAAAAAAAAAATTAAAAAATCCATATCACGCAGTTTGACTTGTACGTATTTGAAAAAATATATCAAAAATTACTAGTGTAGTTCTCTATTGTAATAATGTTCTTGTAATTTGTACAGATGAAACTTTCCCAAAATGGTTCATATTGTGTCAACAATATTGAACCTTTTTTTATCGCTGTCAAATTGACTCAGATGTCATATTTAACTGGGCTACTTTCAAATAGGGGTTGATTTATCTATGTAAGTGATTACCTATATTGTCCTATACATGTAACATTTTAATATTAGAAATAAATTATTATTATTATTTATACAAATGTACAAACTGAGAAAGTTGAGGTAAAAAACGTGTGTATTACACTATTAAAGGTAAAAAAACAAATTTTCAAAAAATCCATCCCATACTAGACTCGCCAATACGAAAATCTGAAACGTTGAATTTCCAATAAATAATAACAATGAACAAGAATGAGGAATTCCTGATCACGTATTTATTTGACAAAAACAATAATCAGTAACCACTGCTAGAGAATGAAACAAAAACTAAGTAATTTAAAAATAGTTCACCATGAAGCGAAGAATAATCTGGGCATTGTTATATTGTTAAAGAGGATAAAAGTTCGTTCCATTACCATTTATTTATCATGAGCATGAATATGTCAATGGTACAATGGTCATATTTCACACATAAAATTCACTGTGTTTTTAGATAAGTAATCCGCAAATAGGATTGACAAAAAAAGAGTACTTCGGCTGTTTGATATAGGAACCACTAGCAATTGAGTCAGCACAATCTCTTTGAGGAACAATGTAATTCAATGTCTGTCTGTGTTGGATATTGACCCTTTACACACTTTTGTATTTACAGGTAATTCGAATTCAACCCTCAAGTCTTTGTGTTGATAATTGAAATCAAAGCAGCTTCAAAATGACGGACTGTCTGCCATAGTCCCATCAAAATGTTTAAAAGATTGCAAAATTTCACACACATTAAGATTATCTTCTGCCAACGAACGATCAGACGCATTTTGCTGGGTTAACAAAGCTAATGGATCTGACTGAATTCCGCCGATCCTTCTCAAGGAATGTGCTCCCTAACAACCACCAGTTTTTGCAAGTTATTTGGGGGTATAATTTGGGGGTATTTCTGTCCAACTGGAAAATTGCAGTCCCCAAAACGGGGAAAAATACCCTACCCGGCATCTACAGACCTATCGCACTTATATCTGTTATTTCTAAGATCATTAAAAAATCCATCAATATCGAGCTCATGAAATATCTAGAACGCTCAGAAATTATCAATGATTGACAATAGGGTTTCTGCCATCAGAAATCAAGTGCTGACCTACTTGCTTATTTTTCATATATTTGGCAATATATGGTGAAACTCTGGCCGTTGCATAAGACATCTCCAAGGAGTTTGATCGCGTTTGGTACCAGGGACTCCTTGCCAAATTTCCATCTTATGGATTGCCTCTCCAGTTGTGTTCCTTGTTATCTAACTTTCTCTCAGATTCATCTCTCCACGTGGTGGTCGATGAAGTATCATCTGATACTCGTATCAATAATTGCTGATATTCACCAGCACCAACACTGTTTCTTCCTCACATCAATGATTTGTTGGAAGCTACCTCATGATAGTACCCTTCATACTGCTTTCTATTTCAAAGCTCCGATATCAGCCAATGAAATCAGAAATGAATGGTGAAGAATTGGGAATAAAATAAATACGAACTTTGCAAACTTTCCAGAATGTCGAATTAATTTCGAATAAAACCCAGGCATGTCTTTTCTCTAGAAAGGCCGATTATTTGTGCTCATTGTGTGACACATCCTACATCCATTATCACATATTTCAGAAAATGGGAAACTTCAAATTTATCATTTTTTATGACATCCTATCTCAATGGAACATTTTATTTCACCGTTGTTGAAATATCTTTCCTTCCAAGTATTCCAAAAGTGAAATGAATATAAGTCAAATATCTAAAAAAAAACTATTTCTCTTGATATTACTACGATGAGCATTGACAGAGATTTTTCTCAAGAACACTATTGCAAGTGGTTCCTGTATTCGAATAGCAAACTTTATGCTGAAATTAGTCAAAGTTAACCACCTGCAGATCAGTTTTGACGTTATTGCTTGCCTTTTATAAGTGCCAGGGGTGAAATTATGAACACTTGATACGAGAGCTGTCACGATACGATGTGAAAATCGCTGTGGTTCCCTTATGACTCGACGTTCATTTCGGTACGAGTCACGTCAAAATCGCATCAAAGGTTCATAATTTTACTCCAGGTTAGGTCAGAATCCTTTTTCTCTCTCAACATCAACAATAAACCATTTTTATAAGGATACTCACACTTTCTGCTTCATGCTGTATTTCAATAAATTCGTTGATTTAAATACTAATATCATATGAGATGCAGAACACTTAGCAGCTAGAGTTGAAGCAACAATATCACTTACAAATTTATCTTCATAAGAACAAAGCACAATTGCACAAAAATCACTCAGTAGTAGTGTAATGAATTTCATGGTGATTTAATTGCCACTGACTACTCGAAAAATGTATTAAATTCATAATACATTCCGATGACCCCAGTACTTTTACTTAAATTGCATTAGGTAGTTTGATTTTTCAATGATATTTTAGAGAACCATTTTAGTTTCATTTCACAAATAAAACCAGTATCACATAGATGAAGATGACATTGTAGAGGTTTTTTGAATAACAAGAAGTCTATTACACAATTAGGATAATGGAATTGTTACAAATTCAGTATTTTGACCTCAAGAACCTCTTGTCAATGCTCTTATTAACTATGTAATATAATCTTTTGCTGAAGGAATCGTTGTGTAAAACCGTACGAATTTGATCTTATATCTATAAAGTTTAATGAACAGTCAACTCATTTTAAAAAAAATGCATGTAAATGAAAACATACTGAAAGAATCATATATATCTCACCAACAATATTTTGACTGAGGTATATTATGCAGCTGGTAACGAATAACACAGTTCTTGAAATTCCCCCCATCTCAATTTTCGTCTATAGTCACTGAATACATGTAAATTGTGAATAAGTTACATATATTATTGAAAACAGTCTGCCATCAATTCACTAAATTACTAATTGTTCACACTTCCACTTGTCATAACTAGAAAACTAGTAAATTGAAATCAGTATATCTGGCTTGAGATTATGATGTCGAACAACTTCTCCATAAGTTCACAAACTGCTAATAATGCAAAGAATCGGAATTTACAAATACATTTTAACTTATTTCATCTCGTATGCGTCCACCATGTCAAGTCAAGATCACAAATTCACAAACCACACGGCACACATCACATATCACATCACACAACCACACATTTATGTTCTGTGGTCAAGATTTTTCTGTCTTTTGTCTTTTGTCATCGACCATTTTTACAGACCATTCCAGTATTACGTCACGCTGGAGGGCAACCTTTCAAATTTAAAGCTTTTTAGGTTAAATGCTAGCCGAAAATGCCAAAATAATTCCATTTAAAGCTTTTTGGATTGAAAACTAGTCAAAAAATGACAAAATAATGCCATTTGAAGTTATTTAGGTTGAAAAATGCTCGAAAAATTACAAAAGAATGTAATTTTTGGTTAGAAATGAATGTGTGCCTTCCAGAGATAATAATTGTCAAAGTCACGTGCTCTGGTAAAGCTACTGGCAAAGCTACTGGGACTCCGATGATTAGAAATGAAATAGCATCGAAAGCCTAGGTGTCATAATTTTGACGTCATATTCGAAATCTTGTCGCTTCTCGGTACCGACTATGATTCCCATGCATTCCTATAAAACTTTTATAATCATCAGAGTCCCACTACAGGGAATTATGAAGCACGTGCAATTTATAAGTGTAACCATTTCTGACTCGTGTGTGCCTGAAAACTGCAAGACCATTCACATTAACCTCAATGGGTGTGCATTTCTCATGCAGGGTTAAAAATGCAAGGTGGACACCTATCCGGTGGGGTACTCCAGGGACGTCTCTAAAGCTTTCGTCAGAGGCTGGGACGATGGAATTGACATTAATTGTATGGTCTACAACTCTTTCTGCTTATTGTAATCCGCATAGAGGTGTTCAATTCAGTAGCGTCGCACGTTGGCGATCTCGGATTGCTCTGGAATTTTACAGATGTTTACACGTGATAGATATATAGATATATATGATATTCTGCAACCACTTTTGAGTTTAATCAGGGTCAGGTAGCCGAGTGGTTAGGATCACCGCTTTTCAGTCATTCTGGCTGCCGGTCGTACGGTTTTTATTTATTATTATAAAACAAAATGGCGGCTCCAAGATGGCGGACGAGATTTGTGATAATGGTCCGATTCCATTCAAAATTGGTATATAAGGGTTTTCGGAGTCAGAGCTAGATTATTATTTTTTTATCAAAAGATGGCGGACGAGATTTGTGATTATGGTCAGATTCGATTCAAAATTAATGTGTGAGGGTTTTCGGGGACGGAGATTATGAATTTTTCGTAAAAAAAAAATATATGAATTCATGATGGCGGCCCAAGATGATGAACGAGTATTATTGTGATTATGGTCAGATTCGATTCAAAATTGGTATGGTTTTCGGGGTCGGATATTTCGTTTTTTTAGTAAAAAAAATAATAGTTTAAAAAAACTAAAGAACACGCTTTACTTTCCATGGACTAAAAAGTAAAAAATTATTGACAATTCAATTTATGAAATTTAAAAAAATGCGTGGGGTGCGTGATACATCAGTTCTTTTATGTGGTCTTGAACGCTCTGTATTATTAAATTAAACTAAAAAGTACGAGAATATAGATCGAAAGCACCCACGCTTTTTTTACATTTGAGAAATTAAATTGTCAACTATTTTTTACTTTTTAGTCCATGGGAAGTAAAGCGTGTTCTTTAGTTTTGTTTAACTCTTATTTTTACTGGCATTAGTTATGTTCCATTATTAAATTTTCAAAATGTTAAAGAAGTTTTTGAAAGTGCTCAATGCTCAAGATCATTTTATTATTGAAAGTGCTTAATGACAAGTGCTTAATAGTACTTTTTTGAGGTCTACTTCCCGCGAGTACTTTTTATAAGTGCTCAGCGCAGTTTTGATTCCCAATTTCAAAATTTCGTTCTGTGTTGATTTGATGGAATTCCGAATCAGTAAGTCGGAATTCTGGAATACCAAGTTTGAATTGAACAATTCTGACTTAGTATGCCCTATTTTCGAAATACTAAGCGAGTTGGTCAGAGCCGTTATTCTTATATACACTAAAATACCAAACCTTATTTTCTGACTCCGTCATTTAGTGATTGAATACTACCCGAAACCAAACAAACCAACCAAACCAAAACAAACAGATTGACATCATGTTTGTTTCTTCTCCTTCACCTCCTGCTTGAAGGTTTCCACTTCTCGAAACCAGAGGGAGTGTATCACAAGAGGATTAATTGAGCTAACTTTTCAAATTTCCAGTTTCTCAGTGAGTAATTTGACCTGTTCTTTTCATTTCCATAGTTTTATGTCAAATTAAAATATCAAATTCACTAGTTCCTTAAATATATTTTTTGCAATGTTGGTAAATATATTATGTACTATACATAAAATTATGCTAATACCTACCTATTAAGATTAATATGAGAATTGTCTCTTCATGGATCAAAGGGGACAATTATAGACTATTACCTGCATGATTAGGTATATTATCAATTCACAAGATATAGCCTATCATGTATAACAAAAGCTTGTGTTGCACAATCTGTGGAACCACTGGAGAAAATTGAATGCAAATATCGGAGCTCAGCACAAACAACTGCAGAATAATACAAAATGAACGTTGTCATACAGGTATTTTGGATTCAAATCTCTGTTTTTTATGTTCATCATAACTCCTCTCGATTTGAAGCACTTTTCCACAAAGAGCACAAATATGTAAATTTACTGGAATCGCTACAATTTATGAACCAGATTCACATGGTACATCAGACTCTGAAACTTTAGAAAGCTCACACCACAAAATTTACACACATGTCTTTTACGTGACAGTGATGCACTTACTTCACTGTAGTGCTTCTCTTCTGAATGTTGGATCAAATCATATTTTGTTAGAAACGTGTCTCTACAAAAATCACAAAGGAATTTATGACTGTCAGAAATAAAAGCATCCCCATGAACCAGGCGCAAATGACAATCTAGTTCAGCTAAATTGATAAACTTTTTGCTACAAAGACCGCACTCAACTGTGTTACAAAAAGCATCCCTATGAACCAAGCGCAAATGACAATCTAGTTCTGCTAAATTGATGAAATTTTTGCTACAAATACTGCACGCAACTGTGTTACAAGATATACCATCGTTGGATTCTGATTCAGACAATTCTATATCCTCTTCGGTTTCCTCTTGTGATGGAGAATCTCTTGTATCTTTGGAATGTGTATATTTCTTCCTATGAGCATAATCTTTGATATGGTTTTTTCTGTTTTTGTGTTCTGCTCTTAAATGGTATAGTAAGTTCTCCAGACTGAAAAATTTTTCACGACAATGTTGGCAGATCACTTTCTTTTCAGGTGACAATTCACGTTTTTCATTTGAAAATTTCTTCAACTTAGCAGGCCTATCAAGTGGTAAAGAAACTTCTCTCGATTTTCTTGATAACCTCTTCTCTTCTACTTGGGTATTTGGTTGTAATTTCCTTTTGTGTCCATATGCTATTAGATGCTGGTGCAGCAGAGCTTTGGTAAAGAATTTTCTTTTACACTCTCTGCATTGAAACGATTTGGTTGGAACCTCTTCAACTTTTTCCCCTAGTCGTTTTTTAATTTCACTCCCTAGCCCAGATGATTTACTTTTAGTTTTTAATTCTGGCAGCTTTGATGAATCATATAAGTGATGTTTGACTATTTTGGATTCTAGCCTAGGGATTTCATCATTATTAATTAGTGAATTTAGGTGGAAAAATTCATTACGGTTTTCATTCAATTGAATTTGGTCACTGAAGTTAAGATTTGCAGCCAATTTATAATTGGTATTATCCTCAGTGGCAATCTCTGTGTCTACATTGTCATATAAGTAGTTTAATCCTTGCTCAATATCACTAATTAGTTTATATTTATTGTCTTCAATGACACTAGGATCTCCATCAAAATCGCTACAATGAGTGACAAGTGGTACTCCAGTTTCCTGAACTGAAGGATATATCATACAATTTTGCACTTTTGTCTGAGGCCCTAGCTTTTCATTGTCTATTCTTTCCTCGATTGTTCTGACTAGTTTTATCATACTTTCACTCATAAGACTTGTATCTAACTTTATTGGTGGGTCATGGATACCTGAATTATTTATGTTTTGATTTCCACTCAACTTATCCAGATCATCATCGTCAGATTCATCGATATCCGACCCTTCTCCCATCAACTTCGAGAAAAGTTTATTTTCAAAAAAATCAGTTTCCATCTCTATTTAATTATTATTGTGACCAGTACAGAGAAAAGCACAAGGAAAATCAGAATCTTCTTAGGCAATAATGAATTTTTATTATATCTACCATGAAAGATTTGAATTTGTCGATGTACTCAATGCCTGCAATCTGCAATATTCAAACAAAAAAAACTAATAATCTTCCGGGGATATTACAGGTTACAGGGAAGGTTAATAAAACACAGATGTCAGATGATATTTGAGACTTTTGAGTTTTGAGAGATACAATACAAAACAACAAAACGATTCGTGATTTTATTTGACATTTTGTTGAACGAAGTGTCTAGTCGTCCGGTAAACGGAAGAATGAGATGAAAATACTGAAAATAGGTTAATTCGTGTGCTACGAAGTGTAGTGTAGTGTAAGTTACACCACATTCTGAATCGAGAGTAGCTGAGTTCAGTTCAAACAAAGGCATATGTCAAATTAATCTGCAAACAAATAGTAAAATCGAATGTAAATTACACCAGGTATCCAGGTGTAGGCATAGAAATTAAAATATATAAGTATATATATTATAATTTCTATGGGTGTAGGTTAGATTATTGTCGAAATTTGGACTTTTTTCTCGAAATTTCGACTTTTATGTCGAATTTCAATCACTTCAACTTTTTTCTTGAAAATTGTTGCCCTCCTGCGCTTTCGTACGAAAGTGCTACCTACAACTCGATGCAAACAAATAAACCTATGACAAAATACGCCCCGTCCCTACTACTACTAATTCTACGTTAACGAATAACGTTACCGACGTTACCGTCAATATAGACACGTCGACAGGTCCTATGTCGTGCTCAATCCAAAGTTTTATTATTTATTACAAAATTCAAGTGGAATAGATAAGATGGTTAGTAAACGACGTCCGATTCATGCAACAAATTTGAATTTTCGACCCAATGTGCACAACATTAACAACGGTGAACCAAAAGGCACCAAACCAGCAAGTGATCCAACCTCTGTGAAGGAAATACTAATATTGATGGTAATATATCTGTGCAAGAAATCGCTGTTTTTCAACACCGACCTCAAAGTCTGCATATATTTAGGCTGCCTTTTCATAATATCACTAATAGCCGATGTGCTAACCGTGCCGAGAACATATCTGTCCAGATCAGATAATATTTTTAACAAATTTTTTGTCAAGTTTGCCTGGGGATGGAACCTGACCCTAGTTTTACCTTTCGTGATTCTCACATCCTTCATTTACTGCTGTGGAAATAAGCAAAAAATTCTGAAACTTCACCTGCCCAGAGTTGCAGTTGCTACATTTTTTTGGTGGTTTTGGACAACTATGTTCAATTTAGTGGAAGCTTCACTAGGAAGGTGCGCCAACATTAACTTCGACACCAAGGTGAAGTGTTTGCAAACGGGACACCTGTGGAATGGTTTCGATCTCTCTGGACACTCGTTTATCCTTATTTATGGTAGCTTATTTTTGATAGAAGAAACCAGGTGCATAATGAATTGGGATACAATCAAAGAACATATACGTCTGGAAGAACACAATAGAATGATTAAAGAAACGAAAGATAAATCAAACCCACTACGTCATCTGTCGGAAAAAGAACTCAAACACGTGAAGGAAAATTACGAAAAATATACACCATATATAAGACTATTGTTTATTGCTATAGCAGCTATTCAGATATTATGGGACGTTATGTTGCTATCCACGATATTCTACTATCACATAATGATAGAGAAATTTCTCGGAGGTGCCTTGGCGATATTAACATGGTTTTTAACGTACCGAATTTGGTATATGAAACCATTTTTGTACCCCAATCTTCCAGGAGAAGGGGAATTCAAGTACATGAAGACCACTACCAAGGCTCAACTAACTCCGGTACGCATCAGAAGAAAGGAGAGTATCATAGACCAAGGACCACTTTTCATGGGGAGACCAATTTACTCTAATATTAAAGTTGATGAATCACTGCCTGGAAGATAGCATCTACTTATTTATCACAAATCACCTCATCTGTTTGTTTTGTTGAATTTTTTTAGTTTTAATTTATTTTTTATATTTATTTATATGGGTATTTTGTTGGAACATTTGACGAATAAATTTGTTATTTAAAAGTGAGCTTGGAAGACTTATATTTAATTTTTTTATTATTATTATTTGACGAAATTTAATTTCCTCAACATATAAGTATATTGTTTCAAATAGTATTTTGTCAAATTTTATTTTCACTAATGGATTAGCTTTATAGTTCTCAATATTCTCAAGTTCTTAACTAGAGAAAATCGTATAAAAATGTGACCAAATCGAGCTTTATATTCCCAGTAAACATTTAGGATGCATAGAAATATAATATCAATGTAACATGAACTACAAGTTCCTTGTTTCCGATTTTGAAGTATTACTTTTCAGATTTGGTTCTTTAGTTAGAAATGAATTTAGCACGTATAGAGGTAAATAAGTGACAGAGAGTTGCATATTCAAGATATTTTTTCATAGGGATCATAGTTCAAGGTATTTTTAAATAGTTTATAAACAATGCAGGAAACTTGATTTTGAAAGTCATGGTGATACTTCTAGCTCCTTGCAAATATTTTAATTTCTCATTCATGAGTTATGAGTTTAACATGAAATATTTCTAGATGAATAATGTGAGGTTTTTTTTATATGATTTTAAAGGTTTCAACCTATTCGTTCTTGGGAATATTCAACAATAACAAAAATGGAATTGAAATCAATTTAGAACAAATATACAATTGCAAAAATAAAGAGCAACTTAAATAGAAAATTAACAATTTGTAAAATAGTAATACTTTATTAACATCCCAAGCAGCAATTATGTTTACAGAGTGTCCATTTAGTGAATAATTCTTCGGTATCTTCTGCAAATTCTACCATAGATCAATTGGGAAAACAACCCGAAAACATCATCCCCATTGACAGTCGTATGCTTGAGATTATCTTTCGCCAAAGAACTATCAGACGCAATTTGCTAGGTCTTGACACCAATAAATAAGCTAGTGGATCTGACGGAATTCTGGCTATGGTTCTCAAAAAATGTGCTTCTAAACTCACACTAGTTTTTTGCAAGTTATTCAACCTCTCTTATAATTTGGGGGTATTTTCGTCCAACTGGAAAATTGCAAGAGTATAACCAGCCCCAAAAAAGAGAAAAAGACCTTACCCAGCAACTACAGACCTATCGCACTACTATCTGTTATCTCGAAGGTCATGGAGAAAGACATCAACATCGAGCTCATGAAATATCTAGGACGCTCAGGAATTATCAATGGTGTTTGATCGCGTTTGGCACCACGGGCCAGGGAACGAAACTTCCATCTTATGGCTTGCCTTCCCAGTTGTGTTCCTTGCTATCTAGCTTTCTCTCAGACCAATCTCTCCACGTGGTGGTCGATGGAGTATCATCCGATACTCTACCCATAAATGCTGGTGTTCCGCAGAGATTCATTCTAGCACCAATGCTGTTCCTTCTTCACATCAATGATCTGTTGAAAGCTATCTCATGTCCAGTGCACAGCTTTGCGGATAATAGTACCCTTCATACCGCTGTCTCTTCTAAACCTCTGATATTAGCCAGTGAATGCAGAAATAAACGGGGAAGAATCGTGAATGAATAAATACGGACTTAGCAAAAATTCTAGAATGGCGATCAAACAACTTGGTGTAATTCAATGCGAATAAAACTCAAGCACGTCTTTTCTCTAGAAAGGCCGATCCCACAGTGGCCAGCGTAACTATGTCAGGAGTATCCATATCAATGAAATATTCCATTTAAATACTTGGTATCACCATCAGCAGTGCCCTTTCATGGGAGAACCATGTGAGGTCTATTGCCAAGAGTGCCTCTCAAAAACTTGGTGTTCCGTTTTGTGCCAAGAAGTATTTCACTTCTCGTCAACTGATTATGATTTATAAGGCACAAATATGATCTGTTCTGGAATACTGTTCCCATTATAGCGATGTAGTACTTGAAAATGTGAATCCAGTGGCGTCCACAAATTCTATTTAAAAAAAATCGCTAAGTAGTATGTTTTTTGGATTTTTTATTTAAAAATGCAAAGTAGGCCTTGAAATTTTTATTTCGAATTTATGGCACTCAACTAGAACTATTGATGCTCTATCATTTGAAAAAAATTATTTCTGAATCGGATAATAAATATACTAGTTTTAGGCAGGTGGTCCGCTTTCAAATGGGTCACTCTGTATGTAAAATGTTCGATACTCTGCCTCCGCAAGTCCATAACATTCCCTTTACATCAATCTTCAAACTCAAATATCGCCAAGTGTTATAAATCTAGTTGGTCACGTCCCGGAGATTTCATCTAATGTCTTCATCTCAAGCTCCGTTGTTGTAAATGTATGTAGTCCGGTGGCAGGGAGGGTTTTCGTAGCCGATGAAGCGCGAAGCTATTCTTATGTATTTTGAATCCGAATTTGGAGGGTGATAAGCCGTGAAAGCATCCGGAAAATTATTATGGACGATTTTCCGAGGGAAATCGAAAAATACATTTTTTCAAAAAACAGATGATGTCATAATATTTTGCATAAAATTCTCTACAAAAAAGGTATCTACAAGTTTTTCTCGAAAATGCACCGTTTTCCAGTAAAACGTGCTCGAAATTCGAAAAAATGCGATTTTCACAATTTTCAGTGCTCTTTCATTCAGTCACATAATAATATTTTCGGGATCACCTTCTCCCAAATTATTCATATATGTCTCGACCATGAATAACAGAAGAGACATTTTTGAAAAAGTCATTCGTGTGGATTTTCCGGCACTGAATTTCCCGATACTTTTACCTTGCATGGAACCGGCATTTTTTTATTCGCGAAGCTCACGCAGTGGACGAATTCCTTATAGTGTCAATCAAAACGGATTCAGGAAATATTTTTTTATGATCACGAAGCATTTCAGTAGCGGAAAAACGGAAAATTTTCCGAGGAAAATCGAAAAATCCATTTTTAATATACTCCATAAAATTCTCTATAAAAAAGGTCTCTACAAATTTTTCTTTAAAATGCACCGTTTTCGAGTAAAATGTGCTCGAAATTCGAAAAAATGCGATTTTCTCAACTTTCTGTGCTCTCTCATTCAGTCACACGAATCCACACGAATGATTTTTTCAAGAATGTCTCTTTTGACATTCATAGTCGAGACATAATTTGGGACAAGGTGATCCTGGATATATCATTATGTGACTAAATGAGAGGGCACAGAAAATTGAGAAAATCGCATTTTTTCGAGCACATTTTACTCGAAAACATTGCATTTTAAAGAAAAATTTGTAGAAACCTTTTTTGTAGAGAATTTTTTGCAGAATATTATGACATCATTTGTTTTTGAAAAAAATGGATTTTTCGATTCCCCTTGGTAAATCGTCCATAAAAATTTTCCGGATGCTTTCACGGCTTGAAATTCGGATTCAGCGGGTCAAAATACATAAGAATAATTTGGGTGATCCCGTCACGCTTCATCGGCTACGAAAAACCTCCCTGCCACCGGACTAATATGTAAGTCACCTGTTGTATTTTTCTTTTTTTGAGTTCAGATTGCCTTTAGGATAAGTTAGGTTCAGTTATATAACTATTATTGCATTCATCATTTCATTTCATCCACTCAGGGTTAGGGTGCATACTTAAGGTTAAGTGGTTAAACAGTTTGATATTGCTTTATTACCTGAACTTCGCCCTCTCAAATCTGACATGAACGTTTGTTAAAAACGAATTATTACGAATGAAAATCATTTATTTACAAGGTGCTGAATTTAGATATTTGAATATTGTAACATTCAGACGATTTTTTCAAGTATTTCATCTTTTGACTTTCCATCGCTGCAAAGAAAATAAAACCTCTTTGCCGAGTTAAGTTAATCCTATTCTGAACATATTGCAGTCATCACTATGAATTGCGTAGTATATTGATTTATTTAAATTTTGAAAATATTTTTGGCATACACGAGTAACAATTTTTCATCTACACCAATCCGGTATTTTTGCGACAAGTTAATGAACAGGGTGCTCAAATTAGACTTTTGAATATTGTAAAATGCAGACGACAATCATTCGATTTTTTCAAAATGAAAATTGGTCAGGAAAAGCACCTTCTTCGAACAAAAATACTAGAATATGATGTTGAAATTATATTATTTTCAAAATGTTTAGATTTTCTGATATCAATTTGTTCAACCACTCAATACAGTGGGTCATATTTGATGAGTTGGGCGTTATTGATTATCAGGACAATACTATTTTCTAAGAAAAACATGAAAAGGAAATCTCATCTATGCTAGGGTAGTGAGACTGGTGTTATAACCAAAAAGCCCAAGGCTTTTGTATGACGAAGTTGACCATCACGTCAACTAATAGAGCTATTATAACTGTTTTCTCCAGAATCAAATGCTATTTAGAACTCTCCATGCCATATCTAGTACGTATTGACTATACTAATTCAGTATTTTATATTAATCAATTAGTTGGTAAAAAGTTATACTAATTCAGTATTTTATATTAATCAATTAGTTGGTAAAAAGTACAAACAACTCAATGAAACAATGGTTATAGTAATACTCCCTTATAGAAACTCGTTGAGTGTACCCAAAGGCATGGTCTGTGGGGATGGAGGAAGGTTATTATTATTATTATTTGCCATGGCGCTCCGGTGTGACTTGCTGATTTTTTATGGTGTTCACTTTTCAGCTGAGGAGAGGCCAGGAAAGCCTACAGCCCCACCCCAGTGGTCGGTGCGTACTCCAAGAAGGTATTTGATTTCAGCATCTAGTTAGCTCACATCACGCTTGCTTTACAATGAGGTATGTGGTTACAATGAGGTAAAGCTGATATATGAAGCTAGGAAGAATAATTGTTGAGTTAACAGAATTTTTTGACATAGTTGTCCGACTCTATCATGTTCAATATAATAAACAAAGGCCTAATACCAATTCTTAGTTATGCTAGTAAATTATTTTTGGCATTAGCCACGACTCAGATGGTTTAAACATATTCAATTTCCAAGATAAAATATAAATTCATACTAGATATATTCAAATAACTTACAGGCATTGTGAATTTCGGAAAATACTTTCTTGCAATAATACCAGAAGGCATTTCTTTTTTAGTATCAGGAAATTAGAGCAGATTTCATCTTCTGAGAATGAAAAAAAAAGGAATTATTGATTCTTATGGAAGGTTGATTATTGTCAATATATTCAATAGACTTTTTCGGAACTCTCTTAAATTTACACAATGACCATCCTAAAATTTGTTTCCTGTCCTGTAACACTCTTTACTCATTTTTCTGGGCCAATATTTTCCATTTTTTACATATTCATACATTTTCAACATATTTTATTTTGATAATCACCAATAATTCTGCTGCAAAAATTAAAACAAACATTTAGGTAATATATTTTTATCAGGACATTAATAATAAATCACAATTAGGCCTAGACTATTTCCGCATCACTACAATAGTAATCATCAATTCCTTTTGCCATTTGCACAAAAACAAACATGGAATAGCTACATGAGAATGAGTTTTGGTTTTGCGTAAATAAAAAAACGACTGGTAACTATCACATAATTGAAAAGTTCTAATCTATGAATTTTAAAAATTCATGTAGGCTGAAAAGTCTTTGTGCAATGGGCAGCTGGGGATTTGGAATAACATAGCAGTACGTTAGACAATTCCTTGGACCACAGTTAAGCAGAAGCTAAATTTGTTCCATCAATTTTATTGAGGAATTTTTCCTCAAAAAAATTTAGACTCACATGTTATACTAAAGCCATCATTAGTACCCATTACTTACTGCTTGTCCTGCTACTAACTGTGGAATATAAATATGGACACAAAGTTGTTTGAGGGCAGCAATAATTGGATGTATTCAGGGAACTGACAAGTCTTGATGTCTGATAATACTGTATTTCAAAACTCATCAGGTCCCATTTGACGTTCAATGAAAGCATACCTTTCATCATCCTGTACTCTAAACAGCTTAACTGTCATACAAAAATACCTTTCAACAATCTCACGAATAAACCAATTATGACTATTTCTATGGCAAGTATAGTATTTACAGCTTCAGTTCATGTATCACATGATTGTATACACCGCTAAAGAATAAAAACAAAGCATATTTTGATTTGGTTTGATTGCATTAATAAAGAGAACGCTCGTGGGGAATCCAAACCAAGCTGTAGACTGTAGGAAAATTTAGATGAGATGAAATGAAAGCATTTGTTTTTTTTTTAAAGGGGCAAGTTGGTAGCACCGACTTCGGCAAACGTGTTTTTAATGATATTGAAATGAAGAACTACAGTTTTGAATAATTAATAGATGCACTGAAATGCCCTAATTTGCTTTGGAAACCAGAATAGTATGATAACTGCCCGACAGAATAGACTATTCCAGAACACGTGACTTTGACAATTATCTCTGGAAGGCACACATTCATTCACAACCAAAAATTACATAATTTTGGCATTTTTCGACTAGTCTTCAATCTAAAAAGCTTTAAATGACATTATTTTGGCATTTTTCGGATAGTTTTTAACCTAAAAACCTTTAGATTTGACAAGTTGCCCTCCAGCGTGACGTAATACTGGATGGTCTATACAAGGTGGCTATTGAAGGACAAATGACGAAAGGAAAACTATTTTCTTGGTATACTGCCCTGCCGAATATTGATATCCGACTATCTTATGCAGATCAGAATAATTTTTTTTTTTTACAGTTTATGTAAAAGTGGATTTCGAACCACTTCACTTAACACCTCAACCAATTCACTTGTGAATGAATACTCTTCATATTTCCTCACGAAAATAATTAAATTCTATAGGAAACTCCAAAATTAGTAGAATACATAGAGAGCAGCACAACCCTGGAATTTTCTTATTCGATGACCGATTTCAATAAATGAATTGTTGGAGAAACATATGACACGATTTTGTAAACTAATATTTTGTGAAAATCAATATTAAAGTTTTATTATTAACGTTAAAAAATGAAAAACAACATAGCTACATTTCTACACACAGCTTCATTTGGAGTCCTCCTAATTTTCGGTATGAACAATTTGACAATTTCAACATTCAAAAATAACAACAAATGAACTAAAGCATGCGACTAGTTGTCAAACCATTTCAATCTTCAAGAAACAAAAGTCATTGCCTCAGCTTGTAGAGAGTGGGCCAAATCGGACACTTTTAAAGGAAAAGTATTCTTTCCAAACTAGAATGGAAGCACCCTTATAAAACTCTCATTTTTACTAGGATACCAAATTTCATGGATACATCTCCATTTTCAGGTCCAACTTTTCTTATTTTTCAACGTAAAAAATCTGAAAAAAATATTAGCGATTTTTTTAGAGAAAATTTTACTACACCAGTGGACATTTTTAAATGGTTCATGTTGAAATTACGCTGAAATGCGTCAAATGATAGAAATGTTATAAGGGAATGAAAGTTGAAAAATATGCCGTTTAATGAATAATTTTTCCATTAATAAATATTGATATATGATTTGAAAAAATAAATTACCTACCCCATTGAATTCTACATAAAAAAGTGCTTTGAAAATGTTACAGTAACTTTTCAAAAATATACATTTTCGACACAAATGCTGTAATCCAAAAACTATGATAGATATCAATATGTGGTTTTAACCATTAAGTTTGTCATACAAATTGACCCTCATACACCGCCATCAGTTTTCATCAGAACTTTCCCTTTGAAAGTGTTTAATTTAGCCCACCCTGTACATAAATTTCACCAATGAAAATATAAATGTATAAAAATTTGGAGCTACTTTAAGAACTCTAAAACAATTTAACAATACTAAACAAAACTTAAAGCACATTGTCATTTTCCTAAAGCAGAGCCAATAGGCTGTTATAAAAGTCTTCTAAAATACAAAATAGATACAAAAACCGAAATATAAGTTTCTCCAATACCCTATAAAACAAATGAACTTTTGGCTCTGCTACTAATAGTTATTGTTACGGCTGATTCATCTCCTTACAATAGGAATGATTAGAAGATACTTCTCTCACGTTGTCGCTCGACAAGTAGGCGAGTAAGATAGCTAGGAACACGATAAGGATTATGGTTATCAACTGAAAATACTGGGTCTTCCTAAGGGCGGCCTGAAGGTCTTTTTGAGAAGCGCTCAATTGGGACAAAGTTGCTGACAGTTGATTGTAATGATTTTGATTGCTCTCTTGAGTGACGGTAGTTTGTGCCACGGTAGTCCCATTCTTGTTTAGCTCTCCACTCTGTATGCATTTCAATCGATGCTGATTGATTTTTCGGCCTGACGAATTCTGTAAAACGAAAAATCGAATAAAGAAGTTTTTCAGTTTTTTTTTATTGAAGTACCATGATCTGAAACCAAATAAAAGATACTATCGGTGAATTTCTGGTTTGTTGGTCGTCGTCTCGAGGTTATTCTTTCTGACGTTTCGGCAACATCTGCGGTAGACATTTTCAAAGGCGGTGCGGTAATGGGCGAAGCGTTCGCGTAGTTCGGTGTCTGTGCTGATTTCTTCTTATATTGTGCTTACTCTATTAGGGGGCGTGACTTCATTAAGCCTTGATACTTGTTGTTTTTATTATTGTTTTGTTTTGGTCTCTCTACACACACAAACACCCTAATAATTATAACCAGAAGAGAGAAGGCTTCAATTTGGGTAAAACGTTGAGGCAGGTAAAAAGAAGGACCAAAACAAAACAATAATCATCAAAAACAAAAACAGGTATTTGATTTCAGTAAACAAGCGGAATCAAGGCTTAATGAAGTAACGCCCCCTATTAGAGTAAGCACAATAACAGAAGAAATCAGCACAGACACCGAATCAGTTAGGTTCAAACGACTCGAACGCTTCGTCCGTTACCGCATCGGCTTTGAAAATGTCTACCGAAGATGTAGACGAAACTTCAGGAAGATTTACCTCGAGACCACGACAAAAAAAATACGAAAAACACCGATAGTTCAGAGATTACCGGTCGTGAAAGTTTATCTTCTCAGAAGAAAAGTGAAAGATACTTCACCTACATACTGATTAAATTATTTGAAATGTTTGCTATCAAGCATTTTAATAAACTGTCAGAAAATATAGTTCTGCTTTTCACATTTTTTATGCTTTTTATGTTTGTTATTCGGAATATAAGACTGAGTAAACAGTGGATGAGTCATCGTTCCGTTAAGCAGTAAGAAATGCGTGACATCATCATCTCGAACGGCTGTCTTCTTAAAGAAATTTCAAGAAATAATTTTGTACCATATATATTGTAGCGTCAGCGCCAGCAATAGTGAATTCAGAGTGAATACAGAATCGGACTTGCAGTTCTATATAAATATTACGTTGTTTATATCAATGACTTATTTTACGACTGAAATAAATTACATATAAATATAGAAATGAGTACACTTTCATAACAATCGGTAGATTTTTTCAAATAAATAAGTGCTCGCGTGGTGTAGAGTCTACGTATCGCGAAAAAATAACCCGATAGCCTTTTTTCGCGTAAAATAACCAGTTAGACCAAGAGCCAGCAACAAAAGACACATATGATTAGCTGAGAGGTAAAACTTTTTGAAAAGTTAGCTAGTGTTATAAATAACTAGGCAGCACAAGCATGGCGTCCTTCAGGTGTTGGCGTTGCGCCGCGCAATTGTTCGAATATGTCGAAAATAGCTATGTCCTTGAGGAATGAGCGCAAGCTAATATACATGTATGTAATATAGTATACATTAGATATACAAAGTTTGAAGGAGTTGTATGCCTGATGCCATATCGATACGGCGTCTCAACCTAGCCGCCATTAAAAGTGTAATTTTTTTAGCCCTCTTGAAATACGAGCTCAAAGCTAATTTTTTCACCAATGGTAAAAAAGGCCTCATCACCCATGGTGACGATGCCATACTGTTTCGGTTTCCCGAAGTACACGATATACTGATTTAAAGCTGCGCAGCGCAACGCCGACAACTGAGGGCCTCCATACTTGCGCTGCCCGGTTATTTATAACGTCTCAAAAAGTTTTAGCATTTAGATAATTATACGTATTTTTTTTTGCTGGCTCTTGATTAAGTGAACCGTTAAACAAAGTGTTCGCAAAGTGGCAAACTATTACACTTTTCGCGTGAAACAGACAACAGACCTATACCTTGTTCAAAGACAAAATGTTTTCAAAGTATGCCTGGTGGATCTTAGGGTCGCGGAATTGCAAATGGAATTAGAGGAGAGGAAACTCGAATCAACTGGTATAAAGGTTCTCTCCAAAAATGACTTTCAGGCGGATTGATTCAAGAAGGAGGAATACCCCAAAACCTTTTAATTTGAAGTTTCTAAAATTGATTTGAATACGATAATGAATGAACTCGATGAAAAAACCAAATCATTGGTAGATAAACTTCTAGAAAATTGAATAGATTGAAAGACAAACTACTTGAATTTGAATAGTCTGAAAGAAGAACTTCATAAAGTCTGTAGGAAAACTCGAGTTATGGTTCTTGATATTCACGGCTTATTTAGTTTTATGTAGGTACACTGAAGAACGTTTCTAGACAACCCTCCATCTTCAAATTAAGTTCTGAAGGCGGCCAATATATTACCACTACATAGGTGTACTCTGAAAAATAACGAAGGACTTTCACGAACTCACCTTCCACAACTCCGCGGAATCAAGATTACCAAGTTCACTAGGTTCAACCGTAGTGCTCATCACCAAGAATTTGTCCCGGGAGAGTCCTCCAAGTTGGAATCCAGGTAGCAAAGTAACTGTAACTGTGGATGATTCTCCAGGAGCTAGACAGCCAGTGCTCGGTTTGACTCGGAATTTTTCAGGAGAAGTTGTCTTCAACTGAAATATGAAATATAGTTACGTTTATAACGAATGATTTTGCTTCTTTGTAGTAATTCAAACACCTACCTTATATGATATGTGAATGCTGCTATCGACGTTTTGAAGTTCCAAACTACTAACCAGTTCGTTTTCATCTTTGACGAACGTGATAATGCTAGATGGCGTAACTTTGAGGGAACCGCCATCTGAAATAATGAAGGTGAAATTTTGGCTATAGGATAATGAAATGGCAGATATGCTACATGTAGGTCTGGGTAAAAAAGAAAGTGGCATTATACAGCCAAATGGATAGAGGTGACCAAAACAATACGAAGTCTTTGGAGTAGCTACAACTGGCTCAAGTGGATACGGACCCGAGAAGTACTCCCCGTGAATAACACTGTTTTGAAGATGACTGAATAAAAAAAAATAATGTATAGGGATGCCGATGGCTGAAAAACGTCACCAGTGAAACAATCGCAAAGCAACGCAGTAGACTTCTAACTTAATCTAAGATCATCCGCGCAAAAGATTCCCTTAATCTCTTATAAAATTTCCATATGGCTAGACCTAGGTTCAACAGTATCGCAGCTAAACGAGTACAGTACAAACATACCCTCTTACTGCATAAGATAGGGATTGAAACTCAACACTGCAAGAAGACAAATGTAAAGCGTTCGGAACGTTTCGAGAATCAGTGTTGCCAAGTCTGCTCGCTCCGATCTTCGCTTCTAAATGCACTTATACTACTCCCACGGTGTGGTAGCGAAAATCTCGCCTGCTAATGTTGAAAAATGTGACCCTTTTTTCCGACTCGACCACCTCGAAACGCAGATTCAGCAGATGCCGGAGCTTGCGCAAGTGTTCTATTTTTATGAGGTGGTACGATCAAACGTAATCTTCTTTGGTTACAATCAGCTTTTATTTGTTCAATTTCTTAGAGCATCCAACCAGACGTATTCATCACTATTTGTAAGGATACTGAGAAATGTATTCTGCATTCCGTCTGTGAAGAAATATCCAGTATCGGAAACTTTTCATTTGGGGTATAGACAGAAATCTACGCGAGCAACATGGAATGCAATGATATGATAACACCATACAAATAAGAGAGACGCATTACTGTGCGCCTATCCTGTTACTCCACACGACGAATTAACAGCTGACATCGATATCCCTTCCTCGAGCGAGTAGAGGAGAAATTGTAATGCTCTCTCAACATATAGCAAGCTATTCTTTACGCTCTCATGAAACCACCATACCCAACATGAAAACTTTTCGATAGTGTATAACTTCACTGAAGCTTACGGCACAAGGATAACCGAAGCACAACGATCTGCATAACTTCTGACCCACATGGGCTGCACAACTATTGATGGAAAAAATCCCTGTACCTTCCACCATTTGGCCAGTTTTCAACTATGACTGGATGAGGAGCAGTATTTTTCTGATTGGATCGTCGAGAAGTGAACCGTGCATATTGCTAAAAGTGAACATTGTTCATATCCAAGAGGAAGAGGTGCTTGAATAAATGATATAAGATGTTGACACACCCTTCATAACTTTATACGAATACTATCAGCGGTGGCCTAGATGTACGAAAATATACATTCATATCAACAGTTGTAACCTTTCAATGTCCTTGATTGATTACTGCAAAGTATTTGCGATCCGATTAAGTGAGATGTATTGACCTGTTGACGCCGATCTAGAGGACTCATTAGGTCAGCCAAGGGTTCAATCAATTCGGCGAAGGGCGATAGGTGCCCTGAGTGAATCCAGGTTCAGCCACATGGCTTCTTGATTGGAAGCTACCGGGTCTTCGCCAAGTGAACAGTTATCCATCACACGTAGGCTAGAGGAATTTAGTCTGACATGGGTACGCAGGACTGCGTGAAAACAAACTGCATACGGTGACTCATCAAACGGAATCGGAGGATTCCGACTGACATGAGAACTTGGGTGAGGAGGATGGCCCCATCGAGTTCACCATCGATAACTCTCCACATGGGTCAGATAGACGAGTGGTTAAGACCTCCGTATTTCAACCATTCTGGCCAGTCGTATTTGAAATACTAGTCTAGCTACTGCAAAATTTTTGTCTGATGGCCCGGGAAAGTGCTAGAATCGCACGTTAAAAGGTAAGAGCTCGTTAATCCTTCGCTCGCACTATTTTCGAAATCTGAGGGCTGCCGTTGTTTGGCCTCCAGGGGACAGGGTTTTGCTGGAAGTAAAATAAATAGTATCGGGCTACGGTAGCGGTGCCGGGACTCTATAATAATACTCTATCATACACTCGTAGAAAGTACCCAAAGGCATAGCCTGTACGGGTAGAGGACGGAAATTATTATTATCATTTGCCGTGGCGATCCGGGGCGACTTCATCACATCATATTCATCACATCACCACCTCCGGGTGGTCAGTATGCACTCCAAGCTAGCAATAGACGGGATTGGCATCTTGGTGAAGGGTTTGGAGATCCAAGTTACCTCGGCGGGTGGGTAGCGCTAATTTGGCTTAGACACTCACTGCAGTAGTATGCAACAGTATACTGTCACACCACTGGTCAAAAATAAAATGTTAGCTAGGTGCATGCTGTCTTCGCATAGAGATGCGCTTTGCGCGCTGAATTGGCGTATCCAAATCTGTTTTGCCCCGTCTACTTCAAAAGCTTCCGGTATGTCTTGTGACAGCTGAAGGGAGGCTGCGATAATATTTGGCGTAAACACAATTTCAACTGAAGTAGCGATCCGTCGACCCCTAGCTCACCATACACCGTCGTCAATAACACACATATTCCACCGACACTAAACACATATAAAATTTATACTTCACAGAGAGATTCGAGAACTGGAAAACCTGTCTTCAGTGAGAGCCAAAGAGGGGGCTCGGATTGAGTGATGCGGGACTGGTAGCCGGTGACGAATCACCCGCGGTACCGTCCGGTTGACAACCAGCCCTACCAGGGCATTCACCAGAAGGCGAGTCGAAGGAACTCGCTGAGTGAACTGGAGAACCTGTCTTCAAAGGAAGCCAGGGAGGGGCTCCAGATTGGATGCTGCGGAACAGCTGGTGAAACGAATCGACCGCGGCCACCGCACCGCCAGAACGAGAACCAGCCCTACCGGGACTTTTACGAGGAAACTGATGGAACGTACTCGCAGCGATTAGTGGAAAACTAGTCACTAATGGAAGCCAAGGAGGGCCTTCGGATAGCCGGTGAATCACCCGCGGATGCCGCACCGCCCAACTGCGCGGGCGACGGACTTTTGGTCCTCACTGTATGTATAGTTATATATACCTGTGACCATTAAAAATGGCAAGGACTGCACGTATTTTTGATCACTTTCAAAACCCAATTCGATTTTTCAACCTAGTTTTCAAGCAATTCGTTTTTATCGATAGGCCGTGCGCGAAGAAATTTAAATGAACAAATTCGCGCGCAAATCCATATTCGGAATCTTACAAAAAATCCACTCCTTCACATTCACAAATTTACACATTAAATTTAACATCGATTTTCTCGTAAACTATGGCTCATACAAAAAAATTTATGAAAAGCTTTCTTTTTAGGGGTTAAAGCCATGTTCCTCCAAAACGGATTATTCTCGTTTTATAATATATGATGGGACGGGATGGGACCTCTATTAACAGATTATGAAAGAAAATTTCCATGTTGGATAATTGTAAAGGAAATTGCTGAACCGACTGTACTAAAATCTATTTTTCTGAACAAACGTTCACAACAATACTGATAAACATTGATGGCTTCTGAAATTCATGTGCATGCATGAATATAATGTTGAGAGATTAAAATATCGATATTGAAATAATCTCATACTATAAACAAAATGTATTTCAATAAGTACCTTTATTATGAATACTTTGGCTCTGTCAGCAAATTTCAAAGAAGTAAAAGGTGTTCAGCTATATCAATAAATATACTCGGAATTTTTTTCTAATCGAAAAATTGCTTATCCAACTTGGGAAAATCAAAACAGTTGGAGCGGCCCCAATTTATATGTGAACAAATGCAGTTCAAAATAATTTTATTGGAAAACAAAACGCCCACGTGAGTTTTGATACATTATCGTTATGTAACACCCTTCCTCATGGATGTACTGACATGCATGCCGTCTTAAAAAAAAAAATATTTTTTTTCGAATAAACGAAAGCTTCATAAACAACAGAAATGCGATATAATTAACACAAATCACAATAAATAAACTCACCAGATTCTTTATCAACGCTGCTAGCAGATACTTCTGACATTGAACCATCCATGAAGTGAACCTGCCACAATGTTATTGATTAGTTTTACTCTGTACCGATTCTTCCCCTACAAACAGCTGAATAAGCATGTTACAGGGTGATACAATGAAGGTGATGGAAACGTGGGTAAACAGCGGGAATGAGGCACAAAGTAAAAACATTAATGAAATTGTGTATTGAAGATAATAAAAATAATCTCTCTAGTTTTCCTAACATAGGTTCGTACTGTACTGAACGCAATAAAATAAATAGATAACCTCAAAATGTACGGAAAACATTGAAAGACATAACCACGCGTTACTTTATTGCGCAATAGAACTGGAGGAAACAGCAACGATTGATACTAACTATAAATACTCTTTATGACGAGTAATTTATTTGTTTGAAGGTTGTAGACGTATAGTTACTTGCTTACTTACATTTCGGACGCCCATCGTCTTAATGGTTGAAATATTTATACCTCTTTTAATTTTTAACAAAGTTTCAATTGCTTGAATCCGCAATCGTCTTCAGGTGAATACTGTCAAATTAAGATGCTACGAGATGTTTTTATAGGTCTTGTAGCGCGCGTGATTTCACGCTTTTTCATCACTCCAAAACGGTCCATGAGCTGTCTCCATTCCTTTCTCAATTGCCACCCTCGGCTGACTGTTGCCACCCTCGGCTGACTGAAGGTACCTTTGGCTTCGATATGGGCGGTTTCTATGAATTTGTGTTTGAACCAATGTTCCTGTTGTTTGAAGAACACTAGCCTCGTCCCAAAGAATTATTCGATGGTACTCAGTCCAGGCGTCAGCAATTTCCGATTTATATATTTCCCGTCGTTGAGTCCACTTTTTGTGTTCGGTTATTCTTACGGATAATGGCCTCTGGGTCTCTCCGGAGAAGTACAGAAACAACTCGAAGGAACCAAGACGATCGAAAAACGACCACAAGGGCCGTCAGTCAGTTTTAAGCAAAGTTCAGACGCAGCCAGTAGTTTAGTTAAGTGGTCGAGTAATTTAGTGACTTGACCAATTTGAACACGTTTGGTTTAGTCGAGTTCACTGATGGCAGTCGAGTAAACGGTCGAGTTTAGTAGAATAGAACTCTATTCTATTTTCTTGGTCGAGTAGCAGCTCCCACCACCGAGAAAAACCGATTAGCGCGCCGACTAGACAAGTCTGGACAGGCCAGGCAAGTAGGGTAGGTAGTAGGTACCTATAATAGTCGCTTCGAATTTAGTTGAAGGGTCACTGACAATTCTGTTTGTGCTGAATATTTCAAGTCATACAATCAAATATGGCAAAATGGGGAGAAGACACTACTTTAAAATTCGGCAAGCAGCATACTTAAAAATACAAGAAGTGATGGCAATAGAAGGTTTCGGGCGTTTCGGCACATACTTCTGGAATCATTTCTGACAAGCTTGCCAATAAAAACGTTTGAGGCTTCGCAAACTGTTCCCAGTAGCCAGAAAATATAATACTGCTATCAATTTTTTAGTGGCTGGAATAGCATCCCTCATTATAGTATAGAATAGATAGTAATAGAATGTCAAATGATTCCTTTGGCATTCTGAGGACAAGAACTTATTTTTTTTGCCAGTTCTTTTAAAAAAGTTATATGATGAAGGGTTTTTTTTTCAATTGCACTTTTCGATTCATAGCACTATTTTCAATATTAACAGAAAATACACAATGTTCACCTATTCGAGATCAATTTTCAGCCGCGACACTCGACTTTGTGCTAATAACTCGTCTAAAACACTGGCTTTATGTAGATGCTGTTTTTACTCGACTTGACTAAATAAACTCTACTAATCTACTTGACTCGTGTGAACAAAACACTCACTTGACTAAATTACTTTACTCTACTAAACTACTGGCTGCGTCTGAACCAGCCTTTACGAAAAGTAACGTCATCATCTATTTTAAAGTCAACCTATGTCAGAGCTTTAGACCGTAGATGCCTAGCACTCCATATCAAACGTCAGATTTCAAACTGCTGATCGCCAATCAACAGGATGAGGATCCGCTCTGGGAGCGAGGGTGGTGGATGAGGGGGGGATATAGAGCATGTTAGAATGCTGGGGAGTTCCTCCTTTCGAGTCTTAACCTTAGGGGATGCGTGGTAGTCCATTGGTTTAGGAAACAATATAGAGTCATTCAGCCTAAAAACCAGGAAAATCATCATGTAAGTGATGATGGCAGCGAAAGCGTTTCACATTATTATTATTATTTTTTATTATTTCCGTTTTTCTAATATCTAAATAATATTGTAACAACTATTGTAGAGCCGGACATGCCGGCTGTTCTTTACTAGAACGGCAACATGCATCTTTAAACGACGGGACCCATCTAGATGCCTACAGTTAAAGTTAAGGGTATTTTCATTACAACTGGTGTAAGAAGTGAGATTTTTAATGCGTAGTGGACAGTTTTCGTATCGCGGAAAAATAAACTAGTGCGCCGTTAAACAAATAAATGTTCGCGAAGTGGACAGTTTTGAGTATTACGGGAAAATGAACTGATACACTTTCCATGTAAAACAAACTGATACCTCGATCAAAGACAATAAAAAACAATATATTTCGAGGAAAATGCGCTTTGTGGACTTGAAGGTCGCGGAATTGAAACAGGAATTAAAGTTAAGGGAACTCGAAACCACGGGTGACTGATTCAAGAAGAAAATCCCGAAACCTTTTTATTTGATGTGTCTGGAATTGATTTGATTACGATAATGAATAAACTCGACCAAAATGCCAAATCATTGGAAGATACAGTGCAACAAAATTCGAGGAGTCTGAAAGAATAACTTCAACAAAACTCCAAGAGCTGAGAGATACTGAATTT
Source organism: Chrysolina haemoptera (assembly GCA_958298965.1). Lineage (NCBI taxonomy): Eukaryota > Metazoa > Arthropoda > Insecta > Coleoptera > Chrysomelidae > Chrysolina > Chrysolina haemoptera. Next base: position 47,615,322 of record OY282586.1, on the reverse strand, counting down.
GACGAAACCTCAACGGTCAAGGGTACAGTGGTCCCGCTTTCTGTCCTTAAGAGAAGTAGGACTTTCATTATAACCCAAAAGATTTTTCTTGCTAATTTCAATCTGTTGGTTGTTTATGTTAATCCATAATGCACTCCTGCCAACTTTGCTTGCTTCCCCCTTCCGCCTGAAGCTTAGCACAGTATACTACTGTGCGAATGTTATTTCCGTTTGCGGTTAATGAAGCTAATAGGATTTTGGTTTGATTCAAGGGCGTCGCCAGCTTTTGACTAAGGGGGGGGCAATTGGGCAATATTATGGAGGTTAAAAAATATGAACGCCTGGTACAGTCGAGAGCATGAAGCTTGTGAAATTATTCACGTTTTGTCATGCGATGCGGAATTTATTAATAGGGAAGGAAGTCAATTGCTCGCACGGCCTTAGGACTTTGTTCGCTTTCCGGCTAGCTACATTTGATCTCTAGGGGGGGGGCAACCGCCCCCCCCTGCCCTTCCTTGGCGACGCCCATGGTTTGATTAAACGTTAATTGATTGTTTCTAAATTGAACTTGATTGATTTGTGACCACACTAACAAGATAAGGTGCCCAGGATTCGAACCCAGCAAGGGCAAGTAAAGTCTGCCTTTCTGGACATCAGTGATTCGATCCATACCATAAGTGACCCGTGGATTATTCTTTCTTCACTAGTTACAGTAGAACACATCTAGTTATAGATTCGAAAATATTTACGCTCACGATGCGCGGTAGCCGTATGACGTCGTACCATGATTTTTATATATATATATTTTTATAAAAATGTATGAGTTTCAATCTAATATTGAAGGCAAAGTTTAAAATGGTCAGACACGAGAAGTGATAGCTAATGATATTCACTTTATGAGAAAGGAGGCGAAAAACACTAAACCATCAAAAGATTTGAAAAAGACGTTCGAGCGCATAATGGTTCGTATATTTATGGATACAATTGTACCCTTTTTGCTTACAGACCCGAGCGTACAGCCTATCCTTTTCCTTCCGAATGCCTTCTCATGTTATTCTTCGCGCATGGAGTAGGAATTTAACACTGACAGGTAGATTGGTTTTACTGTACTCTCTCAATTCCGCAGGCTCTACCAAAACCACTCTGTTAAAATGCTAGTTCTGATTATGGAATTGCCACCCTGGATCTCTACAAGTATTATGGAGTGCAACAAGATGACACAAATCCTAGCAGAACGAATTGAGAATTTAGTTATTTTTCGTTCAATTTGTAGGTTTATAGCAATACTTGGCATGTCTTTTTGTTAATATTCAGATGATTGTACATTCTAAAATTATCACCTTGTATAGATATTTTGGTACAAGGATACACATTTTTGGAATTTTACTTTCACTCATATAAATGGTTGTGACAATTCATATACCTACATACTGTAATTAGTTTTTTCTTAGTGTGGATTTATGCAGCACCAATTGACAATCAATTAACAATCATCAATTTTAAGTTGAACTCCTTATTTTACAATGCATTTATGCAGACAATTAACAGTTATCAATCATCAATTAACAATTACAAAGTTGGCCAAGTGTGGATTTATGCAGCACCAATTAATAATTAACAATTATCAATTCGATAGCATGATATATGCCGAAACAATTATAAATTAGGAGAAAATAGTAAGCATGCGCACAAGTCCAAAATCCCCATTTAAAATAACCTTGCCTTAAATTATTTTTTTGATTTTCATAATGTACAGTGAAATGGAGGAAGCTGAATATTTGTATTTATTGTTAATGAAGTTGACAGCAAGTTTTTTTTTATTGAAAAAAGGAAGGAAAAGATGGGCTGCCAAGCCTATTAATAGGCAAAGAAAACAAAAGACGATGTTTCAGAACGTACTTAAATTCATGGTTCTGCATGATCATGAGGGATTTTTCCAATATACTCGAATGACCCCAAAACTTTTTGAAGTTTTGCTGATACAAGTGGGACCAGCACTTCAAAAGGATCCTTTACCGCTGCCTTTTGAAAAAAATCAGGTTGAGTTTAAGAAAATCCTGTACAATTAAATTAAGAAAGTTGAAAGTTGGCCAACTTTGTAATTGTTAATTGATGATTGATAATTGTTAATTGTCTGCATAAATGCAGTCATTGTAAAATAACGAGTTCAACTTATAATTGATGATTGTTAATTGATAATTGTTCATTGTTAATTGGTGCTGCATGAATCCACACTAACTTGAGTATCAATTACATAAGTATCTACTTACCTATTTATTTCTACGATTTTTCAGCAAAACTTTTTTCTTTGTCAAAAAGTCATCTAGATACTATCCTTCTTATTCAAAGACAACACTCACTTAATTTTTTCCAAGAATAAAAGTCTATAACAATCTTATATTTGAAGATATTTGAGATTGCATCCCACTTCACATTCAATAAATAAATCCTAACTCCTAACCTCACAAATACTGTCACTCATTACTACTACTGCTACTGTTTATATTTGCTCTGAGACTGCTACTAGAGGGAGAGGGATTCAATATTTTTCTATATATCTACTAGCCCAAAATAGATTCTAGTAAAATTATAAGTTGCTATGTTCATAATGGTTTCCAAATGATGAAAAAAATTGTGTTGTTTAGCCCATGTTACTTTAATGGAAATATCAACTTATTTTACTAATATAATACTGAAAAGCACTTTAAATAAATGAAGTGATGATAAACTAACAAGATATGTGTTATGATTGACTCTATCAATTTAGTTTTTAGGGAATTTAAGATTTATTCTCAATTTCAAATGGAGTTTGTCTTTCTCATTATTTCCAACTGTATATTTAGAGGAAAGACTTCAGCACTAACCTTTTTGTTGTTGGGAACACTACTGACTTTTGGTTCTTGGGGAATCGCTTCTGGTACAAAACTAAATACATAAGGGTTTTGACCACCCCATTTTTCCAAGATATGTTCAGGAGGCACAAAAGTAGTCAAGTCTTTCTTAGAAACAAACTTGATTTTTTCCACAGCTTTTTCAGGCAACCAAGACTTTACTATTTTAAAGGCAGCTGAAAGTATCACACCAAATTAATAAAGGATGAACACAGTATCACAGAATAATAAGCCATAATTATATTAATTTATTCCTATTGGGGACTCAACATTTTTTATTAACATATATTCTTTTACAGAAGGAACAAGTCATGAATTAAGTATTTATAAAGCAACAAAATTGGACTTTGATGTTCACTGACAAGAAAGTTATTTATTAAGGATTACAAGGCCATTCCAAAAGAAAAAACAATTACAAAGCTTTAAATGTTAGTTTTTAATTGAACTCATTTTCAATTTGGTAGATTCACTTGTACTAGGTATTATCAGAAAGTGGAAAGTTATGAAATATTTTGGAAGAGTGAATTGTATTGGATATAAACATACCAGTTAGGACCCAAGGCATTTCAAAAATGAGTATGTAGTTCAGAAAATATGGATAATATTCTTTAAAAAGTCCTATGAGATATTTTATCAGTTCCATGTCCATATTACTAAGACCACAACCTTCCATATCGAAAAATATCGTTATCTGTCTCCCTTTGACCATTCTAGGAAAAAAATATTTTTACATCAATCTGAGGAACCATAAGAAATCTCAAAAGTTTCATTATGCACTTCATGTAGTTATCATCATAACATCATAATAATCTCTGCAAAGCAGTTGTAATGTAAGTAGAATAAACTGTCTGTATATTTGTTCTCAGTGTATTTTTGAAGTTCAATAGGTAGAACAAACTTTACATTGTTTCAATAACCAGAATAAAGTGATGTAAGCAATTCGATAAAGGAGAATAAACCACAGAAGTTATTTCCACTGATGTAATTTAAAAGAGTCTTCTTGTGAAAACTACAAAGTTGCATAATTAAATAAACTTATTTTTTACCTCTCTACCCTTTCAAACCAATATATAATACACCTCTTCAGTTGATCCATATTTACCGCCCCTTTGGAATGCTTGTTACATTTGAATACTAGTAACATACAACCATCCACATCAGCTCCATGGGTAAAAAAAGCTCCAGAACAGAGAACATCCATTTTGACATTGCTTTCATTAATATCTAAAATAAATCATGTATTTTGCAGAGGGATTGTACTTTTGCAAAAGTCATAACGAGGCGACATTTTCAAACTGAAGTTACAAAGGCAGGTGAAAATTATCCAAAACTATGGGGTAGTGCTTGCAGTGCACTAGAGTTTTCTTTAGTACTTATATTCATCTGCAAGATAAGAGGTCTATGATGGTATGCCAAACAGGCATCGATTTTTGATTTATTTGGCTATTTAGGTTCTCAAGCTACAACAGTACATAACTCAATTGATTGATGAACTAGTACCACCAAGGACAATATTACAGTAACAATAGGTAGGTTGGATTTTCATCATAAGCCTTCATTATCAGTTGGTTTTTTGTCTCCCTTGACCTTTGAAACATAGAGATGATTTTATTTTCTTGAGAACATAAAGACTATTGATCGTCACTAGTTACCATTAACGTTTTGTTTCTTCCTCCAACTCACAGAAACCCATAACATATTAAGAGCCAGTTCAACATTTCCTTCATTATGCAAAATGAATCTTTGCAGCCAGTGATTGCTTGTTTTCACTCTTTCCACATCTCTTGGATCAACCTCTGCAATCATTAATTAATTACTGCTGGTGGAATACTCATTTCAATCACATTATTGGACAAAATTTTTTACTTGCCATCAGGTCCTTTACTAGATAAATCATGCAAAAACCTGGACCTCAGATCTTCTATCTGACTTTGAGATACTTCTAAATGATCTTTAACAGGCATGACGGATGTTGAACAATACTGAATACTTGTTGAAACCAAAAATCTGTTCTCGTATGCTGATCGATATCTGATAAATATTAAAATTTTAAAGCTAATTATTCAAACGCAATATGTAAATCCACATGTAGATTGTAGAATATCCAAAAAACAATCCAATATTCCAAGGTCGCTTTGTCGCTGTTATCATTCATATTTCATGTTGTCAAGTTGTCAAGGTGTCAATTTGCCGTATGTCACATTTATTTATTTTTCTTTTTTTTTTCAATTAGGTTCTTTCGTTTTCGTAGAAGTGCGCACTCATTTCACTAGGTGTAATTATACTTGATTGTAGATTTGTAGGTGCGCTTTGTTGGCAACCCAGAGAATAGAATCAAAACGTTGTGCTGGGAAACGAAAATATTTAGGTCGTTTTTACTTCCAGAAGTTCCAGATCGAGAGGAATCCCGTTTTTGTCATATAACAATAACCTAACTTAAATGAGCAAAAAAAGTGAATTCAGGTTAACAAATGACAAGATACCCATTATAAACGATTATATATTTGTTTCCTCATTCTGCTCGATCGAAATCCATCGAGCAAAAAGGGAAAATATCTTTTGAAATTATTGGCACCAATCGATAAAATAAGTGAAGAAAACGCTTGAAATAGCCGTTACAATGATATTTGCACATATGTCTGACAGAAATTACCAAATATCCGTAAAAGTATGAGTTACTTTCTGCTAGACATATATATAAGCCATATATAAATATGATTTAAAAAAGTATGCATTTCTAACAACTGTTTCGATTGTTTCACAATGACCAATGGTTGATTATTGTTGCAATGTACTGATGATGACGGCCATGAAATCTGAAACACGGGATATTGAAGTAAGCTGGGTAAATTCGAATAAATACCTTTAAGGCATAGGCCTACAAGAAAAGTAAAAGGTAACAAACTGGGAAGAAGATTTTGAGGTTATGTATGAAACGACTTTTTCTAACCCCAAAAGTCAGAGAAAAATATACCTTTAGATAATTAGATATCTGTGATTGTATTTTAATTCCAATGAATCCAATGAAACTTTCAGTAAAAGTGACAAAACTGTAATTTACCAACAGAAAAAGTGGAATTACTCAGTCCACACTATGTTGAAAAGGCTAATCGCATTACCATTCAATGGCATAAGAAGATTCTCCACCCAACTTGAACCACAAGAAGCAGGACAGTCCGACGGTATATAGATTAAAGTAGTTGTTTTTCTGAGTAACAAATCTACCCTTTTTTCAGCCATCCAAAAAGAAACAAGAAAAGACAATGTACTACAGCACTTGGACTATTTCAGTGTTCACAACTTATTCACCGTGAAAGATTTATTTGATGCTAGGGTACATTATGGCCACAAAGAAGGATCATTAGATGAGAGAATGCTTCCTTACATCTACGGTAGCAGAATGGGACACACAATATTTGACCTTGACTTAACTGCACAATATCTGAGGCAGGCCCTCAATGTTGCTGCCCACGTAGCTTATCAAGGCGGTATAATAGCCTTTTTTCTCAGGGGGGCACAGAATTCACACCTCGTTGAATGTACGGCCAAAGAATGCCAAGAATATGCGCACACAAGGTTTTGGAGAGGAGGTATTTTTACCAACTCAAGCAAGCAGTTTGGTGCGGTTACCAGACTACCTGATTTATGTATTTTCTTGAATACACTAAATAACGTTCTTATACAACATACAGCCATTAGAGATGCTGCAAAAATGTCAATTGCAACTATAGGAATTGTAGATTCAAATTGTAATCCCAATTTACTCACTTATCTTGTACCAGGAAATGACGACACGCCAGCTGCTATGGAACTTTACTGCAGGTTATTCAAGAAGGCTATTTTGAGGGGTAAAGAAAAACGAAAGGAGCATTTTGAATGCTAGACATTGTATCACTGTTTGTTTTAAGTGTAGAATATCATGAATTATATTAATTTAATTTTCGTTTTTTAGTATTTTATCTAGTTTTCATACCTCGGCAAGAGTATAATTAACATTAATTTGGAAAAGAATTGTGCCAGGTTGGTAAAATATTGAATTATTTGTTTGATAGTTCAAAATCCTTTTATGATCAAATACATGAAATAGGATGGGTCCCAATGGTCACATCAATTGGTATGTTGATGTACAAAACATATGATTATTTCTACAAGTGATACTACAACGTTCAGGGTTTCAGTGTTGTGTCTAAGTTTGGAACAACTTCAAAATACAATATTTCAAAATAGGCATCTACAGGGAGAACTAAGACAAATCACCAAAAATGAAATGGGTTACTGGTCTATCATGTAGAAACCCACCTGTGAAATTTCAGAGAAATCCGAGATTAGATTTTTTTGTTCTCCAACCTTCAAAAACCCACCTCTGAATCAACCAACTATATCTTTATCTCTCTGTCCAAGTACGAATTCTCGATCTACAATGTCTGGAGTTTAGTGTAAATTTGTGCTGCATATAAAATCCACCCTATATAATCAAGGGCGTCGATATAGGGGGGGATATTGTCTTATTTTTCCAAAACGTACCACCTGTTGACAGAAAAGAGTCGGCCAAACCCAACAATAACGTTGGGGGAAACCTCTCGACAAGCAATATAACATATAACCTCACGTCATCCAGGAATGTCCGCTTCTTCCTGTTTCTACTCAGAGCCGGATTTAGGGAGGGGGGATGTGGGACTATTAGCCCTCGACGCCGACGGTAAAATTCAAGAGGCGGCAAATAAAAAGCAAACAGCAATTCTCGTCGCCTTGTCAAGCTCACGTGCAAATCGCGGTGCATCTTATCAAAAGGACTATTATACTCCAGTTCGTAAATTGTAGAAGTGACTCATAGGTTGTACGGTTCATAATCATTCATATGAAACAGGTCAAGAAATATAACAGAAATCAGCTAGGTACTTGGCTTCAAATCAAGTTTTACTTTGCCACTTTCTTACATCCTCTCTGCTCTTTCAAATCCCGTAAAAACCTAAAAATGTATAATGAGTGACTTATCTACAATTCACGAACTAGAGTATAAGACACTGTTTTTGTGAAAATTATTCATTTCCATGTTTACCATGCATGCATGCATATTATCTTTGTTATCGGATGACACTCTCCTGGCTTTTGTCAGTATGAAATGGAAAAAAATGTTTGTAGAAGTAAATTTTATTTAATTTCATGAATGACCTTTGAGTAAATCATACAGAAAGATAAAAATATAACACATTATACACATCATTATTTTGCTCTGCTGAGATAAATTTAAAAATTACCAATATCATTTTGTCACAAACTTATTATTACTATATACTCATCCCGCAACATTTCGAGGAATGGTGCCATAGCTAGGAATCTGAAATAAATCGAATTGAGTATTTGAGACATTATAGATTTGATAATCATACACACAATATTAATGATTTTTGATTCTGGAACAAAATCCATAATTCAGCACTTAAAAATACAAATTTCTGAGAAAGCAAAATGCTGGAATATAATTTCTTGTTTTCTGTTTCATGCCAAAGAGTTATTTCACTTTCGGTCAACACTGATTATGATTTATAAGGTACAGATCCGACCTGTCCTGGAACAGTGTTTGTGTATGTATGGAGTGCAGTCCCTAAACACACACTGTAACTTGCAGATTATGTAAAAAAAAACATTCATCTCGAAAAACGGAAAAACCATATACTTATGCCTACTCTGTTTTATGTTCAGTGTGGAAAATGGCATATTTCTTATCTACCGCAAGAGTTGTACACTACCTACCTAAAAATATCACGGATTTGGAAAATATGTTAGAATGACTTAGTCACAAGGCTACGAAAGCGTAGAAGGGCCACAAAAAATTTTATTTTTATTTTAAAGATTTTTCCGACTTAGATCTCGGAATTCCGACTTGTATCTCGGAATTCCGACTAAGTCGGAATTCCGACTTGCATCTCGGAATTCCGACTTGGATCTCGGAATTCCGACTTGGATCTCGGAATTCCGACTTGCATCTCGGAATTCCGACTTGCATCTCGGAATTCCGACTTGGATCTCGGAATTCCGACTTGCATCTCGGAATTTTGATTTGACACTTCAGACAAGGCAGATAAAACATAACCTCACTCTTGTTTTACATTGTTTTTCTCATTTCGTCCGTGATTTATTATTCATTTTCTCCATAAACATTAGTTTCAAAAGTTTTCCAACTAGTTTGAACGTGAAACATCTGGCTTCTGTTATAAAGGACCTTTTACTGAATTTAAAATGAGTGAAGTATGAACATTGATATAGGTGTTTCTCGAATATTATTTTTTTGCAAGTAATGCTTTTTTATTCCAGTAATCGACTCTCCGTTGTACAATATTTTAAATATACAACTTGGTTCTAATATTGCTTCACGTTAACGTGAGAGAAGGAAAAGATTAATGATATAACCACTTGATTTTGTGTGAATCTACCAAATTATATAATAGTTGACATTTATGCATTGTGCTACAAGTGCCCTATATAACTGCTGCACGCTGCACCACACATAATTTAAGGAAGCATAGAACTAATATACACCCAAATAAAAGGAAATTTTGTGGAAGAAATCTTTTATTATTTCATCTCTACTAATCCATGAATTGGGTATTCTCTAGATGTAGTAATTATTAGACAATTGCATTTCTTCAAAAGTTTTAGAAAATCAAGTGCCCCTTATTTATAGGTAAAATTTTTCATTTCCATCTTTTATTTTTCTTACAAAAAATTGTTGCAGGTAAATCAAAACCAATTAATATGGAATGTCTAAAAATTTTAAAATTTGTTGACGTGGGCCAACCGATGGGATGGAAGAAAAAGCATACGTATTATGCCCAAATTCAAGTAGGAATGGCATTACTGAATCTGGAAGAGTGAGATTTTGTAATTTATGCGTCTGTTGATGATTCAATTTAGACAATTGATGTTAAATATATGACAGACTATGAATATTGTAGAATGTAAATAAAAACGTTGAAAAAAAACTTTTTTGAGCATATGCTGCATGAAATATGAGAAAATAAATAATTTAAAATCATTAATATACTCAATTTATTTTCCATGAACAATTTACAATGAATCAGAAAAAGTGCAAATCTCATTTAATAGTGAAATAACGAAATCATAGTTGGCGGGCAGCTAGCTATTCATGAAGCTATTGGCTAAAATTCATAATGATAAATTGGCAATGGCACAAGCTTTAGTTACAATATCCACCGATATGCTTACTGAGGGCCACTGTAGTTTACCACTAAGAAATGAAAATTGTTTGATTTGCTTGTTCAATATGAACTCCAGCAGCTACCAGTGCTACCACAGTGGCATTCAGTTGAGATTGTAACATATTTCACATAAAGCTACTGGAGCAATCAGTTTATCTTGTTGCCTATATACTTTCTTCACTGCACTCTTCTAAATTTCTAATTCTGGGTTATTGCTATTTTCATGAAAGCAACACGACAGGACATTTTCCTGAAAGTTGCAGACAAATTCGACGTAGTATAACATATAACATGAAGAAAAGTTACATCCAAAGCTGTTTTTAATACATTCCTACTCAAGTCTCTTCGCTCTGCTACTAAAAATATTCTGACTCATATTGTAGAAATTGAGAGAGGGTATTATAGTATTACAGTTTCCTTTAAACCTGATCAGTCATGTCCTGACATTTTTTAGGTGCATTCATCTCAATATAACTTTTATTACACCATGTTATAGAACCTTTATAATCTTGTTTTGTGAAATACAGAATACAGAACATATCCGCATGCTGGGGCTGATTTTTTTCAATTTTGATTTTTGTTTGCCAATTCTTAAGCCAAATTCACCTCTTCTTGAACCCCAAATAATGTGACACAGATGACACCTAGTTTTTATCTCCTTTTGATTTACGTCCAGAAAGACTAAAATAAATATTGTTAATATGTGAATATTTTTCCAGAAACTGACACAATGGCTATGATTGTTATGAATAAAAGGATATGGATTTCTTTGAAAAAATGAACAATTGTACTAATCTTCCAAAAAAAAACGTAATCGTAATGAAGTGAAGTGTCAGGTGTCACCTGTCATCTGTCAGTATAACTAATTTAAAATATACCGCCCAAAACTAAAAAGTGAATAAACCACAGATCTCATGAATAAACTAGCATAAAAATCATGAAACATCAGTCAGGACAAAAGTTCTATCTTATAGTTCATGTTCCGTGATCTACCCAAATTTGATCATAGAAAACTAGGGTCTTCTTTTAAATTATATTAAATGATTCTAAAGGACCCATCGAAATCCTCACAAATATCCAATTACTCCGCTTTTATTCCGCAGCGTTGAAAATACTCACATAAGGAGTAATTACTCACAAAACGGCAGCACTGAGAACGAGGGACTAACATAGAACTCATAGAACATTCACGAGTGAATTGAATTTTGCGTGAATCTACTATTGAAAATGGATGTTTGGAACCTTTGGTGTGAATACAATTCAAGAAATAGAAGCTACCCAAAACACCACAATGCAAAATCTTATACCTACTTTTCAGGTAGATTGTCGCAAAAAGCTATACACTTTTTGTTATCTCTTATGCCGGAAGGATTTACGGTTGAGCTGTTCTTAAAGAATAAAGTCTACTCGTAGTTGATGAATTCGCTAAAATTAAGTGGTATTTCATCAATGTTTATATGCATAGGTTGATACAATCCAATAAATCACCTCGTTTCACATAAAAAAAACAGCAGTTTGGCAAAGTCCTAGAGCAAATTGTGGTGCTACCTACTGTACCTATCTATACCCATCCACAGTGTCTAATAAACAATATAAAGATGAGAATAACAGGTTAGCTAAACTTCACTAAGATAAATAGAAAAAGGTACACTTTTAATAAGTAAAATATCGATAATCCAAATATTTATTGAAATTTAGAAATTGGTACACTTGTCAATCAATTTAACATGCGATATATTCAAAATTTGATAACTTTGATTAGTTCTAAAAGTAAAAGACATTAACAAAACACCAGTTCAAAAGATGATTAAAAGTAGAGAAATTCAGTGCATGCATAGTATTAATATATAAATGATTTTTATTACATATATTATGTTAGTAAATGAAAGGAAAAAGAAGTAGTAAAAAGAACCTCAATCCGTTACCTAGTATCTACAGTCGAAGAAACCTCCACCAAATCAGTCTTTACGTTTCATCTGAAAATGAAATATCACATCAAATCAAAATAAGCATTTCTAATATCTGCAAGACGGGGGCGGTAAGAATATTTGATGTTAGTGACTGACAAAAACAAAACAACAACAAGAAAGGTAGAAAAATAAGACAGTTTTGTGAAGAGTTGTGGCATGTTCTGAACCAAAAACAGCTCTAAAAGCTATTTCCAAACTTCCTATTAAATGTAGTATTGGTTTTTGCGTCAGCATTTTGTACCATTTATTTACATTTTCCAAGCACTGGCGCTAACTAAATATTGAAATATGTGAAAAAGTTTTAGCACTCTTGTAAACGAAACTTGCGAATATTTGCGATACTGAAACAAAGACATGTTTTATGTACTTTATAAAAATTCTAAAAATACTATGGGGAATATGTAGACTTCTTGGTCGTTTTGGCTATTATTATTTTCGTATGATTTTCAAACAATCAGAACGTTCAACTAAGTTAAGTTACTTTGTATGATTTCGATAACATACATACAAAGAGCAACTCCTCCAATAAAAAATGTATTTTTTTTTAAATTTCCATTTCATTTTAATATTGCTACTCACAAACAATTATCAAAACACTAAGTCAAATATTTATATTTATCAATAATCTTTTGAAAATGAGTAGATTCAAAGCTTTATTATACTTATTATAATTCATGCATTATGCTATTATTGAAAAACATCATGTCCACGGTTTCCATCGCATACATTTGAGCAGCGATTTCTCGGACACTCGGTAAATCAAAAAATATCCTGAGTCAACCACTGACTCAACATAACATCCAAAGAACGCACAAAAAAATTGCATGCTGAAACATCAAACAACGCGTACCTCGTCCAGTGTCTTGCTGTCTCTGAACTTGAATAACGTTTCTGGACCCATAACTCTCAGAAACCTGAAAATGAAGGAGTTACAATCGGTTGACAAAAATTTGAGTAATGGCATACGTTTTGAAAATTAAAGGGAAGTACACTCCGACATACGTGAGTGGCATTAAAGGAAAAATGGCCATCCAGGACTCGGCAGTCTTGTTAGCAAGGGCAACAGCACAAAGATAGCCGCATCTCTCGGCAGTCATTCGTTTATCAGTTGGCTGGACTGATAGGTTGTATTTCTGAAAAAAAAAAACAGTTATACATCAGAGAAAGTAGGATTGAGACGTTTGGCTAGAACTGAAGAGGAGGTTCCGAAGGCAAAGGACAAAATATTCATTCAAGTCGAACGATCTCAGTTGATTTGGAGACGGTAACGGGTAAAAAAAGGGGCAGAAATGGACGGACTGCAATATATATGCGATTGCTGTCGACTGCATTTTGAAGTCGCATCTCATCAATACACGGTTTTCAATATGGTGAAACACTCGAACGTCAACGCGCAGTCAACAGTGGCAGCAGAAGCCATGTTGCTGCTCAGTCCACCATGCAGTCGAAAATATAACGTAGATACACGAACTGCAAAGTGCGGTCGTTACTCGTTGGGCGGTTTTGAGTTTCAAATCGTCAGTTCTATGGTGATTCTCTTATAATGAATATGATTTCAACACAGATGCTTTCGTCAATGATATACAATTTTTGCAATATAACTGCATCATAAGTGGGAAAATTGAAAAGAATAAAGCATGACTAGAAGTAGTTATAGACAATTATCTCTTTTAATATTATTTCCAAAGTTGGATGAATCCAAAATATTCATCATTGTCTACGTCTTGTGTATAATGTAGCAAAAGAAAGAAGCAACAGTGTTTCCTCTTCAAAGCCATCCCCACAATACTATTTTATTTCCATAGTGCATGCAGTCAGATACAGCAGCAAATTGTAGTTCTATGAACTACAGATGCAGTCTATGCAGACTGCTCTGAGCTGCCCAACCCGACTTCACTAGGGCGGAAATAGACGGACCGCAATACGGTTGCTGCCGACTGCATTTTACAGTCGCATCTAAGCAATATACGGTTTTCAATAGGGTGAAACACTACGTTTCAGTCAGCGGCAGATATTTAGCTCTCTGATTGGTTGTGATCAAACACAGGTGGATTTTGGCATCCAGACTAAAACGTGGTGTACTTTGTACTAGCGTGAATTAGTTTTTAGCTCGCAATTTACACACAAACCTAATTTATCTTGCGAGTCGAAAATTCGGGAATTAGTTTTTCGCTCGCGATTTACACACAAACCTTACCTGAGCAAGCTACAAATTGCACCACGTTCCTATTCTGGATTTCCAAAATGCACCTGGGTTCGATCACAACCAATCAGAGAGCTAGAATATCTTGCATTGACTGAAACGTGATGCATTTTGCTTAAATGCTTACGGGTAATGGTCTCTTGGTCTCTCGTATGTAGGAATCTCTTGAGACCTAGTAAATACAGTTTTTGCTGGAGTCTCTGTTGTGTTTACTGGTTTCGTCTTGGTGAGGAAGCTTTCGTAAGGTACTGTCGAATTGAAACTCTTGATATTGTAATTGTTCCCAATCCTTCCGATCTGCTCGGAAATACTCCTGGTTGTTGCAAATACACATCTCCCCCAACGTTCTTACAATGCCTATCTTTGTGGAATTTGGGTGATTGGAGCCGTAGTTGAGAATGTTGAGGTAGTATCCTGTGATTGGAATTTAAAAAAATTGTTTAACATTGTTTTTTCGTTAAACCAGTGTCTATTCTTTTAGTTTTCAGATCGAGAAACGACAGGCTACTATTGGTTTCCTTTCCCATCGCGAACTTGATTGAATCCCTCAAGTTGTTTATTCTTGAGGAGTCCTCTAGGTTGTTATATATGATGAAGGAGTCGTCTACGTATATTAGCCATAGTTCTGGTTTTATTCTACCTTTCTAATATTCAGTTCTCAGAACCACTCCATGTATATGACGAATGATCAAGGAAAATGAAAAATATTTTTTATACTCCTATGTTAGTAAACATCGTTTTTCTACAACTGCTATGAAAAGTAGGGTATTTCTCATAGCTTACTTTCAAAACCATGTTTTGCCCATACTGTGAGAAATATTATTTCTCACGCCACTTTGCCCACACCACATACATTTATATGGAAAATCAACAAGAATCGACAAAAACTAGTTGGCTGCTGTTCAGCTTAAAATAGTTGTTACAACTGTCAACAACTGTCAGTCAGGTTACTTATAGAAGTTTTTTAAATTCTCAAGGTAGTTTTCATTCGTGGTTTGGATAAAGAAGTAAACTATTTTTAGAATTTCTTTCGCGTTTTTCCTCGAATTTACATAGCTTTTCATAGAAGGTTAAAACATTCAAATTCTGCTAGATACGTATATGTACTTTTGAACAAAGATTATTTACAAGGGCTTCGTGGAGATGCGCATGTAAATCGGCATGTGCTAGCAATTATCTACATTGAATATTATGAACGACACGCATACGCTATGCAGGAGGCGTGTATCCTATCGATCAGTACCGCAATTTCATAAAATGTCCGGTTTTCCGTTAACATCAGCGAGGCCGGGCATCCTTCTAGCTTCTCTGAAAAGGAGCGGAAGGGCTGGTACTACTTTTGCACCTACTCTCCCCATCCTCCCCTGTCCCCCCTGGGTTAAGAAGCATGCGGTAGAGATAAATGTGACATGGTATGAATTGTGAAATGTATTTATAACTATGAAATAAAACCCATATTTATTTATTTATTTGTTCAATCCGCATGTCACACAGGCCGTCCGGGTTCAATACCCAAGTTATGACTTTTTTTTATTTTAATTTACATTTTAATATTTTTATTAAGTCAATTTTGAATAAATTATTCAACTCTGAAGAGGTAGGATACCTTATTGTTATTTTAGTTTTGCTAACCACAAAAATAAATATTGAGTTACATTACTTGTATTCTTTAAATTTGTGCAGTTGTAGAAAAAGTATGGTGTCCAACATGTGCGGAAAGTTACTTTCCCCACTTGTTGCACAATGCGTACTATTAACTCTATAAGTAAATCCATTTTTACGCACAACTGTGCATCATGATGCCTAGTATAACAATCAAGTTAGACTTGAACCTCAAATTGCGTTTTGAATATTTAACAGTGACATTCTCATTTTTTGAGATTTGAACACTAATTTACCATCCACACGTCGACTATAAATAATGATATTGAGATTTCGTCAAATATTTTAACAAATTTTATTTGATTACTATATAGTACAAATTTGTATTTTCTTAGATTTAGTTCGTTGTTGTTGGAAATTAAACCATAAACAACGTTAGTTACCTTCGTTTTTTTTATTATTTAAAGCTTAAACAAACGTACCACCCAGTGTATAAGAGTTGTAGAAAAAGTATAGTAGGTATTGCGTGTTTTAAAGCAATTACGCACAAATGTAATTAACGCACACACCTCTACGCGGCTAGTGCGCAAATTTCCTATTCGTGCGTAATATATGCTTTTTACAACACTTGATACGTAATATACTATACCTATACCAGTATTAGCATAACCGATCAAACACTTTGACCATATTACATCGCCTTCGAAAATGTTTGCCTGAGTTATAGAACGTCATATAGAATTATCTCATTATCTCAGTCCTGACAAAAAAATGACGAGGAAAATGTTTCATTGATGGTCATCAAGTTCTGATCATAGAAATTATAATATATATACTGAGTAAGTATATATATTATAATTTCTATATACTGAGTAAGTATATATATTATAATTTCTATATGGTTCTGATAAGCAAATCTAAAATTCATATAGCAACAAAAATAAATAACAATTTTTAAAAAATTGTTTGGTTTTATAATAAGCTTATATTTATGGTATACACAAATCCTTCTACTAACCTAACAGAAAATGCCCATCTGAAACGATTGGGCTAGTGTTGCTGGTTGAATTAATTTTTGACAGAATACAGAAACTTTGAAATTGATGCTTTCTTGAACTGTTAGATAAAAGTTGTCCACGTGAAGTGCATTTGTCAATACACCCTTTTTCAATAAATACATAAATAAATGAATAAAAATAGTACCTCGCCTTCTTTGCCAGTGAAACTTTCCGCTAAGAAGTTGGTAAATGTTGGTCCTGGACATAAAAGCGTTACATGCATATTTTTACGCATTTTCTCGATCCTGAGAGAATTGAAGTATCCCTGCAAAAAAGTATCTTAATAAAAACGCATTATGATACGAGAATGCTGATCAACAATATGATGGGCTAGCAGAATATTTTAGCTAGTAATATACAGGGCGGCCCACGGAGGTTTTGGCCAGGGAATATCTCGAAACTCGAGAGTAGTAGAGAATTGAAATTTTTGGGTTGTAAATTGAAGAAACAATTGCATGGAGCAGCTTCTTCTGATATTATGTTACCCAATGAACTTTTTGTTCTCGGCACGTGACATCAGATTCAAAATCATTAATGGAACAACATGTATATTTTGACATTTCTATATTCCTCCCGAACAAACTATCACACTTGTGGTCTAAAATGATTAGTTAAAGAACTACAGGTACTTCAATATACTTCATCACACGACGTCTGAAACGAGCATAGCATATTTAGGTTCAGGGTCAGCTTGTATATTTGAGTAGTTCTATATTTTTTGTGACGATTTAAACAAGGCAAAATTATAATAATCATCCATATTTTGTTAAAAAACGTCGTGGGACAAAGGATATTGAAGTACCTGTAGTTCTTAAACAACAACAAGTGTGATAGTTTTTTGGAATAATTTCATCGAGAGGAACATAGAAATGCCGAAATACACAGGTTTGTCTGTCCCATTAATAATTTTGAATCTGATGTCACGTGACCGAGAACAAAAAGCTCATTGGGTAACATGATATCAAAAAAAGCTGCACCAATTGCTTTAATTTACAACCCCAAAATTTCAATTCTTCACTACTCTAGAGTTCCGAAATATTTCCTGACCAAAACCTCGTGGGCCACCCGGTATAATTATACTCTTGTTCCTCAGTAACGACGAGGCATAAAAATTATTTCCACAAAAATTCAGGTTTCCAGTGTATACAGAGTTCAAGACTAATGATGACATTTTTCTCCAAAATTTGAATAACCCTGTAATTAAATTTTTCCCGAACAATTCATTTCTTTATTTCGGATTTAACGTTATCTTCATCATCATGTAAGATACACAGAGAAAAGTTAAAGAATACCAAAGTTCACTGAATGGAGAAATGAAAAAGTAAAAAGAATGAAGAACGAAAGAAGTACTTAAAGATATGATCCTTATTCATCCGCATTATTGTTACATTAAGAAATTTGGCATGCTAGGAAATTTAGTGATTTTGCTCTCAAATCACTCCAAGTGAATATGTTCTAGTTGAGGGTGACAGGGCAAATTTGTCCAAAACTGTCTTCAGTCTTCTCCGTGATTATAGCTGGACTAAATCCTACCATACTGTAATATGGCGGGATATTTGATAAACAGCCACGATTTCATTTGTTTTCTGGTTATCAAGTTGGCGATGAATGTCTCACGTCTGTTCCAACAGATTTTCAGGAATAAGACCGGATTTTCATGCATACGGTATCTGGACGATCCGATGGTGGAAGTGTTCTGGTTGGTTAAATTCTTTTCGCGCCAATTTTCATCCGAAACATTTGAACTTTCATACACTGTTGTAACGAGTTGAAATATCTTTAACTTTTCCGAAAATCGTATGGATTTTAACCTCAGTTTTCCCGTTTTCTGATTTTTATTCTGAATCAAAATGAATACGAACGAAATGAGAATCTATTTTTTATTTGGAGAACCAATAATCTTCTGATTGCGTTGTAGTAATTCACCATATAAAGACTGTTCCTTGAAGTACTCACATGTATGGCATGCTTGGAAGCTGTATAAGTCCCCGAATAAGGCACCGGAAGTATCCCTGCTAAACTTGAAACCACGGCAACATGTCCGCTTCCAATCTTATCGAAATGCTCGAGTGCTAACCGAGTGAAATTCACGACTCCGAAGACGTTGAGTTCGAACATCTGCCTGTCCACAGCCAGCTCTGTACTGTCCCACATTGCCCTTTGGGATCTACCGGCGTTATTGACTAGAATATCCACGCGACCGAAATGGAGGACGGCGTGTTGGAAATGTTTCCGATGGGAATTGATGTCGGTGACGTCCATTTGAATGACGAGAACATCTCTGTCGTCTAGAAGACCGCCGGAGAGCGCTGTCGAGAGAGTGGAGATTAATTTGTTTTCGATAATTTTAAGCTCTACAGCAATTTGGTGCTACTCACGATAATAATAATATACATACCAATACCCATTTATAAAAAAACCCAAAATAATAATGTGGGGAATTATCCCACTTACTTTTATAGCATTGCATTGTTGGCACTCACGTGAACTTCTGTCTCATTCAACATTCAACGTTCAACGCCATTGATGGCAACAATGTGTATACTGAAGAAAACTTTCCTATACTATTCTCAGTATTTTCGAATATAAATAAAATATTAGTGAGACTAATAACAATTTCTGCGATGCTGCATAATAACGAATAACGAATTTGCGCGGTAGCGATATTTCATGCTCTGTGATTTTTTCACTGATATGAATTCACATAATATTCATCACGATATTTCACGATCGTTCCTCTTTCTGCAAACAAAGATAACCGATTCCAGCCAGGCTGTGATCACAGACCACCTACCCCTAGACGGTTCACCACAACACTAACTAATGAAGACTGAAATAAGCGCCACCAGAAGATTGGTATCGGTACTACCGTGACGATGCGGGAAATTCAAATCTTGAATTTAATACACAGACCACATACTTAGATGTTCGTGAGTTTCATAATGTTGTTTACAACCTCAAACAACACTTGATATCACGACTACAAAGTTTTTCAAATATCAAGTGTTGTATGAAGTTTAAACAACATAAGAAACTTTCAAAAAATGTAAAAATTAATTTATAGTATATTAGGTATTCGATATTCTGTGGTAATGGTGAAAAAAAACACTTTCAAGTCAAAAGGTGGTTTATTGTCGAAGATGTACAATCTCATTGGACAAGCTTAAAATAATCAACACATTGTTTGAAAAATTAAAAAATTAAATATGGGTGCAGTACAAAATATATGGGTCCTCATATTAGAGAGTACATATGGTAAGTCATATAGAGCACAAAGTCGGTGCAATTGATCCATGATTACCTGGATGAATAAAACTATGGATATTGCATAGTACATTATGTGGATAAGGTAAAATCATATACCGTGTGACACAGACTCGTTGTTTCTCTAGCTATATTTCTGGAATTTGGAACATTGACTATGCTCACTCAACTTCCGGTTTTTCCGGAAACGATATCAACTTTCGATTTTCAAATGGGTCACCTTGTATACTAATACATGATCGGTTAGGAATAATCATAAGGAATCCAACGATACCAGGTTTGATGGTGTTATCCCCAAAGACTACCGAGATATCCAGAAAAAGTTTCTCTCTCCCACTCATTAAGCTCATAAATGATAAATAGCGATATCTCCGTACTCTTTGGAGATAACACTATCGAACCTGGTATCGATGGATTCCTTATGACCATTCCCAACCAATCGTGTATCAATATACAGATCGTCCCATTTGGAAATTGAACCATGAGTCTGTGTCACACTGTATAGTACAACAATGTTTATAAATGATTCCCAAATATATGTAAAAGAACAGACATAACACAAGATACATATTAGAAGGTAATCACATTGAAAACAATCAAATATTCTTGATGAGTATAGTGAAATTTGCGGCCAGCGAACATTTTGTTGTATTAATAAATATTACGTCACTGACAAATTAAAACCAAAGATATAACGAAAGCAGAACCACACATATAATTCAATATAAAAGTCACACTACACAAAGAACGGATAAAAACTGCCATTGTCATATAGCAAAAAAAAATAAAAATTTCATCATAAAATGTCTCTAATAACCCTAGTTAGTTATCAACATCTAGTAGAGTGCAAGAAATTTGGAATTTCATTTGATATTTCAACATTAAACAGCTTGGGCAATCACATGTTTAGGTTGTTTGGCATTTTTTTTCTTAATTCTGTTCATACGAATTTTATTTGCTTGTAGTTTGATTTTATTCGAACCTGTATACAATTTTGATTTGCCCTGTATAATTTGGTTCACACGTTTACACCAGTTATGTGCAATCGTTGTGATGGTGAATTTTGATATCAATTTAATTATACTCATTTTATGTTCGTCATTTTCACAAGTTAAGAATTCGAAACTTACGTTGCAATTTATCATACCCTCAATTTCATCAACTAAATATTTAGAATATGATTGTTTATTTAAACAAAGGTTTATTATTTGAAAAATTTCATAAAAAGAACTGAGGAATGATGATGTAGGGTAACATAATCTTCTAGCAACAGATCCACCATATTCTCTTGAAGAAATTAATAAATTTTGGTGTGAATTATAATTTAACGAAAACATACAATTTCTACAAACTGAACAGGTTACTTTTTTTTTTATTTTTTTCAATATATAACCAGCTACATAATTTGTGGCCAATTCTTGTAACTTATGTGAAAAAGTTTTATCATTCGATTCTGCTAATTTAGAATATTCTTCAATATTGCACACAGTGATGGCTTTTGTGCTATCATTTTTGTTAACAAAAAGTTTTCTCATGGAAATGAACATATTATTACATTTATCATCTTCACAATTGAAAGAATTTTTGTAAAATGACAGAGAAGTGTTAAAAAGGAGTATCTTAAAATTTCCTTCAAATTGGTGCGATGTGGGATTGACATTTTGAGCTCCAAAGCTCCTTATTTGACCAAATGCATTCTCTAGTGGATCTTGATTCAACCTTCTAGTAAGTAAATAAGAAAAACCCTCCGATTTCAGAACACCCCAAATCGATTTAATGTTTTTAATCGTGAAAGACCAGTTTTTCAAACTTGGAGGTCTTGCTTGGTCCCTAGGTGACCTTTTTTGAAACCTCATCGTCTCAAGAATGGGCAAAGCTTCTCTATTCCAAAATTCCAGGTGGCCAGATGTGTCTGTTAAACCAGCTCGTAAACATTTTCCACGATCAGGAAGTTTATTTGAACCATTTACGGAATCAAATAAACGGTCAAACAAATACAACAATTCAGCGGTCTCTTGAACATTCTTCCCACATCTTTGTTCTGTATCTGCAAATTACAGGTTTTATGAAATATGATATCAGAATTGGGATAATGAAATGCTAATGCTATTACATATACAGTTAGCCTTACTCTATTTTTATATTTCTATTCAGAAACTAAAATACAGCCACGATAAATATTCATATATAAGTATAGTTCCTAAATTGTAGATAGTGACTCATAGGTTGTACGGTTCATAATTCATATAAAGCAGGTCAAAAAATAAAACAGAAATCAGCTAGGTACTTGGCTTCAAATCAAGTTTTACTTTGCCACTTTCATACATCCTGTCCGCACTTTCAAATCCTGTAAAAACCTAAAATGTACGAGTCACTATCTACAATTTAGGGACCATACTATAGTGCCGTTCTGCCCTTATAAGTATAAACAAGGTATGTTCATGAGATTCAAGAGGAACATACAACGTTCATCCTTAGGAGGCAAGAGTTCATATGTACACTTATTTTTTTTATGAATACTCATACAAGCTTTTACGTTGAATTCACTTACCAAGTTGACTCACTAAACGAAGTGTTGCAGCCAGCCTTTGGCTGAATATCTGGGCAGCATGCTTGACTTTCATCTTTTTCAATTTATTTTCATAAATGTGCTCATCACTGAGGTGTGGTAGAACCCTTAAGCCATCAACTGCTCTGCTATCACTCTCATAAAGTTGTTCTATATGTTTCCATTTCGCTATTTTATTCACACTGCCTTTAATGTAACACAAGTCTTTTTTTATCAAATTATTTCGAAGTCCTTTTAATAAATGTGGAGGGTCAAAAATTGGATATATTTTGAAATTCCCTATTTCGAATGATCCAATTCTATAACTATCTATATTTCCAGATCTCAAGTATTTTTCTTTTGTGTCTTTAATTAAATTATTTATCACACTTGAATTATTTTGATCGCATATTACAGTTATTGGTTTGAGGCCTATGTTTATGAGCTTTTGTATAATAACAGCTAATAACTGTTTTATTTGTAAAGTACTTGCACCACCGTTACTTGAGAAATGATATGATATTGGTGCTTTCCATTGCCTTTTTAATCCTCTAACCATAAAAACTAGGACATGATCCTCTAAAGAACTTCCTCTTATATTTTTTCCCATATCTTCGAATCCATCTATGGAGCCAGAATGTTGATTAAAATGCAGACTAGGCATGATAGCCATTTCGTCAAATAAAATGGCTATATATTTTTCTGAACAATCCATTTCTGCCGTTATTTCTTGTAAGGATTCAAAAACTACATCATTTATTCCTGGTCCTCCAACAATTTCTGCCAGGAGTCTGGTCAGTGTAGATTTACTGGGTAGAATGAATATTTTCGAAAGAACTGAGTAAGACTTGACACTTTGTTTGTAGAGGATCAGAGCCAACAATTTCTCATCAAGTGTAAACCGTCTAAGTTTCTTTGACTTTTTAGATTCTCTCAGCTGACACTGAATGAGAATAGATGCCAAATTGTTTAATTTAGAAAAATTTTCTTCGAGGTGGTGTTTGTTTCTAAATTGTTCAGATTTGAATAATCTACGTCTGAAAGAATTTTTCTTGTTTCTTTCCATTGTATATTTCTTGCGCAGTTGTTTCATTGCTTCGTACATTTTCTTCTTTTTTGGTGTTATTGTATGCCTTTCAATTCCAGTTTGTTTCAGTAACTGATATGGTGGCAATAGGGCATTACCTGTATTACCTAAAAAAATATATATTTGAAATCTAAATATATGTTTTTAATAAAAATATCTTCACTTTTATAACCAATTAAAGATTAAATAATAGAATCACAGTGTTGTAGATTGTTTCATATTTTTAAAGTAAAATATTGAATTTTGATACAAAAAAAACTACCGAAATATAAGTTTTTTACACACAGTTTATAATGTGAATGTAATATAATAAAATGTAAATACAGGGTGTTAATTAAGTATGTTGACAAACTTCGGGAGATGATTCTTTGAAAGTTTTCAGGACGAGAAGTTCATTACTGTATTAATTAAGTTATATTCATTACCTTTGATACTATCGGCAGGGTTAGTCCATTCTGAAATCCCAATAACTGAATCACCAGGTTCAGACAGTTGAGTATTTGCTTCAGTAGAATATTTGCTTGAAATATTTTGTATGGATTTGGTGGATGTTGATGGAGTGTCACATATATCATTTGAGCCAGTTGAACTTATACCTAAAAAAATCAGGCATTTTATTCATTCAAGTTTCATGAATAAGTTTTGTACTCACCAGGAAGATTTAGTGTTGGAACAGCATTTGCAAATAACTTGTGAGACCAATTAGAAATATATTGTGACTCAAAATGTTGATGACAGAGCCTTTTAGAATCATAAACTTTTTTCTGATTCATTTCTAACAGTTCCAAATTATTGATTGCCTGTATCCATTTGTTGAACCTAACTAAATCTTTACTTGGATCAGGGAATCTATGCCTTATTTCATTAGAGCCATCGCAATGAGGAACGCAACATTTATTGTGGTAAACCATGATGAATGGTGAAAATGAATAATCACTACAGAATTTCACAGTAAACACTTTTAAATCACACTAACAATAACAATTTTCACTATCAGAAACACAGTTCTATAAGTAATATTATTTGTTGAAGTCCATTTATTTATATACATTTTGTTTTGTTGTCAGTACTCTCTTCTTCTTAAATTTAACATGACCATTGATACCACACGCACAGAACTCATAATTATGGGTTCTGTGACCACAAGACGAACGTGTTAGAACCAAGCATAGAACGAAGAACAACTCTACAGATCACAGCGCCCCCAAAAGATTGGTATCGGTACTAAAAAAAAGGTTCATGGTCACTTAACCTGCGTGAATCGTCTAGGGGTAGGTGGTCTGTGGCTGTGATCACTGATCGCGTGAACAGTGTGATGGCCTGATGGGTGGAGACTGGAGAGATTCGAGAGTAGAGATGGGACATCGAAACGTACCATCGATGTTGGACATCGACGATACTATCGAAACCCACCATCGATTTTTTGAAAACATCGGTGTTGCAATATCGATGGTTTTTCGACATCGATGTTTTTTGACATTTGAAACTTTTGACAGATGACAGATGAATTGGCGTGACAGCACTCACAGTTTGGGAAAATTTGATTGAGTTACTGATAATATACTTCAATATTTTGGTTTCATCATACGTCATTTCATAAACGATAACTAAATAAAAGCGAAATTTAAATATTAGGAAGTGACAAGGACAGGTGACAGGTGACGTGACAGATCTCATAAGTGGTATAATATCGTTCGATAAACGATATTTACTTTTTTTTTCAATTAGCTCTGTGACCACGCGGTACAAAAATGTTCTGCTCGCTCGGGTTCCACAAAAAAACAACAAACGCACCTTGAGTAACAACTTTTATTGCGCATGCGTGTTTGACCGATGCTGAAATTCGATAGTGCCTAACTATCGATGTTTAACATCGATGTTTCATTTTGCGACATCGATGCCAAAATATCGGAACATCGAATGATTACCATCGATGTTTTAAAATCATCGATGTATATCGCCCATCACTATTCGAGAGAGTGAGAGTTGGAGCAAGTTGGAGACTAGAATCGCATGATGATGACTGCGATGGTAACGTATCACGCTTTGTTTGTAAAAAGAGGAACGATCGTGATATGTGACTTTTAGATATCAGTGAAAAAATCACAGTTCGTGAAATATCGCTCATCTCTAATATCAACCCAGTCTCAACGGGATAGTCGAAGGGTGGATAAATACTCTCGATGAGTTCGCGATCGCATAATTATTGGAATATATGCTCAAGCGTGAGACAGAGAGCCTAGAAAGAAATGGGGTTTGTCAGTGCTAGCTGTAGGGATCCAAAATTCGAAAGTCCAATCGAATGATAATGGTGATCCCCAGACACCGGGTTGATATGGAGTAGTGTGGGGACAAACAACATATGGAGCAGAAAATTCGACACTAGACATAGGGTATATATTCTGTAAACTGACTGCTTTAACTCTGGTTTCAGTTGGGTTTAATATAGATAAGTTGGTCAGGAAGGCAAATTTATCGTGACATTTTTGATAAGCATTGCGTCGCTTTTCAAACTCAAAGTTTTTTCTATTACATTAAACTTGAGTAGTTTGATTCTGTTACGAGAGGTAATAGGAATTGGCCACCTTATTTGTAGATAAAAGGAGTGTTTTGGTGCAAATGTGTTTATCCTTGCATCGAGAGGGACACCTAAAAGTTACAGTTCAACGACGTTGCTGAGTATACCCATCACGAGTCTAGAAGCCAACTTATCGTAAGCCGGTTTATCCATACTAGAGATTCGTCATCCACACGCGTGGGTAAATAACGTGAATTCCTTGGCGCATGGCAACATTTTTACTTTATATAATTTTACTTCGGTGTTTGTATATTTAAAAATTTACAAATAAAAAATCCTTTCCTGCAAAATCTGCCGCCCTCTAGATTTTGCCGCCCTAGGCTGTAGCCTACTTAGCCTAGTGGGAAATACGCCTCTGATTGCAGGCTACAGAAGTTGTTGTAGGAGTAAAGGGAATATAACGAAAAGAAGAGAAGATATAAGGGTAAAATTATTGAGAAAAAAAAAAGAGTAGAAAAGCAAATGATGAAAATGGAAGAGACGACTTAAAAAAGCATGGAACGCCGGAGTAAATGATATATTAAGAAATCATAGGGGAAAGTTAATTTGTTGAGAAAAAGGAATAAAATAAGACGCTTCTAGACCTACGGGTTTTTGAGGAGTATGGAATATCGAATACGATGACGACGATGATTCATATTCAGTAATTTATTTCGGAAGTCAATCTTATTCCTACAAAAAAATGATAGTAGTGGGGAAATCGCCCTCATTCTGAAGGAGTTTCTGTTTTTTGAAATTACCAGAGAGTAATCATATTATTGAAAGCCTTCGATGAAATGAAAACGTATTTCAAAGTTAAACCTTTTTTTTTCTTTAACAATCCATAAAAGTGTATTAAACTCTGATTATTATTATGGCATTCTCCGAAATTATATTACCTACGCATTTCCTCTTGACTCGTTGTAATTCTTCATTCCTCCTAGCTGCCAGAACCAATTTAACACCAAATTTTGCTAGCGCATATGCAATATGTTCTCCAATCCCACTGGATGCTCCAGTTATGAATACTATCTTTCCTTTCAGTCGTCCTATAATGATAATTATTATAATTACTAACGATAGTATTGCTTACTGATAATGGAATATTTTTTCGCCTCTACTTTTGTTTTGTGGAACTGGACGAAGAGCCGAGAGTAAAAAATGACTCGGTACGATTTTTGAATGAATGTCAATAATTTTACACAAAAATTTGATAGAAAAACTCCAACCAAAGTTTAATGGCCTTCGTTGGGGCTGATATTAGTATACATGAATTATTATAAAACAAAAACATTTTCTATGTAACATGGCTTTCAACGAATTTGCCGAAATTTTGATATGTTATAGAAAGTTGGCGATTAAAATCAAACTCAAATCATCTCAACTGACGAACGACATCGGCAATTATCAGAGGAAGCTTCAAGAAGAGATTCGATTGAAAATTGAGATCTTGATAAAATTGCACTATCCATATTTTTCAACAATTACTTAAAATTGCCCCAAAACTACTTCCCTACTATCATTTCTCAAATATCTTCACTTCATCATGTTGAAAAATTATGAAATATCAGATTACTTATTCGATTTTTGCTGCATTCTTTCACTTTTTTATGTTCAAAAGCGCTTTCGTTGAACAATATTCAATATTAGGAACACTCATAATGAAACTCCTTGTACCTTTTCGATTCCTTTTGGATTTCTCCAAAACTTTTCACAGGAGGAATCTGATAATTAATCAATAATTTTTTATCATTATATAAAGTGAAAAGAGCATGTTGCCAAATGGCAGTTGTGAGCATTTTTATTATGGGTTCTATTCTGTTATGAGGAAATTTTTGATAAATAATGGAAAATATGGGTGCTGCATTCACATGAGAACCTCAAATTTCAACTATATCTTCTCTCGAAGCTTCCTCTGGTATCTGACGACGCCGTTCGTCAGTTGTGATGATGCGTAAGTTTTATTTTCATGGCCAACTAGCTTCGTTCGGTCGAACAATCAACTGTATCTCCGCCATTTTCAACCGATTTTCGATTTTGAAAATCAATGTTATCACAAAATTCCAAACTCTCCCGGATAATTAGAAAAAATGTACGGGTTGTCATTAAAAAAAACTTCCGGTTGAACCAAATGTGGTAAATTTTCCTTATTGGCGTCAAAATATGCTTATTCAAATACTATAAAGACATACCAAGTTTGAAATATGTATCTTCAAAAAAATTTGGGGTCGTACCTCGTAACTTGTGGTCACTCGGTATACCAAGTGACAAATTAATAGGTTGTTCTTTCCGTCATCAGGATGCAGCTTTACGAGCATTCCTCAGAAGTTTTCGAGAGACTTGTGCGAGCTAGGGATGACGAAGACCTTACCTTTTCACGTGTGATCCAAATCACGATCAATTTTTTTAATTGAAATTAGTGGTAATTCTGTAAACTTTATGTTCATTTTTACCGATTTAACATGTTTTGTTAGACGTTTATACAATTTTTACAGAATAAACAGGTATGTATTAATATGTGTGAATATGAACATACAAGGCCATACAGTATACAGAGATACAGAGATAGAGGAAAGTAACATCCGTTGAAAATTAACATACAGATTACAGAATTACCACTAATATGAGGGAAATTGTCATTTGAATATTACATCACCTAATTTGTTATGTTTATCATTACTATCAATGTTTTGGTTTTGGTTTCCGGGTTTTGCAGTGGTATTCTTTGGTTAATATCTCCAAACGTTTCAACTGCAACTGCGGAGATCATCTTCAGTGATGTGGTCGAAGTACTCTTCTTCTTGATTTGGATCACGCCATTAGAGATAACTGCCGCAATTGCAGTTGAAACGTTTGGAGATTCTAACCAAAGAAGACTACGGCAAAAGCCGGAAACGAACCAAAACATTGACGCCATTCCTATATTATTATAAATATTTATACAGGGGTCTTCTTTCAAGTGTTATTATTTTACTGGAAACCATATTGAAAATTCAGATATTGGAATTTCGAACCTAATCTTCGAATAACAGATGCAGCACAAACAACAAAATAATAATTGCTATGCTGTGAATCCATACATTTCTCGATCTGAAGGTAAACATATTGTTTTTAAATAGACTTTAATTGCCCGATTCTATTGTTTGGTATGATAACGTATTCATTAGCCGAAAATGGTTGTACAGCAATTAAATTCGAAATAGGTGTGTATTTCGAAGAAAACGACAAACTAAAAGAGGAACATATGTTATTGTATGTTTGTATAACAAAAGAACATTGAATTTTATTTCAATTCAGCGAAGAATTATATTTAGATTATGCGACACCGACCAGACAAACTGACGGAACAAGATAAAAAAAATAACGAGTTTACGTGAATTACATCAAACAGACGTGTTTGTTTTAAAATTTATTTTGTTCTAAAATTTGTTCTAACCGTCATGTCATCCGGCTGCACCTCTGCGAACAACCCTTAGAAGTCTTCAGGAGACTTGTGCGAGCTGCGAATGAAGGTGGTCTCATTTTAAACGTGCGATATTCCCAAGCACGTTATGAGAATTCTTTACTAATAGTACAAACAAAATTGATAATAATTTCAGGATTTCTTCAGGGGCAGGAGATTCCGTTACTCTATTATTTTGATCCAGTTTAACCTTTCTTGCGTCATCATTATTCTTCCGGTTTTTTGAAATTGCTTAGCAGATTGTGAATCCATGTTTAATCGACAATCTGTCAAAATACTCATTTTTTATATAGTTTTTTCTGTGACGGGAAAAAAGTTTGACATTTTATCTCTGTTGACAGGCACTAAAATATGACTTTTCATGAAATATCTTTTTTCCCTGGGAAAAAAGTGAGTACTTTTTTCCCGGATATATACATAGGTAAAAAGATCCACTTCTTATTATCTGAGGCAACTAATAATAGCCTATAAATTTCTAATATACAAATGTTTCACCGAATAATATTCATAGCGTTTTGACAATAAAGTAAGTGTTATTAAAAATCGCGGAATAATAACCACAGCAATAATACGTATACAGGTAGCTGTTTGGCCTTTAGAAACTAGGTAGTTGATACTAATTCTCATATATACAGTGTCACACATAAAGTTCGCCACATATGGAAGTTTTTTTTATTAACAGATATAATGAAAATTTGACTTCTTAGTTAGTTATTTGTGCTTGAAAAATTGGTGAAAAACACGATCTTTCTTTTTGTCATATGCTACTCTAAACCTGTGAACATTTTTTCGAAAATCTTTAAAAAATCAGTTTTTTTTTGAAATTTCGAAAAAAGTTAAAGAAAAAAGTTTGACTCTCTATTGTCGCTTTTTCCAATTTTTTTAATTTTTCGAATCTTTCGCTCGAAATAATATTCAAATTTCCAGAAATTCGTCTTGACAAAGTCTTGGCAAAGTTCATGTTTTTTTATTTCATTGTTAAACTGATTCGGATTTTCAATGTATAGACGTTAATATGTCATTGATCGAATAAAATAATTTCTCTTCATTCTTATTACACTCGTAATTCTTTTTTTAATAGATTTTCATCCAGTTTGATTACTTTTCTGACCAATAATTCAGTTACAAACAAACAATATCATACTTTTCTGTAAACTAAACAATGACCTACAGTTTCATAAGTATTCAAAAGACTTTCGTTCTAGCGATTTGTACTATACACGTGATATAAAATTTCGTGATTTTAAACAATACAAGACCAATGCAACAACTCGGGAAGAAATAAAATTTTTCTTTGGTAGGCTTTTGAAACAAATTTTTAGTTTTGGTTAATGTCAAATTATTTGTTTTTTGTACAGATTTTCGTACATTTATAATTCACATATTTCCTATTTATTAAAAATGCCATAAAGTCTGTGAATGAAAGGAGTATAATTTGTATAGAAAGGGATGGACGGCATACTGAATGATGAATTCGGGTTCTTTATAAGATTATTGAGATAAATCAATGAAAGTTGCCATGTTTTTTTGTGAATTTTGTTATAGTTTTTTTGGTTTAATGTTTTTTACACACGTCTAATGGTGAAAATATAGAATATAAGATTTATGAAATTAATTCAAGAAACGTTGCGAGAAATTATTATTTGCTCGAAAACTACATCGGATAATGGTTTTCGACTGAAATTACTGAAAGACTGTACTGAGGTAGTGAATCAAGTACTGAAGAGATACTTGGATTGATAAGGTGTATACGGAAATACTGAAAATTCTGAGATGTACACCTACTGAAAGAAGTTGTTACCCCCTCGTAATTTCATAGTACGCAGCGCTCTAGTGTGTGACGTCACGCCACATGAACGTGGCGCGTGGCGGTCGCGGGTCGAGGCGACTGGTATTCGCAGAGGAGGACGCAGAGTGCAGAATTCTTACAAATGTATTGGTGTACAATCACTTGCGCCGTTCGTGTCGTGTATTGTTCATAACACGATGGCTGAAATTAAAAAAACTTCCTACAAATATTGTATTGTGCCTATGTGTAAAAGCACGACAATTAAAAACCCCAATAAATTGTTTTTTCATGTACCGAATGACATGAATAAAAGGAAGATGTGGTGCAAACTAATGAGGCGTGACTCAATTGGACCTAAAAGTACGACATATGTGTGTGAAGATCATTTTGATGTAAGTATACCTATTAGTACTAGCTGCAGAGTTTCTGATTAATAAAAATACTGAGCAGTAAGTAGGTTTGGAATAAGTTATCGAGTAACAATAAGTAACCTAACCTATATTTTTACATGCTTTCATTAAACTTGCATTGTATATTTGTTTCATTAGATCGAATGTTGCAAGTGAATTTTGACTCACTTCTAGTGGTCCGAATAACTTAAATAACTTGAATATCCATAAGGGTGTCTTTCCTAAGATAACGCGATTTTACGCAAATAATAATAATAATAATAAGACAAGTTTTGTGATTATGATCCGATTCGATTCAAAATTGGTACGTGGGGGTTCTCGAAGTCGGAGATTTGATTCTTTTGTCAAAACTCGCAAATTCAAGATGGCGGACGAGTTTTGTAATTATGGTTCGATTCGATTCAAAATTGGTGAGTGGGGGTTTTCGGGGTCGGAGATTATGATTCTTTTGTCAAAATTCGCAAATTCAAGATGGCGGCAATTTTTTAATATATATTCTCTATGTAGCTATCTAATCATATTGAAGTACCTACTTTTTCATTAAAAATAGTGATGCGTAAGATGCTTTGATAAGCCACATTTAATATTAATTTGCTTTATTACAGGTTCAAACCGACACAGAAAATTTAGTTAAATATAGACTGGTTGGAGGAACATTGAAGTTGAAAGCCAACATGTGTCCTCATAAATTTGACTGTCAAAAGCCTAAAAAAGAACAAGGAGCATATGAAAAAAGACGTCGAATTGAATTCGTTGAAAACATAATAACAAAAGAAGGACCATCGACTTCAAGTCAATCATCTTCATTTCAATCGTTTGAGCTTATTGAGTGTGATAAAATGGAGTCAAATGAAACAGAGGATCTGGAAACAGAGGATCCGCTACCAGAGGTCATTACTTTTACCGAATCAGAAAAGCATGCAAATAAAAAAAGAAACAAACGAGTTCAAGTAAATATAAGAATTTCACAAAAAAATAAAGCAGTGCAAACTATCATAAGAAGGAACAGGCCTAAAGATACAAGAAACAAATGCACCAAAAACGTTCATAAATCTCACAGCTTTCCATCAAGAATATCGATATCTTCTCTGAGTAGTTCAATAATTTCACCGTACAGCACAATTTCAGATAGTTCCTTACTAAGCACAATCAAGCCTTGATATTGCAACGATATCTACCATGAACAAAATAACTAAAAACATTATTTTTTATATGGGGCTGCCAGAAGAAATTTTTTTTTTTCACGAAACTATTGTCTGAAAGTATTGCTAGTCCAGTAAGAGATATTTTAATATAATTGAAGAAAATTCGTTTACACGATTCTTATGTGCGTCTGGTTATAGATTTCGATGTATGTAAAAGCTCAGTAACATATTCAATAAAACTGTTTCCTTGATAGCCAACCGAATGGAACAGTTAATATATTTTCCACCGATAGAAGAAATTCGTGAAAAGTTACCGATATCTTTTAGAAAGAGATATTCTTCTACAGTGAGTATTTTGGATTGCTTTGAAATAAGAATTGAAAAACCTTTAAATGCAGTGTGCAATAGTCTTTGATGTGGTACGAGTATAAACATTGTAATACTATGAAATAGTAGATGGACTTAGCAACTTTATTTCTGAAGGTTATGGGGGCAGTGCTAGTGACACAATAATATTCGAAGATTGTGGCTTTTTAAAATATTTATCTCCGAGATGTTTTGTAGTTGCTGACGTAGGATTCAAAAACATATCTCACTTGTTAGAAGGTAAGAGATGTCATCTAATAAGGCCTCCTATATAGCGTAACCGAAAGCAAAGCTAGTTCGAAACTGGACGTTATAGAAACAAAACGTTATTGCTTGTGGTATAGTGAATGTTCAACAGAAATTATTGAAAGTGTGATCAAAACTAATTAGGTTTTATTTAATCATTGCATCAAAAATATGCTTCCAGAACAATGTACACCCATCTATTAATTTTTACAATAATCTGAATAAAAAAAAAAACAAAATCATAAACATCAACTTCTTTCGATGTCTCAAAGTCTTCATGATTAATGCAAAAAAATGCTTTTGATTTATTAGCATTTTGCTTTCAATTTTGCCTTGTTGATGTAGTTTGTCATATTTTTATTTTTAAACGGACATTTAATTTCAATGATATGTTCTTCTTTTCTACAAGCACACCATCCAAAGTATTGCATTTCGATGCTTCATGAGCTATAGAAGCCCTGATCCTGCCGTAAAGTAGTTCAAACCAAAGAGAAGTGGCAGATTGATCTTTTGTCGCTTTTTCTATCAAAACACATCTTCAGTAATGTTGTGCTTACAAAATTCTATAAAATCTTTCACACTAAATTTGTCTTTTTCACTCTTGTATTTGCAGATCAGATAGTGAAGTGACACTTCCATCTCAGTGTTGATATCCATAAAATAGGTCATTATTTGCACGTTATTAGTAGATTTACGATTTTTATATTAAAAAAACTCCAACACTGTGACTATATCTATTTTAGGCAAATTATCACTTTGTCCTTTCACGAAGCCTTCCATTATGGTGACATAAAAACTCGATTTAAAACTACACTACAACTACGGAGCGAGAGCCTTGGCGCGTAATCTGTGGTGTAGCGACATATGTGGCGTGAGTCATTTATTGATGAAAAAAAAAAACACTGATTTACTAGTTCTGATCTATATTTTAATTCCATCGCGTCAAATATAGTATTTTCAATTTTAGGTTCTGTATGTTGAATATAATGCTCGTGTTTTGTAGAGTATTTCAAACATCCTGTGTGAATGTCTCAAAAAGGGCTGCATCATAACCTAGAGCAACAGGGTCGCAAACATCGCAAAATCCGACCCTGCAGAAAAGGGACTGGCTCCTGCACGGTCCGACCGCTCACTAATTTAGCGTTCGGTGTTCGGTGCCGGTCCGACCGTATAATTACATTTTGTTGGGGGCCGGTCCGACCGCGTGCGCGTACAGAAGAAGAAGGCAAACTGAGTTGAAAATGCGTGAATTTGTTTTTTCGCTCGCACTTGACACACAAACTTAACTTGAGCAAACTAACCTAGCTTGCGAGTTCACCACAGGGCACTTTTTCGAATGTGTATCAAGACAAGGCAAAAAAACAAATTCACCCATTTTCAAGTTTGCCTTCTTCTTGTCTGTACGGTCGGACCGGCCCCGAACAAAATGGTATTGTACGGTCGGACCGGCCCCGAACGCTAAATTAGTGAGCGGTCGGACCGTACAGGAGTCACTCTCTGCAGAAAATGCAAGGTTAAGGTTTAGGTTAGGGTTAGGGATGTTAGGGTTTTCTTTCATTGTCATTATTTCTTGTTGCTCAGGAGGAACTATACAGCAAATATAAATTAATATTACCATCGAAACTCGGAACATATTCATATCCATCTGCCTTCCTTAACCCTATTCATGGTTCATTGTTTCGCATTTATTTGTTAGGTTATGTCATGCATTTCTGAGTTTCTGACCGAAGTTCTCGTTCTCACCGTTTACTGCAAATGAGACGGTGTATTGTCTTTACAATAATCTCATCTTCATCAAATATGATTATTGTATTGTGGGAGAGATGTGTTGGATTTTTGATTTTTATAATTATCTATCTGTTCACCAAATATAGGATAGGTAGGTACTGTTGCACCACATATTGCCCCGCAGAAAAAAAGTGACAATCGTACATTGTTTCAAAATTGTCTTATAATTTTTAGTAAAAAGCGTTATTTTAATCTGTCAATATAATAAGGTCTTTGAATTCGTACTTACTTGGTGACTTTCCAAATTTTTCGTAGAATAACAGTTGAAGATCACAGTCACTTACAAGGGACAGTAATGTATGAACAACTCCATAAGTAAAAACCCCAATTCCCATTAACGCAAAAAGCATTTTTTTATGTAATAGGTAGGTACCTCTTTAACTGAGATCGGTAAAATGAGTAGTTTTGTTATTTAAAAATTCAGTCAGAAAATAAACTCAAAAATATGCATTAATGTGGCAAAAGATATTAAATTGTGTTTATGGCACGAAAGAGAAATTCGTTTGAAGTATTTTAAATTAATTCATGATAAGTAAATGTGTCCCACACCAAACAAAACTTTCCCATTTCGATAGAATGTGACAACTGAACACTGAGACTGAACATGACATATAACAATAATAATATAAATAAAATGTGACGACGAACATCAAAGGCGGAGTGAGTCGGAGGGCAATGTTGCCAGGTTGAAATATGTAATTAATACATATGTGCTGAAAATTTGTATGATTGTGAAAAATGTTCACATCTCTACTTTACCCATTTCCTCATTACAAAGTCGAACCTGGTATTGATTGAATAGACTTGGATTTAATATTATATCACTTCTGGGATCGTATACTCCCCATCAAATAGAAGAAAACTTGATTAACCAAAACAAATGTAATGCGCGACTGCACAAAAAATAAAAAAATAGAACAAATAGTAGTTCAACAATTTAAACATTGAAAAAGTGTTTTTTTGTACAACTGTAATTGAAAATGACGTTTTTAATTCATTGACCCATGAACTAAAAACTGACGTTTTCACAAAATCACTTTTAACACTATATAGTGTTAAAAATACTTTTAATACTAGTGTTAAAGTATTTTTAACACTAGTGTTGAAAGTAAAATGATAAATGAGATGATAAATACTCAGTAATATAGATCTCTCTAATAGAATCACTTCAATCAGATATTATAATCAGAACACCTACTCAAGAGGAATCTTTTATAAAAGTTCGCACATGTATTTGGCCGTTTGTGCAATTGGTATTACCAATTCTTAAAGTTACAAACCAATCCAGTACGATTGGGTTTTGAGACAAGAATCGATTGTAGCACCATCAAATTTGGTATGCTAGTAGTTGGAACCACGATAAACACGAAAAAAAATTGTTTACCAAAATTCCAGGGGTGAAACATATTTTTTTTTCTAGTAATTTCTTATGAAATGCGCTCATTTTCCCAGAAAACGTGATTGAACGCCGACATCAAATTTCACGTTCACTCTTTCCCGCCGCTGAAAGTCCTGGCGTAGCCGAATATTTGATTGGTCATAACTCTGCTATAAATGAACGGAGAAGGAAAAGGAAAAGTTCATATCGTTTCTGAAGACTCCTACTTTCTCATGCAAATATAATATGCTAGTATTTGAGATTTGAGTACCTAAAATGTGTTTTGTCGCACGTTTGCGGATGATCAGAAAATCATGAATAATTTAGTAAATATGGAATTATTATACTGAAGCAAAAACCCATACCCTCTTTGGACTGTATGCAACAATTTTAAAGTAGTGTGACAGGTCCCACGTATACATACCAAAAAAAAACTTTGTTTTACACCTGCCTCATTCTTAACTTACCCATAAAATCGGCATTTTCTTCACTAACTGTTGAAAATAATCGCTTATTCATATCCTGCATATATATATTTAATAACACTATTTAGAAGTGCAAACCTCAAGCTTGAAATCACAGACTTCATTTTTTATGTAGGATGAGCGATTATTTTCAACATTTACTGAAGAAATTGCCGGGATTATGGGTGAGTTGAAAACGGAGGCAGGAGTAAAGCCCAGTTTTTTCTTTGGCATGTATAAGTAAGACTTGTCTCACTAGTCTTAAATCGTTGCATATGGTCCAAAGAGGGTACCGATTTCTGCTTCAGTATAATTATTTCATATATCAACTAAAATATCCATGACTTTCGGATCCTCCGTAAATATCGTCCCAAGTAACATTATTAACGCTCTTTATTCCGATCTTCAAGATCGCTTTGAAACTACACAATAAAATTTCGAATAAAACCAAGTGATCTTCAAGACAGCCCTGAGACCATCATAAAGCAGCTTCTAGTCAAAAAGGGCCAATCCTAAAAAGGCCTTCAAGACTAAATTTTAAAACTGTATTAAAACCATTAAGTTTTAATTCTATATTCTTAAAGAGTTCTTCAAGGCAACTTCAAATACATAAATTAAAACTTATCTGACGTTTTGCTCTTAAAATGTATTTACAGCTGACTGAATTTACTTAATAGTTATTTATGATACAAGTGTTAAAAGTGGCATTTTATTTTGTGAGTGGGGAATATTGCGAAACGAGCGTTAGCGAGTGGAGCAACCCCACGAGCAAAATAAAATCACTTTTAACAAATGTATCATACAAATTTTTTTGTTCAACAGTTACTGCTAGTAAGAAAAAAACAAAAAAAAAATAAGATCCATAAGGATTCGAACACACGATCTTTGGATTACAAGTCAGATGCTCTACGGATCTAGCTACATGGACTTTATAATTGACAACCATATTTTGTATTTCAAATCTAAAT
The DNA here is from genome assembly GCA_958298965.1 of Chrysolina haemoptera. Taxonomy (NCBI): domain Eukaryota; kingdom Metazoa; phylum Arthropoda; class Insecta; order Coleoptera; family Chrysomelidae; genus Chrysolina; species Chrysolina haemoptera. Next base: position 47,576,926 of record OY282586.1, on the reverse strand, counting down.
TGCAAGCATGACAGGCAGGTAAAAAACAACTGCCTAATAATTGTTGTTTATTAGTTACCACAAATTAATAAACGATCCTAGCTTCTTTGTGTTCGTAGCTATTACTGTTGCAAATATAAATATAATGGAAGTTGGAATGGATGATTCAGATGATTTTCTTCCACCAGAAATTCAAGAAGCTGCAAACAGAGCAACTTTAGATCTGTTGCCTGAAAAATCACGGCAACAATATGATATTGCTTATAATGGATTCATCGAATGGAGTCAACTGAAGAAAGTTGAAGGCAAGTTCAGCGAAAGCGTACTTTTAGTTTATTTCGAAGAAAAATCGAAGTTATGGAAATCATCAACACTGTGGTCTAAATTCTCTATGATAAAAGCTGAACTGAAAATCAAGGAAAACGTGGATATAAGTAAATACCATAAATTAGTCGCATTTTTGAAACGAAAAAGTGTCGGATACCGTCCGAAAAAATCGAAAATTCTGACAAGGGAACAGATTGACAGATTTTTAAATGAAGCTCCCGATACCAAATATCTTATGATTAAAGTGGCAACCATTTTTGGATTATTTGGAGCGTGCCGTCGTGAAGAACTCTGCAAATTGAGTGTAGATGACATTGAAGAAACTATACAGTCATTACTAATTCATATTTCGGATACCAAAACCAACATTCAAAGAAGTTTTTGCATCGTTGGACACTACGTGAATTATTACCGTGAATATGCTGTATTACGCCCAACTTCTGTTACTCACCGTCGATTTTTCCTGAATTACTCTAACTACAAATGCACTATTCAACCAGTTGGAATAAATACTTTTGGGAAGATGCCTTCCACTATTGCTGAATTTCTGAAATTACCAGATCCGCAGCAGTTTACCGGCCATTGCTTTCGAAGATCTTCAGCATCTCTGTTAGCGAATTCAGGAGCAAATTTGACTACAATAAAACGACATGGCGGGTGGAAGTCCTCAACTGTAGCTGAGGGTTATATCGAGGATTCCATTGAAAATAAAAATAAAATAGCTGATAAAATGTTTCCTGGTATAAGTTCCAGTTCTCTCCCAGCATTATTTGATCATCCCACTTCAATAATAGCACCATCATTGATTGGCGATGAAGCTTCTGCAGTTACTTCGTCAGTTAATATCACAAATTGTACAAATTGCCAAATACATATTTATAAGTAATTTTGATTCTGATTGTTATAATAGTATTAATATCTGATTAAAGTGTTTCTATTAGAGAGATCTATATTACTGAGTATCCATCATCTCATCTGTCATTTTACTTTTAACACTAGTGTTAAAAGTACTTTTAACACTAGTGTTAAAAGTGATTTTGTGAAAACGTCAGTTTTTAGTTCATGTGTCAATGAATTAAAAACGTCATTTTTAATGTCAGTTGTACAAAAAAATAATTAATTAATCCTAAAAAAAGAGTTTTTTCTACATTCATGCAAAAAGCAAAAATATATTCAGTGGAAAAAGAAGTTCTTTATTGCACTAGTGCTTTAAAGTTTTTATTGCACTCATTTGTCATTCTACTTCAACGTGCTGTCATCATGACAAACATAAACATTCAAACCCCCTACATATTTAGCAGATATTCTGTGAGATTATCAATACGTTTTAAACAGTTACATATTTTATATTATTTTGTATTGTTAGCAGTCAGAGTTAAACTAAACATTGGTTTCCCGAGAATAAATACTCCATAATCAAAACTGATCCGCTTTGTTCTGAACCGTCTATTACCTGCATAGATCAAACTGTCTGTACTATGACCACACCTCCTGATAACATACGCGCTCACGGCTACTATGATTTTTATTTTCATAATGCTGTGGTTATAGAATCGTCAATCAAAAATTATTTCTGACAATTACAGAATTGAAAGTTTTAAAATGAGTTACGCTTTTCATTTTCCTACACCTAGTGCCGAATCTTAATGAACCATTTTTTTCTTTTTGCATGAACGTAGAAAAAATATTGTATGCAACTCGTGCAAAAATTGTTTATTGCACTCGACGTGAAATTGTCCGACGAGGCCGTTAGGCCGAGTTGGACAACACGTTGAGTAAACACTTACTTTTTGCACTTGTTGCATAAACAACTATTTTCTACGTTCATGCAAAAAACAAAACTTTATTGAACTATATTTGGTGGAAAAACTGTCTCTTTATTGCAGTGAGTGCAATAAAGACTTTATTAGTACGGATAATAATTCTGCTAGATTATCACAGAATAAGTTATGTTTTGTTTTGGTGCAAGAAGCGCCAGGTGCACTAGTGAATTCTTTGCAGCCACCAGCGTATTTGTTTCCTATCATAACAGTGCTGTGTGATGTAAACAACATGCCTTGATTTGATAAACTGTGAAAGTAAAAGGTCTATTGGCCGGCACGTGTAGTCTACCATGCACTGAATACGAGACGCGTGTTACCTAATCGACTTGATCTTAGCTTCCAATTTGCACTAACAACGCAGGTACATCCTCTGGACATCTCAGGGACGTGCCTAATATTTTACCGAGGACGTCCCACGGATATCCGCTGGATACCAAAAGGGACCAATGTGGGATGTATTTGATACAGAGGACATCCCAGCTACGTCATCCAATGGATATTCTTTGTGGACATCCCTGGGAAAGTATATCCTTGTACCGAGCGAACACTTTGGGACATTAAAGGGAAGTATATATACCAGAATGTCCTAGTATTGTATGGGTCGCTCATTTTTCCAATTCAGAGGGACAGTATTCCTCCTCATCGTCTGCGACAGAGTCTGATCAGCGTCTTACACGACAGAGTTGATTTGTAAGATGTCAGCTCATTGCGAATTTCCGGCAGCTGTTGCGGCTTCATATATGCTTCATATATATCATATATGACACATATGAACAGATTTTCAAATATAATTATAACCCATATATTTGAATTTTTATAGGAAATACATGATTTCATTTGGACTAGACGAGGATTAAATTCCCGTCGATGCAAAAAAATCATATCCCAGAACGAAAGATATTTTTTAATTCCATCATTTGGGGGAGGGGTCCATCCCAAATAAGGGAATGAAATTTTGATAATAGGAAGGACGTGAATCGGATATTTTTTAGGAGACTCAGTCTCATTTTACCACTTTGCCGAGCAGCCACTTCTTACCACTCGAGTGATAAATGATCCGGCTGATCAGAAAAAAATATCTACTTCGTTTTTATCAAATTAGGCTTTTGTTTTCGAAATGTGAATTCTAAGAACAAGAAATTGCGATAAAGGAAGAGATTTTCATAAAATTTTCAACCTTCGCCAAATTATTACAACTGAAGATTTATCTCCAAACCGGACAACACTGTAACCGAATTTATCACTCGATTCGGAGAGCAGGGCCGGCCCCACCATAGGGCGCGAACGGAGCAGTCGCTACAGACCTCGGTGCAAGTTAGGGGACAGCTCCACTTAGTGCTGGTATTGTATTGTATTGACATATATGAAGAAAAATATTCGAAATGTTTGTGTGGAATAACGATATACAGCTCCATTTAATACTCCATAAGATATTAAAGGAAAGGAGTTGTAACAGACTGTGTTTAGGGGGAAGAATGGGGAGCTGTCCCATTCTCCTGCCAATAATAACCAATTAAAACATATGAATGTGGAGCAAAAACAGGACAAATCCAATACATAAACCTTATATTATATGACTTATTTTTTTAAATATATCATTGAATTCGGTTTTTAACTGAAAAAGTTCAAAATAATGCGAAATATAAAATCTTTAGCTTTGGCTAGAATGCGAATTTTGTGGCTGATGCAGCTAAAATCAGTTTCATTATTTGGCATCCTTCAGCGTCATATTGTAATTTTTTCAAACTCAAGAAAGAGATGAGAAGGTATTTCCAAACATGTGAAGAGCTTAACTTTGAAAAAATGTATGTGAAATAAGATGGGAAAGTAGAGCAAACAGCTTGCAAGCAGTGCAGTATCAGTAGTTCTTTGGAAGAAAAGTATCGATATGATAAGTTGGTGAAACCAATTTGAGACAATTTTGAAAAGTTCGAGTATTTGCTGGTCGTTAATCCATGCAATCAGAAAGAATATAAAACGAGTTTCTCCTTGCAGCTAAAGATATAATATATAGACAAAGAAGCTGAAATAAGCCCGGAGTTTTAAAAATACGCGCAAGTAAACAGAAGAAAATATATTGAAAAGATATTGCACTGTCATATCAATAAATACTCATACATAATATTTAATCTATAAATAAATTATTTCTCGAAGGAATAATCATTTGTAATAAAACAACTCATATTTTAATATCGGCTATTCTTTTTATTGATAACTGTTGAATATTTCACAATAAAATCAAACTAAATTAACTTAGCAATTGGGTAAATATTTTTGCACAAACCACGGTGAACTGTGATCAGAAAGTTTTCCCTAGATTAACCACAATAATTGATTCTCTCGAGAAAAGTCAAATACAAATGCTCTTCATTCCTGACTTTCATCAATCTACTTTCCTGTCAAGATAACCTTGTGACTTATAGAAAAAAATTGGAATAGATAAACGTTATAAAACTTTGATCCATTTATATTGTTATTACATAATGCTTACACATAAATAGAACTTTAATATCAGCAAGTCAAGCTATGTACATTTGCTTATGTATTGATATATAAAAATTTTCCTAGATAGTGATGAATATAATAGGATATTTATTATTTTTTTTATGAGATAAACAAATTCATGTTGAAGAAAAGTACACTTTTATATCAATATCACATAAATTAAGCAATATTTTTCATATTCTTAAAAGTGATGTTTGATTTCTATAGGGTTACCTACCAGAACAAGATGAAAATCTATCAGTCAAGAACATTCTTACGGGGAAATATACACTTAAATTCAATTTCAATTGGATTTTTTCCCAAACTGTCACTTTCACTTGTTTTCAGATAATAGCAAATTTCTTAAGATTTCTATGGGATTTAGAGAACACAGTTATGTATAAATCTCTCTTTTTTTAAACCTCTGTATTAGTTACTAGTTACTTTTAGAGTTATCACTTCAAGACTGTAGTAGATATATACCTAAAATATTTTCCTAGCATCGTTTCAATACACAGAAATTATTTATTTTTAGGAAACTAGCAATAACAATACTTTTCAAATGACACAATCACACGAAAGATTTTGCATTATAAAACGTATAACTAACAGTCATTCCAATAATTTCTATTTGAGAAAATTAAGTTAAATTCTACTTTTCAGAAATGTAAACATGTTAACAAATAGAAGGAAAACATATAAAAGCATACTTTAGCTTTAATTGACATTGTTTACAATCCCCCTCAAAAAACTGATTCAATTTCTTCGGATAGTATACTTCAATATATTTTCATTTCATTCTGGAAACTACCTATATTAATTTGTTGAATAGTGGTGTATTATACAAAATAAAAACAGAGCTACCACTTGTTTAGAGCAACTTTGTATTGCTACAATAGTAAGCACATCTGTGAAAAATATTATAATAGCTCTGAAGAACAACGTAAATTGGTTATTTTTGTACAATACCTCCTGTTCATTGAATAATCACTTCCTGGGTGCGATCAGAAGAAGTGTGATATATGTATATGCTCTTTTTGTCAAGGTTTGGTTGCTCATAAACGTTCAAAACTTGAAAGCTAGACAGCACTTACTCTCCTTCACAAGTTCCAATTGGCTTTAATCAGCTTTTTACCAAGCAATACATAAAAGGGGACTTTCACTACAAAAGGTCAAGGGAGTTTTAATTTGGTAAATTCATATAGTTTGATGTCCTTATTAATAATCCGAGTTTGCGACCCCGAGCGACCGCCGCACGCGCCGCCATATTAAAAAAATGGTACCAAAAACAAGTTTTTCTAGAATATTTTCCCTTCAGTGTAAAAAATTATCTGCAACTTTTGTGAAAAACATTTTTCAATCAGATGGATAAGTCACGAGTTACAGCAAAGCCAAGTTCAGCAAATTTCTACAATTCGCAAAATTGATATGCCGCTGATGGGGGAAAGCTTTTTCATCGCTCTTTATGACATTTCCAAAGTAAAAACATCATCAGTTTGGACTCCCTACGTTATCAAAATTTCGCAAGATCCGTAACCAAGAGTAAATTCAATCTTGCTGTATTACCTCCTACAAGAGAAGCTGCACGGCAACAATCCCTTCTTACCTACTACCAAGTTCAAAAACAAAATTGGGCTTACTCCAGTAAAAACAAAAGACCCAGCGCGGCCGAGCCTGTTGTTGCCTTCTTCTTCTTTTTCATTACCAGGGGCCCGATTCTCAAAAGTCTACTACCCTATGTCGCATGCGACAAAATATCTCTTTTTAATGCTTGGTCCAGAAAAGTGATAGAAATATCTTGTCGCATGCGACAAAATATCTCTATCTTTTTTTAATGCATGGTCGAGAAAAGTGATAGAAATATTTTGTCGCATGCGACATAGGGTATTCGACATTTGAGAATAGGGTCCCTGACCATTGCGAAATTATGAGCACACGAGGTCGACAGAGAAGACGACGAAGATGAAAATTTGGAAGTGATATCAGTGATCTGGACCATCTAGGATATCGAAATAGAAGAAAAGACATTAGTGAATAATAAATCGTGGATTAGGCTTACTGGGGATTCTTCAGGAAAACAAAACGCTCTCACTCTACCTCATGGTGAAATTTTGAGACAAAATGTAGCGATTTTGTGAATTGTAGAAATTTGCTAAGCTTGACTCCACTGTAACTCGTGAACTATCCATCTGATTGAAAAATATTTTTCACAAAAGTTATAGAGAATTTCATGTTTTAAAATTTTTATAATAGCTATTTTTGACCTAGATGGCACTGGAGAGAATATATTCTCGAAAAACTGTTTTTTGGTACCATTTTTCAATATGGCGGAGCGAGCGACGGTCGGACAAGGTCGCAAACACTGATTATTAATAAAGACACCAAACTGTACGAATTTACCAAATTAGAACTATCCTTGACCTTTTGTAAGTCAGAACCTACCCATTGCCTGTTCTGCAATGCCTGTCATAGAAATAAATCATTTCAGTAAAATTCAACCTAAAACTTATAAACTAGTACAAATAACACTGACGTCATATGTCCTTCTTTGCTGATGTGTCCGCTGCGGTTTCTTCATTGGTCTCCTCTTCTTCTTTCTTCACGGAGTCCACAACATCGACATGTTTCTTCTTGAACCACCTACCACCAGTGTAGCCAACGATTGCGCACCCTATTGCTACCAATCCTCCTACCTTCACTCCAGCGACCATGCCAATGGGTCCACCAATTATGCCACCTAGAAAGGCCCCTGTAACTGGATAGGCAACTGCTTTTAATCTAGAATAGAAACGTCGCATTACAGGGTGCAAACACCCGTAACTGATGCGTTAATATGAAGCGATAATGAACAGGTTAGGTTAGGTTTGACATGAACTGATAAGACTTTCTGAAAAATAAGTTCGTGTATATGTAGGATACGACTTCTGATGCCTTAATTTACTGGAATTATCAGGATGTGTTGGTTGACAAGAATCTTTAATTTTCCATCATATTGTAGAAGCTGTAGAAGATCCTGAAAGACCTACAGCACCACCCCAGGTAGTTGGTGCACACTCCAGGCAAGCCAAGCAAGTACTTGAAATGAAAATTCGAATAAAAGAACAGGTCCAATTCATCTGAAATGACTAATACCACAAGTTCTCCCAAAACCACTGATAGTAATTCTGTCAGAAATCAGCAAGATCAAATTGCTTGGTAACACCTCAAGTTCGCTAGCCTCAAAGCCATTTGATCGAGTTTACGATTTCTGTCAGTAGTGTTTTGAGCAGTAGTTGTATTCATTGAGAATTTCACAAACAAACTAAGTCAAGAAAGTTTCATTGTTGGACATTCTTTCGAATTTGAATATAATTTCAATAGATGTTCATAGAGTTTTCCTGAAATCCATAGTTGTGTTAAATTTGTACTTTCAAGATACAAGGGATATACAAATAGAAATGATAGGTATTTGAATGGGTTGATCTAAACAAGTTGAAGAAAATTCAAAAATTCATCGTGACATGACTAGAGAGGCATGAAAACTACATGTACATACTTATGTGCTTTGATCAAGCTTCGGGATCCATTTTCAATGTTCTGTTGGGCAGAATCAACGTTTTTTTCTACATTCTCCACAACTTCAGCCTGAGTTCCAACCATTTCATTAAGATTTTGGTACATTTCATGAAGATCTTCAACATCTTTATGGATATTCTCTACTTCGTTCAGCTGCTCTTGCCTCTGTTTGAGTCGGAGTTCGTCTAGGTTACCTTGAATTTGTATTTGGGACGCTCCTTCGAATGGATCACAGTTTTCCTTTTCCAATTCTTCGTTAATGTTATTATCACTTATGATTCTATCTACAGTTTTTTCCAACCCTGAAATATCAGATAAGCAGTTCTATTCAGTGACAGAAGATTGGCTGTATTCTGAAAAAACATTTTTTGCTGATAATACTGGTGTAAGAGTTGTGAGTGAAGCAAAAAAGTATAGCAACTAGATAATGGAAGAAGGCTCGACAAACATACTGCAAGGCTACTTTTGACAAGTAATGGAATCTGTGTTTATTATTAATTGTTTATAGCAATATTATTTACCTGTATATCCATTGATGAGTCCAATTAGTATTTTCCTAAGTGATAATGTTTTCAAATCAAATTTGTCAAGGTCTTCATCTTCAACTTGGGTTCTCAAGGTATCCAATTCATACATTAGATCTCTCAGCTGCTTTATCATACGCTTTCTATCCTTGGTTTCTTTCTTGAGCTGTCCAGTATCATTAACAGATATCATCTAAAAATAGATTTTGGATAGATTGTTAAATAAGGTGATTATAACAAAACTTTAATTTTATATTGCTTACTTTGTGTATCATCGCCTTGTACTGTTCAAACAATTTTTGGTGATGAGGAACAACTTCTTCCGAAAATTTGGCTAAAGGTATTTCTATCACTTTCAAAGGTTGCTTGACAATGCTGGGATTCAATACACTAGCCATTTTGTAGAATTTCATATAAAACTTTCGCCAAATTTAAGTTTTTTTTTCTATTTGTTTATATGCAAATTGTAAACAAAGATAAGGAACAACAATAACAAGAATTTGGATTTTGATCTGACTTCTGACTGACATCTGACGTAACGTAAGATTCAGAACATATTTGGTTTTTGACATAATTTTTTGGGTTTATGACCTTCCACAATCTGAAAATGAAAAATTTTTTTAATCCAAAGAAATCTGTACAAGTGTAGAAGGGCAAATTAATTAATTTGCCCGATAAGTTTCTGCGTTCACAAGACTGCTGTCTTGAAAGAAATTAATTTTTGACAGCAGTCTTGTGAACACAGTAACTTATCGGGCAAATTAATTAATTTGCCCTTCTACACTTGTACAGATTTCTTTGGATTAAAACATTTTTTCATTTTCAGATTGTGGAAGGTCATAAACCCAAAAAATTATGTCAAGAACTGGATTTCCTCCACAAAATCAAACTTTTAATCAATATATTTGGTTTATTCGTTTGCATCAAGGTGTAATGTAGAGTATTGTCATTTACACCACATTTTGAATAGAGTGTCACTGAGTGCAGTTTAAACAAAGGAATGTGTCAAATTAATCTACAAACGAATACTAAAATCGAGTGTAAATTACACCGGTGTAGGAAAGTGCTACACCTCGATGCAAACGAATAAACCTATATCTATTCAGAATCGCTCTCAGAGTAATAAAAGACTAGAGATGCCCTGACCTGTTTAGAACTGAACATGAACTATCTTTTTCCATACAATTTGACGGCGATGGGGGAAACGGGCGATGAAAAGTATAGACAGTTTGTTTACATTTAGAGTAAGAAGGATCATCGTACAAACGAAGAATGACAACTTGATCCGAATGAAATGAGCGGGCATAAACGAAACTGCCTGATTGAATACGGACTTAACATGTAGTGATGGGCGATATACATCGATGATTTTAAAACATCGATGATAATCATTCGATGTTCCGATATTTTGGTATCGATGTCGCAAAATGAAACATCGATATTAAACATCGATAGTTAGGCACTATCGAATTTCAGCATCGGTCAAACACGCATGCACAATAAAAGTTGTTACTCAAGGTGCGTTTGTTGTTTTTTTGTGGAACCCGAGCAAGCAGAACATTTGTACCACGTGGTCACAGAGCTAATTGAACAAAAAAGTAAATATCGTTTATCGAACGATATTTTACCACTTATGTGATTTGTCCCGTCACCTATCAACTGTCCTTGTCACTTCCTCATATTTGAATTTCGCTTTTATTTTGTTATCGTTAACGAAATGACGAATGATGAAACCAAAATATTGAAGTATATTATCAGTAACTCAATCAAATTTTCCCAAACTGTGAGAGCTGTCACGCCAATTCATCTGTCATCTGTCAAAAGTTTCAAATGTCAAAAAACATCGATATCGAAAAACCATCGATATTGCAAGACCGATGTTTGCAAAAAATCGATGGTGAGTTTCGATAGTATCGTCGATGTCCAACATCGATGTTATGTTTCGATGTCCCATCTCTATTAACATGTATAAAGCCACCGCTTGTAAACAGAGTTATGTTGCCTTCAAAACGATGATGGAAAAGGCATCTCTATGGTCTTTCATTACTCTGAGGAATCATTCATTTAATGCGCGTCATATCGTATCGTTGGGATAGGTCAAGGGGTGGGACTCAATCAACTTATTTCGCATATCTCTTTCCGGCACACCGGTAAGTGCTGGCGTGTTCTTCGTTTCGTTTCGCATCGCTACGTGAATCAAGTTCCAGCCAACAGCCAATGTTGTGGATGTAAACCAAGCATATTAGCCGCCATTGTTGGGACACAGATTTTTTTTTGTTATTTTTTATTACGAATCTCCCAGGTTTTTTGAGAAAACCCCGCCTCGAAAGCATAGCTTGTGCGAGTAAGGGAGATGGGACCGATAATTTACGTAAAAGTGGAATCCGACAACTTTAGGTCCGTGATCGGACCCGAGCCGCCTGGATGCTCTCAAACGCTCTCAACCCCTCGACCACTTCACTTTCGAAATTTGAATTTACATTCACATCATCGGTTTATAACTATTGAAAAAGTGGGGTTTTCTTACTGATATTTCAAAATATTAGGGAGGAATGTTAGAGATAATCTTCAAATATTGCGGAAATCCAAGTATTGTGTTGAATATAATTGTAGAAGTATAGAGTGTAGAAGTTGATTTTCCAAATACATCGAAAGTGCTTGAATATCTGCTGAATTTTTTGAAATAAAATATATCGATAAAGTGCTGTTTACACAATTGAAATTGGTATATACCATGGTCGTGTCCATGGTTGTCCTTGGTATAGCCCTTTGACATACGTTTTGGTTAAGGGTAAGTTCATACACTTGCGAAAACCGAATATATCGTTTCGCAATTCGTAAAATTTGTGGTAGTTCAGTACCATTGGGCAAGTTTTTAAATTCATCGATTAATCCATCAATGAGCATTGCATCTTTATATTTAACTAATAGAAAATGATAATGACAGCACGAATGCGCATTATTCATCGATGAATTTAAAAACTTGCCCGTTGGAACGCGCGTGAATGGAATCGGTCATTCGTTTGTTGATGTCTAATTTCTGAACTATTACTTTGAGTACTTCATCATATTTGAACGAGACTGAAATTGAACACTATGGTCTCTTATTTATGGTTTAGCGAGTTTTCACTAGGTTTCATCGCTCATGTATGAACCTATAACCACTAGTTAACACTAATTCTATGATTGATTTTATGGTAGGAAATTATTAACTAAATCAATTAATTAGTGGTAAACTATTAAATAATACAATTCAGCAACTTTACGATAACTTTAATCATAAAAAATTGTACATTTAATTTTTTTTTGAGTGATCGTAAAGTTGCAGAATTGTATTATTTAATCGTTTGCGAATAATTAATTGAATTGTTCAATAATTTACTTCCATGAAATCATAACTAATAGTTATTATGAACATACATACAGAATGATATATCAAATTTGCACAAAAAATATAGTTGAAATTCAAACATACGTTGGTGAAAATTGTCGCGCAGGTGGCAGAGATTCCAAATCTTAAATCCGATTCTATACAACTATTCTAAATAAACTTCTTCGATAATATAAAAAATAAAGTTAGATTACTCCTGATCAAAATTCATATTTTTTTCTTCTCCCGTGTACATCGTTTGGAAATTCAGACTTTTGCTAACTCAAATACAAGTTTTTCACAAAGCACTAACTTTTATGAAGAATAAAATTTTCTGACAAATGGATAATAAAAAAGTTTTCCCATATGGTGCAAACGTTTTGAAACTCACTATACAGTATCGGAAACTTTTCGTTTGGGGTATAGATAGAAATCTACGCGAGCAACAAGGAACGCAACGAGACGCCCTGTTACCCCACCCGACGCATTAACGGACCACGTGGCAATGAGACACACAGCTCACGTCGATATTCCTTCCTCGAGCGAGTAGAGGAGAAATTGTAATGCTCTCTCTAAACATATAGCAAGCTATTCTTTACGCTCTCATGAAACCACCAAGATGAAAACTTTCCGATACTGTATAAACAAAAGACTGGCCTCTGGTTGTTTTGCTGTAAAAATGGTGTCATATGAAGAGAGGTCCTCTAAAGCAAAAACATACCAATCATTAAAATAATCCCATCTGAGAAACAGCACCATTTTTGGGGACTATGCAATAATAATGTATGAGGCCTGTGCTTCATATAGTAACATCAAGTTTCTTTAGCTAATTCCACTTGAGGAGTCATCTACCTCTTATTGCTTCTAGGTTTACTCACACATATTTTATTCTCGCGCTTTCAAGTAATTCAGTACGAGGATAGCACAGGTGAAATAATAGATGTAGTTACAGCTTGTCAAGAATGGGGTCAAATCTGAAAATCATTTTGGAATATTCAGGAAGAAGGAGACTGTATTTTTCAGAATAAAGGTAAAAAACAACACAATAAGCCTGAAACATCCCAGTATGCTAGTCATGCTGATTCTTATTCCTAACAAGCAGTACTCAATTCATTTTGAAAATTACCAGGTTTTTTATTAACAACAATAACTTTATGATTTATTACTGATAAAAATTGTCACTTAAAATATATTTCATTCCTCAGTAACATTACATTATATACAGCAAGAACATAACATTCTAAATTAGTAAAATAAAATGATTCAAAGTAGGCATTAAAAAAAATAAACTTCTGATTCTATGGTGTCCTAGCCTCAATGAGCAACCGCCAGATATTTTCTTATCCAATTTTAGTACTTTTTCAGTAATATTGTTTCATTGGTATTTCTGGATTATTTGGATTTGTCCCATCTTCCACTTTCCTCCCGTATTAACACTTTACCTCCAAGCCTGCAAAAAAAGTTACCGAATTAGAAAGGACACGATCCTATGACTAGTTTTTGAGATATATGGGGTGTTGCAGTTGAAAGTGATAATTTTTAATTCATTCTTTTTTACACAGCTAGAATATTTTTTTAGGTCATCATTCATATTCTCCAAAACAATATTATGATGTTTGAAGGAGAACTATTTTTCAGATATCTACCGGATAATCTTTAAACAAAATCCTATCAATTTTCTGATTTTTTTGGGTTTTGTTATTGTTTTGAATTATCAAGCGCCAAATTCATTACATACTTTTGGCGTTTCAGAATACTATCTACACAAAACTAAATCTTGAGACACGAAACAAGAAATAAGTCCGTTTTTTTTCTTGACAAACGATCTATGAGTGGGCTCCAAAAATATTTTAGGGGATCATTTGCCGAATTTGATAACCATCCAGGTACACAAAACCACCTTCATCCCATGAGCCCTGCTTGAAAAGACAACCTTCAACATTAATTTGTATATCGAAACTACTTAATTATGCAGCAAATGCCCGGAAAAATACGAAAGTGTATCTTTTTCTGGATGGATATCAAATTCGGCGAATGATTCCCTAAAATATTGTATCTGCTGGTGTGTCATAATGACATCGTTATGTCAATGTATTAGAGTGACATAATGAAGTTCATTATTGGCCAAGGACCATAATAATAATGATAATAATAAAGTTTAATCAAAATTCGAAAAATATGTACAATTGGTAAAAAAGTGAATAAACGGATTAATTATACTCGCGAAGTTAAAACTTGTTACAAGAAAGTTACATGTAAGAATTATATGTATGTTTTGTACATTTTTGAAATGTAACTAAATGATAATAATAAGCAAATTGACTGAGTTAATTGAAGTGAATGATATCATAAAATAAATTTCGAGGAGATTCTTGAATCCATGTTTTAGTTTGATTTTTGAAAGAGAATAATGACCTGTTCATTTTTAGGTATATGTTTTGGAATCAAATCATAATATAATGGCATTAAGTATTTGAAATTTTTCTGAGAAAAAAAAAAACATATTTCGGCATTTTATTTTGCTTATTTTTATTGAATCACCCAGTAGATTCAGAGAATAGGTGTTCAATAAAATACTGAACCATTTGTGGAAAAAAATTGTGAATCACCCAGTATGAGTTTGGAAGTCGTAAATTATTTTCGATTGAGGTTTGTTCATTATATTCTGATACATGTTTTACTGATAATTATTATCAAAGTAGTGGCTGAAGGACTCTGGTCGATGGTTGATTATTAATTGTATTGAAATAGATTTCAATAAATTACTTATTTATTTATATATCAAGGCCAATTAATGATGTTTATGGATTAAGCTTATTTTTGTTTGAAGAATTTTACTGTGGATAATTGAGTAATAGGTCTCATTCAAGCATCAGAATAGTGTTTTGGATGGCATGAAAGATGACCGCCAAAAAACAAAATTATTAAACATGGCCACTTTCAACTTCAACACCCCATATTTAGAAAACTGTTTTGCTTTACTGTATTATACTCACTTTCCAATCATGTGTGCCTTGTCGCATGTCGTCTCAATAAACTAGGGTGGGAAAAACTTGACGAACATAAATTGCACTTATAATTCTTCTTTAATGCATGGGTTTGCAGCTGATGTGTTACGAATTCGCTTACGGGAAAACTCTCTGAACAAGTTATGCACCTGTGGAAAACACATACTTTATAAGTTTATAGAAAATGTAATAGAACTGAACAAACCAATCAAATCTGAATTCGATGTGGTAACAAAGTAACTTTCATCAGGTTAAAAAGATTCATTAACTTTTAGTATATTCAATATGCAATGTGAAGTGGTGATTTCATATTTATACATGGTTACCTATTCGTGATCAGATCAAGGCTTGGAAATGAAGTGACTGCACATTGGAAGTCACATGATTCCTAAACTGCATTCTGATTGAATCAATCAATTTCTTGATTGTTCGAAGAAAATTATTCCATGGTTGACATAACATTGTTAAGTAAAAAAAAGAAAACAAGTCAATTAATAAATACTTGCTATATGAATAGTACGGAAGCGTAGAAGGGCCATTATTTTTTTTTTTTTATTTATTTTATAATTCCGAGTTGCAACTCGGAAAATTACTAAATTCCGAGTTGCAACTCGAAAAATTACTAAATTCCGAGTTGCAACTCGGAAAATTATAAAATTCCGAGTTACAACTCGGAAAATTACTAAATTCCGAGTTGCAACTCGGAATTTCATCGGAGTTAAAACTCGGAATTTAGTAATTTTCCGAGTTGCAACTCGGAATTTTATAATTTTCCGAGTTGCAACTCGGAATTAAAGAAAAAATTAAAATACAAAAATAATGGCCCTTCTACGCTTCCGTAGAATAGTGATTAACAAGCACTATTATTCATGATAATCATTCAGGAACAAGATTTCATGATACCATGTTTGCTTTGCTCGAAAATATACAGAGTGAACTACCAACACTAACCAATAATTCAATAGGGTACTAGTCTAATATGTAGAAACACCTGTAAAATAGGTCTTTCTCATGAGACGGCGATTTGTGATTTGATTAATGAACAGTTAAATAGATTTTTTACAGACTCCAAAAATACTTTTGTTTTGAATTTTGGGCTAGCAATTTACTCAAAAAATCAATTACAAGTTTGAAATTTGAAATTTTCTCATTGGTTAGTCGACTGACTCGTCATCACTCGACTTGCCAATAAAAAACCTTGTAAACTGGCAACCTTGGTTAAAAACAATTCAACATTTTGAACTACTCAGATGAACTACCGATCTGAATAGGTCTATTCTTTCTCTTACACCATTTTTACACCGTATCACTCTCTGATGCAACATCTTTCCGAGTCCCCATGGAACAAACAGAGAACGCATGTAAAATATGAAGGTTGTTTTTGGTGGATTGATGGAATGGAACGACCAGTGAAGAAAGAAAGGGCCAAATGCTAAATATAACAAAACAAAATGAAAAACGATTAAAGTAGTCATATTTATTCGAAGAATTGATTATTAAGTTTTTTCTAAATCATCTTTGTGCATTTTAATTGGTATTCCAAGAAGAACAAATTCATGACAGGAATTGATAGCAGGTAAGTGCTATTTACCTAATTTAAAGTTTTCTCAATATTTCAGGCAGATTTTAGTATTCTATAAACCAGTCTTGTCCAATTTCTCATCATCGACATGGTTTGTGGAGTGAAAATTAATTTTTCCAAATGAAGCACTGTTTTATGCCCAATCGTGAAAATAGTGACGAAAACACTAACAAATAACAATAACAAATTGCATTATCTCCATAGGATTCTTTGGCAGCACTGATACAAAATAGATGAATTGAGTTAGAATAAAAATAAGTAAGTAAGTACCATCCTAACTTTTTGGTTTTTTCATGACGTACTTCAGCACTTATGGTAGGTAGATTAGTAGAATCTGCTTTCTCAAAACCCAGAGTCAATCTATTAGACATTTTGATTGACCTCAATTCCCACAATACAGAATACAAATTCAACACACCACAGAAACACAATGTTTTGCTTATAAATAAACAACGTAATGTTATAAATTGTAGTAGTTCAAAAGTCTCATCTCATTTTGCTGTCAATGTCAATGCTGTACCAAGGTTGCCATTTAAAAAGAAAACTTTCAAGTTTGAATTATTTGAGTTTCGCGCCCAAAAAATGAAAATATTGTTTTTTTTTCGCGAAAAGAAAGAAATTTTTTTTTTCTTTTGATTATGTTATATTATAATGTTATCCTTATTACAAACTGTAATAAAAAAAAAATGATGAGAAAGACCCATTGCAAAGAAATCCGATATCATTTATATAATTTTTTTATTCGCCAACCTTCGCAACCGCAACTCTATTTTGCCTCTCCGCCTAGTACGAACTCTCGATCTACGATGTCTGTGGTTTCACGCGAATTAACAAATGCAGTCTGTCAGTTTCAGTTCATTACTCATAGTGTTTACATACTGAACCATTTATTCCGACGTATTTTTGTTAATCCATCGTTTAAAAGACCATTAATAGATTTGTGCTCTAAAGAACATTGTGTTCGTGTACACGGAAAGTTTGATCGACACCAATGGTATTCACTTACATTTTTTTCATGTAATGTGGTGTGCTCTTCAAAAATCATTTATTTTTCAACCTCTTATTGATTGTCATGTTTTTTTTGATGTTCGAATGTGAAATAATAATCTTTGAAAAAATAATCCTATCAAATTAGCTCGACAATCTGAGTTTGCTCAAAGATTCAGTAGGTCAAATTTGAACAAATCAGATATAACATTCATTCCCAATTTATCTTGGGCCTAACTGAATCAAGTTTTTCTGTACCCGTTGTTTTTTAGTTCGATAATTTTTCATGGCCGATGTCTTTACAATAGACGTAAAAATATCCATGTGGAGATTTCTGAAATAGCGTACTGGTCATTTTATTGCCAAGAATATGTATCTAAAAACCTCTGATAACAAAGTTTTCATTCAGCATCATCAGCGGATACAGAAAAACTTGATTTATTTATGCCCAAGATAAATTGGGAATAATTATTAGATCTGATTTGCACGAATTTGACCTACTGAATCTTTGTGCAAACTCAGCTTGTCGCGTAATTCGATAGGAAAACTGAAAAAAATAGTAAAAATTTAACCTTTGAATATCACATAACACCACTTCTACCGACAACTGCCAGCCGAATATGATAATTGTTGAAGGATTTTGCTTTGAAATATTGTTTCGTATATGAACTTTCGACCAAGAACAAGGAAGATACAGAGATTTAATCGAGCGTTGCGGTAAATAATATTCTGAGGTACGCACCAAAATCTGAAAATATCAATTATCCCTTGGAATATTTAGAATGTTTAAGATATTTGATGACTTCAGGTCAGGTAGGAAATCTCCCTTTATTTACCATTTTTTATTGAATAAACATTTTTATTATTTATTATTATTATATTATTTGAGTGTACCAACTTCAGGTTCTGCAGAGTAATGCATTCTGAGAGAATCTCTTGTAAAGTTGAACTGCTATGAATGAAAAATGTACAGAAAGAGTGATTCTTAAAATTTGAAAATTTGTTTTTAGTTTTCTATCTACCTATTAAAAAACTTGGACAACTTTAATTCAACAATTTTTTTGCTCATTCCAATTTGAGTTATGGACTGGACTGATTGTTATGAAATAAATAATTAAATTATCTGGAATATAATGCTGGAAGTTGATTACCTGATTCGTTTTTCTTCTCCAGTGTAACCCTTTCCTGGATAAACTTTTGGACGAACATTTGTTTTGAATGGAGTTATATTGGTTTGAACTATTGTTAGATTTTTATCATTTTCATTTGGTTTCGAACAATTCAGACAATGAAACTTAAGTTTGTCTAGTGGTAAATCTTGGATAACTTTTGGTATTTTAAGTCCAACATAAACCTCTCCACATTTCCAACAGACACAATCATTTTTTTTGTCAGAGTAATAGTCATTTTGTTCTGAAGTTTGCTTTTCTGATGATATGTTTTGAGTAACTGTAAAAAAAAAAGAAATTGATTAGACGAAAAATTGTATTTTGAAACTCTTAAAATCTAATAATGAGAATAGTACCTTTTTTATTCTCACTATTACTCTGTTCTCTTGAATACATTTTTCTTAATGATATCTTCTTAGGTTTGTTTTTAGGCAAATAAGTTCTATTCCGAATAGGTACATCAGAGCCCAATGGTTTTTCGCCATTCACTTCCATAGATAATTTTGTTGTTGAACCCTTCACGTCTGCAGAGTTATTATTAGAATTATCCTCTGCCACGCTCAATGCATCCACTTTATTATCAGACAAATCAATTTTCATTTCTTCATTAATCAACACAGTTTTTCTTAGCTTTTCATCATTTTTCTTAGCTACGCAAATAAAATTTGCAATATCTTCAAGCTTTTGAATACAATCAGCACACATATACTTTGGTAAGCTATCTTCAACTTTGACCTAAAAAATATTTGTGATACAGGCCATGTTTATCTAGCATAGAGAATAGTTCGAGAAAAATGTACCACATAATAACTTCCATTTAGGAATTCGATAAATCTTACCTCTATATTTGTGATGCTAACAAACAGAGCCACTAGTGTCCGATAATGTTTTAAATGGGTCAGACGGCTACTGGCTGAACAAATCCGACAGAGGCGTTGAAATCGTGGAGGTACTTTTTCAGTTTTTTGACATTGGGAATCCAAGGGTTCTTCAACAAAATCAAACCCATTGCCGCTGAAACAGGTTCAAGAAATGAAAGACGGAACAATAAGCTAAATTTTATAGAAATTATTTTTAAATGATAACAATTATGGAGTTCCTACCATAGAAATATAAGAACCCCAACAATCAATCTACATACCTTAACCCTTTGCGGTCCAATTATATTGTCATAACCAAAGAAATGAAAAATAGCCTATTCAAAACTTGCAGAGGACAAAAACAACCGCCAAACCTAAGACAGAGAAGTAGCGACGACCTGGACCTAAGCCAGTGTCGGGGCTAACCTGACATCGGACCGGAACGTGATACTGTTGGGGCTTACTTGATCAAACCGGAGCGTTAAAATTTTACTGTCGGGGCTGTCCCGACAAAGGATCGCAAAGGGTTAAGAAATCACAATTTTAGTAGATATTTTGTGTTATAATAGATTTTAAATGAAAAGTCAAAGTCAAGTCATGAATTTTTAAAGGCTGGAGCACAGGATACTTATATGTTCAATCAAATGAATGACTAACCTCTCACTTGCTTCATCAGTTTCACTATCAGATTTAATTTGTTTTCTGTTTCGTACTTTTTTCTTTTCCGGTTCCAAGTAGCATACCTCGAATTTATTGTCGTTTTCAAACTCTTCTACTTTGGGTCCAAAGAAAACATGGTCATCTGGGTCTTTACTTTTATTATTGGTTCTTTTCCTGAAACATTTCAAGTCATTACTAGAGTTAATATTTCATGATTGTTGTTAATTTCGGATTATATTATTTCAACTAATATATTGCTGACTTCCAGTGACCTTCTGCTCTACTAGAATTATATGTCAACTTCTTTAGAAATAGAACTCCCTGTATTTAATTTAATTTTTAAATTCTTCATAAAATTTTACTGACGATGGTTAACGAAACAATTTCTTTGTATTGGGCAGTTACAATTTTAAATCAAACAAATCATATCTTATCCTTGATGGATCGAAGTGTGAAATTTTCCGAAATAGATATAGGCCAATCAATATAGGACTTTTTCGTGATATAAATATAAGGAGGAAACTATCTGCAATCACATGGAAGACAGTCCATAGTAATACTCTCTTATATATGGGACTTGCACCTGTCATCTGAAGGGTACACAGGAAAACAGCTAAGTCCATTTTTAATAAAATTGCGGTAGCTTCGCCATTTGGTGGCATATAATCTACTTTCTCTGAAGGATCAAGCGTCTAGGGGAATAACCAGACAAGTCACAAGATCTGCCCGACCCTGTAACCTTCATTAATTAATTTTTTATAACCAATAAAATAAAGTTTATTGTTTTTAAAAATTATAATGTAGAAATGTTAATGCCCTCTACAATAATTGTGGGGACAAAATAAGAGTGAGTACGATCCAATCAGATCATTAACAAGGGATATAAATTTTGAGATTTTTTTTCAATTCATATATCGGCCTGGCGATAGACGATTATATGACGATTAAAACAGGCGCTGTTGGACCAATATATTTGACGCAATTGTAATTAAAATTTTGTTATGCACTATTTTGCAGCGTGCTTTATGTGTCAAAGATTCATAAAATTTCAATATCTTAAATAGATTTTGAAAGTAGAAGTATAATACTGGAAAACTTATATTATCATTTTGCGCTACAATGAAAATGAAGTGTTTTATTCACAAAGTAACAAACGCCATTCATAACTAACACGCTGATTCCGAATAAAAAAAATAATAAGGCAGACACTTTTCGAGTTAACACAAAACATTTTAGTAGCGTGTTTATTACACGTATTGAAAAATTCTCACAGAATCGCCTGTTATCCGTGTTTAATAATTGAAAAACATTAAAATAAACGTTGCTTACACTAGAGATACACACTTTCACTTGTTTTCCACTTCTTTTGGTGGGGAGAGCACAGGGTATAAATTTCAATAATTGGTCGTAATTCATCCTGTTTATTCACTTACTTTGATTTTATTCTGGTTGTTCTTGATGGAATTGTTCGTTTTCTTGAGAGTTTTCTTGATTTTTTAGTTGTGGCTGAAAATTGTATAATAATACTTTATTCCACTAAAACAACGATATAATAAATTGTATAATTATTGTTTGAAACAGAAAGAACGGAAAAGAGAGAAAGGACAAATAGACACATTCTCTAAAATTATGTTAATGATAAATAAACAAATTTTTCAAACAATTTTGCGATCAGATATATTCGTCAAAACTTCTAGTCTTTGGTCCTTATACTGTCAAGGTTTTTATTGAAAACTCTTGTCCCAATGTATTTGGGTGAATAATAATAATGATAATAAAATAATAACTATTCCCCTCAAAGACATTAGTTAAGGTATAGAACTTGTCAGTAGATATATAAAAAATATATACATATTTTTACACGATACACAATATACGATCACATATACAATATACCTGTAGATATATATAAAATATATACATATTTTTACACGATCCACAATATACGATCACATATACAATATACACAATATATGACTACATAGAAATCCTAAAAAAATTGTTGGATGGAATCACAAAAGGTTTAGGTAATTCTTCAGACCTTTTTCAAATACAATTAATGACTCTAAATTTCTTATTGTAGATGGTAAAGAATTGAAGGCTCTGGAACCTATACTAGCAGGTAGTCTGTATCCCAGCTTACTTTTGTGAAAATCAGTATGCAATAAGTCGGTATGTTGTGTTTGCATACTATGAATATAAACAGGAAGTTACTATGGCAAATGGCTCACGATATTGGTGTTAGAGTGGTGACCATTCGGAGAGGTAGTTTTTGCGAAGGTACTGCAGTAATTGAAAAATATATTCTTTTTTTTAATTGGTCTCCCTTTTCACCTATTTAAAGCCTGCCTCAGCGTGTGCAAATCGAACTTTCAAAAACGGGCGTTTTTTAAAGTTACCATGGCTACATCAACAACTCGAGGACCGTGAAGATTAATGATTTCAAAGTGCACCAACTGAAAAAAATATCTCTAAGTATTTGTGGATAACTGATCTTTCAAACACTTGCTTTATTTCGAGCACGACTGCGCGTGTTTGAAAGAACTTTTTTTTATCCACTCATACTTTAATATACTATTTTAGGACTATTTTTATCCAAAAAATGTTGTTAAATCCTTCTAAACTTCTGAAATCCGTAAAAATTTCTAGTGAAGAGAACGCTTCCTAATCCTCAACCTTAACCTGTTTATTGATTAAATATTTTTTCCTACAAGCGTGCGTGATTCACCCTCTACCCGCACGCAATTCAGTTTGGAAAGTGTCATTTTCCCACAGTTGTGCGGGAAAAGTTTTCCCACACTAGTGCGGGAAAAACATTTATATGATATCCTCGTAAAATATAAGTGGTGGGTGACAAAATATGAGTGTTATTGCCAACGAAATCTAAAGAAAGGTATGAGAAGCAATACACGAGTTTTATTGAATGGTGCAACAATAAAAAAGTGAAGACACCAAATAAAGAAGAAGTATTCTTGGCTTATTTTCTAGAAATGTCTAAAACATGGAAGCCGAACACTTTATGGGCAAGATATTCAATGTTGAAGAGTGTATTCAAAGTAAAGCAAAATTTGTTACCTACGCTTGTAGAAAAAGTATTGTTCCTAACTCATGCGGAAAGTGTCTTTCCGCACTTGTTAGGAAAATTACTATTACCAGACTTATCTTCAAGACAAAATTTTTTTTCCGAATACAGGAAACACGTTGTTTTTTTGGCACAGTGAGGTATTGAAAAATAACGACTCATTTTAAAGTCACTGAAACTATTTTTTTCTTGTGCATGTACCTAACAGACACAGACCGTTTACCCCTAAACGTTAGTTGCAAATTTGGCGTTGAATGAGTGAGTTCTCTCATGCCAACCTAGATTTTTCTGTATGATAACTAGGAAACTCTGATTTGACTCTTGATACCTTTATTAGTAAGCATTGCAATTGTATTAGCCAGTTATTTGGCACATATTTTAGGAATCTTGTCACTAATGTCATACAGTCACACTATAAATTTAAGATCTCACTTCTCATTCTCACTGCAATGTGATTCCATAAAACTTCGTGAACTTTAAAAAGCTATGACTTGGCACACAGATTGCTAAGAATAGATTTTGGCTTTGCTCAAAAAAATTTAAGACTTTTATAATACTGGAATAAAAAAAAAATGGAATGATTTCAACTGGTAGAATGTTATATATTTATACAATCCACACTAACAAGTTAATACACCTGTTAGTGTGGATTTGCATGGTGCACAAAAAGTTAGAATTGCCCAACGTCGAAATTGTTACTCAGGCATTCTCCGGTACTTGCATAATCCTAATGAGCAAGAATCAGATGCATTATTCGAATTTCCTGAAAAAAAGTTGTCACATAAAACGTTTCCGAATAGTTAGATGCAATTGGTGAACAAAATGATGAGGAATATAGAATTCCCCTTGCGTCACTGACTCAAACCTCTACCTCGACCAGAGAAAACATTGGAATGTTTAATGAATCATTGTAAATTGCAATGCACCCAGATTGCGTTCTGGAACCGATTTGATATCATCAAATTCAACAAATAATGGTGACAACAGAGGTACATATCTTCAGCTGACATATGACTTTCAACAACAATACCACCAACTAGCGTAGAATCTGAAAGAGCAATTTCTGCAGCTGGTACCATTTCCACAAAAATCAGATCCCAACTTGCAGATAATACCCTAAACGAGTTGATTTTTTTTCACTAATGGTTCTGGCAACCCTATCAGTAATAAATGTTTGGCGTTTTTTCTCTTTACTTGTTGATGTATAGAATACATTTTTGTGTTCATATATGAGTATTTATGTATTCATTACTATCTGAATTACACTCCTTACTTTTTTCAAATTCTAATCCTGATCCGGAAATCCCGGGATAGTGTTAATTTATCCCCGGAATCCGGAATTGTATTATTACTCCGGGATTCCAAACCCTAATGACTATGGATGTTCATTATTAGGCAGGAATCTATAGGGTTTCGGTCGTCTGATTAATATATATTCATATATTTATTTATATATTTTGGGTATCATCAAAACGACCCAAAAGCTTTTATGAAAACATACGATTTAAATCAAAGAATTGAAAATTAGAATTTATGGCGAATATATACATTTTCGCCATATTGAGAATACATTGAATTCTGAAAAGAATGATAAAACCCCCTGAAGCCGTTGGAAGAGTCCTTACAGGGTTTCATCTTCATCTTCAGGTTTAATGATGTTCGGCAACATTTATAAAAATATCAGAAAAACGTTATGGTGACCTTACACTTGTTTTTCAGTGTGGGTACATCAGGTTTATTGCACTATAATCATGATTTACTACTGGCATGTTCCTTTTGAATGCACAAAATGTTGGGAATTTATGCTGAATTCTCTCTTGGTATTATTATGAAACATGTGAATCTGACCGAATGCTAGAGTCATCCTCCAACTGGTATATAACAATGGACATTTTTTTTTTATAGCAGAGATAGAAAAGTTTCCACTGTTACGTCCTAGAAACCCAAACGTTTTTGGGTAAAGGTAAGTTTATCAGGCTCTACTTGAGATTAACAAAAAGTGGTGTTACTTACGTAGTTTGATCTCCTGAACACAAATCTGAAAAAATTTCATGGTGCTTCCCAGTACTTTTCGAGTTAAGCCCTTCTGAATCGTGAAAATTGACAATTTTTAAACACGAATTTTTAGTAATCAATCGCTCAAAATGCCTCCTTTTTGTATACTTTTTCTTCAGATGCTGTTTTACATAAAAATTTGATCTTGAAAACAATAAAAATAATCTACCTAAGTGGTAATTCTGTGAGCTTTATGTTAATTTTTACCCATTTAACATATTTTGTTACACGTTTATATAATTTTTACAGATTAAATAGATATGTTAATATGTGTGAACATGAACATACATGCCATACAGCTTGCAGAGATACCACTACATTCATATATTTTTACAGAATAACCACTATAATGTCGGTAATATTTGTCCTTGGTTTGATCATTTTGAGTCGTGACTTTTAACAGAAAGGCCATTTTGTCGTTAGGGCATACAAAGGCGGGTCTGCCATTAGGTTTTCATTGTTATCGGCAGGTTTTTTATGTTTATTTCAAGTTTTTAGTGTGTATTGAGTATTTTATCAACTTTAACTACAATATAGCTTGGAGTGAATACTACTTATCTCTCAAAGGCGACGTGATTTTGCCTGACTCAAAACAATGTTGATCCTTATTCTCTTGGTGCAAGTAAACTGACCAGCAATATAAGATTTTTGCCAACTGTGAGCATTATGGACATGGTGAATAACCTAACTTTAACTCACAGTCCATAGCCAAATCTGTTTGAATCTTAGCAGTACTTTGACTTTCATATTCATTGCACAGTTCAGGAGTTTCTACGGCTTCTGTGGATTGACCTACTGTGGGTTCTATAATTAATACAGTATTCCCAGCTTCACCTATCTCATCCTAGAGTAAATTAAGGTTTTGATTGGGAGATTACAACTTTTTTCAATAACATAATACTGACCATTTTAAGACGTTTCGTTTGTTGTTTAAACCATCTAACATGCCTTTTTACTTTTTGGGCAACCTGTGTTTTGATGCTGATGTATCCCATATTTACAGAAGGGACCCAATCAGGGCTATCCCTATCTTCCAGTTTGGCTGGTTCTCCTAAAAAGTTGAACAAAAAACGTTTAGTTCAACACCATATTCAACTATCATATTTGTATATTTCTCATGTATTAATATTATTTACCTACCTGATACGAAATGAGCTGCACAAATTCGTGCATTTTTAAGGAATGTATCACTCAAATTGCCCCGTTTTAAAGCCCTAACCCAACATTCTTGACGTTCTTTTGATAAGGCATCCAGCATTTCTCCTCGGTTTTGTAAGGCTTTGGGGATTCTAAAATAACGAGTTTGATCCCTTTCTGCCCTTTTAGAACACCCCACAACACAACAAAACGCAGGCATTTTAAATTATTCACGCTTTAAAAATCGATCGTTTATATTGTTTACAATGACACGAACGTCAAACGTTTTATATGCCCTACCGGCAATATGGCGGACCTGTTCTGACATCACCCCGAAATGATTAATACCGCCAACTATTCAAATTCAAATATGAGCAAATAAATGAAGGGGAAGCTATTTGCAGGTGACCAACAAAAATTACTAATATGTAGGTTATGTTTATGAGGTCGGATTTTCGAGTGAAACTGATGTTTTTGGTGATTGTATTTTTATGAAATATCAGTTCATTAGCGCCTGAAAAAGGTAGAGGAAAAATATGTAGAGAAAAAAAGGTAGAAAAAAAAAGGTAGAGAAAAAGAAGGACGCATTTTAACGATTTTCAAGATTCAGAAGGGCATAACTCGAGAAGTACTTGAGAGAGCCAAGAAATTTCCAGATTTGTATTCAGATCAAACTATGTAACACCACTTTTTTGTATTTGTACATATAATATGCTATTCAAAGTCATTTGTACATCTGTTTAATTCCATTGTGTGACTTACTTTTGTAATCCCCTCAAGCGCTTTTTGATATATCTCAAGTGTTTGTTTAAAATGTTATCAAAACACTCTGGTGGAGAAATAAATAGATCTCAGATATAATGTGTTTCTTCAATGTTTAGGCAAAATATTGATACAACTGTAAGTTAAATAATATATGTACTTACTTGAACAGCTTTCTATAAATAGAGGATCGATTTCATCTACCTTGAATTCATTTAAAACAGGTGCCCTAGTTTCTACTGACATATTATCTATAAGACGTTGCAAACGACTGTGACTCTTTTGTGCAACTGATTCACGACTAGTCTTT
The DNA here is from genome assembly GCA_958298965.1 of Chrysolina haemoptera. Classification (NCBI taxonomy): domain Eukaryota; kingdom Metazoa; phylum Arthropoda; class Insecta; order Coleoptera; family Chrysomelidae; genus Chrysolina; species Chrysolina haemoptera. Next base: position 47,549,252 of record OY282586.1, on the reverse strand, counting down.
GGCAAATTCAAGCTAGGTACTGCAGTGAATTTCAGCCTCCTTCTCTGTGTGGGGCAATCTAGAAATATTGTATAATTCCCAATACAAACTTTTCATACAGTGCCAAGAGTCCATGAGGCGACCATATCTGGGACGCTTTTTAGGGTAAAAGAGTCAATAACTCAAAAACAGTTCGCTGTATTGATTCCCAACAAGGACAGGCTTCTAGAGGATGTCACGATGCTTTTCATGGATAATTGATTAAAATTTGAAGCAATCTTCAACCAAAAGAAATGAATTTGGTATGAAAAGAAAGGTAAAACGTTGATCTTCGTGCGTGCTGTAATGTTTTTTAGAAATAATTTGTTCATTTTCCCAAAAAATTGTTTCAAAGTAACTGTATTTTTGGATCATTTTTGAGATTACAAAGAATTAAACTTCTTCTAAAAGGCTCTCCTTGTTGGAAATTGATACGACAAACTGTTTTTTAGTTATCAATTGACTATTTTACCCTAAAAAGCAACCCAAATATGACCTCGCTCATGAACTACTAAGGATGTGCTCAATACCTTGTCATTATGAACTATAGCTTTGTTTAAGATTGTTTGAAAATCACTGAAATTAGCTCTCTACTTAGTAGTTAGATTGCTTGCCAATCCACTCACAGAAATCTGTACTTACCAGGCAAGATATAATCTTGTTTAGTAAAATGCAAGGAGCAAACAACAGCTCTCCGCGAAGGTTGAGCCCCAATTTTCAATTTTAAAAGCCATGCTTTGAGTCTATCAACTTTTTTTTCTACTCCGAATTTATTCACCAAGCGCACCATATCTTTTCGATTCGGGAATATGTGGAAAGAAATGTCGGGTTGTTTCTTACTATAACATCCACGAACACAACACCTCGTGTTATTTATCCCTTTTCTCGACATATTCACAAACGCTGATGTAACTCGCTCTCACAATTAGTACAATAACATCCAGTTTCAAAATATTCATCCACAAAATACTAATGTTATCCAACAATAATGTTTATTATTGTTTACACAATTTGTACACAAACGTCACAAAGTAGCAAAAGGCAACTGTAAATTATTAATGTAACTGAAAATGACAGTTTCAAATATTTAGCGTTAGGGGTCGTGACTAGTACCAACAAATAAGTTAAGCTACGTACACATAGCAACGTTGTGCGATAGACTACCTAAGCGTGACGTCAAAGTGGGTGGAACTGGTAAACCTTTCCAAATATTGAAATTGGTATTTTCGGCAAGAGGTTTCAACTAATTGAGTCTTTTTATTATGCAAAATCATCCAATAAATAATTTCTTTGGGGTTTTAACACGTATTACCAGTTTGTTTGGAAAGGTTTTATAAGCAAATACATATTTTTCGAATAAATCTGAATCTGAGTGCAAAATCATATACCTATTTTTTTTTACAATCTGGACAACAGAGATTCGTTATTCGTTGTTTCAAAATTGCAGAAATGAGAGGTGGATGTAAATATGTAAATAAACGCAGTTGTCTTTGCTTATTTCTTTTTTTTTATTGATTTGAGTATTGTACTGATTGTGAGAGTGGATTACATCAGCGATTGTGAGAATTCCAAGAACAGGGGTAAATAAAATGATGTACTGTGTTTATTGGGGATTCAACATTAGATGTCAGCGCCAAAGTGGCAAAAATTGAACTACTCTCGAGTACATTATGTCAACAGAAGAACAGAATATTTACCATTTATATGTACCAGAAATTCATCACTCAACACTTAAAAAAATGCACATAAACAATAGCCAAAATCTTGGAAATTTTGACGAAAACAATAATTTCAATGTACTTATCTATAGTGTCAAAACTTGACACCAGAGGGAGTATCCCTTATGTTGAATTCCCAATATTCATTCCACTTCACACAAATATTTCCTCTCCAGAACGTTTTGATAACACTTTAAATTGACACTTAGGGATATGATAACACACTTGAGGAAGTACACAATAAGTCAAACACAATAAAATTTAAACAAACTACAAATGACCATGATTAATTATCTTATGAGCAAATGTAAACAAACAATTGTACTGTCTAATGTTGTCATATTTATAGCAATAATAGCTTCATTTCCATTTACTTTCTAAACGTTCTAGAAACCTCGACGAACGTTTCGAAAACTTCTAACGCCTGTTCCACACCGATGTGAACATTGTTAGGTAACACTTTGTTAGCGAACATTTTGTTAGGTAACACTTTGTTAGCGAACACTTTGTTAGCGAACATTTTGTTAGCTAACATTTGGTTAGCTAACAATGTTCGTCAACAATTGTTCTTGAAAAATGTTAACTAACATACCTCGTCCACGCCAATATAGTTGTAAGATGAATGTTCACCAAACCTGATGGAATGAATATTTTTGCTCTGTTTTAGCAATAATAACGTTAGCCTCGACTTGTCATCGAAAATTGTTGATAAAGGTTTTAAGTAACTTATTCATCATGAATAATTTATCGAGAGTGTAGTGTAGTTCTCGTGAAAGAGCAATATACCATTTGTCACAAATTTATAATACAGAGTGTGGGGAAGAAGATTATTTTTATTGTTATTTTTAAGTATCTTTTTCCGTAGTAAAGAAATAGTTCAAGTTTCCCCAGGGTTAGTTATTTCTCATTAATTTTTTAATATTTTTCAATATATTTATTCAAAATTTTTGATTGTGAGGAAAGCATTGCCTGTTAACCAGTGGGAATGAAAATTCGCGATGCTCTTAGCTCCTCGCTCTCGCCTTTTGGCTCGCGCTCCGGAACTTTCCAATCGCATCGAATTTTCATTCTAAACTTGTTACAGAATATACTAATCGATTTACTAATTATGGACGTAAATCACCACTTCGTTAACTATGAACAGAGTTAGGGAATAAATGATTTGGGAATACCTGCCGTATGAATGGTGTATTACAAGCATTATTCTTGACAAAACCTTGCACTAACAAGATTTCATCAATCAAGGATGATATTTCTCAATCATCCACAGAACTGCACAAAATTCCATTACTAGGCGTAGTTGCTCAGTGCTCCAATAATAAATCAGACCACAAAAAAAAAATTTAAATGATTTTCCAATCAAAAACAAAAAATTTATGCAAAAAGTGATAATGAATGCATAGGGGAAAATATCTGATAAACTTATTTCAACCTTCGACATCTTCAGCAACTTATTGAAATTTGAATCACAATAAAAATAAACAATATGGAATTTAGCAGCTGATCACCACTACACTGTTTTTCGTCATCAATCATTAATATTACCAAATATTGCAAAATGGTTCAATTTGCATTCTGTGCAACAGGTACAACATCTATATTTATTTGGTTTAACTGATAAAAAGTATATCAGGCCATACGCAGTTTTCAGATTGTTAATCGATTTTTGGATAAAAAATTGAGTTTAGTGTTATTGTCTCGTGTTGATAGTTGGCTGCAACTGTACCACCAACAAAGTTTCATTTCTTTGCATTATTTTTCAATTAAAAAATGTATGCAAAAACTTTCGACAACTTTCTCAGTTTATTATTGTATATATTATTAATTACTGTTTTGCACCTAAATTCTGAGAAGTATACCATAAAAAAAGCTGATCCAACCAACTGAGGTTCAAACTGAACAAAATAAATATTACAATTGATGAAACTCAAAAACATATTTACCTCTGTTTCTAATTGGTTGGGTCATTGGAGGTTTTGATAATGGAAGTTTCAGACTAGGAATCACTCCTTTTTTGAGCCTTTGTCTTTTTCTTAGGGGTGCTGTAACAAGGAAAATAGATTATCTTTTGAAAATGAAACAGATGCTTAAAAAAAAAGTATTCCAAACGGCAGTGAAACACTCAATACAGAGAAACAGAATATAATATAATTTTTTATTTTCATATTTACAACAATGATTCCAATGTACAGAAGTAATTTTATGTAAGGATTACATTTAATAAATACTTACTTTCTTTAAAATAATCTTGCGGTTGGAAATGTAGGCTGCAAACATACATAGATTTCGTGATGGGTTTCTCCACTTTTAGTATATTTTTCCACTGAAGGCACAGCTTTTCATCAACAGGATAGCTATGAAGATAGATACCGGCAGTGCAGTATGAAAAACACTCTGGTACGGAACAAATTTTTCGTGATTTAATAGGTAAAGTTTTATGAAGGTTTTGCATGTTTATAATTATTAGAGCACTTCAATTCATAAATAAAATCAAATGCCAATAATAGGTTCAGCGATTCACTGTTCACATATACAAATCAATTCATTAAGGCCACTTTATAAAAACTTTTTATCATTCAACATGTATCACTTTCTGATTGAATACCTAATTATGGGTATTGATATTATGCTATGATAAATATTTAACATTTAAAATTTAAACATTCAAGAGCATCTACTCTGCCAACAAATATACAACAATCAACAATACAATTGAATTGATGACAAATGACAATCGACATTCGACATATTGATTGACAATTGACATGGTTTCGGTAGGGAGGGAGAGAGGCACATAATAGGTTTATTCCTTTGCATCTCAGAGTAATAAAAGACAATCGAGTGGCCTTTTTTATCCTTGTCTTGAAGTCCTTTGTTTGTTTACAAGCGAGGGCCTTATACATGTTAAGTCCGTATTCAATCGGGTAGTTTCGTTTATTCCCGCTTATTTCATTCGGATCAAGTTGTCATTCTTCTTTTGTAATATGGGCCTTCTTACAGTTTGTAAACAAACTGTCCATACCGTTTCACCACCCGTCACCCCCTCGAAAACAAATTTTATAGAAAAGGATAGTTCATGTTCACTTCAAAACAACTATTTGTGTAGGTATAGGCAAGGCATCTCTATGTCTTTTATTACTCTGAGGGTCAAAATTACATCGTTTGTGACCTTGACCATAAGGTCGGATTTTCATGTATACGATATCCGACGATATGATGGTACGAAAACGTTTTGATTGGTTGAATCGAGAGAGGTGAGATGTTACACCGTGTTCGAATGTACATTATAGCAAGACAGCTCCATGCTACACTTCCCATGAAAACAAAAGGACATGGGCTCTCTGTAACTTTTATCGCATAGCGATAGCCAATCGAAATAATCGCCATCTCTTTCAGGTACACCACAAAGTGTTAGCGTGTGCTTCGTTACGCTTCGCTTTGCAAAACAAGTTACAGAGTACCACCCATGGTTTATATCAAAGCCAACAAATTTGGAAACATGGAAACACAGAACATCTACTTTGCACTTTTTCCTCAGGCTTTTCCACAAAAATCCGCAATTTCAAGTGTGTATCTCTAGTGCCATCTAGCGACTTCGAGATGGGTTACCAAGAATTATCGACAAATCCTATAATGCAGGAGTACTTTTAATTCTTGCCTTCGAGCTGTGGGCCCTCTAACTTAGGTGGCGCTAGTATGACAATTTTGAGTGATTTCTTTTTTGAAAATGTAACAAGTAGCCATCATTTTCAACAAGATATCTCGGCTAGACGCTTACTCGCTCAACAAAGAAAAAACTGGTTACAATACACTGGTTACATTGTTCTAATTTTGAAGTTTAAAATTTTGTTCTGAAATTTGTTCATTTCGTCTACAGGCGCTTATACAGCTTTGTTCTATGGGGGGCGAGGGAATTCGTGGCGCGGGGGTGACAGAAAAGCGCCGAGAGCCTTACCTTTAAACGTGCGATCTCACTCACTTTATACTTCGATTCATATCGAGTGGATGTAATGAAATGCGTTATCACGAACGTCACAACACATAAACCGAAGATATTTTGCAGTATTGGAGAAACATTTTCGACAGGTGTAAATAGATTATAAAGAATGGAAGTGCGTAATTCACATTGTTTTTATTGAATATTTCAAAAGTGTCAATCTTGTTGTTGAGTATAGTTTGTGTCGTTTATAGCACCAAACAATTAATTTGGAAAAGTAATTTAATAACAGGGTGTTTCCGAAATTGGGGCAATTATAATTTATATATAAAACATAGTGTATCAATAAATGGCAAGAATTTTCGTTATTGAGGCAGTCAAAGGCAGTGAAAAATTTTATGAAATTTTATGAAATCGCTTTCAGTTACCTTTGTTTGGGAGGCACTGGTTTGATTTTCTAGGATACAGCGTGTCTGACCGCTGGCAGTGTTTCAGCGCGGTTTGCGCAGCCTGCAGACCTCTGTTCAGTGATTACCAAAAACAGTCGTGAAAACTTTAACAGGTTGGCTGCCAGCTGAAAATTGAAAAAAAAAAAGCAGTCTCTGATGCCAAGTATGAAAAAACTTCACTGATAGTGTCCTGAAAACTGTGCGATAGCTCATTGTAGTTAACTTTGGATAAGCGGTCGTGTACGCTCGCCAGGGCGTGTTTGAGCTTTTTTTCCCAATGGGGGCATATCAAGCTTTTTACGAATTTGCTCCAACCTTTACGTGCTCACTGTTTATTGGTAAACTTGTGTACTTGATTATATCGCATATATTGATAAATTCGTTATTTGTGCCGTAAATGAATATTAAAAAAAAAAGATTCAATAAGTGGTTAGGAGGAAAAATCATATGTATCACACGCTTTCTTGTATAGGATAAAACAAAGGGGTGGAATGTGGAATTCAAATCCAAGTTTAATATTTCATTATTTATTTACAAACTTGCTGCAAAAAGTCCACTATCTGGAGGTTCACTATTTGTCAACGCCGATTTAAAAAAAACAATCCCAAATCATCGTTAAATGCTAAATCTCCTTAGGTACTATCTGCGTGCATCTGAAAATATTTTGTCAAACAAAATTAACATTAATAACGTCGCGCTATACAGGCACAAGTCGGCTGGTGCATGCCACTTGTTAGCAAATTGCTGCTAAATTATGGGGAGTCGAAATCGACTGGAGAAAGACGACGCTGGCAGCGCTACAGGTGGCAATTCATGAAACATCTTCGCCGAAATATTATTTATGGGTTTGCATTTGCATGTTGTAACTCATAATTTTCCACCTACCGACAGAGACGTGGTGTGGTATCAGACTGTTATCGGGACAAATATTCCGGATGCAACTGAACAGTGTGGTTCACTTGATTCTTTCTTATTTTTACGAGCTTTATTTTACTCGCTTTGTTCGTTTGTCTGTGTTTCCGATCCTCACCAAGGCTATGTACCAAGCTATAGGAGGTTTTTTACAGTCAATAGAGCTTTTGTAGAAAATTATAAAACCTACGAAATGTTTTTTTTTATACGATCTATCGGTGCATTTTCCACTGAGAAAATTGGAGAAAACAAACGTCGAAAACGGAGGAACATAGTTTCTGGTCATCCATGTAAAATAAATAGGCGACCTTGTGCCTACGGTTGCTGGAGGTGCAGCAGTTGTAACCAAGGGTTTTTCTGAGTAGAACGGACAATGGCAGTAGTGAGATACAGGAAAGCAGAGAGCTGTGAGAATCTTCCTGGAGTACGCATCTTCTAAAGATTTCCTGCTCTGTTTGGACTCTGACTTGACCAGATCTTATTGTGAAGCGAATCCTACAGAGCGGCATAAGTTGTCCAATGCATCTCATTATCCGATCAGGTATCCCAAGGCATCTGAGCAAATGCATGATAAGGTCATGCAAAGATGTATGAAATACTTTACTGTAATTGATACAGGCCATCGAAAGGCTAAGCTTGAACTGCACAGAGTCCTGCGTGATACATCTATCGTCAAGCAGGTTCTCCTTGCAGACACTGACCCCCTTCTTTGGACATCTCTGCTCATATGTCCATTATAGCATACATTTAGGCATGTTATCGGTCTGTATTTCTTTGCATCAGACAAATCTCCGTTTTTGCAGATGAGGACGGTTTGCATCTTGACAAACCAATCCGGAATCTGCTGTTCCCCATCTAACAATGAGTTGAAAAGTCTTGCTATATTTGTGGGGAGGGGGTGTTTGGGTATTTTTCAACCCATTATGGTCTGGAGCAGCAAATTTTTTAAAGCCTCAAGGGTTATCGGGTTGAGCAGATCATTGTTCTCAAGCTGACGAATATCCGCATTTTTGGCTTCAGGGGCTTGGTTTCATGAAGCTCCCTGTTCTAGAGCCAGAACGACACGTGACATAATTGCCACTGCCGCCACTTCGTTAGCCAGTCGAGGAGGGGCTCTGACGTAGCCTTAGCCTTGTCTACGAAGATGAGATACTTGATCACTAAGATTTTGTGCAGAAAAGGCAACATCCTCTGGGTGTCTCACACACCACAGAGCATGCATTCTCGCCATGTATCCTTTTCGGGCAGGCTCATTGCTCTCGAACTAGTGCAGAAGACCATACCTCAATTATTATTCATCTGTCCACTCAAACCGTTCTTGTCCATCGCGGTCGTCTTATGCTGGCAAATCCTCGTTTTCTTCACCTTGCCTTTGACAACTAATCCAAGAGGACCGGTTGTGGAGGCCTCTATCTCGTCTGTTTGGAACCGAGCCTTTGGGTAAAAAGGGGGTTTAATCTAGTATATCTACGGCCGACATCAGAGGGAATGTTCTTCCCCTCCTGAGCGCGCCTGCGCTGCCGGTCTGATTTTGCAACTGTTGCATAGGTAGATTGTGTCACTACTCACCAGAGCCTCAGATATAAGTATTACTATTAACGTTTTAAAACCTGCCAGAAAGCAACTACGCCCTGGCTAATACCACGACGGGTATTGCATTAGATAAATCAGATACTTTTGTAATATTCCTCATTACAGGACACTATTAAAATGAGTGCTTATTGTAATCAAAGAGTAGACGTACGAATTATTATGTACCAGTCGTGGTATGAAGAAGATCCATATTGATATATGTTCTATAGGTTTCTACTTATAATTCAACTGTTGTTAATAAGACATTTTTTTCTTTGGCAATCAAGTATATTTTTCTTTCTTCCTATTAAAAACAGTGGTTATAAATATATCAATGATAAATCATATGCAGAGTGAAACTGTTTCATATTTACATTCTCACGATATAATCTCACTCACTATGAAATACTTTTATTGGTGAATTTTTTATCAATGATCTGTTTATATAATTTCAGTACATAAAACGCCCTCACGTCTAACTCTACGGACAATATTGACATTTACATATTTTCACTCTAATCTTACGTTGATTTGCGACAGTAATCTTAGCGTGGGAAGATTGGCGGTAAACATTCCAACGGCCACTAGGTAATCAGTCCGGCAGATGTTGGATGTTTTTTTTTCATGATTTATCTATCATTCTATAACACAAAAATGTATAAATACATCATAAGAAACTATAAAACAGTGTAAAACAATGATCAAAATAAAAGGCAACGAAAAAAAAAAAAAAAAAAAAGAAAGACTAAACGGTATGTATGTGCAGATGAAAGCAAACCTGGCAATGATTTTCCAATTATTATAAGAACAGTGCATCAGAAATTTGAATTATAATTAAAAGTGTCAGCAAGCAAGTAGAAGATTCATAACAATTTAATCTCTTTGGATACCATTTCTTTAGTGGTATTTGAAGTGGTAATGAACAAGACGTTATAGCTGCAAATTTATGGTACGAGATGATCATCGAGCCGATATAATACCTTAACAAATTATCAATAATCGTCTATATATCACATTCGAAGATGCGACGATAAAAAAGAAGACAAATCCAGCGGCACCCTTGTGCTACTAAACTTGGTCATTCTTCTTAAGGAAAAAAAGTAGAAAAGTCATAAATAACATTGTTCTTGTAGAATGTCAGTAATTCGACTGGTACGGTTGGACAGATTGCTCTCGTAGAGGCGATATAATCGTTTCCATTACTGTTATATAAAGGCACACTGCCATGATAAAAAATGTTGAATACCGAAAGCATTCAAAACTATTCGTGTAATCTTCGAATATGCTGTTTATCCTTGTTGGGTGAAAAACAAAGGAAAAACGTTTCGCAAAAAATGCGATTGCCGGTGACTGTACTGATGGTTGAAAAAAGTATTGTCTTTTTGTCGGATGGATTTGTTTTCGATACAGATGAGCGTATTTTCATCTCAGATTTTTTATAGGGATGTTTGTTTAACTGAGTAGTTGATTACTGATGGGTGATTCAATTCTGTAGGGATTTTTTTCCTGTGATTGCGACAATAATAATAATAAAAAACGTCCTTGTACGTTCACTAGAAATGAAATAATAGTTATTTATTATACAAGGGAAAAAAGTATTGGATTTTAGCTCGAGGTTGTGTTGTCAAAAAACCGAAACCTAATATTTTTCCCGTGTACAATACACAATTTTTTTCTGTGACGGGAAACTTAACCTAATGTGTATATATAAAAGTGAGTACTTTTTTCCTGTTCTCCGGGGAAAAAGTAATTTCATAAAAAGTTATATTTTATTACCTGTCAACAGGGATAAAATGTCAAACTTCTTTCCCGTCACAGAAAAAAAGAACTTAATAATAGTTTGAAAAACTAAAGAACATGCCATGTTGGAAGTGAAGCCTGTTCTTAAGTTTTTAAAACTATTATTTTATTGTTTTTAGTTCATTCTTGAATGTTATTATTATTATACACATATATTGAGTTTGAGAAAATAATGTGAGAATATTGAAAATAGCAATTTTTTAAAATATTTTTCTAACTGTAGAAAAATATAAAATTATTTTCTTATGAATAGTTTGACCATACTGAAATATTTGTATTCTGATGATAATAACAAAACTTTCTCATTTTATCCACACCAGAGAGCACTAAATTAAAACAATTGAATTTTGTCAGAACCCTTGCTGTTACATTGGTTCGTATCTAACAGGTTATATCATAATTCCACTATTATTGTGATGATAGGAAAACCCAGAAAGAACGTGTTTTTCCGATTATAATCAATGTTTGATGATGATCGTGCACAAACGTTTCACTTCGCACATAATCTTGAAAATAGTGCGTCAAATTAAAGAGGCTAAAGTTTTCACCATTGCATGCGAAGTGAAACGCTTTGGCACGATTATCATCGAAACTTGATTATAATCTGGAAAACACCATATTTCTGGAGTGTCATGTCATCACAATGGTCGTGGAATTCTGATATAACTGTTAGATACGAACCAATGTAACAGCCAGGGTTTTAACAAAATCCAATTTTTTTAATGTTAGTGCGCACTGGTGTAGAGAAAATGGGAAAGTTTTGTCATTATCATTGAAATACAAATGTTTCAGTATGGTCAAGCTATTTTTATATAGCTAGGAAAATATTCAAAAAAAATTGCTATTTTCAATTTTCTGTCATTATCTTTTCAAACTCTGTATTAATTTTAAGCAACTTTTTCAATTAACTTTTTTTGATATCTTGCCATTTTACCCCACTTTTTGCCTTTTCATAGAAATTTTTTTCAATTTGCCGCCATACCAGCGATCACGTGACATGTGTCAAAATAGATTATTAGGTTATTGGACATGCACAAACTTTTCCCAAGAATCTTTTTCCTAATACTCCAATAATAAACTTTTTTCCCAAATGGTACATACTTTTTGGCGGTCACTGTATATATATATATTTCCCATAGAGTTGAAAATAATGCCCAAAACGGAAACTCTCGTTTATGCGAGCCTCGCCCAGTTCGGGCACTTTTACAAGAAAATAAACATATTAAAATATGAAAATTAAAGAATGAAAAAAGTCAGGCACTTACTGGATAGATGAACGAACAATAACCTGCCGTCAAAAACTTTTTATCGCGATTTTGTAATTAGTTATGCAATAGTTAATTAACAATATTTTTATACTCGAATGTGAACATTGCAAGCGTGATAATTGTTTAACTATAAATCTGAGATTTTTTCCTTCTATGGAGCTATTCTTGAAAGGCTTCAGAATAGATAATTGTTCATTTTATTATTAACAGTTTACTGGGTTGAAAAATAAAAACCTAAATTTCAATTATCTGATAAACAATGCATTCAAAATATCATTGTTTTGTAAATGCTGTCGACTCATTTAATCCATATTGACGATGATTGCAAAATTTGTTCACAACATACGCTCCATTACGCTATTTTTACTCCTCACTGTATTATGAGGGATTGTAGACTGGATTACTCTATCTATTTCTTCGTTTTCAGTTTCGCCAAACCAATTCATTTTCAAACACTTTAACACGACAATTTGACGTTTAAGACGTATTTATTTAAAGTACTCTCAGATGCACAGGCTGCTTGATATAATGATCATACTGTAAAGAACGTTGCAATTTTACTTTGAAATTCTTTATTCCACAAGCTAATTTATATACAACACAATCACTAGGCTATATTTATCTCGACTATCAATGCATCCGTTTTCAATACTTGTCAATCGGCGACTCGCACGGCCTCTTATAGTAAGAAACATTTCTTCTAGTCGTCTTCGAAAGTATTCTTCAATTACTATTTTCTTCGAGTCTAGGGACCGCTATTACAGCTATCCTCCACTGGATGGCGCCCCGTTCTGAGGTCTAAACATTCGTGACAATACCGACTATTCCCGACGGCCATTGCGCACCATGCAAATAGTCGCTAATAAAGCGTGTTGATTGGCCTTTTCAAACGGGAAATAAAAGTGTGATTGGTTGATGACTGAATCTCCTCAGTCTCGGACCAGCTAATCAGGTAGATGAAATAGTAAAATCGATAATGTCGAAGTACCCTTTTTCTCCAAATATTTCCACAATTTAGAAAATATGAGATAAAATTCTGACAGAAAAAAACTACTTCCCTGGCTAATACCACGACGGACATTGAATTTGATACGGGGATGGCTTATTGGTTTCACCGCGAGTGGCGCTGCGACTAACTTTTACTGTAAGTCGCTGCTTCATTTGTGAGGAAATATTAGTTATATGGTGGATTATAATTCATTGGGCTGGGGCAGGACGACTTTAATGTTGTCTGACCTACCCTGTCACTGACCAAGGCAAGGACCGCGAAACGCGTCTGCAGGTGGTATTCCCCAGCCAAGTGATGGATAATTTGCTTAATTTCAACATTGCAATAAGCAATTGCAACTTAGTCTTCTTGGAAGAACGTTGCACAAATATCTGTCAGATGTAATTCAATGTCCGTCTTGGTATTAGACAGGGAAGTAGTTGTTTTCTGTCAAATTTTTGCCTCATATTTTCCACATTGTGGAAATATTTGGAGAGAAGGGTACTTCGACATTGTCGATTTTATTATTTCATTTTTTTGATACTCTCCGGTAAAAATTCTGGTAATCATGTAGGTTTAGCTGTTACAACACTTGGCGAAAATAATCCCTATTTTTCATGACAGCGGTTACTGGAAACGACTGCAGCTGAACAACGTTCCATCTTTCCTAGCCTCGTGTAATGGACAGTTCATTTAACTCGAACCGGAATTACATGGAATATTCAATTTCACTCAGATGGAGTTTACATTAATTTGATTAGTTTACACGTGGCGAAATTAATCAATCAGGGTTTATCAACGCTTAATACTATTTGGTTTGCACCAAATTAGGCTCTTGCAACTGACTGGGATTGCATGGACTTGAATAGAAGGGGCAGAGAAGAACAAAGAATCGCTATTTTATATTCAACAGAGCATTTGACTGGACTCGAAAAATTGTTTGGATTTACATCTTTTCATAAGTTTTTATTCTCTGTTCGTATGTCGTTCTGTTGTTTTCTCCTTCTGTCCTTCTGTCTTTCTTTTCGGTTCAAAACTTGTAATCCATTTTTCAAGGACTTGCTGGCATCCTATAGAGCTAGCTGCCTTTTTACACACGTATTGAAAACCGATGACAATGACAATACATTGATTCAAAAAATGTTTACCCCTGAAGCCTAGATAGAAATAGCGTGACAATAGAGCACTGTCAGTTGATGTCACAACATGGCGGTGATCAGCTGATGGGGGGACAAACAAAGACTTTGAGTTTGGAAAGAAAATTGTTTTTTTTGCGGTGGTTAGTTAATTGTGATTTTTTTGAACTTTACTAAATTTAGTGATCCTATTATTTGATAATATTTTTAAGTACTCTTGTTTCAGATGAGAAATCGTATAATTTTATTAATAACTTCGCTGTCGTCTGACTAGTATGTCTTTGTACTCCAGCAGTTTCTACCTGTCTCTGCCTTGTTTGTATAGAAGGAAATTTGGAAATGTCACGTGCTGGTCAGGATCGGATCTGTTATAACAACCCATAACAGCACAAGTCTTCATGATTTATGTCCTCAAATCTAAAAGAGAAAACTGTATGATACCTATCATCATAACAACGTATTTTTGAATTGGAAAATCCATGATTATAACACCTCTACAAACTTATGCACTCAATTCAGACTATACACAATGAATTAATACTCACTAAAATGCCAGGAACGTGTTTTTAGAATTTTTTTCGCAGAAAATCCACAAAAAGGACACGCGTAGTCTTATGGAAAATGACTTTGTTTGTCCCCCCATCGAATGTTTGACAACTGTCAAATTACGTCACTGACAGTGCTCTATTTGTGAAATATTCCGACTGTTTCAGAAATTGAAAATAATTGAGAAAACAATAATGTCGGTGGGGGGCATGTTACAACTACTACTCGAAAAAAATTGCGAAAACTCGCGAACATCAAAATGGAGAAAATCCATAAAAAACATGGGACCATCGAATTATTGAATTCAAAATGATTATACTTCCTACTCCTCCTCAAATAAGCGAAAACTCGTGGAAATACTATCAGAAAAGCTACAGAAAGAGAATGCGTAGAAAATCGGAAAATTTTCTGACGGTTTCGGTTTCGAAAATTACAACAAAAAATAAAAAGTTGATCGGTGGACTCGGACTCCCAAGTTTATGTTCATAACCTATTGAACTTAAATGTAGAAAATAATGTTAATTTAAGTTAAGTTAAGTTAATTTAAGAAAATCATAAGATAATAAAATTTAAAAAATATGTTAATGGAATTTCAGGAAAATATCTTTTTATCTCTTATTTTTTTATTTATTATTTATTATTAACAGATTTCGATGAAATTATAGTCAGTAAAATTTCGATTCCTAAATCTAGTGGTGTAGTCAAAGTTTTGAGCTTGAAGTGGTGGGTTGATTGAACGGCATATTTCTCAAGTTTCATTCCCGTATAACGAAATTTACAAATGAAGCATTCGAAAATATCACAAATCCGGTAATGTGATCAAATTTTTTCTAAAAAATTGCTAGTAGATTTTTGATTTTGAAATAAGATTAGTTGGCCCTGGAAATGGAGATTTATCCATGAAATTTGGCGTCCTAATAGACTTTATGAATGTCTACCTGACGAAAAAAAAAAAAAATAATTCCAATCGGTTGAAAAATGTAAGTTTTATAAGGGTGCTTCCATCTTAAATGGATCACACTGTATTATTTATTATTTTTACACCATTATATCTAGTATATTATTTCAGTAATATTATAATATTACATAGCAGTGGATTTGTTTTTACAGGTGATAAATCCGTAGCGCTACAGAAAATTGAACACCATATTTCAATATCATCCAAACATATTTTTATCGTCAAACCCAACTGATCCAACTGATCTTCTGGGTAAGTTAAAGGCATGAAACATATATTGCACATTCACTGCTCACTACCCTAAATTTTGCCCCTAACACACGATTATCAATGAATTACATATTATATTATATACCGTTTCTTTTCTTTTGGAATTTTTCGAACTCATTATACCTTTTCCATTTTTTTTAGTCCGCCACTGCTTTGATGAAATCGACTGAATATTAAATTGAAGTGCATCCTCCTAAGGTGTCAGATAGTGAACTCCGTGTATATTCCCAGTACTAGGAAATCCATTGGGAGTGTAATCAATCTGCAATTAAAGCTGGACGCTCTGCTTGAATAATGTGAAGCTTGGGTTTGCTGTGGCTGACATTTACATTAAATTCCTGTCGGTCATGGTAGAAAATGGTATAGCCTATAGGGATTGGTACCGTAATTTGGAAGTTATTCACCGCAGCCGATGTCCGTCTTTCAGTAAATTCCTAGTTTTTCTTAGCAGGTAGATGTACGGACTGTGTCAGTTGTAGATTCATCATAAGTCTCGAGTGATTTGGCTTCTGACAAATCTCGGTTATCTTTCGATAAGTCGTATTGTTTGAAACGTTGAAAGGAGGTTAACATTTGCCAGTTTTGAAAAAACATTTACCAGTTTTGAAAAAAACATTTACCAGTTTGAAAAAAACATTTACCAGTTTTGAAATTAGTAGCTTAGACAAGCACTTTTATGATTGACTTCTTCTAATTTTTGATGAAGGCGCACAGATTATACTCGATTTATGAAAAGAGATGTTTCGTTATACAGTATGATGTAAATATATTGAATAAATTCTTAATTTCAAAATACGTTATTTTTTATTTTTAAAAGCCCATCTAACGATTGTTAGAAACAAGAATTAGCCGCCACCACTGTAGTACGGAACTTGACTCATTTATATTACTGACTCATATATGGGATGATGGAAATATTGGAATTTAGTCATAAAAAGACAGTTACGAGAGAAGGTTGTATTTATTTTGTATGGTACAGTTTTTGGGGAAAATATATGTTATATTGTGGTGACAAGTGACTTTTAATTATTTGGATTATTACAAGTGGTCAATTATCTATATTCTAATATCTCAGAAGTGTGGATAAAGAATCAGTCGCGTTGTTGTGATCAAGTGATTGTACGAAAATGCCGAGAAAACACCGAAGAATAAGAAGCCCTAGTTCGTCAAGTTCATGTTCGTCAACGAGAGGTTCTAGTGCAAGTTCGACGTCGTCTTCTTCAAGCCCAGAAGCTACAGAAAGCCGTAGAAAATATCAAGGAAAACGAGTATCGAAAAAGTCTGGATGTATAAAAAAGTCGAGACTTTCGCGGGGATCCAAAAGAGTAAGATTGTCTGATAAACAACTAATTGATATCGGAGTAAGTACTGCATTAAATTCCTTTCGCCAAAAAAATAATAGTAATAATCTTGCGAGTGTTATTCCCGAATATGACCCCAAAAAGGACACTATTGGTGAATGGTTGAATATTATCGACGAGCATACTCAATGCTACGGTTGGGATGAAAATACTGCAAAATTTCAAGCACTTAATAAACTTAAAGGTACCGCAGAAAAGTGGTACCACAATTTTATCAAAGATGAAATTGGATGGGCAAATTATTCATGGGCAAAATGGAAAGAAATTCTGTGTGAGGTATTTCAAGCTGACCGAAATACTTATGCACTTTTCATGGACATAGCTAATCACAAACCTCGCAGGGGTGAATCTTTGTATTCTTTTCATTTCGACCATCTGGCAAAAATAAACAAACTCAAATCGAATTTTTCTGAAAGTGATAAAGTCTCTCTTATTTTGGGTGCAATCGACAATGAAACAGTATGTTCCTCAGTGAAAGCGAGTGGTATAAACAAACTGAATTCATTGGCTAATTACTTAAAGGACCGAAAATATGACGGCCCTAGTATTAACAAATCTTCTATGAACACCGAACCACAATACCACAACTCCACTAGAAACGTAAAATTTCAAAATAAATTTCAAAATAGAGTGAGACCTGATTGTTACAGTTGTGGTAAATCAGGCCATATTAGAAAGAATTGTGACTTCCAGAATGCTGTCAAAGAACATATATGTAAAATTTGTAAAAAATCAGGTCATTTTGAGGCAGACTGTTATACGAAGAAAACGAACTACCATCAAAAGGAGACTCAGTCGAAATTAGATGTGAAGGTGATATCGACTGGATCTAAAAGCAAATTTTTCAGAAATATTTCTATTAATAACAAAGACGTTTCGGCTTTCATAGATTTTGGAAGTGACTGTTCAGTGTTAGAAAGACATGTTGCTGAGCGTCTTACTCTAAATATTTCCGATTTGAATAAACCCATCTCACTATCCGGATTTTTGGGACACACTGTAGACATTCAGCAATTTGTTGAAGTTAATGTGGATATTGGTGAGGTATGCCTTTATTGCAAGCTATATGTTATCGATGAAGGTCTAGGGTCCAGTGAATGCATTATTGGGAGAAACTTCACTGAAAATAAAGAAATAAATTATTGTAGAATAGGTGATGAACTCAATTTCTTTTATGCACACCAAGGAGTCAATAAAATAAACGAAATAATCAATTTTAATGAAAATAATGCAATTCAGAAATTATTATATGATTATCGTAGTATTCTTTCCGTCTCTATTGATGACCTAGGTCAAATGATTTGCTCACCTATGAAAATAATTTTGACATCAGATAAGCCTATTTCTCGAAATCCATATAGGATGGCCGAAACTGAAAAATTAAAATTAAATGAGATCATCTCCAAATTATTGAAGGCAAATATTATCCAAGAAAGTCAGTCCCCCTACGCAAGCCCCGTTCTTTTGGTAAAGAAAAAGAACTCTGATGAAAAACGTCTCTGCGTTGATTTTAGGGCACTCAATGCTATAACAGTAAAGGAAAAGTTTCCACTACCTAGAATAGAAGACCTCATCGATAGATTACGAAACTGTAAATATTTCAGCAGTTTGGATTTCAAATCGGGATACCACCAAATTCCCATGCACCCGGATTCTGTAGAGAAAACAGCATTCGTAACACCCAACGGTCATTTCGAATATCTGAGAGTTCCTTTTGGCCTTGCCAATGCACCTTCCGTATTTCAGAGAGCTATGTATACACTATTTGGTAGTATGATATATGAAAATGTTATTATATATTTAGATGATGTTCTCATTGTTTCAAAAACTAAAGAAGAGAACCTAGATACACTCAAAAAAATATTTCAGCTACTGCTAGAGCATAACGTTACCCTTAATTTTCCTAAATGCTTTTTCCTCAAAGAAAGCATTACATTTTTGGGTTATAAAATAACAAGTGATGGTGTGTTGCCTGATACGCATAAGGTTGAAGCAGTCAACAATTTTCCACAACCCAAGAGTGTTCATCAGTTACGCCAATTCTTAGGCCTGATAGGCTACTTTAGAAAGTTTATTTTCAAATTTGCTGAGAAGTCGAGTGTATTAACAAAATTGTTGAGAAAAGACGAAAATTGGCTGTGGACTGATGAACATACAAAGGCTGTGGAAAATTTCAAAAGAATATTGATGTCAAGCCCGATATTGACAATATTTGACCCGAATCTAAAAACTATATTATATACCGACGCTAGTCGGGACGGATTAAGTGGAATACTCATGCAAATGACCGGTAGTGGAGAAAAACCAGTGGCGTACTATAGTAGGCAAACATCTGCACTAGAAAAAAAATACCACTCTTTCGAACTCGAGCTCCTTGCCATAGTAGCTAGTACTGAAAGATATCGACATTACTTACTGGGAATTGAATTTATTATTCGTACAGATTGTAATGCTGTTAAAAATACACTTAAGAAAAAGGAAGTTAACACTAGAATAAGTAGATGGGTTCTCGGCCTTCAAGAATTCACCTATCAAATAGAACACAGACCAGGACAGCAAATGCGTCATGTCGATGCGTTGAGTCGTAATCCACTGCCTAGTGGAAATGAAGGCTCTAATGTTGAATCAGTTATGCTCATATCTGAAGGGGACTGGTTAGCTAAGGTACAAGATGAAGATTCGGAAATTAGAAAAATAAGAGAGGTTTTAGAATCTGGAAATATCGAAGAGGAAAAAGATATTTTTAATAATTACGATTTAAGGGCAGGTAAAGTTTTCAAATTAACAAAAAATGGTCGAAGGTGGGTTGTACCTAAAAATTGCCGTTGGCAAATAGTACAAGCAAACCATGATGACATGGGTCATTTTTCAGTTGAAAAGACTCTTCAGAGAGTAACCGAAAGGTATTGGTTTTGTAAAATGAGAAGGTTCATTACTAAATATGTTAAATCTTGTCTCCATTGCCAGTATCATAAAGTGCAAGCAGGAAAGAAACCAGGGTTTCTATTTTCCATCGTTAAGTATGCTCGTCCGTTTCACACATTACATATTGACCACGTTGGACCGTTTGTAGAAACTAAAAATGGTAACAAATATCTATTAGTAATTGTAGACTCATTTACAAAATTTACTTTTGTTTGTGCAGTACCTGATACTAGAAGTAGATCAGTGATCGATCAGTTGAATAATGTTATCAGTATTTTTGGATCCCCATACCGATTGATCTCCGATGCTGGAAAAGCATTCACATCTTCGAAACTTAGGAAGTTTTGCACTGAAAAGGGAATACGACACTATCATACGGCTATAGCTATGCCCAGAGCAAACGGACAGGTAGAACGTTTCAATAAAACCATTCTTGATGCAGTGGCAGCTAGTGGGGCCAACATTGAGTCCAACGAGTGGGACGAGAAAATTGATCAAATTCAACTTGGCATCAACAGCACGGTGCATAAAACTATCCGAAGCAGCCCGGCGGAGGTTTTCTTTGGCATCAAACTGAACGCAACAGGTGATCGTTACGTAAATCATGTCATGGAAGTACCACCCATTGACGTGACGAAACTTAGAGAAGACGTTAAAGAACGTTTGGAGAAAAACAGAAAAAAACAAGACGAGTATCACAACGCCAAACGTGTTAGAGCTCCAGAGTACCAAGTAGGCGACAAAGTCCTAATCAAGGTTATGAACTTCGACAGTGATGGAACTAGTAAAAAGTTGAGAGAAAAATTCAAAGGGCCATTTACAGTGCAAGAAATAATGGGAAATGATCGCTATAAGGTCAAAGATGA
Source organism: Chrysolina haemoptera (assembly GCA_958298965.1). Taxonomy (NCBI): domain Eukaryota; kingdom Metazoa; phylum Arthropoda; class Insecta; order Coleoptera; family Chrysomelidae; genus Chrysolina; species Chrysolina haemoptera. Next base: position 47,528,528 of record OY282586.1, on the reverse strand, counting down.
CCTTGGATTAGAGAGATGTAAAACATCTAAACGATATGAAGCAGTTATAACAGCAGAGCACATGAAACCGTTCATCACCAGAACCGATGATATATAGTGAGTCACCAAAGAACCGTAGTAGTATTTATGCTGAAAATTTCTCAAAACTAGCTTTCACAAGCCTAGTCGGAGAAACACTTCTAAAAAGTACCGTAGAAGTGTTGATGTTGAAAATTTCTCAAAAACTGGCTTTCACGAGCGTAGTCGGAGAAACGCAGCATCAACACACTTCTAAAAAGTACCGTAGAAGTATTTATGCTGAAAATTTCTCAAAAACTGGCTTTCACGAGCCTAGTCGGAGAAACGCAGCATCAACACACTTCTAAAAAGTACCGTAGAAGTATTTATGCTGGAAATTTCTCAAAAACTGGCTTTCACAAGCCAGTCGGAGAAACACTTCTAAAAAGTACCGTAGAAGTGTTGATGTTGAAAATTTCTCAAAAACTGGCTTTAACGAGCCTAGTCGGAGAAACGCAGCATCAACATACTTCTAAAAAGTACCGTAGAAGTATGTGTTGAAAAATTTCTCAAAAACTAGCTTTCACAAGCCTAGTCGGAGAAACGGAGCAATACCAAAAAAAAAAAAACACTTGAAATAAAAGAAATATTCTTGTTTCAGGTTGTCACCTTGGGGACAAGGACTATGCAGGATGGCCGAGTGTTAGAAACAAAAATTAGCCGCCACCACTGTAGTACGGAACTTGACTCATTTATATTACTGACTCATATATGGGATGATGGAAATATTGGAATTTAGTCATAAAAAGACAGTTACGAGAGAAGGTTGTATTTATTTTGTATGGTACAGTTTTTGGGGAAAATATATGTTATATTGTGGTGACAAGTGACTTTTAATTATTTGGATTATTACAAGTGGTCAATTATCTATATTCTAATACGATGTACATGTAAGAGACGTTACACCGGCGTCTACGAATCGTCCAACAGCGATCATGTTACTTATTGAGGGTAAATAAAATTTAAGACTAGTTCAGTTTTATAAGATCTTGCGTAGTAGGGCAAATAAGTCTCAGTTTCTTGACAAGATTTTTTGGGTTCATGACCTTCCACAATCTGAAAATGAAAAAAATTTTAATCCAAAAAATCATGTCAAGAATCGGATTTCCTCCACAAAATCAAACTTTCAATCAAAGTCTCAGTTTATTATACCTAGAGAGAGTCTTTGTAACTAGTGTTGTTTTATGTAATAAAAAATTCCTTTTTGTAATATAAAATTATTTGATGATACATGAGAATGAATGGACAACAAATTTCAGTTGCAGTCATTGGTGATGGGAATTGCTTATTCAGATGTTTGTCTTATTTTATTTTTTCAACTCAAGAATTATTCGATTGATAATGGTGAAATTCATTGAAGATCGTTGGGACAATTTGAAATAATTTATATGTGGAGAAGGAGTATACGATATACAAATGTCAAATGATGAAGATTATTAAAACCCTTTATCGAAACAACGAATCTATGGAGGTCAGGTGGAATTAACTGCTTTTTTACATATTTTTCGTAATATAAAAAGAGTCATACCTCAAGATAATAGGCCATCTGTCATACATGGAAATACTATATCTAATTTTCAATCAATACTGAAACTCAGTGGTATAGTTGATTCTGTAAAATATTGAAGATCTCAAAAATTCAGCACTTGATACAAACTAACAACGGAAATTTTTTGTTTTTCGAAAACTGTCAATGAATGTGCAAAAAAATATATGCGTCAGTTAAAAACTAACAGCGTCAGAAGTGAAACTTTTTGGGTCAATTTATAAAAATATTCAACAACGATTCAACAAAGATTTAAAAATCTATGGATCCCATTGGTTGAATTCTGTGGAATTATTCAAAAGGGCCAATCAGCATTGCTAGATCCTTAAATCTCAAGTGATAAATCTTTTTATAAATTGACCCTTTATGTTATTGGAAAACTGTCAATGAGTGTGCAAAAAAAATACATTGCAGTAAAGAAAAATTGACTTAAAACTATAATAGAAATGATTAATAATATGAAGTATATGTACATTGTTATGTATATGTACATGCAAGTGAAACTTCCTTAGTAATTAATACGGGATAATTTGTACATTTTTATTGATTTATATTATAAATAATTTCTATTATAGTTTCAAGTCATTTTTTCTTTACTGCAATGTATTTTTTTAACACTTATTGACAGTTTCCGAATAACATAAAAAGTTTCACTTCTGACGCTGTTAGTTTTTGACTGACGCATATATTTACTCCTGGGTATACAAAAACAATTTATTCTTTAAAATACAATGAAATTATAAATGTTCAAGTTAATGACCTTCAGCAACGATGCAACCTGAAAGCCGGGTAGTAAATTCTTCTATAACGTTTTTAAGAACTTCAGAGGTTATTTGTGCAGTCTCTGTTCTGATGCGTTCCTTCAACTCCTCTAGACTAGATCATTTGATCGATTCTGATAAACTTTGCTCTTTAAATATCCCCATAAAAACCTCTAACGGAGACAAATCCGGAAACCTTGGTGGTCATTCGATCTGTCCTGCTGAAACCACACATCATTTCTTTTTGGAAATAGATAGATACCGATCAACAGTTATACGTTTTCCTCGAAAAAGTATAACCCTATAATCTGGTTGTTTAAAATTCCGGCCCAAACATTCATATTTTGTGGATATTGTGTTGAAAAAGTATAACCCTATAATCTGGTTGTTTAAAATTCCGGCCCAAACATTCATATTTTGTGGGTATTGTGTTCTATGCTCCTCAGTATCGATACATCTGACGGTTTACGTGACGGATGAGCTTCATCGGAAAAAATACCTTTTGTATAAAACTTCGATCTCTACTACACCGTTTCATCATGATTTCACAGAATTCAACTCTTCTATCAAAGTCATCTTCTACAGGTCTTGGACCAGATGAACTTCATACGGATGCCACTCTTTTTATTCTAACTCTATAACAACAGTCGATTGGTGTGAATTATTATATAGTTCGACTTGCCTCAGCTGGTATGAGGGTTTTCTTGGAATGCAAGTTTTTTGGCTTCTGGAAATGATTTCGTAGCACTTTTTGGGAAATCTTCAACATGGCCCGTTTTTCGAAAATTTCCCTCAATTTTACTAATTAATAAATAATATTAACCACTCCAATGATACTACATATATCGACTAATTTCAGATTAGGGCGTAGAACTTTTATTAGTTAATACATCTCTTTTTTCTGAATCAACGAAAACAATGGAAGATACCATGATGTTTTATTCTCAGTGGTGGCATTATCATAATTTAAATAATTCATACATAATTTTGGTTGACTCTGTAAATGAGTATTTGAATAAATATACTGTTGGATAGACAATAAGTTGAACTATTGAATGAGGTGTCACATGACTCCTGTTTGTTGAAAAAAAAAATTGTCAGTTACGTCATTACGTCAATATCTCTTATATGTTTATCATGAAATGGGTCTTCGAAAACTTAAACTCACCTGTTCTTGGGTTTTTGTTGAAAAGTCGTCTATTTTTGAAACAACGAATTTATTCATTCGCATCATAGTAGCAGAAGGTCTGTAATTTATTAATTTTATAGACCTGTTTTTCTGAATAGATGTACCAAGTTAAAAAAACAAGAAAATTTTATGATGTCATCTGGATAAAAAATTTGTAACAGTTAAAACTGTTGTTATTTCCGTCAACCAGTTGCAGCCTCACTAGCACGGATTCATCATGCCAGGTGGGTTGATTTTTTTCTGAAATACTTGACTTGACTTCAAAACTCAAAACTTTTGAAAATTTGACTTGACTCGATTTACGGTGTAAACTACTTGACTTGATATCAAGTAAAATCAAACTACTTGATATTACTTGATAGCGATCTGTGAAATGCACACCGAAGCGTTAAAATAGGGGATTCACCGAGGTTACAGCAAGCAGGCCCCCGATTGCTCGATGACGACGTGCTGTTGAATAGTACAGCAGCGTTAATCAAGGATAAACAGTGGCGGCTAGAGAATAATTGTTTATGTCTGATTTAAGTGATTTGTCCGTAATGGAATCGGAACCTTTCGAAAACAGCGGCTCAGAGTATATCGTAGATGAAAAAGTGTCAGAATTTGATGACATATTTCAATAATAATAATAATAATACTTCCTCATAAACACTCGCAGAGTGTACCCGAAGGCATAACCTGCGCTGGTAGAGGACGGCTATTATTATTATTTGCCGTGGCACTTCGGGGCAACTAACTGATTTTTGGTGGCGTATTTACTTTTCAGCTGCCGGAAAACCCGGAAAACCTACAGCACACATCGAAGCAGAAAGTGCAGGATTGGCGCCATCAATGGCCAAACGAGTTGAAGTTAATAAAGGTGTATCTGATGAAATGAAAAAAATTACAGATCATTTCATAGTCGAGCAAGATCCTAAGAGTAATAAAAATAATGAAAAACAAGGCAAATGTACCCTATGTACGGCGGTTTTGAAAATGAAAAACTGCGGAACATCTTCACTAAGGCGACATTAGAGGCGACACTAGAGTCTACGAAAAAAAATTTTGGTTGATCCAGCCCACCTAATTCCGGGGCAAATACCTCTACAGGTTTGAATAGGCATAGCACCATTTCAGTTTCGAGTTGGCTTGATAAGGTAGAGCAATAATTACATTTTAGCTATATCTATGTGGTTTGTGACACAATTGAATAATCTACAGGTCAAAAAAATGTCCACATCTTATTTTCTTTAATTTTGAATATCTACAAAAATGTATAGGGTTCAAGCAATCTAGTAAGCTATAATTTCAAAAAATATAACCTACGCTATTTTGCATCAATATACAGGGTGGGTCACGGTCGATGGTACCTTAGACGTTTACGAAGAACGGGACATAGGATCATTCTGAAATTTTGGTTTCTCAAGTAGTTGCTCTTGGTCTATCGATCTAAAATATTTTCAGCAATGCAGCGTTGCCGCTTATACCAGAAAGTAGCAGCATCTTTCTTATTTCAAATGGGCCACCCTGTATATTACCGCATTTTTGAACTTGTCATTCCTTTCTGATTGTTTCTGCCTCATACTCCCCTATACCTATCTCTAACGGTTTTTGAGATATTGGTTATTTTCCATATTTTTTATCTAAAACATAGCTCGAATTGAATGTTTATTTCTGCGGTATTTGGATTCTTAGGAAGTTGCAATTTCGTGTTTAGTTCATCAAGATCATGTACATTGATTCTGTATAGAGAAGTTTGTTCTGCGTTATACAGGGTCGTTCAAAATTCATGATCTTACTGCTAGATACGAAAAGGGTTGAAAGTGCGTTTTTTTAAATGGAACATCCTGTATATTATGAAATATCCTGAAAGATGACTAAATTCCTTTCGAATTGATATATCATGTTCCTATACCTAAATAGCCAGAATTCCGAGATAATAGCAATTTTCAAAAAAAATCGATTTATTTTTCTCATATTCATCTAAGGTGGCTATTAAATGTCATAATGGTACATGACATTATGAGAATTTGACAATTAGTGCACTATTAATAATACCGTTTTGTGTTTCTTAACGAAAGTGACTCAAAAATAATTGAAATGGGAGGAAATAATTATTCAATCGAAGTTCTGATGAAATTGTTTATTCTTCATAGAAAATGTGAGGGAATTATAGCAAGAACGAGCAGAAAATTCAATGAAACGTAACCTGATTCACAACCAAATTTTCTTACCAAATCCCCCTTTGCTTGAATTAATTGCCTTAAATTTATCTTTATTCTTTGAAAATTTATGTACTCGAAAAATTTCCGACAATAATTCAAGCACTTGGGAGATTACAAGTGAAAATTTCACACCTAACTTTTGTAGCCAATCAAAAAATTCGTTCTTGTGTAGATACCGTGGCAACCCTAAAAATTTCCGGAAAGTTTTATCCTCATGGGTACCCTGGGCGAAATTAATAAGTGGAAATTTTTCTGTCAAACATTTGACATGTGACAAGTTGATATTTTGCTTTAATTTACAAATGGAGGTCTAGTTTTCATATGAAAGGAGATAATTATGTATTTACTAGATAATTGGAATGTGTCTGAAAATATTTTCTCCACGATTATTGTAGAAATTGTCAATTCTGAAATCATATTTCAGAAGAAGTTCAATACACCATTTGTCACAAGTTTTTATCACAAGTCTCGTAGCTCAGCGGTAGTGTTGCGGCCTATGAGTCGCTAGGTGATATAATGAAATGTCCGGCCAGCGTTACCACCAGCGCGGGCGGACTACAGCGCTCTCTTGCGGGGGTGTCTATGTTCGCTTGGCAAGGCGCTCTTTTGTTACCCTGACCGGGGCGAAAGAGATGCTACTATTGCGCCCATCTTCCCGTCCTTCCCCTAACCCCTTGGGTTATGTAGAAGGTGAATGATGTTTGTTTATTTATGACATGTCATCAATCATGCAATGTAAAAATGTGATAGTTTACAATAAAAACCTTTTTAGTTAGTTAGTTAGTCGCTAGGTCAATGGTTCAATCCACGATAAGAACATAACTTTTTTATTTTTTTTTGTTCCAAATTTAAACACATTTATTGATGAAATTTTTGTTAAGTATTTTACATATCAATATTTCAGTGGTTATAAATAGTTCAGGTGAAACCATCGTTAGTTATTTCTTATGAATTGTTGAATTATTTTCATTTCTCGGTGTGAAATTTTCTTACCGAACTCCCCTCGTGCTTGAATTCATTATTCATTTCCGGTAATAATTCAAGAACTTGGGAGATTACAAGTGAAAATTGGTATTATCTCGGAATTCTGGCTATTTAGATATAGGAACATGATATATCAATTCGAAGGGAATTTAGTCATCTTTCAGGATATTTCATAATATACAGGATGTTCCATTTAAAAAAACGCACTTTCAACCCTTTTCGTATCTAGCAGTAAGATCATGAATTTTGAACGACCCTGTATAACGCAGAACAAACTTCTCTATACAGAATCAATGTACATAATCTTGATGAAGTAAACACGAAATTGCAACTTCCTAAGAATCCAAATACCGCAGAAATAAACATTCAATTCGAGCTATGTTTTGGATAAAAAATATGGAAAATAACCAATAGGTATCTCAAAAACCGTTAGAGATAGGTATAGGAAATTATGGGGCAAAAACAATCAGAAAGGAATGACAAGTTCAAAAATGCGGTAATATACAGGGTGACCCATTTGAAATAACAAAGATGCCGCTACTTTCTGGTATAAGCGGCAACGCTGCATTGCTGAAAATATTTTAGATCGATAGACCAAGAGCAACTAAAGCAACCAAATTTTCAGAATGATCCTATGGCCCGTTCTCCGTAAACGTCTAAGGTACCATCGACCGTGACCCACCCTGTATTTTTACTGTTATTGCGTTTTGGCAGTTAATCAGATTAGTACAAAAATGTACTAGTTTTTCGAGAAAAATCAAGTAGGTAGCTTGATTTACAAGTACTTGATGTGTAACTACTTGACTCGACTTGAATTTCAAAAATAAATACTGGACTCGAGCTTGCCTTGATTTCACGTCTTTTCAAATAGTTAGAAAATTAAGTCAATTAGTGAATCTCTAGCAACCCTCAGAAGTCTTTGAGAGCAGTACATTATTAAAATTAGCTGGGCATCAACTTCACCATCATTTTATTTTTTTCTGAAGAAGAAACACTTGACACACCCTTTTTGTGTTTGTTTTCTATGACACGTTGGTATCTGCACTGATTTGAAGAACCTGATACGGATTTCTGCAGAAGTACCAATACGTGGGCTGTTCAATGATATTGAGTAGACTGAAAATATATTTGCAATGATGCATTTGAAAATCGCCACCGATACAAATCAGTTAACGACCATCAAAGATGGAACGAAGTGGCGACTATAAAATATTTTCAGATTTATCTTGCCACAAAATCTCTTACATCACTTATATTTATTAGATGCGTGTTTTAATTAAGTCGTTAAATAATAAACCTCAGTACTTGTTAGGACAACTAGATTAAAAGCAGCATTAATTTAAAGCAATTAAAGTGCCGCTAAATGGCGAATAAATTCGACAAACGACGCCGTTTACATTATGTAATATAAGTGCTTCATATACAGGCGTCATATGTAAGAAAACACACAATACAAATAATCAAGTTGGCATTTGGAAATCATTAAATACATTGCGATCAAATTCCTTTGACAAAACAAGTATTTCTATGACAAATACACTCGTGTCATGGAGTTTTTCGTGAAAGAACACGCACTTATCTCAAAATATTTTATTACAATTTTGATGTATCAGGGACACCAGTGAATCTGATTTTTTTAACGAGCAGCCGAGTTCAAAAAAATAGTCGAGATCACCAAAGTATTTCGCGCACGAGATGCAAACAAAATTTTTTTTACGAACGTAAAAAAATAGGTAGTATAAAATTTTATTACAATTTGAAAAGTGCTAAAAACCCTTACTTATATTGTTGAATATTCAGAAATACATGATTTCTTGAATGTTTGCTTGATTGAGGACCATAGGTTAGAATATGAAAATCCCATATAATTTACATGCAGTGTGCGAAATAGGTATTTCGCACACGGTGTCATGGTAACAAAGGAAAATAAAAAAAAGTGTCTCTTTGCATATTGCTGCCAATGCGCGAACCTTGTCATTTTTTGACGTTTGTAGAAAAATTTATTTTTCAAATTGTAGCAGAGTAAGTAAGTGAGATAGTAAGTAATGGTGGAAATAAGTTTGAATTAAAATGTCAAACAATTAGAACAATGTTTGAAATGTTGGAAAGTTAGGCTACTAACTCGTCAAGTGTACGTTCAAGAGCCAAAAAAACTAAAAAAACATCGTGCGTCCGAAGGACGATGGAAATTGTTTAAAATTTTAATTTAAAGCCCACATGCCGAACTTGAAATATGTATCTGGAATAATTGAAAACTACAAGATTTTACGATTTTTTTTTGTTGATTGATGAATATTTTTTTATGGAACGATAGACCGGATAGACCGGAATAATAGACCAGTAATACATTATATAACGGTATATTCAATGTTTGTCAGTTGTCATTTGTCTGACTTTTCAAAAATGTCACATGTGACACGTCTGTGACCATAACCTGAAAAAAGATAGTTCTGGCCTCAGAGTAATAAAAGACATAGCCCTGCCTATACCTACACAAATAGCTGTTTTGAAGCGAACATGAACTATCCTTTTCTATAAATTTTGTGTGCGAGGGGGGTGACGGGTGGTGAAACGGTATGGATAGTTTGTTTAGACAGAGTAAGAAGGTCCATATTACAAATGAATGAAATGAGCGGGCATACACAAAACTACCCGATTGAATACGGACTTAACATGTATAAGGCCCTCGCTTGTAAACAAACAAAGTTATGTTGCCTTCGAGACAAGGATGGAAAAGGCCACTCTATTGTCTTTTATTACTCTGAGGTTGTGGCACAGAGCACAGAACACAATACACAATACACGTGTATATGTGCCTGTGGACTTATTGTGTTCATGTTACGTGTACTTCGTGTACATCCGGTCAGTATCGGTAACCCTCATCATGGTGACGCGCATATTCGTAGGTCATGTCAAGTGGTTACTCTTATTTTACACGGAATATGGAACAAATAGCGTACCTAGTCACATTGTTAGGGTGAGTTCCCAATGCATCGTTTTTGCTTTCCTCGTCGCGCGTCACGCATTCTGATTGGCGAATTTCTGACACGATTTACCAATTCTCCAATCAGAATGCGTAAAGATGATGTGACGCGTGACGCGAAAAGCAAAAACGATGCATTGGGAACTCACCCTTAAGGTACAAGGTACAACGAAGCAAAAAATAGTACATGTACCTTAAATAAGGTATGGTTGCCAACACAGCGATCACAGCTACTGCACCGGCTCGAGTGGTGGAAATGGAAAAGCAACATAATTACGAACTATCGATTTGGTTTCATTCTCTTTCTTTTAGAATTATACGCTCGATGATACAATAACACCAGTCCACAGTGCTCTTGATGGAGTACCACTTCAATAACCAGTCGCAACCGCTCAACGTAACGGAAGAGAAATAAAAGGAAAATGAGCCGTCATAATGCGTATTCAAACTATCGATAAATCAGCGGCGGAATATTAACTATGATATTAGTGATATAGAGCCGGAATAATTTACGTAGCGGCGGCGTTAAAAATCTTAAGCACTCGCATAAATCAAGAGTGTACAAACTAACTGCTGAATTCATTTTTCAAAGTGATTCAACATGAGCTCCACAATAAGAGAATACTTGTAACACAGTGGCGCTCGCCGGGGTATCATTCGCAATCAAAGAGAACCAACAATTGGGGTGCAGAAGGTCCGAGATATCTACCGAAGAGTAACATGATTTCGACATCAAAATTACCACTTCTTCAATTATATTACAAGAGAGGATATGATGTGAATCTGACAGAAAACTACTACTTTTGAATATATCGGGTGGCCATGTCACGCCATCTGGTTATCTGGTTACCATCTGATTATTTTATATATATATAAATTTGGGTTTAAGATATATTGTCTGAGAGATATTTTTCGATCATTGTCCATATTCATAGTATCTTTTGAATTTCAAATGAAGTACCTACCTCCCATTTTTTCATTATTTGAATTTATAAATTCATTCTGAATCCAACCATACGCTATAATATGACTTAATTTATTAAAAGCTTTTACTCACCTAATCTGTTGTAAGTTCTGTTGTTCTGCCCCTCTGACTATCTTCCATAAAAACCGATGAAAATATAATAATTTCAAAAACTTACCCCCCTCCCCAAAGGCTAGATAGAGAACTTGTAAAAATTTAGAAAAAATACCGACGGTTTCTGAAATTGAAGATGACGAAACAAATAATGTCGATCGGGGGGAAGGGACCTCACTTCTTCTCGAAAAAATTGCGAAAATTCGCGATAATGAAATCGGAAAATCCGTGAAAATTGTGAAAAACATGGGACCATCGAATGATTTTATTTAAAAAAATTATTCACCTCTATCTATTTCCCTCCCAAAAAATTGCGAAAACTTGAATAATTCAATACAAAATAATTGAACACCCCACCACGAAATAAATCGGAAAAATATGTAGAAATTATGAAAAAGATGGGATCATTGACTAATGTTTTTTTTTAAAACGATTTTACTCCACTGTCCCCCTAAAATCCAGAGAGAGAACGTGTAAGAATTCGGAGAAATATCTGACTCTTTCAGACGTCGAAAATCACAATAAACAAAAAGGTCATCGAAGGACTCGGTCCCATTTTCCTATTCGTCAAAAAAAAAAATGCCAAAATTCGCAAAAATAAAATCTGAAAAATCCTTAATAATAGTGAATAACATGGGACCAGCGAATAATTCAGTTTAAAAAATTTTACCACCCCCCCGAAAATTATTATGAAAATTCGCGACAATAAAATTGAAAGAATCTGTAAAAATAGTGAAAAATATGGAATCATCGAATAATATAATTCGAAAAGAAATTACCGCTCTGCTTCCTGAAAGCCAGAGGGGAAACGCGTAGGAATTCAAAAAAATATCCAATGGTTTCAGACGTTGAGAATTGAGGCAAAAAATCTTGATCAGGGGGCTCGGACTCCACCCTTTTTCGAAAAAAATTACGAAAATAAAATCAGAAGAATCCTTGAAATTATTAGACATGGGACCATGGACCGGCGCCGCGCCTACTGGATATTGATAGTTCTCTAGACTTTTCTGCAGATGTGATTCCCCCTGAACTATTTGTTGGGATTCATCTCAAAAACGAAGAACAAAGCGTTGTTCCTGTTTGAGAAATATTCTAGAAGATGGTTGATTTGATATTTTGAACATAAAAAATATAGTAATTTCCATTTTTCCATTTGAAAACAAATCATCAATTGCTCTGAATGGATGCAGCATTTATTTATATCGGTAGATAATTACCAATTCTACTCAATTTTCATGATGAATTGGGTCTTTTTTTATTTCCAATGACTACTTCATCAATACTTTTTTAAATTTGTTTTTCTCGAACTATATTGAACTTTAATTTATTTCAAATTGTGAGGTTATGTTAACATCCAATTACGTCATATGGTTGCTTCCGGCATGGAATGACAAATTCAACTGATGAAAAAAATTGTTATTCTATTTGAAATTCGAAAGTTGATGTAATTTTTGGTGGAACTGAAATGGACAGTAAGGGAAAAATGCCTGTAATATTCATATTCAAAACTAAAATTCACATCTCTGAAAATAAGTAAAAAAAGTAAAAAAGTATCCTCGTCTCATTGTAATAACTGAACCAGACAAGATAAAGAATTGGAACATAATGACGTGGAAGGCGATTGAGTATAGAATTATTTTTTTATAAATTGATTTTTTGATATGTAATTGTGGTCTCAGGGGCGGTACCAATATGAATATTTTGAATAGGAAGGGCGGCTGCTTTGGGCATCACAGAGAAGATATGTTCATTCTTCATTCATCCGTTACTGATTGAAGTAATAAGAAAACTTTGAAATAATTTGATTTAATTACCCAGGAAAGTTAGTGTAAATGTTGTTCAAAATGTTCAAGTGAAAAAATGTTTTTTGTGAAAAATTATTTTTTCTTATAGTCTTATCGCAAAAGTCCTCACGAATATAGTAGATGTACATTCTTGTTACCACAAATCCAACACGTCGTCCAATCCATTGATTCAGATACGTTATATCAATTTTCCTTGTTCTACATTATTCTTACCTGTTTGATAAAATTTTCCAGCGTATCATGATACAACTGTCCTATGATATGATGACCAAGTATACCAGTCAGACAGAAACTGTGTAATTCTCTCGATACCAATGTGGATTCAATTCACTCCATTTTGATAGTTCGCATTTTTTACGGAAAGTCAGAATAATTTGAAGGTTGGAAAGTAGTGAATGTATTATTTGACCAAGAATAATCATAATCCGAACCATAATACTTATTATCTTATTACGACCTTCAGAGGCATACTAAGGTCCTTCAGGGGGATCCCAACTTTTCATTATCACAGTTAGTCTCCCGCAGAGCACGAACAAGACTGTAATATTGAAAATGCACTGGCAGCAATGCTTATATTAAATTATGTAAGTTGCACCTTCATCTTCTACGTTTTTTTATCGGACTCGTTCAATATATTAACTCATTACATTATAAAAACACACTGGCTTTTGTTGACGCAGATGCTTTCTTGGAGGCGTTATATTAAGTTTTTCAACTTTGGCCAATGTCTATTTTTTTCCCGAATCTAGCTGAGGATGGTTTCATTTTTGATTTCGATAAAGGGTGATTCCATAGTGCCATCAAATATTTGAAGGGGATTTCCCATGTTCTAAAATTGTTTTCATTTCCAAATAAATGGTGTTTTGAGACTGACATCAGAGAATAATAATTCCATTCATTCCATTTATTCGACGAAGAGCTTACAGAAACTATTTGAAGGCTATAAGTGAGGTTAACTTTGATATATCATCTACCAAATAAAAAGAAATATACGAAAACCAATACACCCTATTGAAATCAGTTGTAAGAAAAAGTCTGTTAAAACTTAAGAGAAACTATAGGTTAATTCCATTCCGTTGCCAAAATGTCATCCAAGTAGACTAGGCAAATTTGACATCTCAGGTCCCTCAGCGCTACTTCCATAGGTCTCTCAAAGGCCGCGGGAGCATTACATGATCCAAATGGAAGGACTTTGAATTAGTACAGCCCATATCTGACAGATAATGATGTTTTGAATTTGTCAGGGGGATGAACTTCTACTTCTATGTATTCGATTTTTATCTATGAATTTAAAAGCCATTGAAATAAACTAGCTAAACTTCAATATATAGTAAGATAGTAAGAGATATTCACCAAAATGTCACCCAAATCGAGCGAAAAGTACGCGCGAACCATGAAGATGACTGCCACAGTTGCAGTTGAAACGTTTGGGAATTTTAACCAAAGACGACCCCCAGTAGACTTTTAATTTTTGTTTACGAATACTTTCAATCCATTCAAAATTTGGGTAACGTAATTTTTGTTGTTGTAAAATTGTATCTTCCGTTAACCAGCTGTCGTCCCCTTACGAACATCTGCCCTCAAAAGTCGAAATTTGCGAGCCAAGGATTAACGAGGTATTACCTTCTAACGTGCGATTCCTAGCACTGTCTCAGGTCATCAGAAAAAAATCTCTAGTCTCTAGGATTTGAAACTACACGGCCAATAGCATCATTGGCTTTGAACGCGACGGTCTCAACCACTCAGCTACCTGGCCCTAATGTCATGGGTAACGTAATGGCTCGATTATTGATGTACAAACTTTTCTATCATAACATTTGGAGATTATGTATCATTCAGAATATCTCACCAGTCTTGAGTTTCCATTATATATACAGGGTCTTTCCAAATAAGTTCAGGGGGTGAGTGTCAAAAGTTAAAGGTGGTAAACAAAAGCTCAAAGACCTGTCATTGAAAAGTTACACGATTCCAAAAATGGCAAATTTTTTTTTTGCATTTGTGAAATTGTTAAGGAGTTGAAGAGATGGCATTTTGTGGGCGTGTTCTAACAATAAATAAGCCAGCTTTGTATATATTTTTTAAAATTTTGTTGTGACCTTTCAAAGGTTCACTTTTTTGATATACAACCCCTATTCCATTTTTATAGAATATCAAATTAAAAATACAAACAATACAAAATTATGTGTATTACAACAAAGAAACCAGAGCAAAGTTATAAAAATTGCTCGAAATTACCACCTCTAACCATTCGACAAGAATCAAGTCAGGAATAAACGTTTAAATATTCTGGTTGTATTTTGGATTGTCTCGCAGCCTACAATGATGTGATAATCTACACATTCACTGGGGGTCATATAAACATAGGACTTGAGGTGACCCAAGATACAAAAGTCAAAAGAGTTTAAGTCTGGAGATCTGTGAGGCTACTGTTGAGGTCCTGCTCAGCTTATCCAACGATTCGGATACACGTCGTACAAGTACTGACAGGAACCACACTCGTTGTCGAATAGCTAGTGGAGAAAATGTGTATAGGACTATAGGATGCACCATTTAGTCTTAATGGTGGGAAATACGGTCCAAAAACATTTTCGTCAATAATTCCGAACCACAAGTTAGGTGAAAATTCATATCGGAACTGACCTTCTTGAATTGCATGTGGGCTATCCTAGGCCCACAAATGATTGTTATGAATGTTTGTAATTCCTTGCCTGAAAAAGTTGACAATCCTTTAAATTTTTCAAATTAATTCATTGCAAAAATTTAATAGTACTACTTAATTCCCGACGATCTTTAATCATATTAAGAACCTATTTTTCAGTACCACCGTTCTTATTACTCGTGGACGACCTCAATCAGTTTTTCCTTCTTTCTCTTTCACAGAAACGTTAATGAAGACGTGCAAAAATCATGTGATGAGGTATCTCGCGCTGAGAATACATCTCTGCATAGAGCCATGAAGCTTTCAAAGAATTTTCGTTGGCACGACCATACATTAAATGCATATCGGCCATTTCAACGTTAGTGTAATTATTTATATTGAATATATGAAAGGCCCAATTGAACTGTCAACTACCACATGAAAATAAAAGCGATTTGACAGCCACCTACTAGATTTTTTTTTTCGATTGCATTTGTAGAAGATCTGTTCATGCACGAAGTACGATTACTTTCAAATCAAGAAAGGATAAATGAAGATTTATGAATTGACCAAAATGATCAGATAAGTTTTGATCTAGTACATAATAGTATTAAAATATATATCAAACTTCCAACTGATCTCAAGGAACCGCCAACTCATGTCACATGTTAGGATTATACCATAATTGAAATATGTAGATTAATTTCATCAAGATTATAATAGTGCGTCCACTCTATTTTCACCTCATTGAAATAATTTGTTTTTAGTTATGAGCTTGATTTATAAGATAAGAATCATTTATGTTTCTTGGTATGAAGTCATTATTATCCAAAATGAAGCTTTACCTAAATTCATTCAAATGGAGCAGATGTTTTCAAACTGCTCTAAACATTTTTCAGAAGTATCTAAAGTGAAAAAAGAATTTACTATAATAACATATTCATAACGTAACATAACACGATTATTGTTAAGTGATAATAATAATAATAATAATTGAGTCCGTTGTGGAGAATGAGAAGTGCCGAATATATTGGAACTACTCATTCCCCACCCTCAGGCAAATACAAGCCAATAAGCCTGATGTAGTCCTCCTCGACCATCAGAGTAAGACGATTTTTGTCATGGAGTTTTCGGCTCCTGGTGAAACGAACATCGTCCGAAAAGAGGAGGAGAAACGGACTAAATATCGAGACTTACTCTTCGACCTCCGCAGGCTCTACCCAAACCATTCTGTTAAAATGGTGGTTCTGATTATACGGGTCCTTGGTGGAATAATGGACACACTGCTCTCGAACTTAAAAATCATACCGGCTTGCCGTAATATGGCAGAAATCTTAGCCGGACGAATGCAGAAGGCCGTCATGCTTGGTTCACTGCGTCTGCTCAGGGCACATGATTCTCGGACCCAGTAATCGCTCACCCCACGGACGTGTGGAGTGGTTATCTGGGTAAACGATTCAGCGCGCCCTCCGGATGTGTCGGAGCTCGGGAGACAGGGTCTGACTGGAATATCCTTTTAGGAAAAACAAATAATAATAATAATAATATCAACAAAATGTTATGATCGATACTTCTTACAGGATATAGTCTATCGACTTTCAGACATAAATATTTTAGGAACTTTTTCTGTACTCCTTCAATTGACTTTTTTCGTAACCGTAGAATCCACATCAAAGATCCATATTCTAACGTGGATCTGGCATAAGCATATACAGAAATTTCAATGTAACATTGCATTTTATTTGCGTCAGCAACCGTATTTTTGATATGCGTGATGAATGTAAATGTACTATCATATTATATCAAGGTATTCGTTTTATTTTGTCAATGATGTATTATGTTACATATCGTCGCATTCGGTTGTAAACGATTATCATTACAACAAAGTTGGGTTAAGTCTAATTCGGACTGTACTTGCAGACAATCAGTAATGCTATCGATCTTATAATATAATTTGAGATCGCCTGCAAATAGTAAGCTAGAAATATTTGAAGAGAATCATTGATAAAAATGAAAAACAGAATAGTACCTAGATTGGAACCTTGGGGCATGCTGGACTTATCTACGTATGAAGCAGATTTGAAGGATTAATATTCTACAAATTGTTTCCTCACAACTAGATATTATTTCATAAAAAGTACACTATATTACAATAATTTTGATGATATGACAGGTTAGGTAACGAAATAATATCAGAATATATTCTGTACGCTCAACTGTATCAGTGGATGACACTTTGGGTTATGTCTATAATATTGTTATCCAATATGATTTCAGTATATAAATAAATGAAACAATATCTCGAAAGGAATTTTATAGATATTTTTGATATATTTCTTGAAATATTATAAGAAAGAGAGAGAGAGCATAAGACAACACGTCATAACTGTACTTACTGTAACCAGTATCGGTTGTGATACGTAGAACAAAATCAGTGATAATCGCAACAACTCTCGATAAACATGCTGGTACCGACAAGTTATTTTAAATATTCCAAAAGAAGAGAAAGTTGAAGTATAAGAATTCAAGATCTCCATGTAGCTTGTACCACGACAATGTTCAAAGATATTTTACGGACCACCCGAGCTTACAAATAAGTTCGGGAATTAATAAGAATGGCACTCAAATTAATTAATAACAGATTTAATGAATGCTCGTGGTCACTTAACTATAAAAAGAATTACCGAAATGAGACCCTTTACATGGTGGGTTATGGTCAGTTGACAAATTATATATGATAAATAAGAAGTATGCGCGGTGACACTGATGAAGTTAGTAATAAAAAATAAGTTCTCTCTCTTGGATCAAGAAGCTCTTTTTGTGAAGAAATGGTGAGAACTAAAACAAATTAGACAAATGTGAAGCCATGATTTCGCAAACACATTTCCATTTCCATTCTTCAATCAGTTCTTGAAGTTTTGAATAAACATCAAGTCTTTGTCATTCCTAGACTATAGAAAATGGTGTCTATGCCAGTTCAACTATAGGTCCTTGGTTCAACTCGGGTGGTGAATCAATGTAGCTCCAGTTTCATTAGCATATCATTCTCTTCTTTTTAGTTTCCCACCGATTTTTAGATGGAATCTTAAAATTTCAGTAATCTGATTTTTTTCACAGAGGGATGAAAAATATATTTGGGAAATACTTATCTATTTGATACTAAAAGAGCGGTATTTCAGTAGATATTCGTTTTTTTTACAGGGGATTGAAAAATATATTTGGCAATATCTATTTGACACTGGAAAAGCGGTGGAAGTCAAGAATAGAATGTGAAGGAACTAATATTGGGATACACCTTTAGCACTTAGCTCTGTCACTGCGCTGTCGATGATAACGATGTGAATACGATTGCCTAAATAACAAGAGGGCTTCATTTGATAATTCAAAGAAATTTCATGAAAATATAATCATCATGGTAGTGAACGGAAATGTGGCTCAACCGAAATGGTATTTGTTTACGATGTGCATGCCATGGACCGAGGTTAGAACTTTTATGTAGGCTTTATACAGGGTATAACATAAGTACGTTGAAATATTCAAGTGACGTATTCCTGAGAAAATTTTAAGAGAAAAAGTCTATATAAACTTGTGTCCGGAAATGCTTCGTTTCGGACATACAGGGTGTTAAAATTGAATTTTTTTTTCGCTTTTTAAAAATAACTTTTGCACAAAATTTGGTACCCGAGGTTTTTTTGGCGTGGGAAATCATAATTTCGTATCAATTTTCATGTAACATCTAGAGGGCGCTGCGTACGCTGTCATTATTCGTTTCAAATTGCCCCAACATTTTGGACAGTAAACTTTTGGTACTTTTCCCACACCTTTTCCAAGTAAAAAAGGTACATTTCCTCAACAACGCTTGAGGTGATCGTTTTCGAGATATTTATTATTTTCTATATTGATGCATGTTACACTTAGCTCCTAGGGCGCTAAGTGAAGTTGCTCAGAACATTACAAAAACTAAGTATGTGGTAGATCTCGTCAAAATAAACAACTTTTTTCCTATAAAATGTTTATCGAAAAATGATTCGTTTTCAAGATACAGATTCACTATGGACAATCGATGTACGTCCTTGTTTTATCAATATTGCTGTTAATTAATTTAGGCAGAAATTTTGTAGCAAGTATAGGTAATTCTTCTTTTTTCCAAAATTATCATTTCAATCGCGACAAAAAAATATTATGATCGATACCTCTTACAGGATATAGTCTATTGACTTTCAGGCATAAATATTTCATGAAATTTTTCTGTACTCTTTCAATTGACTTTTTTGGTAATCGTATTCGAACTTGGATCTGGCATAAGCAAAATACAGCAATTTTGATGTGACATGATTCTAACAAACTATCATACTTGTGGTCTAAAACGAGTGATTTAAGAACTACAGGTACTTCACTTAGACCATGAGCCACCAATATGAAACCCTCCCCCCCCGTGGGAATTTATGACTTATACTTTTTTTGTTGGTATTACCTACCAGATTGAGAATTCAATTGTTTGCCTTTTTTAAATTACAGCATATTCTGGAAAATAAAGAAAAACTGGAAAACTAAAAAGAAAAATTGTTTTAGGAACTGAGTCTTAATAATTTTTCAGTCAACATTGTAACATAACCTATTGTTACTGCACTCTCCCACCGATGATACTTTTTTTTAATATTCAAAGAACAAATATATCAGATTATATCACTAATTAAATTCTTGAAATGCAAGAATCAGTTACCTTTTTTGACGCCATTGTTGTTGTAATAAACAATGGTAACCACATTAACTTTTCACTTCACTTTATAAACAGTTGACAAGACAGTTCACGTGTAGGTTGTGTGCTGCCGCTGTCTCTCTTCTACTCGGACGCATCGGCCGATGGAGTGGAAGAGAGATAGTTGTGTCACAAGCCGAACGCTTAGGCTAATCGTGCCTTGTTCCGCGCTCTCGCTTGCATGCTCGGTTCAGGCGGAACGTGACAATGAGTCATACTTTTTCGTGCGTGCAGCCGGCGTTCATCGATGTATAAGACGTTATCAAGTCTATATGAATGATTACTATAATTTTCATCACAAAAAGTATGGAACTGTCCAATTATACAGGAAGGCCATGAACTTGAATAATTGGGCAATTGCTCGTGTCAGACGTCGTGCGACAACGAAAAGCTCATTGAGTAACATAATATCAAATAATCTGCACCAATTACTTCAACTTACAATCCCAAAATTACAGTTCTTTAAAACTCTCGAGTTTAGAGATATTCTCTGTTTTAATCGTCGTGGGATACCCTGTATATGATATCATTTTCAAGTTTTGAAATCATTATTAAATGCATCTGCATGAATTGGACGTCCAATGGATGTTTAGTAGTAATTAGACATACACAAGTATATATACCTGTTCAATTTCTTAAAAATGAAATAGGAATGAGGTTATTGATCATAATGCATTAATTGTTTATTATATGTACGTACAATGGATGTACATTCAACATCAATGGACGTTTGGACTTGAGTTGGACGTGAAACGGACATCCATCGGATGTCATATTGTGCTGTGTAGAGCGATTTGTACAAATAGTGCAGTTTTATGGTCAACTTCTAATCATTAACTTCAAACGAACAAATGATAACCCCAGTTTGTTTGCATGTCGTTCCAGTGATAGAGTCATCCAACAGTCTGGAAATAACTCAGAAGATAGCAGTGGTCAATGCAGCAGCTCAATCACCATCAGGCCTGCAGTAAATAATACCGTCAAAACATCTGGTCTTATTGAGTTGATAAATATCGGTAATAGTTGTTTCATGAACAGTGTTATGAAGTGTTTATCCAACACAAGATTTTTGTTGGATTATTTGAAGAATAGTACATATATGTGTGATATAAACACCAGTATCTCTAGTATGAAAGGTGCTTTGATCAAAGCCTTCGCAGTGGTGATCAAGGAAGTATGGTCAGAAGATTCAACACATCGAGTAGTGGAAATACCTCAGAAGATAGCAGTGGTCAATGCAGCAGCTCAATCACCATGAGGCCTGCAGTAAATAATACCGTCAAAACATCTGGTCTTATTGAGTTGATAAATATCGGTAATAGTTGTTTCATGAACAGTGTTATTAAGTGTTTATCCAACACAAGATTTTTGTTGGATTATTTGAAGAATAGTACATATATGTGTGATATAAACACCAGTATCCCTAGTATGGAAGGTGCTTTGATCAAAGCCTTCGCAGTGGTGATCAAGGAAGTATGGTCAGAAGATTCAACACATCGAGTAGTGGATACATTTCCATTGAAGATTCAGTTTGAAAGATTTGCGCCCCGTTTTATCCGTTATTCTCAGGAAGATGCTCAGGAATTCTTTCGATACCTGCTGGAGGGTCTGCATGAGGACTTGAATACGATCACGGAGAAACCTCAACCAACATTGACAGAGATAGATGATGAATTGAGTGATGAAGATTCATGGTCGAGATTCTTGAGGATGGGAAACTCGATTATTTTTGATAACTTCTTTGGTCTGTTAAAATCTACATTAAAATGTACCTACTGTGGTCATAGTTCAGTCTCCTTCGATCCATTCTGGGACCTTTCCCTATCTATACCTCAAAGATCAGGTCAATTACGATTATCACAATGTTTGGATTCATTCAAAAAGGGGGAAACTTTAGACGATGACGAGAAGCCGACATGTGCAAAGTGCAAGAAGAGAAGGAAGTGCATAAAATCTTTATCCATTCAAAAATTCCCGAAAATTTTAGTGTTCCATTTGAAACGTTTTTCTCAAACAGATAGATTCCGAGGAAAATTGAACGTCGTCATTGATTTTCCTTTAGATGGATTGGATGATTATGCCGCAGACAACGTACCTCCTTTTCATTAAAGTCTGTATGCATTGTCTAATCATAGTGGGACTACCTACAGCGGACACTATACAGCCTATTGTAAACATCCATATGAGAGCACGTGGCATGAATATAATGATTCGAATGTGTTTCCAATTTTATGTAAATCCCTCGTGAGCAGTGATGCCTATGTTCTCTTTTATGAGCAGGAAGGCACGTAATCACAACTTTTGGATCACATTTAGTTTTTTTTTAAATTTATGTTTCATATTTTTATCAATCTGTTGATTGAACTGTATCTATTATTATTATATTGGTTTAGAAGTCAATGAGAGGAGACTATTTCAAAAAAATTCAAGTATTCACCAACAATACGTATAAAATCAACATAATATTCATTGCAAACGCCATGTACATGTAATTCACAATGCCCTAGGTATTTCTTGAAATTAATAGATCAATATTGCAATTACAATTTCCTGACCCATTCATCATCTAACAATAAATGTTTGTAATTCTGTTTCGTTCCACCAATATTATATTCCACTAAAGCAAAAAGACTAAAATTATTTATGGCTCTTGATGATTTCAGTAGTAAAATGTAATAACACTTTTTATGTAGGTTCTCATTATTTGAAGACAGAAGTCTGATTTAGTATTATAGGTAGCTGTAATGGTCTAGTATATCTACACTGCTGGATATAAAACAATCTGCGGACGGTATACAGGATGTTTCAGAATAAGGGGATACTTTTGGGTTCTTTTGTATTTTGAACAAAGATTGCAAATATAGTAAACTGGTTGAATGATAATTCATTAAGCAAAAATTATATTTTTCCATTGTCAATATACTGAGATGCATTTTTTCATGAGAACACCCCACTAGATAAATTATAGTGAACATGAAGTATGAATTTTCAACAACCTGGAGTGTGAGATATCTGGACTTTAATCTATCACGTCGTCCTGTTCATCTACTCTCATATTTATCATAAATGTTAGTCCGAACAGCATGATGAGAAGAAGCTACAAGCTTCGTTTTGTTGAAACCAAATGTTTTGTCAATATAAAATTTTCCGTTTGAAAGATTCAAATATCAGTTTCCATTCAGTCTAACATCAATAAAACATGTTCCTACCTACCTGTCGCATGATACTTGCCCATATATGGTTGTGATTGTTAAATTCTTCAGCAGCAAAGTGCTCCAGAAGCCAGAAGAAGAGTGAAAGTCCACACAGTCTTTATTTACATTTCTCCCCTTCGATGGATGCTGATTTGCCGACAACCCAATAATTTTATTGGATAAAAATAATTTTGCTATAAGACAATCCAATAATTTTGGGATTTCAACTGTCTACAAACAGCTCTGTAGTAACATAAAATGAAATAAAGAACAATTTATTAATTTTTCTACGTTCATGCAAAAAACGTTGAACTGTATTTGGTGGAAAAACTGTCTCTTTATTGCACTCATCTGTCATTCTACTATAGCGTTCTGTCATCATGACAGACATAAACTTTGAAATCGACGCCAAATTTAGCCCATTTTCTGTGAGATTGTATTACGTTTTAAATAGTTGCATATTTCATCATATTCATTATATAATGTACTATGAAATTACTAGAAAATGCAGTTCGTTAAAAATAAAATTATTTCCTTCGAATATCCTCTAAATTACACAATATGTTTTTGAATTACTAGCAGATAGATTTAAACAAACAATGTCTTCCTTACAGTTTAGTGCCACCTAAATAAAACATTTTCTTGTTTTGCATGAACGTAGAAATAATATTGTATGAAACTCGTGCAAAAAGAGTATTTGTCCAACGAGGCCATCAGGCTGAGTTGGACAACACGTCGAGTGCAATAAACACCTACTTTTTGCACTTGTTGCATAAATAACTATTATTATCTATAACATCATTTTACAAGTTGGCACAACAATACTAATATTCATTAATTAATTTTATCTTATCAAATGGAACTAAAATCCTCATTATATTGTTTAATTGACTACAATAGGTTTGTTCTGGTTCTGAAAAATATTGGATCTGGGACGTCAGGATCATGAGCAGTTGATAAAGAGCGTTCTGGTTTGTCGAGTACAAGTTCGGATTGATGAATCCCATGTTCTGGGACCGTCCTGAACTATACTGAAGTGTTCTTGCTTCGAGCAAGAACTGATGAGAACTGTTCTCGATGCGCATGCGCATTTGAGTGGCAATACTGGGATTTGGTTTGTTTTCTTGTATATTTTTATTGGTTGTTAAAAGTTAAAAGTTGTTATTTGTTGATTGAGGTTAGATGACATTTGAATTTGATTTTCAGCTGCTATAATGATAAGAATAATAATGGACATGATAAAGATAATTTTATCGTCGTCATCATCATTGTCTTCATCTTCTGACGATAATGAACCAGTTATTGAAATTTTAGCTGCTGCAGAACTTTTGAAACAATGTCCAAAAAACGAACAATTTAGTGAAACTACAGTAGCCTTGTTCAATGATGACGAATTCAAGCAGCATTTCAGGTATGTACCCCTTCATACTGTCTCCGTGTGTGTCGAGTCATTCGCTTCGGCGGTACATATACCTTTACTAAAGATTACATATATCGAATCCAGGTAATAGAATGCATCAGGCTCAAGAATATACGTCGCGTCGTTGCCAATAGCGTTGAACGTTGAATGAGACAGAAGTTTAGATGAGTGCCAACAATGCAATCCTATACAAATAGGTGGGTAATTCCCCACAGGTCTATTGTGTATGTTGATTACTGCCATCAAAAAGAAGGAAGTTTCATCAGGATATCACTCATATATGAAACAGGGATTCTGTAGAATACGGCTACGATATTTCCTCGTACTTATATGTTTTCAAAATTGCATTTATTCCGTAGGCGAAAACGACGGTGACCATGCACATGAAGCCGAACACTGTGTTCGCATTCTCGATTCGTTCCGTCTTGCAGCTAATACTTCCATCAGACCAGAAAACACTTGAACCTCATTATGCCGGAGCTGCATAAAACCACAAACTACAACACCCAATTAGCGGGCAACTTTACTGCGAGCAGCATCTAATTAAGCTTAAGTCGGGTTTAATCTCCTCATTAAGACGTGAGGCTTGCGACTGGCGGTTCTCACACTAAAGTGTTGATGGATTTGTTTTACAGGCTTGTCAGATGCAGATTGTGCTTGATTCATAGACTGCTGCGTTCGCTATGAATGTTTTATAAGGCAGATGACGAGCGAATCAAAAGAACTGCGGATCGCCGACTTGTTTCGTGAATGAAAGCGGCTGTCAGAATGTGTTTTTGTCTATTGTGCCAAGAAGTTCAAACTCCTTATAAGAGTCGGAGTTATTCGTGAGTTTGTACCTGAAGAAGGCAGGTATTTAGTTTTGTTTTCATGGCGTGGATAAGCGGATTAGTGAAAGTCGGTCCATATTGAAATAATGAAGAGACGTCCAAAATAGGTTAAAAAATATTGGCAGGAAGTCCATAACAAAAAATTGGTGATAATCCAGTCCGATAGGGTTTTGAGAAAAGAATCGATTGTAGCACCATCAAACTTGGTATGCTAGTAGCTGAAGCCATGATACACTCGAAAAAAAAAACTGTTTATCAAAATTCCAGGGGTGGAACATATTTTTTTTTCGTTTAAAAATATATAAATAGATTTTTGCTGTAATCTTGGAAAGTATATGATTTATCGAGAAAACAACTCAACAGGGTGAACAACAATTCAATTTCACACCAAATTATTCATATAGTAATTCCTTATGAAATGCGCTCGATTTCTCAGAAAACGTGATTGAACGCCGACATCGAATATTTGATTGGTCATAACTCTGCTAAAAATGATCGGAGAAGAAAAAGAAAAAGTTCATATCATTTCTGAAGATTCCTACCTTCTCATGCAAATATAATGTGCGAGTATTTGAGTACCTAAAATGTGTTTTGTCGCACTTCACGGAGATGTTTGCGGATGATCCGAAAATCATGAATAATTTAGTAAATATGGAATTATTATACTGAAGCAGCAATCCATACGCTCTTTGGACTATATGCAACAATTTTAGAGTAGTGTGACAGGTCCTACTTATACATACCCTGCCTCATTTTCAATTTACCCATGAAATTGGCATTGTCTTCACTAAATGTTGAAAATAATCTCTCATTCATATCCTGCATATATATATATATATATATTTGATAACAATATTGTGAAGTGCAAACCTCAAGCTTGAAATTACATACTTCATTTTTTATGTAGGATGTGTATGAGCGATTATTGTATATATTTCATTTCCAAATAGCTTAAAACTTTCCAAAATAGCTTAAATACCCTACAATTTGATCTTA
This sequence comes from Chrysolina haemoptera, assembly GCA_958298965.1. NCBI lineage: Eukaryota > Metazoa > Arthropoda > Insecta > Coleoptera > Chrysomelidae > Chrysolina > Chrysolina haemoptera. The sequence continues at coordinate 47,502,084 of OY282586.1, read as the reverse complement.
ATGGAACAAATATTGTTTCCACAAGTAGCACAAAATTTTTGGGTGTATATGTAGATCAACACTTACGCTTCACCAATCATGTCGACGCTCTCAGTAAAAAATTGAATAATTCTAAATATGCAATATCACGGATAAGGTCCACAATGCCAATTGAAACTTTGTTGACAGTATACTATAGTCTTGTGTATAGCCACTTGTCATATAACGTCGTTTTATGGGGAAATTCTGTTAACAGTGACCGAATTTTCACAGCACAGAAGAGGATAATTCGATCTATGTTTAAACTATCTCCAAGGGAGTCATGTAGGCCCTACTTCATTTTTTACGAAATTTTAACATTTCCATGCTTGTATGTTTTCAAATGTTTAATGTACATCAAAGAAAACTACTCCAAATTCAAAACAAATTCGCACTATCACAATTATCCTACTAGAAATGGTAATATACTATACATCCCGAAATATAAGAAAACGAAATTTGAACGATCCCCCACCTACCAGGGTATCATATTCTACAATCACTTGCCTGAATCAATAAGAGGGCTGGAAACAAATGTGTTCAAACGCAGAGTGAAATCATTATTAACTTCCAGGGGTTATTATAGCCACGAGGAGTTCATGTCAGATTGCAACTTCGATGAATTTGTTGGATGAAGAAATTGTATGTTTAATATTTTAATATTTTTATATTTTTTATGTGTTTGTAACGTTACCTCGATTTATATTTGTATTACTCAAGTTGTAATTCACGTTCCTTGTATGTTCTGTACTACACGACCTGTCCTATACATTTTTTATAATGTCTGAAGGGATCAATAAATTATTATTATTATTATTATTATTATTATTTTCAACATTTACTGAAAAAATTGCCGGGATTATGGGTGAGTTGAAAACTGAGGCAGGTGTAAAACCCAGTTTTTCTTTGGCATGTATAAGTGAGACTTGTCTCAGTAGCCTTAAATCGTTGCATATGCTCCAGTATAATTATTTCATATCAAGTAAAATATCCATGACTTTCGGATCCTCCGTAAATATCGTAGAAGGGTTATGTGAAGTGGGACAAAACACATTTTAGGTACTCAGATACTCACATATTATATTTGCATGAGGAAGTAAAAGTCTTCAGGAATGATATGCACTATTTCTTTTCCTTCTACTATAATTTTTAGCAAAGTTACGACAAATCTAATTTTTGGCCCTGCTTGTACTTAGCGCGAGCATGAAATGTGACGTCGGCGTTAAACCACGTTTTCTGAGAAAACGAGCGTATTTCATGAGGTATTACTGAAAATAATTCTTTTAGAGAATTGCATTATCTCTCAACCTATCGAAATCGTTTTTTGATTAATCTTATATTTTCTGAAATAACAACAAAAAATTATAATTTTCTTAAATGAAAATTTTTTTAGGTTCCACCCCTGAGTTTCTGGTAAACAATTTTTTTTCTAATAATACATGATGTCGAGATGTCTGTTCACTTTTTGCTCGAGTTGGTCTGTCGATACTGGATTATGAAATAAAGCCTCAAGCTTTTAGAAAAATATTTGATTATCCTTCATACACTAAATATTATTTTTCACTTTTTACTTCAATAATTTTAAAATAAAAGATTGTTCTTACGTTTTTTCAAATACATATTTCGAAATTATATACCCCTACTCCACTATCTAGAACATTTCGAAATTTTTGAAAACTTCCCATTTTTCCGCAAATCCCTCGTAAAACAAACCAACGCTTCGCGTGGGAACCAAATGAATATCGAATACCTTTACATTTCCAACTCCCCCAACCATGACTAACACCTCATTAGAACCAAACAAGCGACGGTGTCGATGACTGAGAGGCCAAAAAATCAAACGCTATGAGTATGCCGGCTCGCGAAGAGGTACCCCGCGTCCTCCTACGCGTTGACCAAATGAGGGTGGCACAGACATCCTCCCACAAGCGGATCACCCTTTAATCTGTTGTTCGCGCGTGAGGGTGGACGTTTGCCCACGCTGTCTCCGCGTTTTTCATTCACCTAATCGAGACGGGAATTTGTTTTGAGATACTGTGATTTATTCAGTGGATATCGATATAGTCCAACCAATATAACAAAAATAAAGCCTGTTTTGCAAATGAATTCTAATAGTAAGCGACTTGCGCCATGACTTCGGGAATACTTTATAAATAACTAAAATCCAAATTGCAACTCAAATTTTTTTTTGTGCAATTGTTTAAACAATGATTATTAAAAAAAAGGGTCCTTTTTTTGGTTTTTTGTAAATATCTCAAAAGGTACTGGACGAATGGCTTTACTCATAAAAGACCGTTTGTAGAGAATGAAAAAACCTACAAAATGGTTTTTGGAAAATCTCGATACGACCATTTTTCGCCGAGAAAAGCCGGAAAAACTCTTGAAAAAAGGCCTTTTTTCAAAAATTCGTATCTCCCTCAATTTTCAATATTAAGAAATAATTTTTCGGGAAATGGTAGCTAATATCATGTACGTTGAGCTCCCAAAAGGTGGAAATTGTCGCTTCAATAGTTTTCCTACAATCATGTTTTAAAAAAATTACAGCCATATTTTGCATGAAATGGTCCGATTTGAATTTTTAAAGCGGCATTTTGAATTTGAGGTTGAAAACTACAATTTATCTATCTCACATTTTTCCATAAGTTTGGAGAACATTGTTAAAAATGCTTCTGAACACAGCGCTTCGAGTGAAAATTCGTCGCCGAGTCGTGCTAAGGTAGTAGTGGAGGGGGCGCCGAGAAGCGACGTCTTCGCTGTATAGAAAAAAGCGCCTTGTGCGCGCAACCGGTCTCTCACTTCTCCTCCGCTTCTCAGCGCCCCCTCCACTACTACCTTAGCACGACTCGGCGACGAATTTTCACTCGAAGCGCTGTGTTCAGAAGCATTTTTAACAATGTTCTCCAAACTTATGGGAAAATGTGAGATAGACAAATTGTAGTTTTCAACCTCAACTTCAAAATGCCGCTTTAAAAATTCAAATCGGACCATTTCCCGTAATATGACGCATCATGCAAAATATGGCTGTAATTTTTTTAAAACACGATTGTAGGAAAATTATTGAAGCGACAATTTCCACCTTTTGGGAGCTCAACGTACATGATATTAGCTACCATTTCCCGAAAAATTATTTCTTAATATTGAAAATTGAGGGAGATACGAATTTTTGAAAAAAGGCCTTTTTTCAAGAGTTTTTCCGGCTTTTCTCGGCGAAAAATGGTCGTATCGGGATTTTCCAAAAACCATTTTGTAGGTTTTTTCATTCTCTACAAACGGTTTTTTTATGAGTAAAGCCATTCGTCCAGTATCTTTTGAGATATTTACAAAAAACCAAAAAAAGGACCCTTTTTTTTAATAATCATTGTTTAAACAATTGCACAAAAAAAAATTTGAGTTGCAATTTGGATTTTAGTTATTTATAAAGTATCCCCGAAGTCATGGCGCCAGTCTCTTACTATTAGAATTAATTTCCACAAAAAATTTATATTGGTTGGTCTAATATTCAAATACTCTTACGGGACTTTTTTGAGTAATGATCAGATATCGTAGATTTTGACTTCATCTACACCAATCGATAGAAGTCATGGAAGTCAGTCCGAAGTTATATTTTGTTATGTTTTGGACTCGCAACTGTCATTTATTAATTTGTTCAAACATTTAAATACAAAAAAATGTAATTTTTCTACAACTGTCAAAAAAGTCCCCTTTTTTGTGTGGTTTGTGTGCGTAAAGTATTACAATGTTTCACTATCAACATACGATTTAATTATTGAACGGAAAAGCGTAAAAAAGTGCACTTTTTTTAACGGCTGTTGCTAGACAACCGACAGTTTCATGCAACAACAGTGACAGATCCGAATAATAACGAAATCCTGTCATAAAGCCAGTTCTCATTTTCTTTGGCAACTAATGACCTATGAATATCTGATATAAAAATGTTTCACCAATAATTTTCTTAGCATTCTTACTATTAAATAAGTATTATCAAAATACCAAACTATCTCGGCGAATATATTCAAAATAATAGCATATACCTCTAAGGAAGTATTGGACCTAATCTACACTAGGTAATCCAAGGTAGCTATGGCTGTTTGGCCGTCAGAAACTAGGTGACAAAAATAATTAATGAAATTTGTGAAATCGGGCCTCTATTCAGATAACGAATTCTTGATAACTATAAATTTAATTTAAGTAGGAATGAAAAGTGATGAAGATTGAAAGGAGAAAATCGTGGATAGTGCAAATATGAGATTTCCTTGACATAGTTCAAAGAAAGAAAAAGGTATTCGTTGCTTCGTAAACGAGGATTGTTTATTTATTTTGAATACAAATCTAAGGAAATGAAAAGTAACTTTGATGGACTAGTTATTCGAAAGTCAAGTCAATATTTATAATAATAATAATATTGACCTCGATGAATATGTTATTTTAATATTCGCTTCAAATTTTTCATATTGCGGGATAGTGTGAAGAGAATGGGATTTCGACTCTGCCGAAATTATTCGTTTCATTTGTTTGAAACTCAACTCTCCGGCATACTCTTCTAACTTTGTTCGAATAATGAATCAATAAAAATATGCCAAATTCATTTCATATTTGCAAAAAAATATGAATTGGTTATTTTTTTGACAATTGTAGGAAAAATACTGTATGAAACTCGTGAGTAAAGTGTTTTTTTACTCGTAAGATTTCTCGTCATGAGCAAAGAAGGTGAGCTGGACATTTTACTATTTGATTAAAATATAAACATTCATATCATAATAAATGACACCTTTTTGTATTTGTGACTTGCATGTACCTACAAATCTACTATTACCACGCCTTCAATTTATTTTCTAGGTCCGCCTCTGAACACAGATGAAGAGTTCATGGAGAGTGAAAAGTGATTGAATCACTTTCAATTCCAGAATCCATCGTTATTGTTGTGACCCGTGAAATATATTCCTATATCAATTTTCTAGTAACATCATCCTTAACGTCAGCTCCATATAATAGTTTAGCTTATTCACATCTCCCACGGACAATGTTTAGAAATTTTTCGTTAATGAGGACGACCAAACCCACAGGGTGCATTGTCTTAATGGAACAATGACACTAATATGAATTTATAAACGGAGAAACAGCCTTTAGATAATTATATGCAAATGTGGCTTTACTTGTACTGTCTTGGGCGTCCCACGTTGAAAATATTTTGTAAATACCGCCGTATTCATGTCTTTTTGCTATTTCGGTATCTGGGTTACAATGTTGTTAAGTCATTGAAAAGGTGATTTTATGTCTGTCTCGATGTTCATTTCGCAGATATCCTAGGGATATTATTGGTTTCGTCCGGTTTGCAAGATAGGAAAAGCATTTACTTACACAATATCTGAAATTGCACAATTTGTATACAGGGTATAAAACGAAATGTGATAGCAAACAATGCTTGTAATGATTTTGGCGATATAATAAGGAAACTTGATTGATTTAATAATTAGACCATTCTTGCCTTTTTCTCTAGTACCAGCCATACGCACCAAAAAAGTGAAAGCAACTTGTGATACATCATTGGAAAGCTTGTCTTCCAACTAGCATAAATATGATAATTGATGCTCACTGCAATTTTCCTATACAATATAGGAATATATTTGGGTCAAAAATCCATCAGAAAACAACTAATTTCTTGGCTAATACCACGACGAACGTTGAATTACATCCAATGAATTTCCGTGCAGAGTTCCTACAAGGTTTTCTCCGCATTTGCTAGTTGCATGAAATATGTTAATTGAAACTTTTGGACCACCTATAGATCGATTTCTGGGTTCTTGCCCTCATCAGTATAGGGTAGGTCTCTGCAGACAATAACTAATGTCTGCAACAAATGGTCCAATTATCAATCCATTACAAGGCAGAAGAATATGATAATTATATTATTTTATGATATTACTATCGCATCTGGCAGACGTTGTACTGTCCCATAATCTTGTCTATTGATGTGTATATTTTTGATTCGCTGACTAAATCTTCCAATATAATTTTGTCAATGATTTGTCGGACTCAATTAGTCGCAGACAGTAGCTACTTGTCCTATCAAAAATCGTTAATTTTGCTATAAAAAACATTGAGAGTCACTTATCGGGATGAAAACTAATCCACAGGGTGTTTTCGAAATTGGGGCAGTTAAGAAATGAGTTGTTATTTTGAACATAATCTAACCATAAATGGCAAGAATTTTCGTTTTTAAGCAGTAAAAAATCTTCGAAATTTTTATGAAAATTTAATGAAATCGCTTTCAGTTACCTTCGTTTGGGAGTCACTGGTTTGATTTTCCAGGCCACAGCGTGTCTGTCCGCTGGCAGTGTTTCGGCGCCGTTTGCGCAGGCTGTAGACCTCTGATCAGTGATTCAAAATATTTTTTTTTTGAAAAAAACGTTTCCTTTCATTTTGTTTTGTCATTTTCTACTCCCCATTTCATTTATTGTTGTTGTTGTTGTTAGTTTCGGAAACACCTTGTACAGTGACCGCCAAAAAGTATGTACCATATGGGAAAAAAGTTTATTATTAGTCAATCGGTTGAACCGGTACGAACAACCCTCAGAAGTCCTCAAAATTATGTGCCACTTCACCCCTCTTCCCATATGCTAAGGATAACATCTACCCCTCCTAAGAGGTTAAACCACGAGGGCTACAAATATCAATTGAGAGTGTCCTTCTTGATAATAAAATTGACATAATTTTTCGAGTTTTCATATTATTTACTGGAAGAAAGATATTCAGGATGAATTGGGGTTTCTTTTCGGTTAGAATTGCACGAGTGCATAAAAATTATCTATTATTTTGCAAGAGTGTTATCAATAAATTGCACGAGTTTATTTTCATATTTTTGCGAAAGAGCATGAGTCCAAAGGAGGAGAACTCTTTTACAAAATATGAATTCATACACTACAGTTATTACAGACAGCACAAAACATATTAATTAAGATCATACTAAAAAAAAGACAGACTATTTTCTACCCACCTACTCTATAAAGATACTGACCTGCTTAATATAAAAACACTATTTATTTAGCAATCATTACAACGAATGCACAGTACACAAAATAAATTTACGGTGAAAAAAAAACAGGATCACCAGATCGACACTAAACAACAACATTCAAGTTCATTCATTCAAAAAATCTGTAACCCAAAGATCTTTTATGTATTTTGGTCCAAAATTCTTCAACCTTATCCCAGCTGACCTTGGAGAAATAAAAAACCATAAGACCTTCAAAAAGGTGGTGAAAAAATTCATTTTAGAAAACCATGAAAAATTTTGTTAGTTTCAAAACCAGAGAAAGGAACTGTTATTCTATTGACTCCATAATGTATCTAAGACGCATAAACTGATAACCAAACCACTGTGTTTCCGTCGGTTCTTCCTCATTGCTACAATGAACCTTCATTTTATTTATTTTTTGTATCATACGCTCGCCCTTACTACACACATAATGCAAATTCGAAAGCACATGTAAAGGTGTGGAAAAGCAATACAGGCATATTTGCCTAGGCAATATCCGCCCCTGAACCAGATGCTGCTGTAAACGAGCAATCGAAATATCTTGTACTTTGTAAATTTTGTAACATGAATTTTTTATAACTTGTAAATTTTTTGTAACTAGAATGGCAATAAAAATTGAAATTGAAATTGAATAAAGTGTAATTTTTTTTATAAGATAATACCCTTGAATGTAACATTATCTTTCGATATTTTTCAGCCAGGAGTTTCACAGTTGATAACCAAAAAAATGGGAATTCTTTAATACTTATGTTCAAAAATAAAGTTGCGCAGATCTTTTTTTCATAAACTCTTAAATAGATAATTTTTGAAAATTTATATCAAATAATCATACAAATACATTGTTCATAATGAAGAAATTGATTAGTTATATATTATACTTAGAGGATTTTCATGATCAGAGAAGTTGTCATATCCAAGGCATTATGCAGCCATTTTGTGAATGATGTTCTTTCATTCCCTCCTGACCTCGATTTTGATTCGTATGTCACAACTGAAAAAATGAAGCTTCTTCAATCCTTCTCGAATCAAAGAGGCAAATGAGGCCGCCAGGTGACATTTCAATCATTCTCGTACTAATTGCTTATAACATCCATTCGGCTTTTCAAAGCAGCTGGGAGACGCATTCCAGAGTTTGAAATGAGGCATTCTTCGGAAATTTTTCGTAATAGCGGACATGAATTGAGATTTCAATCAAACAAACGACATTGAAATAGCCCTATTACCGAATTCAGAAGTAACAGCTGAATAACTTTGGGTTGTTATTGAACATACTGAATAAATTACTTGAAAACCAAAAATAAGGTCGAAGGCTCTGGAATCCACCATATGATAATGAGAAGGAAAACTACTATGAATCTACGTTCATCTAACGCGTCTAATTAGTACTAATGTTTGAATTCATGTTTTTTCCTTGCTTTGTAAAATTTGACGATGAGAGTTTTCAAATATGACAGGGGTACCATGTATTCTCGAACTTGTACGTATGCGAAATCAATTAACGGTTTCACACCAATACACAGAAAATATGTTTTTCTACGTTCATGCAAAAACCAAAACTTTATTGAACTATATTTGGTGGAAAAACTGTCTCTTTATTGCACTCGTCTGCCATTCTACTATAGCGTTCTGTCATCATGACAGACATAAACTTTCAAATCGACGCCAAATTTAGCCAATTTATTGTATTACGTTTTGAATAGTTGCATGTTTCATCATATTCATTATATAATGGACTATGAAATTATTAGAAAATGCAATTCGTTAAAAATAAAATTATTTCCTTCGAATATCATCTGAATTACACGAAATGTTTTTGAATTACTTTTATCAGATAGATTTAAACAAACAATGTCTTCCTTACAGTTTAGTGCCACCTAAATGAAACATTTTCTGGTTTCTGCATGAACGTAAAAAAAATATTGTATGAAACTCGTGCAAAAAGACTCGACGTGTTGTCCAACTCGGCCTGATGGCCTCGTTGGACAATTTCACGTCGAGTGCAATAAACACATACTTTTTGCACTTGTTGCATAAATAACTATTAATCGCTCCTTCATTCGTGTTCGAATTGAAAACGAACGATTCCAGAATAACACCCCTGCAAGATTGGTCTTTTGTAAAATGTAAAATGTGCGGAAGTGTAGAAACCCTGGTATATCTCCATATACCTTGTAAAAGTTTTGGTGAAACTGGGGAACGGACTTCTGCCTATACTTGCTTTTGAACGATTACTAGATTTTCAAATTAACCCAGTACGATTGGGTTTTGAGGCGAGAATCGATTGTAGCACCGCCAAACTTAGTATGCTAATTGTTTGAACCATGATAATCACGAAAAAAATTGTTTAGCGAAATTCCAGGGGTGGAACTTTTTTTTTTCGGTTTAAAATATATAAATATATTTTTGCTGTAATCTTGGAAAGTATATGATTTATCGAAAAAAAAACTCATTAAGGTGAAAGACAATTCAATTCTCCACAGAAATGATTCCTAGTAATTTCTTATGAAATGCGCTCATTTTCTCAGAAAACGTGTTTGAACGCCGGCATCAAATTTCAATTTAACCGTTACCGCCGCTGAAAGTTCTGGCGGAGCCGAATATTTGATTGGTCATAACTCTGCTAAAAATGATCGGAGAAGGAAAAGGAAAAGTTCATATCGTTTCGGAATACTCATACCTTCTCATGCAAATATAATATGCGAGTATTTGAGTACCTAAAATGTGTTTTGTCGCACTTCACGGAGATGTTTGCGGATGATCCGAAAATCATGAATAATTGAGTAGTGTGACAGGTCCCACTTATCGATGGCAAAAAAACCTTTGCTTAACTCCTGCGTCATATTCAACTCACCTATAAAACCGGCATTCTCTTCAGTAAATGTTGAAAATATTCGCTTATTTATATCCTGCATATATGTTTAATAATACTGTTGTGAAGTGCAAACCTCAAGCTTGAAACCACATACTTCATTTTTGATGTAGGATGTGTATGAGCGATTATTTTCAACATTTACTGAAGATATGGTCGGGAGTATGGGTAAGTTGAAAACTGAGGCAGGAATAAAATCCAGTTTTTTCTTTGTATAAGTTGCATATGGTCCAAAAAGGTACTGATTCCTGCCCCAGTATAATTATTTCATATCAACTAAAATATCCATGACTTTCGGATCCTCCGTAAATATCGTAGAAGGGTTATGTGAAGTGGGACAAAAAATACATTTTAGGTACTCAGATACTCATACATGTTATATTTGCATGAGAAAGTAGAAGTCTTCAGGAACGATATGCAGTTTTTCTTTTCCTTCTACTATAATTTTTAGCAAAGTTATGACAAATTTAATTTTCGGCCCTGCCGGAAATTGCAGTGGCGGGTTAACAACTTCACCTAATATGAATGGTCTAGGAGGTAGGTACAATAAATCCTTTGAGAATTGTTCATTTCAGGAAAACCAAACGCATTGAATGACGTAGTGAAGTGAAATGATTATTTCCTTATGTGGTCGCTGGATGTTCAGAAAAGATATTTGGAGAAACTGAAAGAAACGTTCGTAACACATTATACTGTGGTTTTGATCTGTGTTTATTACAATTTGATTGTAGCAGTGATGTTAATAAGGACTTACAAAAGTTTCAAGAAGAAGCATTTTAGAAAGGTGAAGATGGTGAAATATGCTGATAAATAAGCCATGAAATGTGGCTTATATTTAATTTTCAAGTTCCTATTATATTGAAAAAACAGTTATTATTGATTTTTCGCAATCCATGAGTCTGCATATGATAGATATTTTAATTATTAGACAAGGGCGAGTTCACACCCAAGGCCTTTTTTCGGACCTCCTGATTCCTGACTATATAAGGTAACATCAAATCCTTATATTTTTTTTCGGTTCTCACGATGTTTCTTGAATATTGTAGCATTATCTATCTCGTGTAAACAAAAATAATACAATAATATTATGACAAATCATTCACTATTTCTATGGGTACATGGCCTAATATTTTTCAGCCTCGTTGTATGTCTGTTAATAATTCTACATTGGAAAGTGTTCTGATGTAGCCGTCCGCCTACGATGAATTCATGAAATAATTTGTACATTTTAATGCATTAGTGTTTGATCAAGACAGTTACCATACACCCACGCTTATGTCTAAATCATTACCACTATATCTCACTAAGATGCCTTAACATATTAATTGATGATTATATTCTTGTTTATCTGATCCAAATTCGGTTTGAATGATTGATTCTCTTGAATTATTTATTAATTCATTAATCGATTATTGATTGGATGTTATTATTTATTGGATAAAGTTAATTGAAAACAATTAACGATTTTTCATCCAAAATTGAAAACCATTGATAATGAATAATGGATTTTATAATTCAGTCCTACACATAAACCTATATGATAGGTATTTTCATCGGTGCCTCTCCAACAGTGAACAACTACTGTCCCCTACGACCTTTGAATTATATCTGTTAGATAACTGGCAAAGTTTTCTATAAAAACTACTTCGAATTGCACTAGAAACCACATAACCCGGTATATTTTTCAATCAAAACGGCGAAAGCTGGCATGTGTTTATAACTGGCAATGACCACGAACTCTGTAAAGCAAATAGGGATTGAATTTTGAATGAAATATGACATTTTGCAGTTTGAAGTGTATATCTAATATGAGTGATTAAGGATATAAGGGTTCTGTTCGTATAAAGAAGGAAAATCGTTATCCTTGTTAGTGAAATATTGATTCTAAAATCATCCTATGAGGATTTTTGCGGAGATCTTTTTCGAAAATTAACCCAAGTGTCGCAATAGTAGTTTACCTAACAAGTGCGGAAAGTGATACTCATGTTCAGAACGTCTTATTGCGTAAAAAGGAAAACACATCTAGATGGGGCTCCTATAGCGCAAATTAATTTTCTTTTTTACTCATTTTGACTGATATTTTACTAAATTCAAAATCATTTAATGAAGTGGCATTTTACACTGTCAATTAAACTTAGTTTGATAGAAAATTATATATTTTATATTTGAAATAAACAAACCGTGTCAGGTTAGTAGGTTACCTAGTGATTATTTGTTTATAATTACTACCACAAAATGGGAAAAATAGTATAAACGAACCTTCTTAAAATCAGTTTCACTAAACTCTTATAGCTTTTATGTTAATCGCTCATAAAACTTTTCGAAAATTTGTTGTTTAATATACTATAATCCTTTTCTCACTTCTTTGTTTCCGAAAAAAATTACTGATGGAATTTTATGGGGTGTAATATAACAAGACCTCGTTTATCAGCGAATAAATTATTCAATTTCAACGAAAACGATTTTGTTTAAAATTTATCGAGTTGAATTCGGAGATTTATGTTCTGAATAAAACCTGAGAGCTTTCAAGCTCGAGGGTTTTATTCTTTGAACATAAATCTTCGAATTTAACGAGATGAATTGTATAAAACAAAAATGATTGAGTGGAAATTCCAAAATTTATTTGATTTGATAAACGACGGTCGAGTTATATTCGAACAGATTATTTCCCAAATATGTCAATTAACCAATAAAATTCATTCCATTACGTACGTAATTATTTTCATTAAATTAATAAAAATAATTATTTACGGCAATATGTCAGACGACTTGTGAAATGTGCTGCATACATTTAGGCAACTGTCAAGAAGGACCATGCAGTTTATCAACGAATAAATTTTGACAGATGACGGAAATAATCGAGATTATTAGCCCTAGTGTTAACCAAGAACACTTCAGTACTATTTATCCCATTGCTGCCATCAAATTTTACGTCTTTGGTTTCTCCTATTGGCACCTTCGCCTATTTGCTCTATTTCAGAAATGAGGTCAAGCGACGCCAAATATCTTCAAGATCCGTGTGTCGAACGTCATAATGCGGTAGTAGGACTTAATCTAGATGGAGCTCCTATAACGCAAATAAACCTCCTTCATGTTTCATTTCTTTTTCTTTCACGTATTGTTTTCGAAAACTGAGAAAGAGTTCATTGAAAAAGTAATTTATCGAATCTTCTTAGTTATAGTAATAAACATGAACACTTCAATACTATATCAATCACATTGCTGCCACCAATATTGTTAATGTGGAAATAATATTTATCCTGTATGAGTGAATATTGGAAAAACAATCAGTTATTAATCCAGTAACAACAGACAAACTCGAGCAAAAAGTGAAGAATGAATTGCAGCACTCTGAAACTCGGCACATGACATCTCGACATCATGTATTATTAGAAAAAAAAAATGTTTACCAACAAATCAGGGGTGGTATTTTTTTGTTGTTATTTCAAATAATATAAGACTTATCAAAAAACGATTCCCATAGTTTGAGAGATAATTCAATTTTGCACAAGAATGATTTTTAAAAATATTTTATAAAATACGCTCGTTTTTAACGCCGAAAATGTGCTTATCGCTCCTCACTTACTTCCTCATGCAAATATAACATGTGAATATCTGATTACATAAAATGTGTTTTGTCTCACTTCACATAACCCTTCTACGATATTTACGGAGGATACGAAAGTCATGGATATTTTAGTTGATATGAAATAATTATACTGAAACAGGAATCAGTACCCTCTTTGGACCATATGCAACGATGTAAGAATAGTGAGACAAGTCTCACTTATACATGCCAAAGGAAAAATTGGGTTTTACTCCTGCCTCAGTTTTTAACTCACCCATAGTCCCGCCAATTTCTTCAGTGAATGTTGAAAGTAATCGCTTATACACATCCTACATAAAAAATGAAGTATGTGATTTCAAGCTTGAGGTTTGCATTTCACAATAGTGTTATTAAATATATATATGCAGAATATGAATATTTTCAACATTTCGTGAAGAGAATGCCGATTTCGTGGGTAAGTTGGAAATGAGGCAGGAATAAACCAAAGTTTTTTTTTGGACATGTATAAGTGGGACCTGTCACACTACTTTGAAATTGTTGCATATAGTCCAAAAAGGATATGGGTTGCTGCTTCAGTATAATAATTCCATATTTACTAAATTATTCATGATCTTCGGATCATCCGCAAACATCTCCGTGAAGTGCGACAAAACACATTTTAGGTACTCAAATACTCGCATATTATATTTGCATGAGAAGGTAAGAGTCTTCAGAACCGATATGAACTTAACTTTTCCTTTTCCTTATGTTATGACCAATCAAATAGGCGGCTCCGCCAGAACTTTCAGCGGCGGGTACGGGTGAAACTGAAATTTGATGTCGGAGTTTAATCACAATTTCTGAGAAAACGTTTCATAAGAAATTACTAGAAATAATTTTTATGGAAAATTGAATTGTTTTTCACCCTGTTGGGTTATTTTTCCGATAAATCATATACTTTCCAAGATTATATCAAAAATCTATTTATATATTTTTAAACAAAAAAAAAAAAAATGTTCCAACCCTGGAATTATGGTAAACCATTTTTTTTCGTGTTCATCATGATTCCAACTAATATCATACCAAGTTAGGTGGTGCTACAATCGATTCTTGTCTCAAAACCCAGTCGTACTGGATTAAATAGTAATACTGGCTCAACGTGTTCTGAATGTACATTGTTTCAGATAATATTGAGGTCGATAAACCAATATTGTTTTCATATTGTTTCCAGAAACTAGAATCAATATGTTGATACCAATATTTTTCTGATATCGATTCCAGAGATGAAAAACAATATTTCATATCCAAATTTGATAGCATATTGGTTGAACATTATATCCTCCACATTCAAGAAATCACATTAACTCTATATTGATTGGAATTGCTTGCTACGAAATCCTTATGCCACGCATCACCATTATTGAAATTTGAATATTGGCTGAATATTCAAAAACAATATTGAAATGAATTATTATATCAAATCTGGGTGAGAAACCGCTCGTTCATTCTGCATATGGAATGTTACCCAATCCTTAGGAAATATATATTGATTGAAAGAGAAATGTAATTTTAGAAGTTCTAAGTTATTTGACATTTTTTGAATATATTTCATTATGTTTTTAAGGCAACAATACATATTCACTTTAAATTTTACCGTTATATCCAAATATTATTATAATCATGTCATCAAATGCCAATGTTGCTTACATAAAATTTCACCAAAATATTATTTGTATAGTGTCCAAATAATATTGAAATATTCGTAATTCTATCTCGCCAATATTGGATAGATACACAGAATACACTTTTATGGGCGGACGGAACTATGGGCATGTAGTTCTCTTAAACGAGCCTGCTATGCACCCACCGCTGCAGGGAACTGGTTTGATTTTGAAGGTAGCCTATTTCGCGATAGAAAGAGGCCAGCCTTAGCAGTAGGCTCTCCAAGTGTCCCTATGTACGTCTCGAATACTGTTTTTGTATTCCTTTGTGCTGGCTTATAGCCTTCCCAATGTATGGGTTTTTTGGTTCGTTTTTGGCTTCAGTAAGAAGATTGATGACTTTTTTGCGGTGGGATTTGTGAGTTCCACCAAGAGTTTCTGCTTTGTCTACCTTTTTCAAGAGACAGCTGACTTCGTATGATAATGAGATGGCGGAATTGAGACAAACTGCAAACGTCTCCAACAGGATGAATAGTCCTAGCTCCTCGCAGTTCCCAATGTCTTATGGGAACTAAACAGAGCCTACTATGTCTTCGCCATCCTGGCAGCGGAGTGGTGTCGATATATTTTGCATGAATGCAAACCTTGTTTTAGAGGTGCAGTGAAATAGCTCCGGATTGGCCCATACCTCTTATCTTGCCTTGGTAATCCCATAGTTATTGCATATGAGATATATTTATATTGAGCTCCCTGAGGCTTCTGCATAGAAGGGCCGTAGAGGCCTTTCCGTGTTGGATGTTGGCTTGCAGAAGTCTCAGGGCGCCGGAGTAGCATGAAGAAGAGACCTTCTTCGGTAGCAGGAGGAAGAGACCTCCTTCGGTAGAGTAGTCCTTCTGACCCTCTATTTGTTTGAGGCCGCCAGGACTTCCTCTCTTGTCTTGGCCACCTCGTTCCTCACAAGACCCTGCCTTCCGAGTCGAGGAGGGTTTCCGTTTCGAAACTGCTCTTTGCTGGAAGTTTACGTCGATTCATTTTCGTCAGAGAGTGTCGTTATCATCGGGTGGTCCTTGAGGGCTCCAGCTGAGAGGTCCGCAGCAGAGGTAACAGAGTCCCAGCTGATCAGCGTTTTGGTGACACTGAAGAACAAGGCTCCGTTACCCCCCCGATGCTGGCGACAGACTTGGTGTCCATACCTATCACCAGATTGAGGCCATGTTTCTTATCTCTCCTGCTCTAGACCCCCTACCGTCAAGTCGACAGACCTCGGTTTTGCTGTTCCAGGACATTGAAGATATCCTGGTTAGGCGGTCTTATAGAGATTTGGATAACCGTTCCGTGCAGTCTGAACCTGTTCGTATCGACCGATATGAGGTTGATTCCCTTCCAGTGTCTGATGTTAGTCAGCTCCCTGAGAATCCAATCGCTCGTCTCTGCATTTGCTGCAGTGACGAGCAATTGCCCCCTCCAAAGCCGCGTTGAGGCAAACTATATTAGGGGCGAGTTTTCGGCCGTTGCCGTAATAATGATTACCATCCGCAAAGCATTGAGGAACTCTGTCAGCTGTTCGTCCGTGAAGGCCACGTTTCTAGATTACCTTCATAGTGGCCATTGGGCACGTTTTCATTGCACCTGTTAGGCATAAGTAGGCTAGTTTTTAGATTTTTTTATAGATTTGCTCTTGTAGGTACTAGTTTCCTTTGTTCAGCTGCCCTAGACCTCTGCCCGTAAGTGATGGTCGGTCTTACTATAAACTTGAACGTCCACTGCAGGTTCTCTGGGAAACATCCCCAGTTCTTTCCCACAAAGTTTTTGCACACCATTGGGGCTTTCGTGGTTATTTGTTTTTAGTGCTCATTCCATATGAGTTCATTATCTAGTATTAGTCATAAATATTTGGTGACCATTCAATAACAGTCTCATCCAATTCGATGGCTTCGAGGTTAATGTTTCTTTTCCTTGTAAATGTATCTACGGTAGTCTTGGTGGGGTTGACGATTGATATCATTCGTTAGTGTAGTCTAGATCTTTCTGAACTATATCATAGAAAATACTCTCGAATTTGCTTCTTGCAATTATGACTGTGTCATCTGTCATCATAGCCTTGACACGATATGTCGATCTCGGTCAAACCGCAGATAAGTCGATCGACTATCAGGCTCCATATGGGTGGGAAGACCTCTGCTCTTTGTGGGCAACTTCTGCTTGAACCGATGGACATAGTACCTTGTTCTATTCCAGTTGCTGCTATTCTGGTGAACAGCAATTGCGATATCCATTTGGTTGTAGTGACGTTAACTTCTCTGTCTTCTAGTGCTCCTTTTACAGCTTCGTGAGGCATAGTTCTTTCACTCATCCTGGATATCGTCTCTTAATTGCACCAATGAGGTCTCTGTGAACTTGTGCGTTTGGCATGCATGCTGATGGGGGTGCGGGGTGGTCAAGATTTCTGATCTGGTATAATAATCACTTGCTTTCTCCACCGTTTTCAGAACGAAAGACGTGAGACTCATGCACCCTACCTAAGAACTGAACCTAAGACTAAGAACTGAAAACTAAGTTCATTAATAGGAAAACAACACGAACGTTTATGGAACTTCAACTATAGTACTAAGTACATTTGCATTGATTCACTCTTAGTTCTTAGTCCTTAGGTCTTAGGTTTAGGTAGGGTGCATAAACCAAGCATAATCGGTCGTTGGGATTTAGGATGGGTTGTATCCCTTTTTCCTGTGCGAGTATAGGGTAAATTACGAACGAAAGTAGAAAAACATATGTTTGGTTGTCAGTAGTTGTAAGTAGCAATGAAATTTTTGTTTAAAATCACCGAATTTATACTGAACATAAAACAATTACCGAAGAATCATAATTACTCTACAAACCTGTCCGAGTTGAAGCCGGAAATTACAAAATTCTTCAATTATCTCAACAAGCGTATACCACGATCTTTCGCGTCTTTTCACCGAGATATCAGATAAATTTCCTCCATGTTGTGGTAATGGTTGCAATTCCTAACTACTTTATATTAATTAGTTGCAGTTATATCCAATATGAGCTGGGTGCGTCTTGCATTTATACGCCATCTATTAAGCGTAGAAAACACGATCAGATCGACGTTATGTTAAATAAAACATTAACAAAGTCAGGTCGACTGATTGATGTACAACGAAGGCGCATCTACAGTAAACATCTCGTATATGTTAGTCAGTATTTTCTAGTCGTTTACTTTGTCTTCATTGATTTAATTGATGTCATCAGTTTCCTTATGTTAAGTCGTATCTCACGATGTTCAAAAGTATTATTCTTGTCGAGTTGCAAAGAATTGTTTGGGTTTAATGTTTTATTTTATGTATTTTTTTCTTGGGAGATTTGGTAATGATTTATAATAGCCCGACTTCGCTTTTTTGCGGTAAATTATTTATAAAGTTTTGACATTCAAAGGGTTGTTTCTTTTTAGGGCCAGGAATAAGAATCAAATTTACATTTGTTCACTCGATGATTGTATGATCATGATTCGCAAAAAAACACCCCAGATGGACTCTGTGCAAGTTTCTCTGAATCAATTGCTTGGACGGAAATAAAGAACATTTTTATGGCTTTTACATTTTGTCATTCAGCCAGTAAATAAAGAATGATTTGTACAAAATACGAGTGTGCTTTAGCCCACACGACTGAAGTAAAACTTCTTAAGCTCCATCTATATGTATGTATATAGTGAGGAGAGTGATTTCGATTCATTTCCGAGAGTTCCATTATTTGCTAACGGCCGTTTCGTTGTTTACAACTCGTCAGAGCAGCATTATGAAGCTCTCGAAATCAAAACGAATTTACTCTGAATCACTACCTTACGCCGGCAAAGACAATGATAATGAAAAATAATTTGTGACCTCTACAGTCACTAGTTGAAACTCAATTTAAAACAAACCACAAATTATTTTTCATTATGTATATATGTTTAGAGCTAGGAAAACTTGTTGGGTACGCAGCATGCAGAAAGTGTACTCTTATAACACTTGTTCCCATATTTCGAAAACTTTTATTGTCATCATCAGGAGATGCTACAATATTGTTAAAATAGTTATTTAACATATTTTTGTAATATGTAGAATAAAGAAGTTACGGAGGGGATTTTCAATCCTCACTGCATAAGTAGTTTGAGTGATAGATAATGATGATGTTTGAACAGGAAGAGGAAGAATAGATTTTTGCATCTGAAAATGAATTCAGTGACATTTTTGGTCTATAATTATGAAGAATTTACGATAGCAACTACTGAATATTATTTCGTAAGATATTATGAAACTGGCATAGGTACTACGAATAGTTCAAAGTTATGTGCTTCTCAAATTCCGAATCTTCGTATAATACACCACATGAAAAAGTTTCAGTTGAAGAAGAAGAGTACTTCGACCACGCCACTGAAGATGACTGCCGCAGTTGCAGTTGAAACGTTTGGAGAACCAACCAAAACATTTACGTCAACCGTGAAATCCTACATTCCTATAAACGTACAACAAATTGTTTATTTTTTTACTTCCAAATTTGCAAAACCTTTCTTGAGAATCCATGGCACAGGCATTGAGTTAGTCGGTGACTGCTATGTTATCAATTGCCTTCTAGTGGTTTTTACTATTGCTGAAATTATCTTTTTTTCATTCATGAAGAACCGTAATACATGGAAAGCTACCAAAAAACTTCTTTGGATTCGTCAAATATCATTGGAGATCAGTGCATATGAAGACCCACCTATTCCATTCTATATTGATAACCAGAATGCAGCCGAGAAAATAATAATGAAGAAGCTTTGACTCAAACCAAGCACATAAATATTGAATTTCACTTCAACAAAGAGAAAAATGGCAACGAGTCGAGAGTCTTTCATATCCAACGAGAAAATCGGTTGGCTGATATTTTCACCAGCTCCCAGATTCCAGAAGTTGAAGAATCATCCAGGGACCATATAAAATAATTATTTTGGGGAAGAGTTGGGAAAAATAATGATGAATGAAATAATGATGTTGTAATACAACGTTTATGAAGTAGAAAATTACTTTACTTGCACTGATAAAAAGGTTTTTTTGCATTAATGCATAATTGCATTGATTCAAGTCGATTGTATTCTTGAATAGGTCCAACCAAATATTAGTTTGATTTTTTGACGGAATCCTCTTGACCGCTTGAAACGAAACTGTTTTGAGATATATGAACACTTTCTCAACTGAATAATGGGAGTTGTTTGGTGCAAGAGTATTTCAACTTTGATAATCAACACTATTGTGAATACTTTCTTTGTTCGATGGTGTGAGTTGGTTGAAGCAAGAATATTTCAACTTCAATAACGAACAATATTCTTTTCCATAATGCAATACATTTTTGATTCAAGATTATCTGCATTTGGAGGTTCAGTACAAATGTGCACTTGGTTATAAAAATATGCCATGGAAGCCATGTTCACATCGTACACTTCAACAAACAGAGAACAACTGCGAACAGCTGAGGTATAATGGTTATATATGAGAAAAGTTTTGAAATATTACAATTTCAGAAACTATATAATCAACGTAGGTACCTATTCGGTGACGCATAGAAATGCGATCGAATATAGAAACGACAGCGTCATTCGCCATTATCACACACCTGTTGAAAACCAAAATATCTTGAACCTACCTTCACAAGTGGTCCAGAAATAATTGGACCTCCATATTGCACTTCTGTAGCAGCACATTTGCACATAACCACTGCGACAAATACAAAACTAACAACTTAAATTATGATTCAAACACAACCCCCAAACCAAACGCGGCTAACAGCAAACAGGATAGAGGCCCCAGTCGGCAGTCGCAGTGCCCCCATCGCGTAGGTTCGCGCCGTTCCGGTAGCGGGGTTTCGCGTGCACCCGCTACAGTAAAGCTCATTGGTTGACTGTGCCACGTGCTGCTTCCTCCTGACCTTCGCCAAGAAATTATGTTCTTGAGTCAAGAGGAGCATTTTTCACAAGTAGGTCTCCTAGGGTAAAGAGTTGGAATGTATTAATGCAAACAAATTTATTTCAAGAGAATTTATGTAAAGAAGCAAACAGTTCAATAAGTTTGAAATAAGAGTATATTCATCAATTAGAATTAATTATTCTTTTCACAAGATTATTCTGTTTAAGAGGATATATATATATTTGATTGAAGACATCCTTTTTATCAGTGTGGAGTTCATAAGTTGTTGTATGATTATATCATGAATTATCTTTTGCTTGTCAATGTTACCATAATTTACTAACATTTTATTAATTCATCAAATACTTGTTTGCCAAATAATCCATTTTCTGACACTTGTCTATTACTTTCCCAATGAACACCAGGCTCATCAAAACCCTAATGACGTAATCACCGTTTTCGACCGAATACAACACTTACGAATTTCAATTAATAACGAGCTCAATGAACGATTGAGCGAAATTAATATATATCCAGTCAACCTGTTTCCTGTCATCGCGGGTAATTATTTTAATATCCGAGTATTATATCGACTCGTTCTATTTCCTCCATTTTTGCAGATAACTGAACATGTTTAGGTGCGTTGAAAAAAATCGAACTTCCATTGCGACACACCCTCAGCAAGACGGAATTGAGTAGCATTAGCACTGATATCGATACTCCATCACGATCCTGATAATTGCTACCACATAGTGGAAATAATAATAGTAAATTCTACGAGTCAGATTATGTTTATACAGCCAGAAGAAAATTAAAAATAGTAAAATGATGCCCAAGATGTTTACGAAAAACAGTTGGTTGTCTATGTGAGAAATGATTCAAAAATAAAATTCAAAAATCATACAATTTTGACTCTTATAAGCCCCAGTATTGCCTCAGTACAAAATACCTAGTAGGTAATTATTTTATTTTTTCTTTGAATGCATAATTGTAATATTTAGTTCAACACTAGATGTCCTGCCATACCAGGATGCTCACTGCAATAATCCTATACTATAGGAGTATTCGGGTCAAAAATTCATCAGAAAACAACTACTTTCCTGGCTAATACCACGACGAACGTTGAATTACATCCAATGAATTTCCGTGCAGAGTTCCTACAAGGCTATCTCCGCAATTGCTAAATGCATGGAAATGTTAATCGAAACATTTGGACCACCTATAGATTGATTTCTAGCCACCCTAAGCAATACCCAGTACTTCGCAAAGCGAACATATCAAAAATAGAAGAAATCTATTTAACAATGAGCTAATCAAGTTCAACACTAGATGTCCTGCCATATCTCTTCTTCTTCTTCTTCTATTTTTGATATATTCGCTTTGCGAAGTACTGGGTATTGCTTAGCGTGGCTAGTGGGTGGGATGGCGCTCGAGGTTTGGTTAAACACCGATCTGCGGGTGGTGTCTCAGCTTCTGCCTTGAAATGGATTGATAATCGAATCATTTGTTGCAGACATTAGTTATTGTCTGCAGAGACCTACCCTATACTGATGAGGGCAAGAACCCAGAAATCGATCTATAGGTGGTCCAAATGTTTCGATTAACATTTCCATGCATTTAGCAATTGCGGAGATAGCCTTGTAGGAACTCTGCACGGAAATTCATTGGATGTAATTCAACGTTCGTCGTGGTATTAGCCAGGAAAGTAGTTGTTTTCTGATGAATTTTTGACCCGAATACTCCTATAGTATAGGATTATTGTAGTGAGCATCCTGGTATGACAGGACATCTAGTGTTGAACTTGATTAGCTCATTGTTAAATAGATTTCTTCTATTTTTAATATTTAGTTTATGGCATAGTTACGTTGATACTCCTACAAAGCTCTAAACTATTTAAACTAAAATGCATCAACTGAAATTGATCAGTATATTCTAAATAGGAGAAAAATGAGACAATAATTACAATTTCTCTTCAATTTTTGGCGAATGCGATAGTAGTTGTTTGGAAGACGGTCACTCAAATCTTTTCCTGGACCACCAAAACCCTAATATTAAAGTGCGTATTCAGTAGAACATTCGTTCCGCATGAAGCACATGAGATGCTCGGTTCAAACTCAGGTTGCTCGGTTTGAGCTGCGAAGTGTCTCCTGGCACATGAGCAACGCATGAGCACCGATCCTTAGTCAGTCGCGTACAAATATTCATACTCAGCAATATCTGAAATAACCACATAAATAGTGTCAAGCGCACCTTCACCGTCCACACTAAGCACGAAAAAATCGACAAAAAACGGATCGGCCCGAGCACCGCACGCGCATTCTCTTCGTGCTCAAATCAGCGTCCACACTGTCCGAGCATTCGCTTATTTGGTACTCAAGTGGAACGAATGATCTAGTGAATACGCATCTTTAAGTTCAACATGGAGACTGAACAGGATTAGTGGATAGCCTTCTTAGATGTACTCATCAAAAGATGTGGCGCGAGACTGACCAATAAAGTGTACCGAAAACGGACGCACAAGGATAGGTTTCGAACCACCATCTGGGTCAAAAGCGAGAAATTACCTCCATATTCAGGAGCATCTACAAGAAGAAATGGAGCATCTTCAAATGGCGTTGGGACCGAATGGACATAGTGTAGTCGAGATCAACAAGGCCAAGTCAAAACAAGAAGGTGGTTCAGACGGTTGCTCATGCACACCTTTTTTTTTTCGATTGAAGGGGTAAACATATCTTCTTAAGACGCACCAGCCTGTTGTTCTGTCTGCTGGCCAGTGTCGGATTCAGTCCCTACAGGGATCCGCCTACCGACTAAAAACTTCCTCTTCGTGTCCTTAACACTTCACGGTGGTATCCGCCCTCGCATTACTTCAACGTGAAGGCTGGCTCTTGATCATCGATATCTACTCTCTCTTTCCTTGGTTTCTATAATAAACCTTATAATTTCATGAGCATCTCTCCACGTTTTTTCGAAATGTGTGAGGCATTCCATCATATTTGTTGCATTGAAAGTCCTATTTGTTGTTTCAAACTGCCTTCGCGTCTCTTGCCATTTAGGACACATGAACAGTGTATGTGCAGCATCGTCCATCTCATGACAATGAACACATTCTTCGGATTCTACTCTACATCTTCCGAAAAAATATTTCCTGAAACAGTCATGGCCGAAAGAAGCTTGGGTGATATAATACTCGACTTCCCCGTATGGTCTGTTGATCCATCTTTTGATATCGGGTATGAGACTCCAGGCCCAGCGTCCATACTTCCGTTGGTTCCACTTATCCTGCTGTCTGGTGATGAGTTTGTCATTGGCAGTTGTTCTTGGCACACTATTGTATTTTTTAAGTCTCTCTTGAATTTGGAACTCTATTGAGGGAACTCCAGCTATAACACCCACGCCCTCTGCCAATATTGTTCTATAAGCACTGCAAACCCGTATACAAATTTGCCGCTGTACTCTGCTGAGCCTTTGAGTGAGCTTTTTGTTACCTGTAACAGCGTGCCATACTGGTGTGGCATGAAGCAATTGAGAGTGGACCACTGCCACTGACCACCACTGCCAAGTATACGCCTCTTCGATGCTTAAGGTCCTCCAATATTCGGCATGAGACAGTCTTTTCGGCCTTTTCAATCCGACCCTACCGTGTATCCCTAGGGTTACTGACAGAATTGGAAAACTTTCGGGAAAACACAAAATAAACACAAGCCGACCGAGAAAAACAAACCCTGATGTCAGAAAAAGACCCAAGAGATCGGAACTATCGGAATCCCGAAACAAAGCCTAAAACACATCGGAGAAACTGTAGTTTATAGGGCCAAACAGATAAATTGGCAGTAGCGGAACACGCGCTTAGTGAAGGAGATCACAAGATACTTTTTGAAGACGCAAAGTTCCTTGCCCCAGACCAGAGATCTACAAGAACACGGAGAATTTTAATAGAAAATAACCTAAACCGAATCTCAAATCCCATTCTTAAAAATGCAAGAGAAAAAACTATTAAGAACAATTTGATGACAGCAGGTACAAACATGTTATCAAGTAACAATATAGGTGCGAATCAAGAAACAATAATTTATGATTTAAGCTACCTGCGGCAGCTTAATTACAATTTGAGGAGCAGAAAACCGTGAGTCACCGGTGAATTATCAAGATGAAGAAACCTCTGAAGAAGGCAGCCACTCGTGCTAACAAAACGTCAGGAAACAGTTTCGAAGAACGACAGCTTGAAAAATATACTGTGTATCGAAACATGTGGCAAAGACAATCAATTTTATGAAAATTATCGTGTTTTACCTCAGTATCATAATTATGGGTTGACATAAAGTAACTGCCACGTAAATGAAAAAAAAAAAAAATGAAAAAATCATTATTGTTTCTGTTTGAGTGGCCGATACGGGAGACTTTTTTCAATATGCCATTACGGATCGAATGATAATTTTCTGTTTTTCTAGAATTATAATTGTCCAAAAAGCACTTCTGAACCAGATAATACAAAGGATCAATAAAAGGTGACGATACACAAAAAGCACATGTCTATGAAATTCCTCAGTTGAATCTGCGCTCAGTAATACCAATCGTTATCAAAAAAGTTTGGTTAAATTTCCTTCAGTGTATACAGACATCATTAAAATTTAATAATTTTCAAGCTATGGTAATAATATGAATATTCTCTTTCAGAGAAAAAAAAGAAAAAACATCAACCTTTCATAAATTCAATACTTCATACTTGAGCAAAAATAATATCATCAGCATATACATTATAGAAAGTAACAAGTTTTTCACTTGCTCTGATGGGTTAGAATCGACAGTTTTGTATTACCGAGAGAGAAATTTTATTTGAAAATGACTATTTATATTTATATTCATTGTAAATATTACCGTAAAATGGGTGCAAAGAAACAGTTTTCGAGTTTTTGGACTTTGTTGCAAAGTTGATATTCCCTTTACTAATAAGAAAAAATACACATTCAAAAATTTTCATTAGTTTTTTTTTTTATTGAAATGTAATTTTATATTCACCCTCTAAGCGGGGTGAATAGATTTAGTGATTGTTTCGGCACCTAATTCGCTAGTGAATCATCCAGGAGGCGAATAAAAACAATTTTTTTTTAAATTAAAGGGTTTGTTTTGGAAATTTTTGGGGTTGTGAATTAAATTAAATAGTAAAATCGACAATGTCGAAGCAAACTTCTTTCCAAATATTTCCACTATGTGGAAAATATGAGACAAATATCTTACAGAAAACAACTACTTTCCTGGCTAACCCCACGACGGACATTGAATTATATCTGACAGATATTTGTGCAACGTTCTTCCAAGAAGATCCAATTGCAAATGCTTATTGTAATTATACAGCAAATTATCTTTTATTTGGCTAGGGAAGACCACCTGAGGACCACCTTAGGACGCGGTTCTTGCCGCTCGTCAGTGACAGGGTAGGTCGAATAACATTAGAGAAGTCCTGCCCCAGCCCATTGAATTAAATCCACTGTATAACTAATATGTCCTCACGAATGAAGCAGCGACTTACAGTAAAAGTCAGTCGCAGCGCCACCCGAGGGGAGACAACCAACAAGCATTCCTCAGTAGCAAAGACACCAGGAAGTGAATAGAGTTCCTGAACGCTGCTGTGAATTAAAACAATTGGTGCAGCTTTTTCTCATATTATGTTAACCGATGGACTTTCTGTTCTCAGTCACGTGACATGAGATTCAAATTTTTTTATGAGACAAGCTGTACGAAATATCACACTTGTGACCTGAAACGATTAGTTTAAGAACTACAGGTACTTCAGAATCCTTTGTCCACTACGACGTCTGAAACGAGCAATTGCCAATTTATTTGGGGTTAGGGCCACCCTGTGCCTATATTTGGGCAGTTCTATATTTTTTATGATGATTGAAACAAGGTAAAATTATAATAATCATCCATATTTTATTAAAAAACGTCGTGGGACAAAGGATATTGAAGTACCTGTTTAATTCTTAAACTAATCGTTTCAGATCACAAGTGTGAAATTTTAATCGTGACCATAGAAAATATAGCTCGTTCTGTAACATAATATCAGAAAAACCACCAATTGTTTTCATTTACAACCCCAAAATTTCAATTCTCGAGTTCCGAGATATTCTCCGGCCAAAACCTCGTGGTACACCCTGTATGAAGCTATGTCAGGACCGATTTGCTAGCTTTGCTACTTGATTTTGTCTCATCCTTAGCACATAAAGCTTCTACTACGACGCGCACGTTATACGATCGTGTGTGCAACTCAAATGACGCACACCCAGTATTTCTAATTGCATAAATCAGTGAAACTCAGTTATTTTATATTGTGGAATATACAAAGTGTAAATTACTCAGAAGTTGAAGCCTGCCTGTTGAATTCCCGAAACTCAGGATTTTTTTTACAAATGCTTCATTTTTGTTTCTATTCACCCCATTTTCGTTCAATAGATTGGAAAACCTCATATATAACTGTCATGTTCTGAGTTCTAACTCTAATTGAAGGCTATACAAATGTACGCAGTGTCCGAGATAACCTTCAAGTCATATACTCTTTTTCCTTCGAAATGACCATGATTTATCCCCATTCAAGTTAGGCAGGAATTCAGAAAATGCTCCCCGAGTGCATCTTTACATAAGTGAATGTAAATTTTCGCAAAAAGTCGTACAATCAAATCCGATGGTTTTTCTCAATTAATCCGAAACCGGCAAGAAATGAAATTTATTTCCTCGTGCCGGTTTCGCCATGAACGCGGCCCAATATGGCGAAAATGCGCCCGAAGAATCCACATCGGACTTCCAGTAAAGCACAAGAAGGCACCAAAGAAAAACCAACTACATAACATTACGATACCGGCGTAGCACGACCAATCTGTCACTGACCTGAGAGGCGGACGTGTGTCGAATGAAAGAATCGAGATCATCTTCTGGTCACTGCACACTGGAGGCTATACCGGGTGTCAACGTATTCTTTAGTCAAGCCATAGTTCCGAGGGTACAAGATTCAAATTTGGCTTGGGTATTGGATTCAATAATTGGAAAGTTTTAAAATATTTCATACTCCTCTATCACATCGTGTTTCACCGAAAATGTCCCTAATTTGGGAATTGCAGATGGAAAACCCTGCATATTTTTACTTATTTTTGATTCTAGGAAATATTTTGATTACGATCATATAGTTTTGAGACGAAAACATTATACACTTGACTAAAAAAATATCTCTAGACTGCTTTGGACGCACTTCAGCCAATGTGATGGATATAAATGATGAGTAAAAAATATTGTTGGTATACTTACAGTTTTTTCTAATACCACCAATTGTTGAAATATTTTTTTCGAATGACAAAACATATTTTAGACAGTCCTTCCTAAGATTTAAGAAACTGATGGATGTAGTCGTTACTATGTGGTACGAGATCATCATGGAAAATGAGGAATTCTGGGATTTCTTGCAGTGAAAAGTGTATTTATTGTGAGTTGTCTGGATGCCAATCTTGTCTACCGCTAGTTTGCTGTGCACACCGACCACCCGAAGTGGTGCTGTAGGTTTTCCTACAGTGAAAAGTGTATTTATTGTGAGTTGTCTGGATGCCAATCTCGTCTAGCGCTAGCTTGGAGTATAAACCGACCACCCGAAGTGGTATTGTGGGTTTTCTGGGTTTTCCTACAGGGAAAAGTGTATTTATTGTGAGTTGTCTAGAAGCCAATCTCGTCTAGCGCAAGCTTGGAGTACACATCAACCATCCGAAGTGTTGCTGTAGGTTTTCTGGGTTTTCCTACAGTGAAAAGTGTATTTATTGTGAGTTGTCTGGATGCCAATCTTGTCTACCGCTAGCTTGGAGTGCACACCAACCACCTGAAGTGTTGATGTAAGTTTTCTGGGTTTTCCTACAGTGGAAAGTGTATTCATTGTGTGTTGTCTAGATGCCAATCTCGTTTAGCTCTAGTTTGGAGTACACACCGACCACTCGAAGTAGTACTGTAGGTTTTCTGGGTTTTTCCACAGTGGAAAGTGTATTTATTGTGAGTTGTCTAGATGCCAATCTCGTCTTGTGCTAGCTTGGAGTGCACACCGACCACCCGAACTGATTTTGTAGGTTTTGTGGGTTTTCCTATAGTGAAAAGTGTAATTACTGTGAGTTGTCTAGATGCCAATCTCGCCTAGCGCTAGCTTAGAGTGCACACCGACCACCCGAACTGGTTCTGTAGGTTATCTGGGTTTTTTCACAGTGAAAAGTGTATTTATAGTGAGTTGTCTAGATGCCAATCTCGCCTAGCGCTGGCTTGGAGTGCATACCGACCACCCGAAGTGGTACTGTAGGTTTTATGGGTTTTTCCACAGTGGAAAGTTTATTTATTGTGAGATGTCTAGATGTCAATATCGTCTAGCGCTAGCTTGGAGTGCACACTGACCACCTGAACTGGTTATGTATGTTTTGTGGGTTTTCCTATAGTCAAAAGAGTATTTACTGTGAGTTGCCTAGATGCCGATCTCGCCTAGCGCTAGCTTGGAGTGCACACCGACCACCCGAACTAGTTCTGTAGGTTTTCTGGGTTTTTTCACAGTGAAAAGTGTATTTATTGTGAGTTGTCTAGATGCCAATCTCGTCTAGCGCTAGCTTGGAGTGCATACCGACCACCCGAA
This sequence comes from Chrysolina haemoptera, assembly GCA_958298965.1. Classification (NCBI taxonomy): domain Eukaryota; kingdom Metazoa; phylum Arthropoda; class Insecta; order Coleoptera; family Chrysomelidae; genus Chrysolina; species Chrysolina haemoptera. The sequence goes on along the minus strand of OY282586.1, from coordinate 47,472,382 downwards.
GTGGTACTGTAGGTTTTCTGGGTTTTTCCACAGTGGAAAGTGTATTTATTGTGAGTTGTCTAGATGTCAATATCGTCTAGCGCTAGCTTGGAGTGCACACTGACCACATGTACTGGTTCTGTAGGTTTTGTGGGTTTTCCTATAGTCAAAAGAGTATTTATGTGAGTTGCCTAGATGCCGGTATCGCCTAGCGCTAGCTTGCAGTGCACACCGACCACCCGAACTGGTTCTGTAGGATTTCTGGTTTTTTTCACAGTGAAAAGTGTATGTACTGTGAGTTGTCTAGATGCCAATCTCGTTTAGCTCTAGTTTGGAGTACACAGCGACCACCCGAAGTGGTGCTGTAGGTTTACCTACAGTGGAAAGTGTATTTATTATATAGATTCACATAGAGAGTTGTACAAAAATGTTGTTTGTATTTTGTTCATTAAATTTGTGTTCTCATGGCACACTCTAGAGAACTTTCGGCCTCGACCTGCGTGGATGGACAGTGTGCGGTGCATATAACATTGAGCATTTTCATAATCATAAACGAACAAACTAATGTATTCTATTTTTCCCACTCGCAATCCATTATTTGACATGTCATATATCAAATATTATATAACTTAACTCTGCCGGACTGCTTGGCCGGTTATGGGATCATTAGATCAAGACCGTTACCTGTATATTTAATTATTGAATTCAATAGTTTGACTCTGCTGCCTACATGTAATCACGTAGTTAAGTGGTCATTAAATCTAATGCACTTTTATAATTAATTATAATTCTCCGTAAATTACGCCACAGTGCAATAAAAATTTTATATATTGTTTCATAATACACATCTCGAATAGCACTTTTATAGCAGTTGTTTTTTAACTAGTCTCAAATGGATCTTCTGTACACCTCGGGACATAAATACCAATAATTATCAACGTTGTTGCACCAGATTCATGAATCCAGTTGAGTTTTTGACGTGTACTTTAATTAGGTTTTGATTAGAGAGAACATTAGGAATTACAAAACGACTTTACATTGAATGAGGTTTGATTGTTGAGAAAAGGAAAGTTCGATCATTTGAACGATTCTTCAGAATTTCCATACGGTGCTACTTTGCTGCTATTTCAATAATAAAACTACAGAAATAGATGAAAAATGTACCTAGTGATAACGAGATTATTATCATATTATGTCATCTGATTATTTTCAAATATATATATTTTAATTTTGGATATGTTTTCAGAGAGATATTTGTCGATTATTGTTCATATTCAAATCTGGCATGGACTTCCGGTATCATTACCATTTTTTTTCATTATTCAAATTTGGTTTTTTATTTTGAATCCCACCGTAAGCAAATTACGTAATTTATTGTTAGCATGGCGTCATATAAAAAAAATTGAAACCGAGTTATGGTCATGTAGGCATCGGAATTGAAAGAAGGGCCGAATTCAAAGTGAAAATTTAGAAAATGTTTCTCCTGATTGTATAAATCTACTTTGCAACAGAAATCATCCAGGCTTGGTATTGGTGGATGCTAACTGATGCGCTGCGACCTGATTAGATCTATTGTGTCCCATCTTCTTCTGCTATCACAAGGTGTTCTTGTTTACAGCAGCCCTTAAAGCCTCAATTCCTTCAGACATTTTGAGGGGGTCTACTCGTGGTATTTCTTCCACAGTCAGCTGGTGTGATCCCAGTATATTCAATCTTTTACGATGTACAGCGTAACGTTCCATCAATATGTGGTGGGGTGTTTCTGGATGTTCCCCACATAATCTGCAGGTGCTGTCCTCCTCCAAGCCTAGCTTCCTCAGGTGTTCTTTGAATCTGCAATGCCCCGTCAGAAATCCCGGGATTGTCTTCAGACTAGTTTTGCTGAGGTTAATCAGTGTCTTCGATATTGCTCGGTTGAAATTGCCGAGAAGGTCTTTGGCCTGCCTCAGCCCTGGAAGTCTTAGCCAATATGTTGCTCTCATAGCTTCTTCAGCTTTATTGAGTTTTTCTCGGAAGTAAGATTTTCCAAGTCCGCAGAATGGTTCTGGCCCGATCAATGGCGTTGCTGCGCCTTTTCGTGCCGTACTTGTTCATTGCCCTCTACTCCGACGTGCCCCGGCACCCAGAGGAGGGTCACCTTGTTGTTACTGCCTAGATCATCCAGGCTTAGGCGGCTACCCCAACTAAATTGGCTTCAACTATTATCTTATACAGTGGGACCCATTTAAAATGGAAGCACTAGTATAAGAAACAAATATTCTTCAACAGATCTATCATTAGGTAGATATTCAAGAAGTCCACTAAAACTTCATCCTCAAAGCCAACTATTTTCATTTCAAAAAGTTTTAAAAAAATGTTAGCCATTTTGTTTAGAAACAATGTTGTGAATGGATCTAGGACAAATGCCCGAAAACAATTTCCCGAAAGATATTTTCCCGAAAACAGTTGCCCAAGTAGACAATTGCCGGAATAGATAATTGCCCGAATCTCTTTCGGTCAATTCTCCTTTATGGCTATTGTTCTTCAGGTAATTGTCTATTCGGCAATTGTACATTCGGTCCTTTTCTTACCTAGTTTCACTAGTATATAACTCTATACAAGTAAATATAAAAACATTAAATAATAATTTGTTCAAAAAGCACCTGAAAAGATATCTACTTAACGAACAGATGCATATAAATTAGAATACATGTTTCAGGCCATTATATTGATGGAATTTAGTTGGTACTCATAATTGTTACTGGATAATGCGATATGCTCGGAATCTGTTGATCTCGGCATTGGATTGTTAAGCAATTTCTATTAGTTATTGTTTTGTTTTGTTTTTTTTTCTCTTTTTTTAATTTATTGAATTGACATTTTTCATGTAACTTGTAACAATATTTTTTTTCACGCTCAAGAATAATAACAGAGGTCTCATGCACTTCATGTTCATGAAACCAGCTGATCTTCGGCGTTTTCCCATATGTATTTATTTTTTGTTCTGATTTATTTTTTGTATGAGGGAAATAAAGACCTATTATTATTATTATTATTATTATCAATTGTGTTTCGGGAAATTGTCCATTCGATAACGGAAAAAAGAAGGTGTAATTATTTAATCTGATCTAACTAGAACAAACTGAACTTAAGTAGAAATTTCAGTGCGTGGACATTTAATACACAAATTTTGTAATGAGGAATAATTTAGTCTGATCTAACCCGAACGAACTAACCTTAGGTTGACATTTTAGTGCGTGGAAATTTAATTCATAGATTTTGTGAAGAGAAAATATATAGTCTGATGTAACCAGAATGAACTAACCTTACGTAGACATTTGAGTGCGCGGAAATTCAACACATGCCAAACATATTGGTTATAAATTTGAAGAGTTGCGTTAAAATATATTTTTCGGTCAATTGATCTTTCGGGCAATTGTTCTTCAAGCAATTGTTTATTCGGGCAATTGTACATTCGATCAATTGTGTTTCGGGAAATTGTCTATACGAGCAATTGTCCATTCGGGCAACTGCTTTCGGTTCAAAAAAAAGTTATAACGATATTTTAAAAATATACCGTTACTACTACTTTTGACTATACCATTGGCTTCAGGGAGTTTTGAAACATCACTAATGAGAAGCTATACTATATTAGGCGATACACCTTCCTTATCTTTCCGTCTCTTATTATATTGTACACTACTTTACAACACCGTACAGTTGAGTGCATAAAAAAGTCGTACAGCAGTTAGAGGCTTTCGTGAGCCAGACTTTGAATTATCGACTTCGACAAGTAGAATCGAAATTCAAATTAATTTTGTCAGTAACGCGCTTTCAACATTTCTTTTACCTCAATTAGTTAGTTCAATACAATGCAATTAGTGCAATACTTTGTACGACTTTTTTATGCACACAACTGTACATTACTGTAAGATACTGTAGTATTATACTACATATATTTTTGCCACCATCAGGCCAGATATGACGGACACATTTCCAACGGCATGCGAGTAGCCCTAGACACAATCAGAAGCTGTGGACAACGAATGACTCAATGTCAATTCTAGCAAAACAGGCTGGTTCCACTCACTAGGAGGCGATAGTATGAACTCAAAGCCCCAAACTCTGAATTAAACCCAGCTAATATTCTCCAAAGTGGACCATAATCTGACATGGAATAGCCAAATTAACGACACTTTTTCCAGAGCTATAGCAGCAAACTAAATACTTCGGTGAGACATGGGGCCTAAAACCAAAAATTATCTACTGGTCATATCAAATGATTATCAAACCCATGGTCACCTATCCTTTTCTGATATGTTGGCCAAATATGTAACAAACTTTACCAGAAGTCAAGCTGCAGAAAGTGCAGTTTGTGCGAGAATCACAGGTGCAATATTTACGTGCCCAACTGAATACTGCATCATTGAAGATAATGCTGAACCTTGCGCCATTTCACCTATGTGTAATGAAGAAGGATCAATTAGTACCTTCATACTGAATCAGACAGTGAACTTAAAAGCAGGAAAATTTCATCGGACATCTGAAGATTTTGGAAAACATTTCCCTAGAAATCATGTTAGGTACGACTTCGAAATGCAGGTTGGATTATTTGAAGTGGTCATAAACAACCGCCAAATTTGCACGTAGAACGAACCTCAACTGGGAAGTGGCGTATCAGTGTGGCACTTGATGAATTTTCATGAACAAAAGTTTGAAGTTTTGCCCACGATTCACGAACATGAAATTAATAAAACAATATAATGGAATATACGGAATCACTGTCCCCAATCAGTTCTATTTTCTACATTTTCGACATGATTTATTAATTTTTTTGCTGAAATATAATTAACTCACATTTCACATAGAAGTATTGTAGTTCAGCTGCATCGCATGGAAATTCACCATTAGCACCTATCAATCTTATGCGCATGCTCTCGCGTTGATATCTGCGTATTTGTGCCCGAGTTTTCACTATGAACTTTTTTAAAGAAATAAAGAATAATTTCGTGGCTATGAGTTTAATTGCATTTGGGATTTGATATTTGTGATGACTTAATGTGTTACATTGTTCTTCCACTTTTATAAAACCGTTCAATATGATTTCACCATTTCAAAATAAAAGGAATGCATGGAAAATAACAAAACCTTAACAAGCTTACTGAAGACAAAACATTGATAGATTTCAGTGGGAATGGAAAAAAATTTATATATTTTACTTTATCGTGGACTTTCGCTACTTACGGAAGATTTCAAGAAACTGTAAGATATAAAAACGCATCCAGAGTTGATTGAATTGATTAGAAAAAACATTTTTACCATAAAATATTGTCAACATGCATGGCTTTTTGAAATAAAATGTCTGTTTCAAAGTATGTTACAGATTCTAAGTGGTGAGTACTCAATTTCTGTACTGAATATAAATTAGTTACCTACTTTATTCATCTTTCTGGATTGTCGGCACAAAAACGGAACATGCTCAAATTATTAGAAAATAAGAAAAATGAAGAAACACATCAATAATATAAGAACATTGCACAACATTTTTTTTATTATTATTGAGTTTCAAATGGTTTTTAGATTTTTCTTGGAAAAAATTACACAATTTTAGTAGTGTTATTTTTTCAGTAAAACTTAATCTTCCACTTCGAGTATGGACTATTACTTTCGTATGGCATACAAAAGTTTAATAAAATTCATTAAAATTCAATTAGCAATCACAATCACCATGTTCTTAGAATGTTGACAGTGTTGACACGAGAAAGAGGACGCCATCTCTGAAGTCGATTACAAAAGTAGACCACTAATTCATTGGTTTTGTCTTCAAAAAATTCTAAACAAAATCTAATCAGTCGGTACACCAGGGTTTTTAGATTAGAAGCACATGCCATAGATATATGTACCCAAGAGTGCCTTTAACAGTTAGAAGAGTTAGCAAAGCAGTAATACACTTGGGAGTCCTTACTTCAAAGACTGCAAATAATCCTTGAGATAACTGGCAGCAAGCAACAAGGTCACTTTGATGTGTGTGTGTGTGCCAGGTCAAGAGATGTTAGAGGCATTGAGGAAGCAAACTACCTTGCAAAAAAAGAGCCAATTACACATTTTCCCGATCATTACTCATCTGTGGACTGTCTGAAGCCCACTTAAAAGAATAATTTTGCCGCTGTGTAATTAATGAAATGAAATCTCATTCGAATATAAAGCTAAGTAGCTTCTTGAGTAGGATAAAAAATATAATTGGTAATGGACACTGCCCTCTAAGGTATAATTCGTTGAACCTGCAGAATGTCCAACGTTTTTATGCAAGGGGCTCAAGTTCCTGGTAGGGGTCAGGGAATTATCTCACAGGAAACTTATAAACTTTATATAAATTCTCGGAATTTCAGGCCACAAATAGTTTGACGATGCACAAAAGATCTAGTTGGTCGAAGTGCTTGTGAGACCGCATAGTCTTTACGACTCCTCCTACAATCTATTCTATACTACACACATTTTTCAGTATACTTTACTTCGGGGAAATTACTATTATTATTCCCAGTCTGCATATATATCTGAATTACTGTTGCTGGAATTCTTCATTCGATTCAGAACATCACAACTCAGTTACCCAGTAATTGGACTTATATGTATGTTGAATAGCCGTACCTTCAAAGTATTCTTTCTATTTTCACAGTGACAGAAAAAGTTTCGTCAAAATTAGTTATAAACTCCGCAGCATAACTCATTGTCATCCATCAGAAGCATTGTCAGTCTCTTGGTGAATAATGCACCATTAAATCTTCCTCAGTGGCAGCTATGAGAAAACCAAATACAAGGTGGTTCATATTGCGATGGGAGTATTGGCAACGTAACAATAACAATGTGATCAATAATTGAATTTGTTGCGAGCAGATTTTTGAAATAGAATCTTCATAAACTAAAATTCAAGAGTTTTTTGGTAAAACGACTGAAATATTTTTAGACAATTTCCTGTCCTTTTTCAGTTTGTAGATTATTGTTTCTTTTCTTTCTCCCATTTTCTTCCTTCATTTCAGCTGCTGCTCGTCATTATTCTTTATATTCAGCGTTTCTTCGGATTAGGCACTTCCGTTGTTTCAGTAATCTAGGTGAAAAAAATATATACAGGGTGACTCAGGGTGAATAAGACCGACAAACTCCGGTTACAGATTCCTCACCTCAGTGCGAGGTGAAAAGTTCCTATCAAGGTATGCATCCCTCCATTCAAATGAAAAACAATATCTCACAAAAGATGTTTGCATCGCAGCACGGCAAGGTTCATAGACAAATTCTTTGAAAAAGTATGAGTCTTCATTCACTACATGAGGATTCATACGATTATCCTTGGGTATTTAGTTTTTCATATACAGGGTGACAATTTAAATGCTTACAACTGCTGTATCTCATGAAAAAAATTATATAATTAATATGAATCGTCCATAACTGTTACTAGGATATGAAATTAAAACTCATGGAATGATTCACTTCCATCAACCTCTCTGATTTTCAGTCACCCCCACTCAAATGATTTTTACCTCCTTGAATAGCTTGTGAAAAATGCTCTCCTGTGGTATAAATTACATTTCGAACATGATCAATATAATTCTGATTGGCATAACTGAGCATTTTGCAAACTGGGGGAGGGGGATTGACGGGCGAGAGCCATTTTTCATATCCCAGAAACACTTGTGAGCAATTTTTTATTTTTCTTCGTACATGGAATATAGATCCTCGTAGTTTTCTGAATTGTCCCTTTCTTCTCATCAACTTAGTAATTTAATATCACCATATATGGTGGTCAATGATTTTGAATATTAAATTTTTGATCTGTGTTCAGTCAATCAGAGAAGTGGAAGAATCCAGTATGTACAGGATTTTTAAACCACCTGGTATAGCGCAACGAAATTTGGAAGAATTGAATAGAAGATAAAAACCTACATTTCCTTGAAAAAATCATAGCTAAAATTTTCGGAATGGCAACTGAGCGTCATATTCAATAATTTTTTTTAAATAGAACACCCGGTATATCATTGCATGATCGGTTAGGAAGGAAGGAAGCAAGTTTGATGCTGTTATCTCCAAAGACTACGAAGATATCACCTATTATTTTATTCATAAGCTCAATGAGTGGGAGAGAGAATTTATTGACCCGCTAGAAAAAGTTTCTCTCTCCCACTCATTCGGCTTATGGAGAAAATAATAGGCGATATCTCCGTAGTCTTTGGAGATATAGCATCAAACTTGGTGTTGTTGGATTCCTTATGATCATCCCTAACCGATCATGCAATGATATACCGGGTGTTCTATTAAAAAAAAAATATTGAAGATGGCGCTCAGCTGAAACTTTTAGCTGGAATTGCGATATAAGATTAGTAGAGGGGGAACGGACTTTAGACGGGCACTGTATATATGAATATAGTATAGTATAGTAGTAGAAAGTACATCGACTGGCTATTCTCAAAGAATTGATTTATTATCGGAGATTCGGTCAGTGAAAAGGAGTTTTCTCTTTTTTGCTACCCGAGCTTTCGCCAATGTATATTTGCTTTATCGAGGGTGTGCTATTTGAGGTTTTCTTCGAAGTTTAAAGATCATATAAAATTAAAATTGTAAATAAAAAAGAAAAACTTGACAAGAAAATTGGATACACGGAATATTGTAAGCCTTTATTACAAAAGATCAGCATTTCACTTTTACCTCTGTTGTTCATTTATAATACTTATTTAGAGATTCATAGAAATAAATCTGACTTCAGTGCACATTTGGATGTACATGATTATAGAACAAGAAATTCGCATCTGCTTGTACTTAGCACCTCGAAGCAACCTATCAAAGTCTCAGAAAAATTCACTGAATGTACATTTATATAATCATTTACTCAACTTCTATTCATTAAAAATGAAATTTAAATCATTATTTCTCGAGAGTTGTTTCTATAGTGTTCAGGAATATCTGAATTCGACTTTTTCTAAAGTTATAATATACAGAGTGTTCTTGACATGATTTTTTGGGTTTATGACCTTCCACAATCTGAAAATGAAAAAATGTTAATCCAAAGAAATCTGTATAAGTGTAATTAACCTCTTGCACTTCCGTGAGGGATGGGTGTATACCTCCATTTTATAACGAATGATAGGTGTGAAAAATTCGAAAAAAATTCGTGGAAAGTTCAAAATGTTTTGGAAAATTCGTCGAAATTTTGGGAACCGATGTCCGCCGAACGTCAGCTGACCGGAGCAGAGCCGCAATAGTAATGGAACTACCGGATGGAAGAACCTGTGTAATTTCAAACAGAGGTTTCCAAGATTTTCCGAATTTTCCAACAAAATTTAAAATTTCCACATTTTTTTTTCAAGAGGTTAGATTTCACTCTTTATATTATATTAACTTGTTACTATCTGTTCAGTCACATATTTCACATATTTTTGTTGTATTAACTTTGTCTTTATACAGTTTCAGTTTTTATACATACTTTTTTTTTATTCATTCTGTACCCGACTTGCAACAAACTTGTAACGTAACGTTGTCAAATAAAATATATTTATCTATCTATCAAAATACCAGCAAAAGTAAACGAAAGCTATTTTTCATAGAAATTATGAGGGGTCCTTTGTATCCTAATCAAAATCATCAAAGTATGTACAGTTAGGGAATGTCTGATAAACTAATTAAATCGTAAAAAAAAAAAAATTAAAATACCACATAAATTAGACATACTTTTTGAAATATTTTTACGGACCACTTATATTTCATATTATAAGATACTAATCAGATGTTCCTAAATATTTCGACCCAACTGGGAACAAATTTCTTATACAACCCTGGTAGACCGAACAGACCTACCTGCCCACGGTAAATCATGGATCTTTTGATCGCTACTCGATGTACCTTTTGCTCATTTCCTAGCTAATTGATTTATTGTGTACAGTAAGCATTCGACTTAATTAGAACATCCTTAGTTATTTACTTATAGAATTCTAGAGGATTTATTGCTATCTTCATCTGCAGTTAGCGGCCGTAATAAACTATAAATGAGGCATTACGCCTTGCTTATTGGATAAATCGTTAGTTGTAAGGTGGTTTTTTGAAGACGGTTTATTGGCTTCTTATCTGGAAACGTTGCCGTGCTTTACATGAGCGGCATTATCATTTTGTTTCTTACGAAATTGCCATAAATACCCCTCCGGTGGCGAAACAGGTCAAGGGCAGTGGCGGCGTGTGGCAATATTTTTGGAGTAAGCGTTAGGTCAATGTTGAAGAAATTACTGTTGAAAATGCTTTGTAACTTCATAGTTATTCATTTATTCATTCAATTCTAACACAATTTTGTTTATTCTTTCATCGAAACAAAAACGTTGCATATATTGTGTACAAGGATGGAAAACAAGAGAGAAGCATGGTCAACAATTTCCGATTCAGAAGTGTTACCTACCAGTTTTTCTGTTCGGTTATTCTTACAGATAACGGTTTCTTGGTCTGTCCGATGTAGGAATCACATCGGACATTTTAGAGGGGGTGTCAATATACTACAATCTATAAGATCTGACGTGCCCTTTTCTGCTGCCCAGCGATTGAGGATGTCTTAACGACTATAGCAGGTCCTCCAGTCCTATGGCGCGTGTGGGTCATCGATATCTAAAGCCGAGCAACGCGATGCGAAGTTATGGTTTGGATGAAGACTTACGAAAGGTAAGACCTCGTTAATCCTTAGCTCGCACAAGTTTCGACTTTTTCGTAAGAGGACGACAGCTGATTAACGGAAAAAACAATTTACACAACAACAATATTGGATGGCTTCAGGTAAGGCAGATCTCTCTCTTCTATTTAATATTTTCCGAAGTATCTTACCCTCGTGTTTTGCATGGTAATGCATTCTGAGATAACGGGGATAGAGGCTTCGTCACCTTCCTCGCTAATTCTGCATGCCTCTTTCTCGACTCATCCAAGTTCAACCAGCAGTGCCCCATTAGAATTTCCGTTAATATTCTGGCTTGTTTAACCTCTTGTTGCTGTAGTAATTTTGATCTGTTCTGGTTATAGTTGTCTGTGAAATAGTGTTTTGGCCTGCCTCATTCGTTGTCATTCTATCCGGTATTGGGTTATTTTTATTTCTACTTCTTTTTTAAGTTTATAAAGTATTGTGTTGGTACTCATTCCACAGAAGAGTTAAGGTCCCATAAATAGTTTTTAATAATCGTGGGGCATCTGACACCCGTATGCATTTGCTGTTAGCATGTCCAGCATATGCGGTCTCAGCCTATATCCACAGGCATAACGCAGCTCTACGAGTGTTGTACTACCATCTACGACACTCGTACGGTCTAGTCGAGACACCGGTGTTGCCTTATGCTCCGGGTGATTTTGAGTCCGTTGTGGGCAATGAGAAGTGCCAATATATTGAAACTACTCATTCCCCACCCGCAGACAAATACAAGCCAATAAGCCTGATGTAGTCCTCCTCGACCATAAAAGGAAGACGATTTTTGTCATGGAGTTTTCGGCTCCTGGCGAAACGAACATCGTCCGAAAAGAGGAGGAGAAACGGACTAAATATCAAGACTTACTCTTTGAACTTCGCGCAGGCTCTACCCAAACCATTCTGTTAAAATGGTGGTTCTCATTATAGGGGTCCTTGGTGGTATGAAGGACACACTGCTTTTGAACTTAAAAATCATACCAGCTTGCCGTAACATAACAGAAATCTAAGCCGGACGAATGCAGAACGCCGTCGTCCTTGGTTCATTGCGTTTGCTCAGGGCACATGATTCTCGGTCCCAGTAATCACTTACCCTACAGACGTGGGGAGTCGTTATCTGGGTAAACGATCCGAATGTATCGGGGCTTCGGAGACAGGGCCTGACTGGAACATCCTTTTAGGAAAAAAATCTTCTGTCGGAAACATACTCTGTACCATTTAATTTTCATTTTTGATAGTTTGCTTTCGGACTAAAAAAGAAATATTTTAGACAGTTGTTAAGAAAGAAGAAAGAAGAATTGTCACTTGGACTTGTCAAAAATAAATTGTCTTTATAGTTGTTTCACCTGAGTATTTATTGTATTAATTAAAGTATATACAGTTCATTTGTATACTCTTTGGAAGAATCTGGTGATCCGGAGTTTCAGCGGGTAGCTATTTTATCGGGTCACAACATCTTCCTTATTCATCAGATGCAGGAACAAATAAATTTATATAAAATAATATGAAACTAGCTGAATACATTATCTGCGAATATGAAAGTGCGGAGTATCAGCAAAAAGCTGTTTTTCAACTCAACCCGATTTCAGCCACTTTTTCATCTTTACGTCTGCCATGCCATTCCCTCCACTTCAGTGTGTTTCGGAACTTACGGACTTGGAGTTGATCACATGGGAGTTTAGAGCTGGCTATCTGACATGATTATGATCTCTTCTTCTCTCTGCGAACATTTTTTTTATATTTCGGTTGGAAAATATTGGGGGATTTGTGCACAAGCCACAAATGTTTAGTGCCCTGTATTAGAGTGTAAGGAATTTCCTAGGTTGCTTAGGATATATGTCACCATGGAAACCAATAACATATTTGATGCAATTAAGAGAAATAAATGTTGAAACTCATTTTTAAAATTGAAGCAAAGTATATAATAGCAAATCAATTCCAGTTCCTTCTGTTGTTTTGGATCCATCTGTTTATTATTTTATGGTACTTCTCTTGAGTGTTTGGATGGTGTCTTAGAATTGTTTCACAAATCTAAACTTTTTTGTCATGTCCTCTTGAGGCATATCCCAGTTTTGGTGATATCTAGAGGAGTCGATACTTGCGTTTGGTGGTAGTTATGTACGTTGTCCTTATCGCTATACCATCCACTACTATATGGAGAGGTGTTAGGCTTAGAATTACCTCCATAGCGGCCGTTGGACACGATCTCATTGCCCTTGTACTAGCTAGCTTTGTTCTGCTGCCCCGTAAGTGATGGTTAATCTCACTATAGACATGTACATCTACTACAGGGTTTTTGGGATACATCCTCAGTTCTTTCGTGCAAAGTTTCTGGAAACCATTAAGGCTTTCGTAGCTTTGTTGGTGACTTCCTTTTCGTACATATTCCATTCAAAAACTCTACCTACATTTTGCTCATTTCCTAACTAATTGTGTACAGTGTCAGTAAGCTTTAGAACATCCTTTGTTATTTAGTTTAAATACCTATCCGGTGTCGAAACTGGTGTGATCGTCAGGTTTAGTGGTAAAGAAAATAACATGCTCTTCATTCAGTTCTATCACAATTTCCTACAAAGATGAAGAACAAATGATCTGCCGGGATGAATGAAATACCAGTTTTGGATTACTCACAGTGTCGTATATTGTAGAACCGAAATACCGGGAAATTTCCCGGCAGGCCCTCAAAATGCCTCCCACTTTCTTCCAGGATACTTCACAGTCAATATTTATGATATGGAAAGTTCCAAGTAACTTGCCTGAGAAAATTTAAAAGTGCAATTGAAGATTGTACATGGACCATAAGTAAAATAAAAAAGAAAAGAGAGCAATACCCGTTTGTGGGAAAATCAAGTGAGGTCAATTTCTGTTTCGTGCCAAGATGTATTTTATTTCGTGGAGTACTGTTCCCATATACAGTAACGGAAACTTTTCGTCTGGGGTATAGGCAGAAATCTATGCGAGTAACAAGGAACACAATGATATGATAATACCACATAAATAAGAGAGACGCACTACTGCGCGCCTTTCCTGTTGCCTCGCCCGACGAATTAACAGCTCAGTTGATATCCCTTTCTTGAGCAAGTAGAGGAGAAATTGTAATGCTCTCTCAACATTATAACAAGTTATTCTTCACGCTCTCATAAAAACACCATATCCCAGATGAAAACTTTCCGATAAGTACTGTATAGAGTGCAGCACCTAAATTCGCTCACTTCTCTGGAACACCGCAGAAAGGTTGGCGATTGGTCTTTGTTTTATAAATATTCTTAGGGAAAATGTTCAAGAATTTTTTCCGAAGAGTATCAAATAAATGAAATAGTAAAGTACCCTTCTCTCTGGCGCTGCGACTGACTTTTACTGTAAGTCGCTGCTTCATTTCTGGGGAAATATTAGTTATACAATAGTGGATGTTTGGGCAAAACGCTAATTTTAGGCAAAAATTATATTCGCTATTTGACTTTTGTACTTTATTAGTCGTCAATATGACAATACATGACCATCTCTGGTCAACCTTTTTAAACTACTTGAACTAGAGACTAAGGGTGTAAATAAGTCAACAACATCCTCCCGGCCTCCGAAAAATAATAAACCGGGCAAAACGCTAATTTTAGGCAAAAATTATATTCGCTATTTGACTTTTGTACTTTTTTATTAGTTGTCAATATGACAATACATGACCATCTCTGGTTAACCTTTTTAAACTACTTGTAAATAAGTCAACAACAGTGGATTATAATTCATTGGGCTGGGGCAGGACGACTCTAATGTTGTCCGACCTACCCTGTCACTGACGAGCGGCAAGAACCGCGAAACGCGTCTACAGGTGGTCTTCCCAGCCAAATGAAGGAAAATCTGCTGTACAATTACAATAAGCATTTGCATCTGGGTCTTCTTGGAAGAACGTTGCACAAATATCTGTCAGATTTAACTCAATGTCCGTCGTGGTATCAGCCAGGGAAGTAGTTGTTTTCTGTCAGATGTTTGCCTCATATTTTCTACATGGTGGAAATATTTGAATTCGATATTGTCGATTTTACTATTTCATGGATGATGTTCTTCCAAAGTATCATCAATATTCCACTGTTAGAGGTCAAATCGAGACTGACACGTCGAGCTCAGTCCTCAAATTCATTAGCCGTCACTTCCACACAGGGCTCGTTTTTCCAACGAACGGCAAAGCTTTGGATCTCGCTGCCTCGGGAGATGTTCCCTGAGTTATTAGAGAGAGAGTTATTATGACAGTCTTTCCTTTTGTGCGATTATAGTTTGTCTTTGTTTTGAATTGTGTCCTGAAAATTTGAAACCTGATATATCTTCAAAAGCATTGAAAAACTGGGCGGCACTCCTCACCTCGTAGTCACCCGTATATACCCGTTTACTTTTTCAATAACTTTATTGTTTGATTTGGTATCTTACAGTTATTTAGTGAAATAATTCATTCCCCTCACCGTATTGCTGAGATGTTGGAAGATATGCGAAAATGCCGAACCTTCCTTGAAGGTCGATGTAATGGTATATTGAGGAAGTAATTGTTTGTTCAAGTTAATGCTTGACTGGTTATGAAGAATGGCGAAATGCAAGTGGAATTCAGCCACTAATGCACGCTAAAAAAAATTGTAACAACTCATTGAGTTAACTCGATTTTCCTTGCACTTGGTCTATAATTTCGAGCAAAAACAATAAGCAACAATTTTTATTGATTCGATTATTACAATTTCTTGTTTACCCGCTCGTTTCAATCTCCTGTTAACGCTCATTGTATATTTAATTTCAGTCGATGGTAAATTTTTATGGTTGATAACAAACTGCTTTTATCGTAATTATATCGTGGCGTATGAACGGAAATAATTCGAACTATTTGTCCGTACGTTATTATCAGGTTGCATGATTAATGGATAAGATTAATGTAAAGCCTGCTTCTGTTCTTTAATTATGCACCTACTTTGAGTAAGATATTATATAACAATATGCAGCTGCTGCAATTTTTACGCTTTACATGGTAATACCAATTCATTACTGTGTCGATATAAATAAACAATGAATGGTTATGGGTATAATCATGTATTACAAGGAATGATTAATATAAAATGCAGTGCCAAAAGTTGAATAATTTGCATCGAATTCATCCAAGTGTAAGTGGTTCCAGTTCCATCACTACTTTATAAGCTGAATCCGAGTGTCATTTGAAAAAAGGTTCCTTTAATCGGAATACTCTACACATATATCATATCATAATGAGTTCTATAACTGATTTCATTTCGAAAATATATAATTTTGAAAATCTATATTATAAATTGGACTTGTGCTGTGAGACTCTTCCTGCAGAACTGAAGACTTTTCCAACGATTATAATTGGTATGTTGGTAGTTATGATATTCATAATTGAAAGCATCATATTGAGATAAAAATGGCAATTTTTATTTAATTATTTGATACGCAATTAGAAGATTCAATAATTATTTTTTTCATATTATCAGAAACAAAAATTCTGATTTATAAATAAGACCTGTTTTTCGATTATCTATTCAAATAAAAATAAGCTTATCGATAAATAACATTTATAAGGCATTTGATAATATTTATCAGAATATAATGAACAAACCTTCATCGAAAATAATTCACGACTTCCAAACTCATACTGGGTGATTATTTTGTTTTATCATAATTGGCTCAATATTTTTGGATCATCCTGTATATTTCGAATACGAATACGATTCAGTTGAAGACCAAGTTTGAATCTACCGGGTAATTCAATAGAAATGAGCAAAAAAAATGCCGAAATGTGTTTTTTTATTGAAATCACCCTATATCTTGAAATTCCGTACGTTAAATTCTTCGATTTTCTGTTATTTTATTGAGTGGTGATATTTGAATGGAAGCCTGAAATTGTATTTGCCTTCTATGGCAACTTTTAAAATTAATAGACACCAAAGTTACGACGTACTTGGCCTTTCCGAATACTACCTACATTATACCACTATTATTAACTTTACTATTTTTCCGCGCCCCTGCTGCACACAATTAGGTAATTTCAACATCAAATCTAATGAAGAAATCTGCATTGTTTACAATAAATTTTGGGTACTGCTTTGGTTGAGGGGCTGGAGTTCAGATGGCGCCCGTGGTTTAGTGAACGCTAGGCTGCGGGCGGTGTCTCAGCTTCTGCCTTGATATGGATAGTTTGTTGAACCATTTGTTGCAGACATTAGTTATTGTCTGCAGAGACCTACCCTATACTCATGTGGGCAAGAACCCAGAAATCGATCTATAGGTGGTCCAAATGTTTCAAAGAACATTTCCATACAACTAGCAATTGCGGAGAAATCCTTGTAGGAACTCTGCACGGAAACTCATTAGATGTAATTCAACGTTCGTCGTGGTATTAGCTAAGAAAGTAGTTGTTTTCTGATGGATTTTCGACCCAATTATTCCCATTGCATAAGGATTATGGCAATAAGCGGCGTCCTGGTAGTGTAGAACATCTTGTTTCTATCAAATCTAATGTTGAAGATTGGCTTTTCAGAAGCAAAAGTAGAAAAAATCAAATATATTTATTTCCAAAGCAGGCTCATGGGATGAAAGTGGTTTTGAGTACCTTTTTCTGAGTGGATATCGAACTAAATGATCCCATTGAATATAGAAGGAGCCTGTTAAAAAAAAGTGAAGAAAACTTGAGTTGCCACACCTTTCTTTTGCACGAACAAATAATTACGTTTCATTGAATAATTAATGTTTCAATATTCAGGTTTTTATAGGTAGTATTCTGAAATCCAAGCACGTGGCAACTTTATGTATGAGTATGAGTTTGGAATTCGTAGATTATTTCCGATGAAGGATTGTACATTATATTTTGATACATGTTTACCGAAAAACATTATCGAATACCTTATAAATGATGTTTATTGATTGAGCTGATTTTTTTTGAAGATTACCCTGTAGATAATTGAGAAACAGGTCTCATATAAGAATCAGGTCTTATATAAGAATCAGAATATTGTTTTCAGTAATATGAATAATGACCGCCAGAAAAAAAAATTTAATCTTCTAGTTGCGTAAAAAATAATTAAATAAAAATGGCCACTTTCAACTTCAACACCCAATGGACATTTTTGATATGGTGAACTACAACATACTAAAATTTCAAGAAATTTAACCTAAGGCCATTTTCCATAAGGGAAGTGCGAGGTCCTGAAGTGCGAGGTCCTTTAATTGAGAGAAAATCAGTAAAGAGAAAAAAAAAAAACATAGTTATTTCAAAGTTGTAACAGGTAAACGTCAGAGTAAATGGGATAAGAACCCTGGACCCTAGCTGAAGTTTCCATTGATTTTGCGATTCCTAAATCAAAATCAAATTTTCTGGAGATGAAGTGTTTTCTTTTCCATTTTGATATGAAAGTGACGATTCTTTCAAAATTAGCTGATTCCACCTAGGACCCAATTTTTGAAATTGTAGGAAAAGATTCTCTAAAGAAAATTACGTCACTTTCTCTCAATACGTGATGAAAACACGATGCATAGTTGTTGTGAATATCCATTATAATGGAATTCCTAAGTATTCTCGCCTATTGAAATTTTCATAACATTTCCATAAAGAAACCATCATATCTCAAAAATCTTTGACTTTGATAGGGAAATTTTATATTAGTCGGAACATGATTCAACTATGCATTCAGTTATTTAAAAATATTTGGAGTGTTCCATTTGTTTAGACTTATTTTCGGAGTTTTCAACAACCTTTCGACGAAATTTGAAAATTCACTGTTGAATTTTTGAGAAGTAACATTTTAAAGACAAGTGTTAACTCAATTTCAACGGAAACATCGAAAACTTACGAATAGGTTAAGTGATAATCTCTCTATTTTTTTTACTTTCCAATATGGAAAATATACCTATCGGATATCATAACAAAAAAGAGTTAATTTTTTTTGTGTTACGTCATCCGCCTTCCTACTGTACGCATACACTAATGCTCGAAGAATTCCACATGGAATTGCGTAACATATATAATCAATGAACTTCCATACTAGACCATCGAGCCCAGTTAATTATTGGTCCGAGAAGCAAATTAAGGGACCCACCCATAACTCTTAAATTATTGACTGTAGGATGGTGAGCATCGATTTTTTGCATTATTAAACGTTTATAAGTCAGTCAAATTGTTCGAGGCTAAAACATTATCTATAGTCGTTCACCCGAGGGTAGAAATTAAGTTATATGAGGAAGGTATTCTGTGCCATCGGTTATGTTAATTTAAACGAACCGAATTTATTTGAGGTGCCGAACCCATTATACAAGCCTGTGGCTGTTAATGAAATTTTTACTCCTACGCACCGGTAAAACAGAGGCGTATACTCGGTGTCAATAAGATTTCATTAGAGTGTGATTTATCATTTCTTCCGATAAGGTTAGATGAAGGCAGGCAGTTCTAATGAGTTTTTATGGGGGTGTCTCGATTAAAATTTCAGAATCAACATGTTGATGTCTATAAAAACTCTGTTATGTCCAGCGTGACGTTAGCTGGGGATGTAGTTGTTTTCTGTTGTAGAATGTAGAATGTTCCCATTTTCAACATTATGTAGGTACTTTAGGTAAAAATACATAAACAGGTGTTTATATTTTATATTTGTAGAAAAAATGTAATTGAATTGAATTGAAGGTTGCAAAATTGGATCGGATTATATTCCTGTAGATCGATATAGTCATCGGGCCTGATACCGGGAAAAAAATTGGTTACCTCACCGTTAAGACTTCATGTCGAGCTGGACAACAAGCAATTTGCGGTAATTCTCGATAGCGGGGCAATTTTTTTCAGGGCCCCCGCAAACTTTTGGGACTGTCCGACAACTACAATGCCCCAAACAATTTGTCCGACAGTATACCTCCTTGCTTAAGAACCAATCAATGGATTTCAAATTTTGAAATTCAGCCAATAGAATCGGAATTACAGTGAAAATATATATAGCTTGTCGCTATATTTTCACGGTGATAAACCTGCTTAGTTTTTGTTTTACTAACTGTCAAGTGAAAATAATAATTTAAATTATAAAATATATGTGTTTTGGCTAGTTATCTCTATTTATCAATATGAGCGATCGTTGGGGACAAATGTCCATTGGTATCACAAATGAGGAAGTGGAAATAGTAATTTATGTATCAAGTGAGTAAAGTGATATTTTTTTTACGAGTAGGAAATGTTGCCAAATGCGGCGTTCCTACGATTAAAAAAAAACACTTTACTCACGGGTTTCATACCGTATTTTTTCTACAATTGTCAAAAAAATAACCAACTCATATTTTTTTGCAAATATGAAATGAATTCGACATATTTTTATTGATTCATTATTCGAACAAAGTTCGAAGAGTATCTTGGAGAGTTGAGTTTCAAACAAATTGTTAAAAAAAAAAAATTATTATTAATTAATTAATTATTAATGCTGACGTAAGTTTCGAATAACTAGTCCATCGAAGTAACTTTTCATTTTGTTAGATTTGTATTTAAAATGAATAAACAATCCTCGTGAAGCAGCGAATACCTTTTTCTTTCTTTGAACTATGTCAAGGAAATCTCATATTTGCACTATACACGATTTTCTCCGTTCAATCTTCATCACTTTTCATTTCTACTTCAATTAAATTCATAGTTATCAAGAATTCGTTATCTGGATAGATGTCCAATTTCACAAATTTCATTAATTATTGTTGCCAACTAGTTTCTGACCGCCAAACAGCCGTAGCTTCCTTGGAATACCTAGTGTAGATTAGGTCCAATAGTTTCTTAGAGGTATATGCTATTATTTTGAATATATTCGCCGCGATAGTTTGGAATTTTTATAATACTTATTTAATAGTAAGAATACTTAGAATATTATTGGTGAAACATTTGTATATCAGATATTTATTAGTTGCCAAAGAAAATGAGAACTGGCTTTATGACAGGATTTCGTTATTATTCGGATCTGTCACTGTTGTTGCATGAAACTGTCGGTTGCCAAGCAACAGTCGTTTCAAAAAAGTGCACTTTCTTCACGCTTTTCCGTTTAATAATGAAATCGTATGTTGATAGTGAAATATTGTAATACTTTACGCACACAAACTTCACAAAAAAGTGGACTTTTTTTGACAGTTGTAGAAAAAGAGTATTCCGTTGAATATACCAGGTTACACGATTTTCCTTCATTTCAAATCTATATATTGTCGTCCTAAATATAATTCGTGGTATGATTAATAACCTATAATTTTTTGGAATATCAATTCATTGGCAATCCCAATGCAAGAAAATACAACGAGTAAGCAGGATTTTCAGCTTTGCGATTGCATTTAATTAATATTCCAAGAAATTATCGGTAATAATCACACCACTTATTATATTACCACTGACAATATTGTAATTAAATTTTTCCTCTTTTTATTAACCGAAATGAGATGTGAGGCAATACATTTTATGACTTGGCCGATCGACCGTGTTTATGACGTCATAAAATTATTACTTTACGTCTAATTTTTTCAGAATCGGTTAATAATATGGAAAATTGGACATGAAGAACACATGTACGAAGTCTCAACGGTAAGGTAATCAATTTTTTTGCCGGTATCGTGCCCGAAGATTAATAGGTGTAGCATATCTTCTTACTCAGTTGCACGTTGATTTTTGAATATGTTCAGGATAAATACTTCAACAATAGTGATACTTTCATGCATAGATAAATCGTATATATATATATATATATATATATATATATATATATATATGAACCATAATCTAAGAAACTAATGAAATGCAAAATAGTACAGTCATCATTAGCTTCGTATTTCAGTACCAAAGTAAGTGCGTACTTACGGCTCCTCTGACAGTCACGAACCATTAGTACTTCATGTTTTTACTTTGTATTTTAATTAAGGAAAATGGTAATGTTCACTGCCACATGGAGTAGTATGTTTTCAAGCAATGATTTCAACATGTGGCTGGCGTGTTCGCTCTTCAACTGGCGTTAAAAAAAAGATTCATGATCTCGCGTATCTATCCAGTTGGCCGAGGATGAACGAGTTTTTCTGGCGTGTTTTTGCTATTCGCGCTTCGATCTATTTCAATATAAGCTGACAAAGATTAATGAATTGATTTTTTTTCTTCGATGGGAAGTACTTTCGTTATAGGCCAGGAGAAATAGACAATCGATTTATAATAATTCCAAAAGTTTTCAAATTTTGTTGAAGTGAATGGTACATCGAGAAAGTAATGTACACAACATTGTCAAAATAGCAATTAACCTGAATTTTGCTGTGTACTCGTTGAGAAAATTCCAAAAGTTCTGCAATCTTGGACTAATATTATATAGCTATTAATGTAACGAGATTATTATGCGATTTATAATAATCGAGGATGTTGTCAGAAGACGAAGCGCTCTGCCCCGAGGCGCCTATGCAACTTACGAGATTTATTAAATTGCATAATAATCAAGTTGATTTTTGTTCGAAAATGTGAATAGAATATTCATAAAATCTGTTGTGGAATCATCTACGGCTGAAAGACAAACTTTTTTCGCTATTTTCTATCGTTCAAGATAACATCTTGGTAGGTATTCATGTTGAAAAGGCGAACATTCTCCATAAAAATTGAAAAATGAAAAATGAGATTTATTTGTAATATCTAACAGAAAACAACTACTTTCCAGATGTAGTTCAATGTCCAGCGTGGCTTTAACCAGGGAAGTAGTAGTTCTGTTAGGTATTACAAACAAGTAACATTTTTCAATTATCAATTTTCATGGAGAATGTTCCCCTTTTCAACATGAATACCTCCCAAGAGGATATCTTGAACGATGGAAAATAGCGACTAAAGTTTGTCTTTCAGCCGCAGATGATTCCACAACAGATTTTATGAATATCCTATTCATATTTTTGAATCAAAATCAAAATGCCCATGACAGGTCTATGTCAAAAAATAACTTTCAAAGTGTTACCGCAGAAGAAATATTTCCATCATTTCCATCCTTGATGAATTGCTTCTGAAGAGCCTGCTTTCCAATTCTATCAATCTCCCTGATGAACTTAGTAAAGCGAAATAGATTTTCATCGATCAAAATGTATTGGGGATTAAATGCGAGAGAATTTATGAAATGATCGATTTCTGTGAGTGATATTTTCAAATAATATTCTCCATATAATTCATTTAATGAATTTTCAAGGAAACTAGAGATTAATAAAGGTAATCAAAAAAATCTAAATCTGAATGTAAATGCGAATTTTCACTTTAAGATTTTTTCAGTTAGATTCTTTTCACAATATCTACCAGATGTAGTTCTATGTCCAGCGTGGCTTTAGCCCGGGAAGTAGATGATTTCTGTTAGATATTACAAAGAAATCACATTTTTAATTTTTCAATTTTTATGGAGAATACTCCCCTTTTCAAAATCAACTTGCATTCAAAGATTTACCGTATCATTGACAACGATGATGTGGGAAAAAAAATCAACAACTTTAGTGATTGTCACGTTATTGTCATTTTAGCGTGTCATGTGGTATCTAGAAGTAACTAACGTATCATATTATAATTAATGTATTATGTGTTGTTACGATATTATGACGTTAACGTATCATTGGATATTATGCTTCCTTTAAGTTAAATCTGTATTACAAATTATTAACATAGCATAATATAACATCATAACAGCACATACTACATTAGTTACAATATAATGCTTTAGTTACTTTATGAAAGATATCAAATGGCACGCTCAAATGACAATAACGTGACATAACCAAAGTTGTTGATTTCATTTTCACATCATCGTTGTCAATGTCAATGATACGATACAGATTTGAATGTAACTAGATTATTATGCAATTTAAATAAATCTCGGAGGTTGCACCTCGATTATTATAAATCGCATAATAATTTCGTTACATTAATATCTATAATAATTTGTAATGAAGATTCAACTTAAAGAAAGCTTAAAATTGAAGAAACATTTTTTTAAGTTTTTCTTTGATATACCACAAAAAAAATCTAAAAGTTCTGCAAACTTGAAAGGTACATCGGAAAAATATTCCGAACAGTTGGATAGATTTGCAACCTATCAGGTTGACCGGAGCATAATTTTTTTTTATTCGTGGTAATTTTTTTGCAAATTTTGAAAACATCATTTCTGATGCATTTAAAAATTTGCAACCTTGTACACGATCCGGAACTTCATGCAACTTGCCAAAATCTAATTTATAAATTAGTTGGATTTTTTCACATTGCATAAAGTTCCGGATCGTATACAAGGTTGCAAATTTGCAAATGCATCAGAATATATGTTTTCAATATTTGTAACAAAGCCGCAAAACTTTTGTAATTATTTCGAGACCATCTTGATCAACGTAAATGGTTGCAAATCTGTACAATTCTTCGAAATATTTTCCCGATGTATCTGTCAAGTTTCCAGAACTTTTCGAATTTTTTCTTATGGTATATCAAAGTAAAACATTAGTTTTCGATAAACCTTGTATTAAAGTTTGAATACTTGTGAAATTATGAACTGATTGTCTATTTCTAATTTCTACTGGCCTATTGATGGGAAGTACTTTCGTAACAAGGTGCTCGATAAACATATTTGAAGAGGATAATACTAGGTTGTCGGTGATGAGGAATTTGGCTACATTCAATTATGATTTTTTTCTTCCGTGAACCAATCTCTCGCAATAAAAATTGGTATTTTTTTAAATGTAATTGATTTTCAATGAAATATGTGAGAGGCGTGTCTAGGCTCTGCGTAATGAGGTAGAGTTACTATACTGGGTGACAAAGGAGATATGGAACACTGTTGATTGGTTATCAAAAAACTATAATAGGATAGAATAAAATGATTGCTCCAAAAAACATATAGTTTCGTAGCAGGAGTTTTCAAGGTATACGTTGTTGAAATAAATCGATAATGGGTATACCTAAAAAGGGGAAAGATACTACTTGAGAATTTTTAATGAAAAATACCTTGAGAAAATAATTTATTCAAATGTGCTGAAAAGTTATGAATAATGTCTTCAGATATGTCATGTAGGTTATTCTGTGAGTTACGAATTCAAGAGATTACCATGCAAAGTTTTCAGGTCGAATACGAAAGCGGCAAGCATCAGGTTTGAATCTGTGATTCCTAGAATAACCTACGTTACACTTCTATTGGAATCATTTCTTACTTTTTAGAGAATTTGAATAAAATCTTGTTGTTAAAGAGATATTTAGGATTGTTTTATTTCGTGCTTTTATTTAATTATTTTTTAATTATTATTATTTTAAATTATTCAAAATTCCTTATTTATTTATTATTTTATTTATATATAATATATATAAGTAGGTAGTCAACAAAATTTACAAACAAAATTTTGGCACTCCTATGGGAGCTTCTATCTCCCCAATATTAGCTGCATAAATGGAAGATGTTTTTCCTTGAATTTGGAACATATGAATTATCTTTGTGTCGAGTTTCATATTGGTGTTCTTTTTCTCTTAATTCATGTCTATTCATATGTTGTCTTATTATAGTTTTGAGGAAGTAGAGTTGTCTCACGTCTAGAATTGATGTTTCTTTATGAGTCGGTTGGGTAAGTTCTTTTTCTGAGGTGGATTATTTTCAATGCTGATTTTTGTACTTGTTCTAGGTGTTTTAGAAAAGTTGTGTTTGCTGCTCCCCAAGCAACTATTCCGTATGTAAGGTGAGTTTCGAACAATGTATAGTATAGCATTCGCATCTGGGCTGTTTGTAAATATGGTCCCATGAGTTTTAATCTGTATGTAACGAATCGTAGTTTTTTGACTAAGTAATCAATATGTGCATCCCATTTTAGATGAGCGTCAATGTATATACCAAGATATTTCAATTTATCTACTGATGAAACCGAAAGTTCTACGTCATCGTATTTTATTGATAGGGATTTGAAATGTGGTAGATTATTGGCGTACGAAGTGAAGGTAATGTAAAATGTTTTGGTTATATTTATACTCAGTAATTTACTTTCGAACCACTTAATTATCGTTTTGAAATTTTTTTCAGCTTTTTGTTTCAGAGAATTCCATGATTCCGATTGAAAAAAAATTGTAGTGTCGTCAGCGAAAACCTCACACCTTCCACATTCAGTGAGAAAATATCGTTCAGGTATATCTTAAAGAGTAGCGGACCCAAAACGGTTCCCTGAGGTACGCCGTACTCAACAGTGTGAAAGTCACTCTTCGCGTCTCTGATTTTCACGCATTGTTTTCTTTGATTCAGATAACTGCACAGTAGTGAGTACGGTAGACCTCTGAATCCGATGCTGTCCAGTACTTCTAACAGTTGAACGTGACTCACAGTGTCAAAAGCTTTTTTCAAATCTACGAATACACAAAGGGATGGTACTTTTTTATCTACGTATTCACTAATTTGATTCGTGAGAACTGATATGGCGTCTACAGTTGATTTGCCCTGTTGAAAACCGTATTGATTTTTGGATAAAATATTATTTTTATTTAGGTATGCACTGATCCGCGGTTTTAGGATAGTCTCAAAGATTTTTGCGAAATTTGTAATTACCGATATTGGACGGTAGTTCTCCAATTTAGTTTTATTTCCAGATTTAAATATTGGTGAAATAATAGCAATTTTAAAGGGGTTTGGACATATTCCACTACTAAAGGACCAGTTTATCAGGTAGGTTAATGGTTTTGCTAGTTCTTTTGCTATTAATTTGATAGTTTCTGCTCGGAGGTTGTCGATTCCGGGGCACTTTTTGTTTTTTAGGTTCATGATGGTTCGCTCGACTCCTGGTTCGTTGGTTTCTTCTAGGAAAAAGGAATTTATTTTTCTATTGTTCAGATAGTTTTTACTATAATTTGGCCTTTTGAGAATACCATTTGCCAGGTTTGGACCAACTTTCGTGAAGTATCTGACAAATTAAGTAAGTAAGTAAGTAAGTAATTCCAGTATTATCATTTGATCTCTTTTTCATCAAGAAATATGTTGATATCATTGTTGCATTGCTAAAAGATGGCATTACTGAGATTCTAAGTACTTTCAATAGCTTCGACCCACATATTCAGTTTACAATAGAAACTGAGGATAGTAACTTTTCCGTACCTTTCTTAGACACAAAATTTATACGTTATCCTGATAACAAAATACTTATAGACTGGTACAGGAAACCATGCAGTTCTGGCAGATATATTAACTTCGAGTCATACCACAAGTGTTCTATGAAAATAAACCTTGTGAAACAGATGAAATATAGAGTATTCAAAATCTCGACTTTTTTTAGATAAGGGTTATTCACCTAGCTTACTAACACACCATTGAATATTGAAACAAATATTAATTCTAACAATCCTAATTTATCCACTAATGGCAATGATGCTAATGCTAGTCCTTCAGTTCCTACATTTACTTCACTTCCATATATACAAGATATTACACCGAGACTTTCTAGACTTCTTCATTCGTTATGCCCATAAGATCAATTTATTCAAAAGTTAAAGATAAAATTCCATTAACATCTACTTCAAATGTTGTATATAGCATTTCTTGTCAGGACTGTAATAAGAATTATATTGGCCAAACTTCTAGATGTCTAAAAAGTAGAATCTCCTCACATAAAAGTGATTGTAGGCTTCATCCTGAACGATGTGCTCTTGCTGAACACGTGAACAACTTTGACCATCGAATGAACTATTTAACAAAAATATTAGCAAAAGAGTCACACTTAACTAAGAGAACCTTTTTAGAAATGGCCTTCATATCTCCTTATATTTATTCTTACTGTCGTTAGACAATACTCTTCAAACTAATAATTCTATAATCACTCAATCAAAATTGTAATTTTTTCCTAATTTGTATACAACCAATCTTTTTAATATCTTTTTAATATAGTGTTACACATAAAGTTCGCCACATATGGAATTTTTTTTTAAACAAATATAATGAAAATTTGACTCGGCATTTAGTTTGTGCATGAAAAAGTTAGAAAAAAACAGCCTCTTTTGTTTTGTCGCGTGTTCTCTAAACCTGTAAAATTTGACATTTTTTTCAAAAATTTCGAAAAATGCTGAATGAAAAAGTTTCTCTGTTTCCAATTTTATACCTTTGCTTCAAATTTGGACTTTCTACCGTCACTTCGGCTTTTTTTCATTTTTTAAAATTTTTCGAATCTTTCGCTCTATCGAATCGAACGGAATATGACTCAAATTTCATAATTTCGATGACTACGAGTCTTCAATGTCATATCTTGCCCAGAAAATACAAACAAATATCTGTCAGGATGTTGATGAATCTTGCAAGAGATGTGATTAATTTTCTTCATAGGATTTAAGGAAAAATACAACCTTCACAGAATTTGCCAATTCTGAAATCATATTTGATAATAGAATGGTAACATTTACGCTCTTAATATTGAATAAATATTCTAAAACACTTGCTGTCTTATGCATTTTGCGTGTATTTCATTCAATCACTTGAATAAGAATGAATATTCTGACATTGTTGTAGCAATGATTACGTTAGTTGACTGGCATCATAGTGACAAGATGTGAAATGAAATGTCAAAATAATTTTTCGTTTGCTTTCCATTTGATTATATGTGAAAGTGGTTGTGGAGAAAGCACAGTCTGTTATTCAGCTCACGCTCGGAACTTCATTCTAACCTTGTTGTTGTTATTCTGGTAAACTTTTCGAAAAACCAGATGCAATATCTATGTAGGTATATAGATATTATGTGCTAGCAGTAACAATAAGTTACATCCAATGAATGTTCCTAGTCGATTTCATTGGACTTCAATGAATAAATACAAAATATAACTTTTCTTTATCAAAAAACAAAAATTTGGAAAATATGAAAAAATCATTAATTTTATAAATATAGACATAATTGAATAAGAAACTAAATCACACAATTACAATTATTCAGAATCAGAACGTACAGTTCTACTCACATAGTTGAAACCGTAAAAAACATGATGTGCACTTGTCGTACACCGGACTATAGTCTACATCGGACTATAGTCCGTAATATATCCAGTGATAAGGCACTCAACATGAACGTACGCATAATTTCCTGCGGGCTCGTTGTATTTTCAGCTTTGGGATTGCAATTCATTAATATTCAAAAAAATTATCGGTAATAATCACACCACTTATTATATTACCCCTGAAAATGAAATTATTTTAAAATTTTCGATTGGTGGAGCTACTCTATGTATAATCAGGGATTATCGAAATTATACGAGGTAACTTAACTAAATTGGACATTCTGATTGAAAATCATACGAAAAAAATAATCATACATTAATTTGCTGCAGGAGAGAATAATCAACATAGCTTCAACCTCATTGGAAGTGTTTTATCATTAGAAACATCTTCATTGGTTTTCTGACAGTTGCGTGAAATTCTCACATAAAAATTCAAATTAATAATGAATTGTGAGTTAGTTACCTGTTTTCTTTCGCTTCAAGAAATGCTATTTCTCATATTAAGATAGTTCCCAGATCCTCGTCCATCCAAATATCTATATTTGATAAATAATTATTAAACATGTCGGTCGATTAACTCCATGAACGGAGTCACGGTCAATGTATTCGACAGTTTTCATTGTAACCATAATGAGTAACCGAATGTGTTTGTTTTACTGCGAAACGAGCACGTTGTAGCAATATGATATTTGAATAAAAAGACAGACAAAATTCTGTCAAAGGAAGTTGGGAGGGTATTCGCGAGTCATTGCGTGTGGCTAAGAGCTTGGCCCTTTTGGGCCTTGCATCAAGTAGTATTATTATTGTAGTGTAAGAAATGTATTTTATATTAATATTTATTTCCTTGTGTATATATAACTTTGCCCCAATGGTTGTTTAAATAAAATATTTGTATTTTGTTATTATCTAAAGTTTCTCTGTACTACTATTTGTAGTTACGACCCCTAGTCGCAGAGTAGCAAAGGGTAGCAACCCTAGTAAAGGCCAAAAAGGCCGTATAAAGCCCATTCTTGTGACAATAACATAAGAAATGAATTACTGTCTTCAGCATATTGTAAACGTTTGCAGTTTATTTTAGCCATTGAAGAAGTGAACAAACTATTACTCGTCATAAGTCATTACCAGAAACCAGCAAAACATAATTGCAACTTCTGATTTCTTTATAAGAAACTAATAAAACGTCTTTTTTTACTGTTTTCCCAGTTGTTAAACAATGCATACTACTTTTTGCACCGGTGTCTTGACTTTATGGTCAACAAATTTAGATAAATATTGCTAGCTTTTTCTTGCAAGTCTGGTAGAGAATTCGTAAAATCTTCATCACTGCCATAATTGCTACCTATTTTCACTAATTCACACAATCATAATTATTCAAAATCAGAAAGTATTATGATTTTACAGTTTTGTCTCTTGATTCCAAGCTTTGATTCTAACTGACGTTTAATGAAAATATATGAGGGAACAAACCTCTAAAATAATAAGTTCGACAAACATAGCTGAACATGTGAAATTATGCGTATAGAAAGGTACGGAAAAGTTACTATCCTCAGTTTCTATTGTAAAATGAATATGTGGGTCGAAGCTTTTGAAAGTACTTAGAACCTCAGTAATGCTATCTTTTGGCAATGCAACAATGGGTTGTATGCATAAAACTGAAGCAAATGCTTTTACTTGGATTTCTTGAAAAAGACCTATTCGTTTTGTTAAGTAATGAGAGAGACAAACCTGAAGTATAAGCATTTGCTACTGTTTATGAATACCACCCAATGATATCAACATATTTCTTGATGAAAAAAAGATCAAATGATAATACTGGAATTACTATGTCTAACACATCATCCATTACATAATTCGTGGGGTGAGTACTACAACTAGGTACCTAATAAATTGCCGAATTTCTGATAAGTGCACAAATAGTTATTTATGATACAAGTGTTAAAAGTGGCATTTTATTTTGTGAGTGGGGAATATTGCGAAACGAGCGTTAGCGAGTGGAGCAACCCCACGAGCAAAATAAAATCACTTTTAACAAATGTATCATACAAAATTTTTTGTTCAACAGTTACTGCTAGTAAGAAAAAAACAAAAAAAAATAAGATCCATAAGGATTCGAACACACGATCTTTGGATTACAAGGCTGACTGACAGATACTTCAAATATAATAAACCCCAACGCACTTTATTTATGAATGTCATTATTTGTCAGTGATGAAGGACATTCTACAGTTGGACTAAATACTACTTCGTTTGTAACTTCAAAAGGAATTAGTATTATCAATTGCGCAAACGACCAAATACATGTGTGAACTTTTATAAACGATTCCTCTTGAGTAGGTGTTCTGATTATAATATCTGATTGAAGTGTTTCTATTAGAGAGATCTATATTACTGAGTATCCATCATCTCATCTGTCATTTTACTTTTAACACTAGTGTTAAAAGTACTTTTAACACTAGTGTTAAAAGTGATTTTGTGAAAACGTCAGTTTTTAGTTCATGTGTCAATGAATTAAAAACGTCATTTTTAATGTCAGTTGTACAAAATAGTTATTTATGATACAAGTGTTAAAAGTGGCATTTTATTTTGTGAGTGGGGAATATTGCGAAACGAGCGTTAGCGAGTGGAGCAACCCCACGAGCAAAATAAAATCACTTTTAACAAATGTATCATACAAAATTTTTTGTTCAACAGTTACTGCTAGTCAGAAAAAAACAAAAAAAAATAAGATCCATAAGGATTCGAACACACGATCTTTGGATTACAAGACTGACTGCCAGATACTTCAAATATAATAAACCCCAACGCACTTTATTTATGAATGTCATTATTTGTCAGTGATGAAGGACATTCTACAGTTGGACTAAATACTACTTCGTTTGTAACTTCAAAAGGAATTAGTATTATCAATTGCGCAAACGACCAAATACATGTGTGAACTTTTATAAACGATTCCTCTTGAGTAGGTGTTCTGATTATAATATCTGATTGAAGTGTTTCTATTAGAGAGATCTATATTACTGAGTATCCATCATCTCATCTGTCATTTTACTTTTAACACTAGTGTTAAAAGTACTTTTAACACTAGTGTTAAAAGTGATTTTGTGAAAACGTCAGTTTTTAGTTCATGTGTCAATGAATTAAAAACGTCATTTTTAATGTGTTGTACAAAAAATATATTATTTTATTGTAAATACAACATACTTCAACAAGATAACTGCAGGAGGTGATATAGAAGTTGTATTGAACAGTGTCAAAAGTGGATAACTCGATTATAAAAAGAAATTGTCTTACTACAACTAGGCAAGTTTACTTATCTACTTGTTGCACATTTTGACATTTTATGATCGGAAGAAAATACTGCAAAAACTTGCTTGATGCACTTATCTAGTTTTAGCACTATAATATCATCAGAACATAACAGGTGACGTTAGATGTAGAGTAGAGTAGATATCTAGCGTTACAGAGAAATTGGTATTTTCGAGATTGATTAGTATAGTGCGCCAACATCGTGTCGGTCGATTAACTTGTAAAGAGTAGTGGTGTGAATATTTGAAAAAATTTCGCCAAGAACACTACTTATGCTAACATCATGCAAAACCAGTAAGTATGAAATTGTAATCTTGTAAATAACCATCAGTTTATAAACCTTTGGAAATGCAAATGAGAACTCTCAATTTGAAGAAAAAAAATCTTCGTCAGTCACTAGCACAGCTAAAACTTCCATAAATTCCAATTCCAACTTTGAAGTATCGAGATTTGGTTTCCTTGTTTACCATGAATCCTGCAGCACTGGGAAAATAGTATGAACAATTTTACTTGAGCTCACCTCACAATGAACATGCTAACGAAAAGATTGATGAAGGTGATTGTGAGTGATGCCTTAAAAAGTCTTCTATGATTATTTTACATTTGATTTTTTATTATTGTGGGCTTCTACTGTGAATACTAACTTTTGCTCATACGAAATATAAGTTTTAAATAATCAGATGTGTTTGAAATTAATAAACAATAATGCAAACCATAAGCCTTCATTTTCAGCTATCTAACTTTACCAAACTCTTTTCCAAGAGCAAACCTGTGCTACAACTAGGTAACTCAGTTTTTTTTTCAATAATTTTCAATTTTCCATCAATCCTGTTTCATTCACTACGATGATTGTGGTCGGAATTGAAAATAAATGCCTTCAAATATTCAACAGTGTGTATTTTTTTTCAAAAGTGGTCATACAAATAAATCACAAGAACATAAAATGTGATGAAAACATTAATTTGCGTTTTTCTCGAAATCACTAATTTGCAGTTACCTACTTTTTGTACTCACCCCACGATATGCAGCTAATATTGGGGACATAGAAGCTCCCATAGGAGTGCCAAAATTTTGTTTGTAAATTTTGTTGACTACCTACTTATATATATTATATATAAATAAAATAATAAATAAATAAGGAATTTTGGGCTGATGACCATAGTAGTCGATGCCAACACACCAAAGAAAAAAAAAAATAAGGAATTTTGAATAATATAAAATAATACCACGAATTATATTTAGAACGACAATATATCGATTTGAAATAAAAAAAAATCGTGTCACCTCGTAATTGATGCTTTACTTCTAGCCGTATTCAACGGGATACTCTTTTCCACGGCCACATCTATGATACCAATGGACATTTGTCCCCAACGATCGCTCATATTTATAAATAAAGATAACTAGTCAAAACACATAAATAAATTTGACGTTTATAATTTAAATCATTATTTTCAATTGACAGATAGTAAAACAAAAACTAAGCAGGTTTATCACAGTGAAAATACAGCGACAAGCTATATTTCCACTGTAGTTCCGATTCTATTGGCTGAATTTCAAACTTTGAAATCCACTGATTGGTTGTTAAGCAAGGAAATATATTGTCATAGTAACCACATCGACATCAATATACAACAAACAGAACTGTCAAATTGTGACGTTTATCAAAAATTGTTCAAAAATGAGTCGATTCGGAGATTTATCATCAAATGCAATAGACGAATGAATCAATTTCCATTGAAATGACAGCGCCCATTTTGAAAGATTGGGCTTTCAATATGCGAAAATGTAACGGAGAAAATTATAAAGAAAATGTGGTTAAAACGATGTGGAACATTACGGCAAAACAAGTACAAGAAAAATATATGAAGGAGTTTAATAGAGTAATTGATCCATTCTCTAGTCCCATATTTTTAGCCGCACGAAACGCAAGAAATAATCCAAAAAGAAGGGAACTTCAAATGTTACCGGACAAGAGAAAGGTTAGTGCATCAGCATTTAAAGATAACGAGTACATAGCAATGATCGAAGCGTGGGATGAAAATACACCGGAAGGATTAAAAATAAAATTTTTCTTAATTGCTTCTGTAGAACTTGCGTGGAGAGGAAATGAAGGAGCGTCATGCTTGACTCATTATTTTGAAAAAGAAACTGGAAATGATGATACTCCAACTGGTAGAATGCAATATAATCCTATTTTTACCAAAACCACACAGGGAGGAGCAAAACTATGTGCTAATAATAAATGGCTTGTACCTAACCATAGTGAAGTAAGTCGTTATCCAGTGAGACTTCTAGATAAGCTAATGATTAAAAGAAGCGAAAACATCAATATTAAAACAGATAGGTTATTTCTGACAGTAAATCCCCACTGGAGAAAAGAAAAAACCCTTGGCTGGTACAAAAATATGCCAATTGGAGTGCATGAAATTAGTAAATGGACCAAAAAGTCTGCAGAATTGGCAAATTTGAATATGACAAACAAAATATTTTCAAATCATTCTCACCGAGCCACTGCTGTTTCACAATTGGCAAAAGCAGGTGTATCGGAACAAGAACTTATTAAAATAACAGGACACGGTAATAGCAATTCTATCAAACAGATAGATGAACAACATCACCAAAACATAATAAATAAGATGAGATCCAATTTTAAAAACGCTGCAGGTTCAAGTAATAACACCTCCAGTATTTCCAGCACTTCCATGAGCAGTGGCCATGTTTCCTGCGCCGAAAATAACTCAGTTAAAAAAAACGTAGTATATAATAATTGTAACTTTCGTTGCACCAATTTGTATTTAAATAATAAATTGTTTATATATTTACTTAATTTACTCAAAAAATAATCGTATCAAATACAATACGTACTTCAAAATAAATACGGTTATACATCTCAAACTTCCTTCATAATTACAAATCGTGTCAGTTTGACAGAATAATTTAAACTGTCAAACTGACACTTTATAATTATGCAACAAGTTATCGATGTATAACCAGATTATTTTGAAGTACTTATAGTATTACTACTGATTATACCACGAGCTCGATATCCATGGTAACGGAAATTATGACGCGTAACTGACGTTTCAATATCGTTTCGCTTTCTGAATATTATTCGGTAATTTTAACAAGAAATGGAATCCAATAGATGGGGAACTGCTACAAATGACAAAATCCATTTGGCAATAATTGCACAGAATACGCCAAAAAATACAAGGAAATCTAAAGAGTATGCATGGAAACAATTTATGGACTTGCCGTAATAGAAATTATGTTGTCGGAAAGGAAACTACCCCAGTGGAAATTGCGAATATATTGAAAGATTATGCCTTCAATATGAAGGAGCAGAATGGCAGGGATTACAAAGAAACTGTTATAAAATTCAATTGGAATGTTGTCGCAAAACTGCTCCAAAACAAGTTCTACAATGATTACAATGTGAAAATAAATCCATTTGCTGACATAGAATTTAGATCAGCCCGTGATGCGAGAGATGCAAAGAGAAAATTACTCCAAGGACATGTCGAAAAGAGAAAAACGAGTTCAACTGCTTTTACAATTGAGGAAAATATGAGATTGCTGAGATAATGGGAAGAAAACAATCCGGAGGGACTCATCAAAAAATTTTTTTCATTAGAGCCAAAGAACTTGCTTGGAGGGGCAATGAAGGATGTTACTCGAAGGTAAACTTTTTTGTAGTAGAAAAGGATGATTTTGGACGGCCGACTGGACGTATTGAATATAATTCCGTATTCAACAAAACCAATCAAGGTGGGTCAAAATCATGTACTCCAAGTAAGTGGCTAATAAAAAATACTGCAGATCCTGATATTTGCCACAAAGTGATGGAAAAACACCCAGGACATATCACGTCTGACCGCTTTTTCCTAACTCCAAATCCTAGATGGAAGGATCCAGATAGTATTGGTTAGTACAAAAATTGTCCTATTGGAATAAACTCTATGACAAAATGGACTAAAGGAACTTGTCAAAAAATGGGTTTGGATATTCAGAACAAAAAATTAGGCAATCACAGCCATAGATCTACCGCTGTCACTCATCTTGCCCAAGCTGAAGTGTCTGAACAAGAAATGATGAAGATAACAGGACACAGCAGTTCCAGTTCTCTATTATCTTATATGAATATGCACCCAAAAAGACACTCTGAAATCCTAACAAAAATGAGAGCGAGTTCCAGTTCTACATTCAGCCATGCCAGCAAAAACGTTTTCTCTTGTAGCAGCTCTAATGAGACAAAGAATGAGCAAACAAATTAAAAAATAGTATTTCAGAACTGTTCTTTCAATGTTCAGAATTTCAATTATAATGATGTGTAATCCATGTACGTATCTAAATGAATTGAAATAAATTCTAGTTCCAATCATTAAAAAAGAAAAAGAGCACAAATTGTGAAATTGTCGATAAAATTGCCCTGAATATTCTTCTCTTCTCCTTCACAATTACTCGTTATCATAAAATTTTAGATAATACAACTCGTGCTACGCATTCGTTATATTTTCAAATTTTATTATAACTCGTCAAGTGAAGTCGAAGAATAATCGGCAATTTTATCGGCACTTGTTATATTATACATGATTACACCTTTGATTGGTTTTCCTACAAAGACAACAAAATGTACACTGTACTTCCGATATACACATATGAATGTTCTTTTTTCTAGTAATATTCTCGGAAGTACCTATAATACCCGTATTATGCAAAGTATAACGTATTGTACTCGAGGTACCTACTTTTCAACATTGAAAACGGCCGTGTATGCATCGAGAACAATCACGTACAATTACCGGCGAGATGGAGCCAAACTGAAATTCTTTTCTCGGTGAAATACATCAGCTTTTTATAGAAAGTGTATGCGAGTTCAAAACCGTCAATAAGTAATTTCCCGGCATTATTTTCGTAAGGCGTATTATTAGGTCTGAGTGTTGGCTGCCGAAGATGCACTTAACCGTATATAGTTATCATTAGACGGTGGCTATCGGGCAACGTGATGGGCACCTGCAGCTTCTCCTCCGGCGCAGAAATCTCGGCTATCCTCCGGCCACCCCCGTCGCCATCATGCGCTGTTGCCGGTTCAGTCGGAACAATATTTTGTTTGTGCGTGAATGATCCCACTGAGCAAGAAACATCTCCGGGAGGTTTGTTAACGTTATATTCTTGAAACCATGACGACGTATCTGAGAATAAATAGTTTATACGTTATAAAGAAGTAATATTATGACGTTATAATCTGCGTCGACACTCTTAGAGCCTTAAAAAACATCGCAACTTCATTTTATTCTTGAGGACTCTTGAGATATCGTTAAAATGTATCGGTGATTCAAGTAATTGTTACGTCTCAGTAATATCCTAAAGCTGTTTTAGGGCGAGTTGTAAAAAACAATTTCACCAACAAATGAGCCAAAGGAGTTTCTAGTTCCTCAGCAACTAAACTCGGTCCACTTGAACTGTTGTTGAACTTGTCTTGTACAACTCGCCCTTAGTGTAAAAAAAAAATTCTAGCACCAGCGTTATCGAGCAAGTCGGATGTAACGTAACGACAGACAAACTTGAGCAAAAAGTGAATGAATTGTAGCACTCAGAAATTCGGCACATGACATCTCTACATTATGTATGTATTAGAAAAAAAAAAATTTATCAAAAAATCAGGGTTGGAACCTAATACATTTTTCGTTTATCAAAAAACAATTTCGATAGGTTGAGAGATAATTCAATTCTCCACAAGAGTGATTTTCAGTGATACCTCATGAAATACGCTCGTTTTCTCAGAAAACGTGGTTTAACGCCGACGTCACATTTCATGCTCGCGCTAACCGGCCACTGTAAGTTCAGGCAGGGCCGAGAATTAGATTTGGCATAACTTTGCTAAAAATTATAGTGGAAGAAAAGCAAAAGGTGTGTATCGTCCCTGAAGACTTCTACTTCCTCATGCAAATATAACACGTGAGTATCTGAGTACCTAAAATGTGTTTTGTCCCACTTCAGATAACCCTTCAACGATATTTACGGAGGATCCGAAAGTCATGGATATTTTAGTTGATATGAAATAATTATACTGGAGCAGAAATCAGTACCCTCTTTGGACCATATGCAACAATTTAAGGCTACTGAGACAAGTCTCACTTATAATACATCCCAAAAAAAAAACTGGGTTTACTCCTGGCTCAGTTTTCAACTCACCCATAATCCCGGTAATTCCTTCAGTGAATGATGAAACTAATCGCTCACACACATCCTACATAAAAAATGAAGTATGTGATTTCAAGCTTGAGGTTTGCACTTCACAATAGTGTTATTAAATATATATATATATATATATATATATATATATATATATATAGATATATATAGAACAATTTTAAATGTAACGTATTTTATGAAAAAATTTGAAGACATCATAGTGTATTGATAAATAGAAATAGTTATCATAACATATTGAATATTATGTTTTACAATTAAGTAGGTTAAGGATGATATTGTTTGAAATATTACATAGTGAGTTTTGTCCTAGTTTTAGTTAGAATAGATCAAGACAACGAGCTTGAAAGTAGTACTGTACCGAAGGCATTTTCGATACAATAAATGTAGTAATAAATAATGTCCTGCGTATTATTAGAAGGGAAATAGGATACCAAAGGACCATCCTATTACATGGCGATCCTGCCAGCCGATACTAGAGCTGAGAATCATTAGAATGAAAAATGCTATGAATATCGACGAATAACTGAAAATGGGTAGTGAAAATTCCAAGGAAGAGGTGATTATCACGCAATCAGGAATCAGTGGTGGAACTACTGCTGGAACAAATAGTGGAAATAAGTACTCTCTCCTTGAAGTTGTTGCAGTTGTTATGGGCATCTTGGTGTTGCTAGGAATTGCATTATGTTTGTGGCAAAAATCACGAAAGGCGTTGGAAAAGAAGATAAGAAGAGAAATTTCTAGAAGCAAAGAACTAGTCATTGAATAAGACAGATTGTTGGTGTTTAGACTGTAGGTGATGAATGGTGAAGAAAATATAAGAACAATTACGCATAAATGGTTATTGAATACCAGGAAGGGCCAGCAGTTCAGACGAATGATCAGATAAGTCTAGATTAACTTAAAATAGCAGTAATGTTGTTAGGAACCTACAAATGATTGAATTTGAAAAGCTTTTACAAGAGGTTTGTTTGTTTAAACGTAATATATCTAAAGATAGTTTGCAAAGGCGTGAGAATTTTGAGAAAGTCAACAAAAAACTTGTGGAATTGAACGTCTTTGAAGCTACATTCACTCATTTGAAGGATACTTATAATAAACTAGTGAATAAAAATGAAGATGAAGTAAAATTAATCAAAACTTATGCTAGGGATATAAATAACAATATTAGTGATGCTCGTGAAACATTA
Organism: Chrysolina haemoptera; assembly: GCA_958298965.1. Classification (NCBI taxonomy): domain Eukaryota; kingdom Metazoa; phylum Arthropoda; class Insecta; order Coleoptera; family Chrysomelidae; genus Chrysolina; species Chrysolina haemoptera. The sequence continues at coordinate 47,433,051 of OY282586.1, read as the reverse complement.
TTGAATAGATTACATAAAATAAAACAAACATCTAAACTAGTCAATATGTCTGAAAAATTTGATTTACGAACAGCTTCATCCCTGTTGCCTCTTATGGATGGTTCTGAAAATACAACTAAACAGTTAATTGACGCAATTGAATTATATAGTGAACTTTTAGATGCTGAGGGAAAAAAACTATTGATAACTTATGTTCTAAAAACCAGGTTAACACAAAATGCTAAACTGAGATTAGATAGAACTTATGCCACCGTGGACAATCTGATAAGAGATATAAAATTGCATTTACTCTCTATTAGGTCTACCGCTGCTCTGTCAGTAGAGTTGCATAATAGCAAACAGGATGGAAAATCTATTGATGAGTTTGGTAGAACTATAGAAGAGATGATGGTTAATTTAACAATATCTCAAGCAAACGGAGACGATAATGCAGCTAGAGTTCTTAGAGGAGTTAATGAGAAGATTTCGATTAATGCTTTTGCAAATGGGTTGAAGAGCCACGAATTACGAACAATAATTAAAGCTAGAAATTATGATAAACTACGAGATGCAATTGTAGGAGCTACGGATGAAGAAAAATCGAAAGTGTCCAGTAGCAATTCACAAATATTTCATATGCGTGGTAAAAATAATTCATGGCGCGGATATTCTAAAAACAATAACAACAACACAATGAATCGTAATTATAAATATAGTAACCAGAGCCAAAACTTTCGACAAGGTCACGGACGGAATTTTAATAATCAGCAAAATAATTATAATGGCAATCGGTCACGAGGCCGCGGAAATATGAGAGATCGAGGTATTTTCAACAACAATAATAACAGAAATCGTACTCACAGAGCTTATTTTGCGGAAGAAGCAAATTCTAATAATGTCGCTGGAAATGAAATAAACCACTCATCATTTGTAAATGAGCGATTTTTTCGTGCCCCCCAATAATGATAATACAATAAATAATGTGATTTTGAGTATGAATGGAATGAATTTTGTATGTATGCAGTATGTAGGTAATAATTTGAAATTCTTAATTGATACGGGTGCTACTATTAGTGTAATTTTCTCAAAGTATGTGAATCAGTTTGAAAACATTGACAGTTCAAAGAAAATAAGAATAAATGGAATAGCTGGTTCCACGTACTCATTGGGATCGGTGAATATTTCATTGAAAACAGATGGTATGAACGTTTCACATTCATTTTTGGTTATGAATGAGTTTACGAATGATATAGATGGAGTATTAGGTGCTGATTTTCTAACCAAATATTCAGCTACCATAGATTTTGAGAAATTTAGTTTTTCCTTTGTGAAGGATGACAGAAAAATAACCGTCCCATTGCAATCGAAATATGATTGTTATACTACCATTCCTCCGAGGTGTGAAATTGTTAAGTATTGTTGGGTGAATAGTAATGAGGATTGTGTTGTTTTGGGTGAACAGTTGACTGAGGGTGTATTCACAGCAAGTGTTATCGCTAGACCAGATAATAATATGATTCCCGTACGGATACTCAATGTCCAAGATAAGGAGATAAAACTTCGGAATTTTAGGCCAAAGAGTGAAAAGCTTTCGGATTTCGAGTATTGTAAGTTTGGAAATGATGAAATGTCTGTTGCACGAGTGGATAGACTGTTAGACCTTATTGATACAGAGTCATTAAATAAGGAAGAGAAAGTGTCTATAGAAAAAATTTGTGCTAAATATGCTGATGTTTTTTATTTAGAAAATGACTACCTTACGGTAACTAATGTTTGTACACATAAAATACAGTTACAGCCGAATGCAAAACCTGTATATGTGAAGCCCTATAGGTTACCGCATGCTCAAAAGGCAAATATACATGAACAAGTTGAAAAAATGCTTCACGATGGAATTATAGAGGAGGCTAAATCAGAATGGTCCTCTCCATTGTTGATAGTGCCAAAAAAGGCAGATAAGGAAGGCAATAAAAAATGGAGGGTTGTAATTGATTACAGGCTTCTTAATCAAAGAATAGAAGATGATAAATTTCCATTACCCTGTATAACAGAAATATTAGATTCGTTATCAGGTGCTGTTTATTTTTCCCACTTAGATCTGTCGCAAGGGTACTACCAAGTAGAGTTGCACCCTAGTAGCAGACCATATACAGCGTTTACTACTGATCGTGGCCAATATCAAATGAAAAGGCTTCCAATGGGTCTCAAAGTAAGTCCGAGTGTGTTTTCTAGAGTGATGACAATAGCTATGTCAGGTTTGAATTATGAATCATGTTTCATATATTTAGACGACTTGATTTGTTTTGGTAATAACTTGGTGAATCATAACATCAATCTTATCAAAGTTTTGGATCGTTTGAGATCTGTGAATCTCAAACTCAACCCCATTAAATGCGAATTTCTAAAAAAAGAAATTTTATACTTAGGGCATATAATTTCGTCCGAAGGTATATCGCCTGATCCTGAAAAGATTGAATCTATAAAAAACTATCCAGTACCCAAAGATTCCAGTGAAACGAAACGATTCGTAGCATTTGCCAATTATTACCGGAAATTCATAAAAAACTTTGCCCACATTGTCTATCCTCTGAACAAACTGACCCACAAAAGCGCAGAATTTAATTGGACAGAAGAATGTCAAAATTCATTTGACAATCTGAAAACGTCGCTTTCTAATCCACCTTTGTTACAATACCCAAATTTTTCAGAAAATAACAGATTCATACTGAGGACGGATGCATCAAAATGTGCTGTTGGGGCCGTGTTGTCAAATTCAAATGACCAACCAGTAGCGTATGCAAGCCGTTCATTAAATAAGGCAGAGAAAAATTACTGTACGATAGAAAAAGAGCTTCTGGCCATTGTATTTGCTGTTCGACACTTTAGGCCCTATCTGTATTGTCGAAAATTTGATATTTTCACAGATCATAGACCATTAGTATATTTATTCGGTATGACTAATCCATCTAGTCGCCTAACCAAGTTCAGACTAGCATTAGAAGAGTATGACTTCACAGTAACGTACCTAAAAGGTACCGAAAATGTTGTTGCTGATGCTCTTTCAAGAATTCAGATTGAGTCGGACGAACTCAAATCTATAGGTGAAAAAGTTTCTGATATGTTCGTTATGACACGAGCTCAAGCAAAGGAAGAAAGTATTAGAAAAGGGGATGAAATTATTTCTACATACCGCAGGATTGATCACCCTGGAGTGGTAGAATTACTGAAACGCCCTGTAGAATCGGTTGAACTCAGACCAATTCTTAATAATAATTTCGAAAAGATTTCAAAAATAAAGGGAAACGAAGGATTTTTTACTGATAATTTAAAATATGATGTCAATTCAGGAACTATCTATATAAAACAGTTATCTCAATCAGTGTCAGCATTTGGTGCGTCACTGAGGGAACTGAAAAAACTTTGCGAAAAACACAAAATTCCTGAACTATGTATTGTTAATAACGAAAAAGCTAAAGAACTGATAAAAAATATAATAAAAATTAAAGACGAATTGAAAAATGCAGATATAAAAATCTCTATAATAAAGGACGTACAAGTAATTGATGATAAAGAAACCAGAAATTTAATAATGAATGATTTTCACATGTTACCAACAGGAGGGCATACAGGTATTAATAGAATGTACAACAATATAAAGAAATACTATTTCTGGCCTGGGTTGAAAAATCATGTTGGAAGGTTTGTGAAGCGTTGTGATGATTGTCAGAGGTATAAGCATTCAAGGCCGAATAAAGAACCGATGACAGTCACTACTACGGCGGAAACAGCCTTGCAAAAGATTTATCTCGATCTCGTAGGTCCTCTGAAACCAGATGAGAGCAATAATCGATATATTCTCACCTTACAATGTGAACTTTCCAAATTTGTTGAAGGTTATCCTATACCGAACAAAGAAGCGGTCACAGTTGCGAAGGCTTTCGTAGAAAACTACGTTCTGAGATTTGGTATACCTAAAACAATAGGAACCGATCAAGGAACTGAATTCCTGGCTTCCACCCTTCAGGAATCTTGTAAATTGTTAGGAATAACTTCTCTCAAATCTACTGCATATCACCACGAAACTCTGGGAGCACTAGAGAATACCCATAAAAACTTAGGTGCATATTTGCGTATTCAAGTGGCAAAACACCCAGACAGTTGGAGCTCTTGGGTGCCCTATTGGTCATTTTCTTACAATAACACGGTACACACTGAAACACATTACACACCGTATGAACTGGTTTTTGGAAAGAGTTGTCAACTACCTTCAAATATAACAAACGTAATTGACCCCGTATATAATTTTGAGAACTATCCAATAGAGTTAAAGTACAGGTTACAAAAAGCATGGGATGATGCTAAAAATAATCTACTGAAATCAAAAACTAAGAGAAAAGAAACATGGGATGTAAATAGTAGAATAGTTAGTTATAAAAAAGGTGATAAGGTATTGATTAAAAATAATAATCCTTCTGAGAAATTAGAGCCCTTATTCAATGGACCATTCGAGGTTCAAGAGGAAATAAGTCCGAATTTAGTAATAAAAATCGAAGATAAGTTAATTAAGGTACATAAAAATAGAGTAAAGCCTTATTTTAATTAGGCAATTCATAAGTTACCAAATATTTGAGTAGAAAAAAAAAAAAAAAAAAAAAAAAAATAATAAAATTAGCCAATGTTTATATTTTTTTCTTTGCCCGGGGAAGGTGTAGTGTATTGATAAATAGAAATAGTTATCATAACATATTGAATATTATGTTTTACAATTAAGTAGGTTAAGGATGATATTGTTTGAAATATTACATAGTGAGTTTTGTCCTAGTTTTAGTTAGAATAGATCAAGACAACGAGCTTGAAAGTAGTACTGTACCGAAGGCATTTTCGATACAATAAATGTAGTAATAAATAATGTCCTGCGTATTATTAGAAGGGAAATAGGATACCAAAGGACCATCCTATTACACTACCAATTTTACATGTTTATATCAACTTTCATCTTGCACAATGTGTCACTTATTGTTGAATAACATCGCGTCTCACAATCTCAACAAAGATTATCCCTGATGATGGAAATGATTTATTAAATTTCCGAAAGCTTGGACAAACTTTAAAGTAGTACTCTTTGATTTTGCTGCAAAGCCCCACTATTTACTAGTTCCATATATATATATAGTGTTATTAAATATATATATATATATAAATTGTTTTCACTATAGTTTTAACATTATTGTAGCTTTCCCTGATGATGACAATAATACTTGTCGAAATATTGGAATAAAGTGTTATAAGAGTATACTTCCTGCATGCTGCTTACCCAACAAGTTGTCCTAGCTTGATCTTAACGAGTCAGCAAAGACTACCTCTCTCCTATATATATATATATATATATATATATATATATATACAGAGTGGTTCAACGAAAAGTATGCACCTAGCTTTTATCCTTTTTGCGGAATTGCAAGCAAAAATGCTCGGACACGTGGAGTTGGTTTTTGAGAGGGACACATTTCAGGTATATTTTGCAACTTGTGCCTTCAACCCCTCAGCGACGGGGTGTCACAACCCTAAAATTTTAAATGAAACGTGGGGTCGACTGATATATCATTTGAACGGGCACAAAATTATCTTCCCAATGATACCCTATTTGTTGAAATTTACTGAAGCAGTTAATGCGAAAACGGCTTTAAGAACATGAACCCGATAATGTTGGTATTAATGAAAAATACAAATAAGTTTTGGTTACTAGGAATTAAAACATGTACAAGTAGTACTTAGTACGTTTCAATATTTGTCACTTGTAATAGTGCTTTGTAAAAAAAAACAAGCTGTTAAATTGATTTATTGAAATGTTACTTCAACAAGTGTTCAAATTGAGACCCATTTGCTTCCATACAATAATACAGGCTTTGTTCAAATCTATGTCTAACATTTTGTAGCATATCAGGTGTTATGCTTCGGCACTCTGCTATAATCCGTTGGCAAATATCTTCTATGGACTCGGGCTTCGTAGCAAAACATTTATTTTTTAAGTGTCCTTATAGAAAAAAGTCCAAAGGCGATAAATCAGGTGACCTGGCAGGCCATTCCATTGGGCCTCTCCTGCCAATCCACTGTCCAGGGAACCGGTTATCTAAAAATTCTCGTACAGGAACAAAATAGTGCTGGAAATGAAGCCGATCAGCATTATGATTTTGGTCATCTTCTATTATTTGTGTGATGAAAGGATCAATTGCCTTTTCAAGCATGTATAGGTAGATTTCACCATTTAAATTTCCAGAAATGAAAAGTGGTCCTATGATATGACTTCCTAATATGCCACACCAGACGTTTATTTTTTGAGGGGCCTGGGAATGAACCTCACAGAATAAATATGGGTTACTGTCATCCCAGTAACGGCAATTATGCCTATTCAAAGCTCCATTCAAATGAAATGTACACTCATCTGTAAAACAAGTGTTACACATATCTGCAGTTTTTTTCTTACACTTATCTGCAGTCGTTTTCGACAAAATCACGCAAACGATAAATGGGGAATTTAGTTGTGATAACAAAAAATTATCATTGAAATGTTGCTTTCGGCAAAATAAAGTAATTTAGAAATTATTGTCGTTATCCTGATTCCTAGTAACCAAAACTGATTTGTATTTTTCATTAATACCAAAATTATCGGGTTAATGTTCTTAAAGCCGTTTTCGCATTAACTGTTTCAGTAAATTTCAACAAATAGGGTATCATTGGAAAGATAATTTTATGCCCGTTCAAATGATATATCACTCGACCCCACGTTCCATTTAAAATTTTTGGGTTGTAACACCCCCTCGCTAGGGGGTTGAAGACACAAGTTGCAAAATATATCTAAAATGTGTCCCCCTCAAAGGCACACTTCACGTGTCCGAGTATATTTGCTATGAATTCCAAATAAAGGAGAAAAGCTAGGTGCATACTATTCGTTGGACCACTCTGTATATATATATATATATATATATATATATATATATATATATATATGCAGGATATGATTATTTTCAACATTTAGTGAAGATAATGCCGATTTTATGGGTGAGTTGAAAATGAGGCAGGACTATAACAATGTATTTTTAAACAAAAAAAAATATGTTCTACTCCTGGAATTTTGGTAAACAATTTTTTTTCATGTTTATCATGGTTCCACTACTAGCATACCAAGTTTGGTGGTGCTAAAATCGATTCTTGTCTTAAAACCCAATCATACTGGATTAATAGACATAAATCGGATCTAAAATAGAATTACATTGTTTGCTGTAATGCTGTGCAGTTTGACAACACCGGAAAACGTGGGTCAGCGACTGGAGGACGGACGTCAGACCGTCATCAGCTAAAATTCGCGCACTTGTTCTCTGGGTGCCAATTCTCACGCTCCTCCCACGCAAGGTCAAGAATCCCAACGATTTCATTATCACAAGATATTCGATTTTATTGACACCTATCAGCGGCCAAACTGTGCCTCCGAATGGAGAGAGGTATATACTTCAATTTATTCCCAATCGATGTTCGTTATCGACAAAATTTAGTGTGTTAAGAGAAGGTAGGTATACATACTCTCAACAATTGGCGGTTTGATGATACCAGTATTCTTTATTTTTTGATAGTGCAATAACTGACACACATGACACTTTGTCAAAGCTGTGCGTGAGAATTTTGTTTTTTTTAACAAGCAAGATGCACTAGGCAACACTCTTTATAAAATGATCATTTACCTAACAAATGCGGAAAGTAGTACTTTTCTGCACGCTCCGCGTCGTTCGTGCAAACTTAGAGTACTCCGTAGCTGGTGTATTTCACATGGTCGAACGATTTGCCGATTACAATTATGTCATCTAGATACACTTGACAATGGCATAACTGTGAACTGCCAACACCCTGAGCCGATGATGAAAGCTGTTTTTCATCGATCTTCTGGAACCAGTTCTATCTGCGGTTAGTCGCTCTCATGTCTAGGATCAAGAATTGCTAACAAGTCTAGGGTGTCGTTTATTATCGGAAGGGGACAACTTTCCTTCTTCGTCATTTCGGTTGTTCAGTGCATGCAAATACGTGTCGATCTGTCTTTCTTCTTCACCAGCACGAATGAAGAGGATCAGGGACTGTTGGATGGTTGGTTGACTACTTCTTTCTCCATATCGCTGACCTATCAAGTCAGCTAATTTCTTCTTGGATCTTGTGCTGGACCATCTTGGTACTACCCCTTCTTGCTTGTTCAATATTGAAGATGTCTCTTTACTGTTTGGCCAAATTCTTCAGTTCGGACTGTTGAGCTGATCATATATCCTTGAAGGAGATGCCAGCTAATTTTTCCAATTCTGCTGGCAAGTCGCTGCTAGCTTAGCTAGTCCAGGCGAGCCTCCAGGATGATTTCGTCCCTCTCAGGTACGCTCACATCTTCAGCCAACAGGATCCGGATCATCTCTCCACTCCTTCCATGAAGAACCAGCTCTTCTCCATTAGACGCCACAAGTTGAACTCGAACCATCTGAAATTTTTTATGTCTATTCCAATGAATTACATCGTCCTCAGTTTCAGTCTGGTGCTGTCCAGAATCAACTCAGTTCACCATGAACAGTGGCTGGCTCCTCTGTTGCTGTGCGTAACTCCCAAGTCGATGGTTCATTGGCAGAGGCAGGTCCAAGAATAGTCGCACGCTGCAAGACTTGTTGTTGATGAGGCATTCTACAAAAGTACTTGCTCTGTCGTTGAAGGATAGGGACATATGCGTTGTTAACCAGGACTTGATGGATATAGGACAATTGGCCCGTCTCAACCAAATACGTGGGTTTCGTCTTGTTGAACGTTGGATATTGGCTAAGCACATGCCGCCCAAGTTTCTTACATTTCCGGCATCATACAGAAGGTTATCGCTATAGTTTTGGCTCAACTTTTGTCGGTGGACTTTATTGATACAGTATTGAATAGGGATATTATTTGCGCCAACTAGCATGACTTTATACGAAAACTACATTCGCAAAATGAAATACTTCAGATGTAGCTTCAGACTCTAACAATCCTGTACAGTATATTCATTCCATTCTAGTGAATTCGTTTCTCGGAAAATCGCCGACGACCTTCTGCCATCGAATAACTTTCGTGCAATATCTGTGCTAGTACAATGCTTACCGAGAACCGGACGAAAATGGAAAAGGTTCTACAAATATGGTACAGATCATGCGGGCTTTTTCATTCCCGAGAACATCTCGGTAAAGAGTTTGTCAACCCGCTACGTCAATCAACCGTCGCCGAGAGTCGTCTTCTCTAATTTATGATGCCAATTGGCCGGTAATAATCGAATGATTCCTTCTTGCGTCCTCTTTAAATCTTTCGCTTCTCCGTAAATTAGTCGGTACCGTTACTGAACATGGGCGGAGGTAGGGGAGGAGATGACTTATCAGTTGTAGTTATTTCAACGATGGTGCAATGATTCGAATTATAGGCGATTCAAAACAAGGAATTCCCATGTGGTGTTCCAGAGAGGAGTGTAGTACCTGTCGGAACTGAAAGAACCTACAGCTTGGCAAATCTATAAAAGAATATCGATAAACGTATAAACTGAGCGCAGTATGAATTGTTCAATCAGTTAGAATGTATACTGAGCTTTTCTGCTACCGCACATCGATAGGCGTGCCGATTTCATAGTCCTTTATAGATTTGCCAAGCTGTACCTCATTTCACATTATAAAATGTTTTCAATCGAAAGCCTGTGTTCAAAGCTGGTATAAACCTTTTGAAAAAATATAAGTCGAATAAATAGTTTAAGATTATTTAGAATTTCATATCTTTGAACGAGCATATTTACATATTTTCGATCTCGGAAACGGCTTTAACGATTTTGGTAAAATTTTGTATGTAGTTCAGGTTTTGCTTATTGAGTTCATCTATCTGGCCTCTTGCCTGAAAAAAGTCCATATTACAGTCATATGGCGGCATCTTGTTGAGGTACTTGCATTGTAGCTTGTTAGTCTACTCTCCGTGAGATGGCGCTATACGACACGCAATCAAATCGATATTTCTGAAAGAACGCGATTTTACACAATAAAATACATCTTATGCTAATAACAGTCATAATAATATAGCACCATCTCGTGAATTTTTGTAATACGCACCTACTTGCATTGTAGCTATGCCAACAACATATTTCAAGTTGTTATTTCATGAGTCGTGACAATTTAGGTGCTGAATCTTATATACCAATTCAACAACCAATTCAACAAATAAAGTCGATTCTGGCAGTCACCATCACAGGCCGGGTTATTCTTAACAAAATTATTGAAGGGGCATGATATAAGATTTGATTACCTTAAATTGTTCATGTCAACTGTTTTATAGTAAATCAGTAGGTTATGGCCTAGCAGTATAATGGTTGAGCTCGTATGCGAGGGGTACTTGGTTTGAATCTGCAAGAGAAACTTCTTTATTTACGTGAATAATTTTACAGTATCTGGAGTAGACTCAGTAGAATGCAGAACAAGGTACTGCTCGTAGTCACTTATAGTGACAGATACATCCGATTGGATGAGCTACGTGCCAAAACAAAGGGTCGTGACCATCCAGGAATATAAGAACAAAATTTCATATAAATTTTACAAGATACCATATCACTAAGAGTCCTCTCAATAGGGACATTATTTGAGTCAGAGCACACCTAGACATACCTATAAGAAACATAGATGTAATGAAATATTATTGTTCAAAACAAAGTGTCGAACTGAGTGCATTCATTTTTTTTAAATCTGATAATTCTACTATGATGCCTCACAAAATCACAAACTCTAATTTCAAGTAATCACTTCAGCAATTTTCATGCCAATTCATTCTCTGTTATGTGCTTTGACAATGAAAAATGCTCTCGGGAGGTTTGGAATTTTGAATTTTTTGTTAAGTGACCTGGACCACTTTTCACATAATGACCCCATAATTTTCACAATATTAACTAACCAACCACCCTTAATCAGACCTATGATTTCAGAAATGCCGCCTTTGATAGCTGTAACCAATCCAGATGAAATTAGTGGAAAGGATGCTTTTGACAGGAACATTTTGGCGATTAATGAAAAAAAAATCTTTCAGATGAGTAATGTAGTAGTACAATCTCATTTTTTTACCTACAAAAGGTTATCTTATTTCTTATCAATTGTAGTAAAGAATGCAAAGTCGCAAACATTCTTAATTGTTTCAATAACTTATTTCGTTTCAACATGACGACTTTTTGTTTATATTTTGAATGTCAAAATGACAGTCATATTTGCACAAGTGCGAATATAAGATTTCATATCGATACTAGGGTGAATATGAAAATCATTGGATCAGATTTATTCGGTAATACATTCAAAATTACCTTTTTGTACAACTGTGATTAAAAATGACGTTTTTAATTCATTGAATTATGAACTAAAAATTGACGTTTTCAGAAAATCACTTTCAACACTAGTGTTGAAAGTAAAATGACAGATGAGATGATATGGATACTCAGTAATATAGATCTCTCTAATAGAAACACTTCAATCAGATATCATAATCAGAACACCTACTCAAGAGGAATCATTTCTTTGGCCGTTTGTGCAATTGGTAATGCTAATTCCTTTTGAAGTTACAAACGAAGTAGTATTCACTGCAACTGTAGAAGGTCCTTCATCACTGACAAATAATGACATTCATAATAAAGTGCGTTGGGGTTTATTATAGTTGGAGCATCTGCCAGTCAGTCTTGTAACCCAAAGATCGTGTGTTCGAATCCTAATGGATCTTATATTTTTTTGTTTTTTTCTTACTAACAGTAACTGTTGCACAAAAAATATTGGTTCAGTATTATTTTTACATTTACATTATATCCATATTGGCCACGCTCGTGTTTCAATACCACGTCTGGTGCAAAAAACACGTTCATTTTGCAACTTGTTATATAAATAGCTACACTAGAACTGGCATTTTCATGTATGATACCGAAACCCAGAATAATCACATAAGCTGTGTTGCCAAAATGTCTATTTTATCATTATTTGAAGATGTTCCGGTATAGTTTGGAAGATACAATTTTGAGAAAAAGCTATTTATTTATAGATAGTGTGCGAAATCTTAGGACAAGGAGCTTGGGACCCGTAAAGTATACCTTTCTTTCAATAATGTTGATTAGAATTCAAAGAAACAAAAAATTTTTGAAATCAAAGCTGTTTACGCGACAATTTTCATTTTCAAACTGTTTTGGTTTCAACCCTAATCTTAGAAACTCTTGAATTCTACAGGGTGACCCAGGGTTAAACCGCCAAACGTTCAGTATCGTTTTATCAGGTGAAAATAAGATTTTTTCTTCCCATAAATAAGCATGTGTCTTAAATTGCTTAGTTTTCGAGATGCAGGGATGTTCTGAGAAAAAATCAGTTTGTTATCCATTACTCAAATCATTTTTGCTCATTTTGATAAAACACCCTTTCTCTTGAAAACGAAGCTGGTTGGGACACATGCCCATACGAAGAAAACATCTTATTTTCACATAAAAAAAATCGATACCGAACGTTTGGTGCTTTAATCCTGGGTCACCCTATATATTTACATTTCTTACAGCAATATTCCTTACTATATTTCCAATGTTATCGAGACTGGTTCAAAATTTTATTTATTTTTCTTCTTTGAGTTAAGGGAGCAACTTTGTTATTTTGAATTGTAGCGGCTTTACCAACAATAAGACTCAAATAATTTTTATTTCCAAAGAAAATAATCTTACTCCACATCTCTACATATTCTTATATTCTTAATTCTTTTTCCTTCTAAAGGGCCTTTGTCCGACTATAAATGTTTATAGAGTGAAATATTAAAAGCCTTCACCATAGTTGCAGAACTAGGGAATTCCATATTTAAATTTCTGGTAATAGGATTATCCTGGGTTTTACGACTAAGCTTTTATGGTGTCTAGGAACATCAAATTTCAAATAGGATTATAATTCCGTAAGCTGGGGAATTTGGACATTTGGGATTTTCCCGTGACGTAGACGGGGGTTTGCCTGCTACCTAGACGGAGATTTGAAGAGGATGGTGGGAAGATGAAGATAGTTAGTTTTCACTTTTCGGTTCGCGAGGTTCTCCGTTTTTTTCAGTCTCCTGACTCGCTGTTCTCGAGTCGAGATTTTTCTCCAAGTTTATCAAGCTGTACGTTTAACTGTTACGTATTATTGTTAGTGTTGTTAATAAATTGTTATTGTTATTTGTTAACTGCTGTGTCCGTTATTTGATCACAACAAACTCACCCGTTACACCGTCCCGACAGTGGTGACCCCGACGTGATGTAGTTTTTGTGTGACAGTGACGCGAGTGAGTTATACATCGCGGTTTGGGACCTAGATAAACGCACCGGAGAATCAGCACAGATTTTACCGCCACAATGACCCCCCCTATCGACAAACCCGCAGTTTTCACGCACCCCAAACTTCCGGTATTCTCATCAGAGGACCCGGAGCTTTGGTTCCAACAGGTAGATTGGGCACTCAAGAACGCTGGTGTCAGAACAAGCACCGACAAATTTTGGTACGTTGGGACGTCGCTCGAGCCGCAATATGCTAAGGAGGTGCGTGACCTGTTGTTGAACCCACCAGAGGAAGCGGAGGACCCGTTCAAAAAACTAAAAGATGAGCTTCTCCGACGACTTGGCAAATCACAGGCCAAGCGCACGCGGCAATTGTTGGAACGTGAGGACATCGGTGACAGGACTCCGTCGCAATTCTTGCGTCACCTCCAGCAACTTGCCGGTGTAACGGCGGCCCAAGACATCGTCAAAGCACTCTGGACGGACCGGCTCAACCCGATCGTGCGTGCCAGCCTCGCAGCCCAGCCAGATACCACGGATCTCGACGACCTGGCGCGGATCGCTGACAACATTATGGACTCAATTGGCTCGCTGGCGCCGCGGATCCAGGTCTCCGCGGTATCAACTACTCTAGAGTCGAAGCTGCTGGAACAGCTTACTAAACTTCAACAACAGTTGTCGGAAGTGCAGAGCGACCATCGACGGGAGATCGCCGCCTTGCGTGCAGAGCTCCAGGAGTCGCGCCGCCGCCAACCCAACGCCCGCGACCGATCCTCGCCAAACAGCCGCGGTCGTTCACCGTCGCATCGCGGCCGATCCAACTCGCGCGAACCGGCACAGTACGATGGTATGTGCTGATACCATTTCAAGTTCGGGGATAGTGCGCGAAAATGTAGGACCCCGTGCAGTTTGAACGCCTCGTTCGTCGCGCGAGCGGGAAACGCGCAGGGCAGTCACTAGCGGCGGCGAGTGACGGTTGCCCCACCCCGCGACGTTTATTCTTGACAGACCGGAACAGTGCGGTAGACTTTTTGATCGACACCGGTGCCGATTTGTGTGTGTTTCCGCGGAAATTAGTGTGTGGCCGACGGGTGAAAACCGGGTACGAGCTTTCCGCAGCTAACGGCACCACAATCGCCACCTACGGTTTGATGCCGCTCACGCTTAACCTGGGTCTCCGTCGCGATTTCACGTGGAACTTTGTGATCGCGGATGTGTCAAAGGCGATCATCGGTGTGGACTTCCTATCCTATTTCGACCTCCTCGTCGACATGCGCAATGAACGCTTACTAGACCGCGCTACGAATGTGAGTGTCACGGGACAGGAATCAAGGTGCGCGACGGTCGCGGGAATCAAGACAATCACTGGTGACTCGCGATATCACACCCTGCTCCAGCAGTTTCCGGCAATCACTCGTCCCGACGGTGCATACAACATGGACAACAGGAAACACAAGACGGTGCATCACATACACACTACGCCAGGACAACCTGTTGCTTCGAAACCACGCCGCCTACCCTTGGACAAACTCAACGCTGCCAAGAGAGAATTTGAGTCCATGCTGCGACTGGGCATCTGCCGCCCTTCAGAGAGCAGCTGGGCCTCCCCTCTACACCTGGTGCCGAAGAAGGATGACGAATGGCGACCTTGTGGCGACTATCGTGCACTCAACGCCCGCACGATACCCGATCGCTACCCAGTCCGCCATATCCAGGACTTCGCCCAGACCCTACGCGGCAAGAAGATTTTCTCCACGATCGACCTGGTACGCGCATACCATCAGATTCCTGTGGCACCGGAAGACGTCCCGAAGACCGCAATTACCACGCCGTTTGGTTTATTCGAGTTCCCTGCGATGAGTTTTGGTCTTCGCAATGCAGCACAGACCTTCCAGCGGTTCATCGACGAGAAGCTACGCGGACTGGACTTCGTATACGCCTACATCGACGACCTCCTTATTGCCTCTGAAGACGAGGACCAACACGCAGAGCATCTCCGGCTGCTGTACGAACGCCTTCGGGACTCTGGTATTGTCATCAATACGGCCAAATGTGTTTTCGGCGAGCCTGAAGTCAAGTTCCTCGGCTATATGGTGTCTGAAAGGGGCACGCAGCCGCTCCCGGAGAAGGTCTCCGCGATCCAGGAGTACCCAAGGCCTCAGACAGCAAAAGAGCTCCGACAGTTCCTAGGTATGCTTAACTTTTATCGACGATTCATACACAGGACTGCTCAGACTCAAGCGCCTCTCAACGACCTCCTCAAGGGCAACATCAAAGGAAAGAAGCCAGTTACGTGGAACGATGCCGCTGAAACCGCCTTCATCGCTTGCAAGGACACCCTCGTCAAAGCGACACTCCTTGCGCACCCGAAACTCGGCGCCAAGCTCTCCTTAGTCTGTGACGCGTCAGATCACACCGTTGGAGCCGTCCTGCAGCAGCTGGTGAACGACGAATGGGAACCTCTTGGGTTCTTCTCAAAGAAGCTGAGCGGTGCCGAAACAAAGTACAGCGCGTACGACCGAGAACTCCTAGCAATCTACAAGGCTGTGAAGTACTTCCGACACATGGTGGAAGGGCGTCATTTCACCATCCTGACCGATCACAAGCCGCTCACCTTCGCTTTCCGCCAGAAGTCCGACCAGTGCTCTCCACGTCAGTTTCGTCATCTGGACTTTATCGGGCAGTTTACCACCGATATCCAGCACATCTCTGGCGAGGATAACGTTGTAGCAGACGCTCTCTCCCGAATCGATGCCATCGCTGCGCCACTCAATTTCGAAGCACTATCAGCAGCTCAGCAACAGGACCAAGAGTTGCAGGAACATCGCCAGAGGGATAACTCGGGCCTGACCCTGCGCCAAGTGACCATCCCAGGATCCAACGCTGCTATCTTCTGCGACGTCTCCACTCAGACGGCACGGCCCTTCCTAACAGCCGCCTTCCGCAAACCAGCCTTCGACGCGATCCACGGCCTATCGCACCCAGGCGTCAAGGCGACGACGAAGCTGGTGAAACAACGCTACGTCTGGCCTTCCATCAATGCTGACTGCCGTTCCTGGGCCCGCGCCTGCATTCCCTGCCAGCAGGCCAAGGTCACACGACATGTCTCTACCCCGATTGGCAATTTTACAGCACCATCCAGACGATTCGAGCATGTCCACATCGACCTCATCATCATGCCATACTCCGAGGGATACAGGTATTGCCTCACCTGCGTCGATCGCTTCTCACGATGGCCAGAAGCAATACCCCTCCCGAACCAGGAAGCAGAGACCGTAGCCAGGGCATTCTACAGCAACTGGGTCGCGCGCTACGGCGTCCCTCTCCGCCTGACTACGGACCAAGGTAGACAATTCGAATCGCATTTGTTCCGTTGTTTAAACCGGCTGATGGGCACCGACCACCTCAGGACCACGGCCTACCACCCTGCAGCCAACGGTATGGTCGAACGCCTCCACCGTCAGTTGAAGGCTTCGGTGAAGTGCCTGCAATCCGATCGGTGGACCCATACACTCCCAACAGCTCTCCTGGGGATCCGTGCGGCCTGGAAGGAAGATCTGCAAGCCACCGCTGCTGAGATGATCTACGGCGAACCACTCCGTCTCCCAGGCGAATTTCTGGCATCTACCTCCACCAGACACATCGATGACTCCGCCAACTTTGTTCGTGAGCTGCGCCAGCATTTCCAGACACTCCGTCCAGTCAATGGCACCAGGCACGGCGGACGGAAAATCTTTGTCTTCAAAGATCTGGCTACCACCACCCACGTCTTCGTCAGACACGACGCAACCAGAGGACCGCTGCAGTCACCATACGATGGTCCCTACGAGGTTATTTCTCGAGCCGAGAAACACTTCACGCTCGCGATGCGCGGCAGAAATGTTCCAGTCTCCATCGATCGCCTTAAACCGGCCTACATCGTCGCCGAGAACATCGCCGCACCAGAGGGCACCACGGACGACGACGACGATTTCGTTCCTGTTGCTCCGGGAGAGAATCAAACTCCGGTGCAAGAGGATGCAATTCCACCACCTGCCCCACCAGCTCCACCAGCTCCACCAGCTCCAACAACGCCACCTGCCTATAAGACGCGCTCAGGTCGTCGCGTCCGATTCACTGAACCCTATCAAGCAGGCTTCAATTAAATGATTTCGCAATATTCATTCATTTTTTTTTAGTCTTATATCGTTCATCACTGGCAAGGGGGTACTGTAGCGGCTTTACCAACAATAAGACTCAAATAATTTTTATTTCCAAAGAAAATAATCTTACTCCACATCTCTACATATTCTTATATTCTTAATTCTTTTTCCTTCTAAAGGGCCTTTGTCCGACTATAAATGTTTATAGAGTGAAATATTAAAAGCCTTCACCATAGTTGCAGAACTAGGGAATTCCATATTTAAATTTCTGGTAATAGGATTATCCTGGGTTTTACGACTAAGCTTTTATGGTGTCTAGGAACATCAAATTTCAAATATGATTATAATTCCGTAAGCTGGGGAATTTGGACATTTGGGATTTTCCCGTGACGTAGACGGGGGTTT
Source organism: Chrysolina haemoptera (assembly GCA_958298965.1). Lineage (NCBI taxonomy): Eukaryota > Metazoa > Arthropoda > Insecta > Coleoptera > Chrysomelidae > Chrysolina > Chrysolina haemoptera. The sequence goes on along the minus strand of OY282586.1, from coordinate 47,415,201 downwards.
GCCTGCTACCTAGACGGAGATTTGAAGAGGATGGTGGGAAGATGAAGATAGTTAGTTTTCACTTTTCGGTTCGCGAGGTTCTCCGTTTTTTTCAGTCTCCTGACTCGCTGTTCTCGAGTCGAGATTTTTCTCCAAGTTTATCAAGCTGTACGTTTAACTGTTACGTATTATTGTTAGTGTTGTTAATAAATTGTTATTGTTATTTGTTAACTGCTGTGTCCGTTATTTGATCACAACAAACTCACCCGTTACACCGTCCCGACAGAATGAAATCATAAACTTAAGGGTTGGGATTATAAAGGTTTCATCCACTGCTCGATATTTATAAGAATAATATACCAATAAATACGATGGAAATTCAAGTGAAATCCTTACCATTTGAAATATGAAAATTTGTACGTTCAGATTCATGGTCTTAATCTTTTGTGTAAGTACATTCGTTCATGAAATAATGAAGTAGTAAAAAAAATGCACTTTTTTAACTATAAAGTGAAAAAAAAAATTAGATTATTGGTAGGTTGCATAAACGCAAATTTTTGAGTACGGTCTTGCTCATTTCCCCACATGGGTCTATAATAGAGTACCATTTTCAACATTAATACTTTCCAAGAGAATATCTTGAACGATGAAAAAAACTAAACTGAAGTATGTCTTTCAGCCGCAGATGACTCCACAACACCCTCTTCATATTTCCAACTAGAAATCAGAATTAACAGATCTCATTTCTACCCGGTATACAAAGTAGGAAAGAAAATAAATTTTGATAATTCTCTTTGCTATGGTCATACTTGCTTCAGATTGACGATGACATCATTGAAACAAATTCTATACCTTCTATAAAAGAAGATTGTCTGTAATTTTACTCCTGACATTGAAAAATGACTTCAATTTATTTTAAAGCGTCCGTCGCGTGACCAAGACCATTTTTCACGTAATTGCTCCCAAATCTCCGATTATTTCTAACATCCACCATTTCACAAAAAATTTCAGATAATTTCAGAAGTACCGCTTATGATATACGTAACTACTGCTGCAGAAAGTGAACGCCCCCAGAGCGTTTAGATAAAAAAAATCGGTTATAGTCCGGTTCTTCATGAAAGACGGACTTAAAGCCCTATTTCGAACTATTGGATGAATTTCCGGATGGGTATAGGGTTTTTTTCGGTGGACTTAAGAGGCTATGAGCGTGATCATGTTTGAGACGCTTTTAAGTGTAAAAGAGTCAATTGATAACTAAAAAACGGTTTGTCTTATCGATTTCAAACAAGTACATGCGTCTAGAGGAAGTTTGATTCTACGTACGTGCTGTAATGGAAATTGAATTTTCAATCCACTTTTTCACTAAAAAAAACTCAAAAATGTCCCAAAAATGAAGTTGAAGCAATTTTTTGTTTTTTATTGGGTGAATGAGAAAATAATTTCAAAAAAACATTAAATCAACATTTTACCTTTCTTTTTGGTTACCAAATTCATTTCGATCGGATAAATATTTCTTACCACTGCAGCTATTTCGACTATCCATGAAAATAATCTTGAGGTGCTGCCGCAGACATAATTACATAGAATTAACGTGATAACTGTGACGAAAAGTTCAATTGGACACTTCAATTGAAAAATCTCTTCACTTCTTTAAACTCACCCGAAATTTGGTCCCAAATTGAACGTGGTTCCATAACAAGTAATAAAAAAATTATATTACTCAAATTCCAGGAAAAACTATTTCAAGATGTTTCACTCTCAAGCCGTGCTACGTTTCTTTCTGTCCATTGTTTTTTCAGTCAGCAGGTCAAACCAAGATTCCTTAAGTCTCAATTTACCCATCCAAGTCAAAAGAACCATTGCACAACTCCGTCGTTGTAATAAATACATTATTAAATTCACACTGAATGGCTCTACATATAGAATAGATCCGAGGCAAATTTGTACAATATGTAACATGAACGAGCTAGAAACTATAGAACATATTTTGTTTGTGTCCAATTTATTGTGTAATGAAACCCCTAAATTCCGACTCGCTAATCAGCCTTGACAACCTTATCCATTCTCTTGATAATATTACCCCAAAATCTGCCAAGGTCATAACTAACTATATCTGGAACGTCTTGAGGCTCCGATCTTTCGTGATGAATGAATGAGTTTACTTACAATAATATGTACTTTACTTCAATATTCTGTTCTTTCTCTTGCTGACCTGTATTCTTATCTGTTTGTTCTTCCTATTTTTTTTCTCTTCTAGGTAAATGTTTGGTAACAATAATAATATGTGATCTATGTTAACGCCTGTATTTTCGAATCCTTGCTATGAACTGTATGTTTTTGAAGCAATAAATGTATTCTATTCTATTAGAATCAAACGTCTTCTAGAAGCTTGTCCTTGTTTGAAATCGATACGACGAACCGTTTTCGAGTTATCGACTCTTTTACCATAAAAAACGGCCAAAATTTGATCCCGCTCATGGCCTCCTAATTGAAAATTGTTTGTATCGATTTTTCCTGAATACTGAAATAATCATGGAGACGGAGATTTCAATAGTTTTTTCGGGAGTTGTGGATCTACACTACTTGTGGACATGGATACTCAATATCACGTTGCATTATATTCTGGTTACTGTAGTGCTCGCGAACACCTCGGCAAATAATAATAATAATAGTAGCCGTCCTCTACCCGCACAGGGTATGCCTTTGGGTACACTCTATGAGTGTTCATGAGGTATCATTATTATATATTTTTTCGTTAGGAATATCTCAGTTGGACCCTGCATCCAGAGCCCAGATACACCCGGGGCGCGCGCTGGTGTCTGTGGGGTGAGTGACCACTGAGTCCGAGAATCATGTGCCCTGAGCGGATGAAGTGAACTAAGGATAACGGTTTTCGTCTGGGTAAGGTTTCTGCCATTTCATGGCAAACCGGTATAATTTCCAGACTTCCATTGATATACATCGAAGGGTTCCTGATATACGATTGAAGATCAGTTCATGGGATGCCACCTTTCGAAGGGCAAAATCTGTTGATCTTGTTAGAACATTGCAATATATCAGCGGTGCGGTTTGTCTGCTTTCTCGTAGAATCTACAGGCGGTATTAAATGAAAGTTTGATTTTGTGGAGGAAAATTTGACATGATTTTTTGGGTTTGTAACCTTCCACATTCTGAAAATGAAAAATGTTAATCCAAGGAAATCTGTACAAGTGTAAAGGACAAAATAGTGTGTGCCTTAAAAACTATATAATTTTTATAATAACCGCTTAAGTGTCCAAGTTTGCATTCTTATAAAAAACTCATAGAACTGAATTGTTACAAATTTCCGCATCACAAAATTTTTAACGTTCCAATTGAAATAATTGCGTTATTATTTCCTATCCAAGTAGCAGAATAACTGCTTTTTGAAACTGAAATATTTATAATATCTTATAATGCCGATTTAGGGACATACTTAGTGATTTTGACTACGACATTTTTGTGTTTGTAAAAAAGTGGTTTTATAATATTGACGTATAATTATGCATACAACTCTCATTATAAAATTGAAGCTGGGTTTTGGCTTTAGATAGTTTTAAAACGTATTTTATGACCGCTTCAAAACCGTTTTAAAAGAGTGTTTTAAGACTTTATAATCATTAGGATGGTTTCTTTATAACACCTTTAATTTATGCGTTAAAAAACTGTTTTGTAACAATTATATACAAGCTGTATTAAAGCTTTGCAAGGTGATTTATAAATGAATTTTTTAGGACACAGAGTTTTGCTTTAAAAAATAAAAGTTTTGTATTAAACTTTGATTTGAAGTGTTTTAATGTTAGCTGTAATATGACAAGAAATCAACAAAATCAAAGGTAAAGGCACATAATTATTGTATAACTGAACGCCATTTGGGGGTTGAGCGTTTCACACAATTATGTACGTTTTATGAAGATATAGGCCATTATATTTCATTTATTGCATTAATTGATCATTTTACAGGTACTTCTGATTGAAAACAACACCTTTGGAAAATGTATTACATATTTTAATATTTTTATCCAATTGGCCCATTTATCACTAATTCAAGGCGATTCTATTTTTATAAATAATTGTTTAACTATCACATAAGGACATTTTATTGGGAGGATATAATCAGTTATAAGCTTTATGTTAGAGAACCAAAATCTTTTATAAATTGGGCCTATTTTGGTTGTTTACGTACTGTATTAGAGCTTTAAATGGCGTTATAGGATATTCGTAGTTTTATTAGATATACAGTATCGGAAAGTTTTCATCGGGGGTATGCTGGTTTCATACGAGCGTAAAGAATAGCTTGCTATTATGTTGAGAGAGCATGACAATCTCTCCTCGACTTGCCCGAGGAAGGGAGATCGACGTTGCTGTTAATTCGTCGGACGAGGTAGTAGGGGAGGCGTACAGTAGTGCGTCTCTCTTATTTATGTGGTATTATCGTATCATTGCGTTCCTTGTTGCTCGCATAGATTTGTCTATACCCCCGATGAGAACTTTTCGATACTGTATTGTATAGCAGTTTATAAAACTTCTATTAAACAAATTTTGCTACTTGGGATTGGCCTTGTGTGTCGTCTTTTCAATGAGGATATTTCACGTGAATTTGTAGCCAAATGTTACTCCTGGGAACTTCATTGGTTCTAAATTTCAATAAGTGAAGTAGGTTTTAAATTATTACAGAGAAGCTGGAAGACTGCCTTACGGGCATATATTGGTAAGCCGAAAATAACTGTGGTTTCTCATGAAGAATCATATAGACAAATATCACATAGGAGTGTCCTGTTTAGGATTTGCTACATTCTGAAGATAAAAAAGACCAATTTGAAAAAAATCTTCAAAACATGTCATTACAAGGCGGTCAATTAATTTTTCAGATTTGAAAAAAAAGATGTTGAAAAAATAGATTTTTTCAAAAATCACGAAATGCTCGAATACCCAATATCTGAGACTGGGCTATTGGAATAACGAATAATAATGGCTACAGGGCTTACGTGACCGTCAATACTTTTCATCTCCCGTGCTTTATGAAACATGAGCGATATACTATTAACGTAAGAAGTCTGCAAGCGAAATTGCGGGTCCTGATATTTCGGGTAATTTATACGAGAACATGCCCTCGGCATGTGCAATACTGTACGCGGTGAAATGCCACCTGAGAGCAACAAGAATCCATCAATAGTATGATTATACGGTGCATGCTCCTCAGGTGAAAAATTTACTTACTTTTATGTGAAAGATGTAATTTGGTTGTCGAATATGGTCTGATTTTTCGAAGAAATGGGAGCTTGCTGACTACTTTTTGGGTAAATTGGCTAAAAAAATTTTGGTGAATCTATCAAGATATTTGAATCGCTCGCAGCTGATTCATTCTGAAAATTTTGTTGCTGTGCATAATCATTCTGTACCAAAACTGAATAGCATATGGCACTTCGAGATCACGATCAATTATACAGTGCGGCTTTTTATAGTCCCCCCCCCTGTTAACTTTTGAACGGTTTGCCGTAGAGAGATAAAAAAAAAACCGTTTCGAGGGTTTCACCGATACTACTTTTTGAAATATAACGCATTGTGATTGCTCGATAGATGGCGCGGGGGGGCACAAAAACCTAATTTTTTTAAATGGCATGGGGGGTCGAGTGACACATCGTTGAAAAGAGAATTTGATTTTCTTTTCAACCATCTAATTTTTTTTTAATTTCGTTGACACGTTTTTTCACAATAAGCATTTGAAGTGTCAAGTGTAAGAGCGGATCTGAATTCGTTTCCTTACCTTACCTCAATAACTTTTGAAGGGTTTGATGTGAAATAATGGGACGGAAAATATTTTGGGTGGTATTAAAATTATAATGTTTGAAGAAAAATACCTTAATTGTTCTAGTGATTCATAATTGCAATCAATACCACGAAATACGGTCAATAAAGACAATTCACAACATTAATAGTTATTCATTTTGAATTCCTTTCAAAGCTTAATTAGGTATTAGGATATCGAAATTATACCCATTTCATTTATTTTTAATGACAAAAGTAATAACAGGTACTACGAAAGGACTATTTATTGGATTTGTTTAAATGGCATTAATTAATTAGTTACCTATAAAAGTACAATGGATTGATGAATTATTGTATTCATATTCACTGAGGAGTTTTGTCTACTTATAATTATTATTTACTTTGAATATTTGATATCATCATGGTTCGTATACGTCCTTTCGAAGAAAAAATTGAAGCAATTTATAATTTTGGTGAGGCCCATCGGAACTACCACGAAGCGGAAAGAATTTTTAATGAAAAATTTCCTAAACATCCTATAACTCGGAAATATTTGTGGGAACTAGTTGAAAAATTCAACAGAACTGGCAGTGTTCGTAGGAAAGGTGGAGCTGGTCGAAAATCAATTCCGGAAGGACGTCGTGGACCAATCGAATGGCCGGCACGATCACCAGACCTTACACCTTGTGACTTCTTTCTGTGGGGATACGTCAAATCCAAAGTATACGAGCAACAATCCAACTCTTTGGAAGAACTTAAAGAACGAATAACACGGGTTTGTGCTGGTATAACTGCAGACATGTTGAATAATGTTCGGCAGGAATTTGTGAATCGAATTTTTTATTGTCAAGAAGTATTAGGTGGACATTTCGAACACCTGCTTCGTTAATTGACAACAATTTTGCTTCTAATTATTTAAACACTACATGTCATGATAGTTTGTTTTCTTTTTGTTACATTGACACTTCAAATGCTTATTGTGAAAAAACTTATTAACGAAATTTGAAAAAAAATTAGATGGTTGAAAAGAGAATCCAATTCTCTTTTCAACGATGTGCCACTCGACCCCCCCATGCCATTTAAAAAAATTAGGTTTTTGTGCCCCTCCCCGCGCAATCTATCGAGCAATCACAATGCGTTATATTTCAAAAGGTAGTATCGGTGAAACCCTCGAAACAGTTTTTTTTATCGCTCTACGTCAAACCGTCCAGAAGTTAACAGGGGGGGACTATAAAAAGCCGCACTGTATAATTTGTAAATTCGTACGTATTGAAGGCGCACATACAGGGTGTTGAATTGAATGCTGATCATGAAGACCGATAATCCTGGAATTATTTCATGATGAAACAGCTTCATTTCTGAGATAGAGGATGTTGAAATTCAACAAAAAAAATCAGTTCTTCCTCTCTAAAACTGCTTTGGCTTTTTTTTCAATTATGGTACATTCAAAGTACGCATGAAAATACATTTTTCCTACGAGCGTGCGGAAAAGTAACTTTTCCACACGATTTTTCGTTTTGAAAGTTGTACTTTTCCCTACGATTTTTACTTTTCTGCACGATTTTTGTATTTTTGAAAATGATAATATTTAGGACTAACTAAATGATCTATGTAACATTTTGTAGCATTATTATAAAAACTTGTTTATTAAAAACCTTGTTTTTTCATAAATAAGATGGACAAAAACACTCGTAGGAAAAATATTGTACCTAACTCTTACGGAAAATGTCTTTTCCGCCCTTAATGGCTTGCCCGAACTCCGCTCCGCGTCGTTCGTGTAACTGCCGTCGCGTGCGGAAAAGTACTACTTTCCGCACTTGTTAGGTAAATAACTATTTTCAGTGGCAACAATTTTCTCAATTTACATCAGTGGCGTCCCTGTTAACATGCTCTGCCATATTTTTGATCAAAATTATGATACACTACTGTGTTATACCAATTTAATTAATTTTGTAATATAATAATACCATAATAATAATTATTGGGTCAAAATTCATCAGAAAACACCTGCTTTCAACAATTACATTCATTGAATTATTAATAATAATGATTTTCAATGAAAATGAGTTTTATTTACCATAGTAATTGCTTACTTTGGACTTGAAAGTATTCAGAGAAGTCGGAAATATATACAGAGTATGCACAGTATGGAAAGGTGGAGTGTACTTGTAGTGAGTATGGTTTTCGTCTGTTTAGAGACTGCAATAGTTATTTATGCAACAAGTGCAAAAAGTATGTAGGTGTTTATTGCACTCGACGTGAAATTGTCCGACGAGGCCATCAAGCCGAGTTGGACAACACGTCGAGTGCAATAAACTCTTTTTGCACGAGTTTCATACAATATTTTTTCTACGTTCATGCAAAAACTAGAAAATGTTTCATTTAGGTGGCACTAAACTGTAAGGAAGACATTGTTTGTTTAAATCTATCTGCTAAAAGTAATTCAAAAACATTTTGTGTAATTCAGTTGATCTGCTAAACTCCGCCAAGTAAAATAAAGACCATTTATTATTATTATTATTATTATTATTATTATTATTATTATTATTATTATTATTATTATTATTATTATTATTATTATTATTATTATTATTATTATTATTATTATTATTATTATTATTATTATATTCGAAGGAAATAATTTTATTTTTAACAAATTGCATTGTCTAGTAGTTTCATAGTCCATTATGTAATGAATATGATGAACCATGCAACTATTTAAAACGTAATACAATCTCACAGAAAATCGGCTAAATTTGGCGTCGATTTGAAAGTTAATGTCTGTCATGGTGACAGAACGCTTTAGTAGGATGACAGATGAGTACAATAAACTCTTTATTGCACTCAGTGCAATAAAGTACCAGTTTTTCCACCAAATATAGTTCAATAAAGTTTTGTTTTTTGCATGAACGTAGAAAAATATAATTTTGTTTCTCAGATAAGAGTGAGCGCTGAACAATATGATTTTATGGAAAAAACAAGCATAAGGGATGTCTCTTATCACGTACGATTTGTTCAATATAAATAGATGTGCTATGATCTCGTATTTTACAATTTGTTCCAAATCTCCTACAAACTGTACCACCTGAAGACGGTGACCATCTTGTGCTGAAAGATATGGGCTGTATACAATATCACAATAATCAAATAATGAAAAAATTAGTGACTCAACCAGTTTCAATTTAATTAGAGTGGAAAGTATATATTTGAATTTAAAAAACGAACTTAGTCAAGCATAAGCCTCTTTTATCAAATTGTCTACACGGGGGAAAAAGTAAGATTTAATCCAAGACATTAACTAGATTCATAAATTTGAAGTGAAATATCATTCAATTTTAAATCATTTTCTTAATTAAATTTCGCTTACTATCTTTCAGTGCCGATTAACATTGTTATTGTCTTTTGTGGATTGAGGTTTAGAGTATTTTTATGAGACCAATCCTTTATAATAAGTGAATACTTATTTATTTGATCAATTGCATTTTTTTACTTGTTAGAAACACATAGCACAACTGACTATCATCAGCTGTTTAAATCACAAGAAGTAATGGGACTAAGAGGTACTCCACTTGAGATGTTTATAGTATCTGAATTTATCATATCATTCTCAAGTGAAATTTTAACTTGCTGCTGACGACCTGAGAGGTACATGCTGAACCACTCAAGGGTTTTACCTGTAATACCATACAAGTTCAATTCAGCTAGAAGTAATTTATGGTCTAAAGAATCAAAAGCCTTGTAGTAGTCTAACATGAATTTCCGTGCAGAGTTTCTACAAGGCTTTCTCTGCAATTGCTAGTTGGATGGAAATGTTTATTGAAACATTTGGACCATCTATAAGTATATCGATTTCTGGATTCTTGTCCTCATGTCAATAATTCAAACGCCAGCATTTAAATACTCTCAATAGAAATCTCTACTTGTGATACCTCCTTCGTTCTTCCTCTTCATCAAATAAGTAATCAAATAATATTTTTGTGAACACCTCTTCATATGAAAATTAAATGGAAAAACGCATCATCAATATTTTATTTACCTGAATAGGTAATTACAAATTCTAATTATTTGGTTACAAAAAATATTGGTATTCACAGACATATCTACTCGAAATAGCATTGATAAATAAACTTTTACAACACATAAAATGAAAGTTTTTGCATTATAGATCTATTGGTATTTTTCGCAGATTTATGTTCATCGGGACCATAGAATGATTATCGTAGATAGACGTAGAATAACAGCAAGGGTGGTTGTGATTATGTAAAAATGACTTACAGTCATGTAAAATTCTACAATTGATTATTGAAAAATCTTTGTCACCACCTTCAATCAAGACATTTTTCCTAATATCACGGTGTTATACTGATAGATTGAAAAAAATGCAAGTGAGCCATGACAAAATTACAAATTCATAGTGTCAAATGATAGCAACAGAGTATCAAACTAAATTGGGGTAGTGGTTTTCGGGGTCGGAGATTGTGAATTTTTTATCAAAATCCATGAGTTCAAGATGGTGGCTCCAATATGGCGAATGAGTTATGTAATTATTATGATCTGACTCTCTTCAAAATTGGTATACGGAAGTATTTGGAATGGAACGTCATTCATGTTTTCTTAAAAATCATAAATTGAAAATGGCGGCTTCTGGATGGCTGATGAGTAAATATTAAGATAGCCTCCTCATTCAAGAGCTAGATAGTTCAAAACGCACTGGAAATAGGCGTTGTAATAACCATTCTTCACAAGAAATCTATAGATTAATGCGTATTAACACTACTACAGAAAATAAAATTATTTTTGACTTTTAGCGCATTTGAATAAAAGCTTGTCTCGTCTAAATTTTTTTTTTTTATTAAAATTTCATTTTTGAAACTGAAGATGCTAATAATTGTATATAGCATATAAAAATCATTATTTTGCAGGTTTTGTAAGTTCATTTATCTAATGTATTTTTATAACTTAGAGTATGAAAATACTTACCCAGTTATATAAAATATTGATAATGCGTTTTTTCATTTAATTCCCATACGCAGAGATGTTTATTTATTTATTTATTTATTGAGCAAGAAATACAAACAGGACCGGTTGGTCCTAATTACAAGATTTCCTTTACTTAAAGCTAAACTAAACTAAACTAAAAACTAAATGAGTTACGAACTATAAGTGCATGCAAACCCCTTTACATACATGAAGCAATACAAATGTTCGCAAAAATAAAAGGTAATTAATTTTTTGATGAGGAGGGAGAAGAGATCAATTTTTACCAGCTATTCAATGAGGTATCACAAGTATAGCGATTTCTATTGAAAGTATTCATATGAAGGGGGTGATAGGGGTTGGCTATAAGGGGGGGAGTGACAGGAGGGATTATTTCATGAGTCAATTTAACTTTCATATCCTAGTAACAGTAATGGATAATTCGTAATGATTATATCATTTTATTCATGAGATGTAGCATTTGAAAGCATTCAAATTGTCACCCTGTACATGGAAAACTATATACTGTTGGACAAGGAATAATATGAATCCTCATGTAGTTGATCAAGACCCATACTTTATAAAAAACTTGTCAAATTCAATGCAACACCCTTTGTGATATTATTTTTTATTTGTATGGAGGGACTAGGTTGTAGCCTAGATATAATAATTTCATTTCTAAAACAGTTCAATTTAGAATCAGAGCACAAAAATCAAATCGATGCATATTACCCAAATTAGCGAAAATCGACTTTTTGACACCCTGTACCTCGAAAACTGGTCATAGGATCGATCTGTAAATTGGACTACGTAATGAGGATTCCAAGATCTACGATATATCAAAAATTAAGCAAAATTAGCCGAAAGCCATTTTACGTACTAAATGTGCGGGGTCCTTTCTCTGAGGTAACATGTCTTGTCCTGCGGATTCGTGGTGATCTTGTTCATTTCTGAAAGAATAACTATTGATAGTATTGTGAGCACTCGTGATATTATCCCCGAAAGTACCAGTATATTGGCAGAGAGTTCAAAGGAAGCGGTAATCTAACTAATTTTGCGATATTTATGCGAATATTGACTTATACACGCAAGTTGAGGTAATTGTTCGACGGTCTGCATTTTTATGTTCTAGATTACAAGTACTACAACATGAATGAATATTTTCCTATGAATGGAAGTAATACTCTCAGTGAACATTAGTAGGGGCGCATAAGAATTAAGTCACCATGATCTCAATTCAAAAATATTTGCTTCAGATCAAACATGAAAATGCATGTGCATTAGTAGATGGTGATCAGCCAAAAGTTTTCTTGTGTGGAATTTGAAAAACTATTGGGTAAGCTTGCTTCATTGGATCAGGTCTACGACAGTGTTCTGCTTTGAGATCTACCAGGTAGGTCCAGGTAGGTACCTGTTGTGTTTTTATGATCCATCAAATGTTGATATTGAGAAATACAAAGAGAGAAGGGTTCAACTCCAATGTGCTTTAAACTCTTCATTATACCTCTTAATGACGATATTATTATGAAACTGATGCAATAAATAACATAAGGTACTTCTTGAAAGCAATAGCATTTTCCGTTAGGTTGACAAATTGATTGTGAAGCTTCTGCAGCGTGCATGAGCCTGATGAACTGAACTTTGTTGCTGCTGAAGTTGCATAACAGGCTTGAAATTATTGTACGCGGGTTCGATTCAGCGCGCCGTCACCGGCCTCGTGCATGGCATCACACGTTAAAAGGTAAGGGCTGCGTCTTCTCTAGCTCGCATCATAACAAACGATCATCAAAACATGCCTAATTCTTTCAAGTGATTGTACTGATATAAAAAATCAAAAATTCAGTTTTGAGACCGAATCCTAACGTGGATCATTTCGTGGAACTCTGAAGAAGAAATAAATTCCATGAAAAAATTTTATTTCACTACAGTGACGAAAGATGAAAGTTAGAGAAAAATTTAAGTCTAATTTTATTTCCAATGCTATCTCATGAGTGATTACGAAAAATGTCGAGGAAGCACAGTTCGTCTCATTTCATTAACAATATCAATGTCAGAAAAAACAATACCTTGAAATTTTAGAATATTTTTTATCTCCAGACCGTCTCAACCCAGTTTATTATCTTTGAAGGGATTTTAATTGCAATGCAATTTTGCCCTGTACCTCAAATATCCGTTAATTGTAAGTTTTACAATTTTTAATATCTCTATTCAAACAACCCAATAAAAATCATCTTTTATACATTTTTCTTCCTGATATGAATCTATTTATATTGAAATTATGTAATCGTTACCTTCGCAACCCTCAGAAGTCCTCGAGGACTCGTAAGGGTGCAGCTGGTTGACGGAAATAACAACAACAATACAAATTTATTCTGTTTAGTAAACGTTGAAGTAGTCCAAAGAAGAATAGTTCTGCATTAATCGATTTAAAAAATCGATGGATTTACAACGATTCTGATGGATGTGATCTATCAGTTGAAACAACGTTGAAAAATAAGCAATCAGAATGGTTGTCTCGAAGTTGCGTGAATGAATTATTCATTCAACGGATTAAATGCGTGATTTTATAAGGTACAATCAAAGTAGGAACGTGGAATAAGGGTAGTGTAAAGCACCAGGTTGCTGAATTGTGTAGTATCCAAAGTTTATGAAATATATTTCAGGTCTACTGAATATACGTTGGAAAACAAAGATAAGAACAAGTTTTATAAATTGTAGATTGTAGATTGTAGGGGGGTCGTACAGGTTGTGCAGCCTCACAAGCACTTCGACCTGTACGTTTTTTATGCGTTACCCTTGATCAATTCGAGACCCGGGATTCCGAGACTTGTGAAGTTTATTAGTTTCCTGGGAGCTAAGTTCCTGATGTCGGAGTGTGTTAAGAAGGCTTTTCCCAGGAACTTGATCCTCTTGCAGAAAAGCGCTGGGCATTCGCAAAGAAAATGTTTTGCAGTTTCCGCGAAGTTCTCGCAGTAGCGGCATCTGTCACCCATCTTTTTGAGGTGGTACCCCAAAGGGCAGTGTCCAGTGAGGAGTCTCGTTACTATCTTTAAGTCTTTCTTGTCCAACTCGACTAGCTGTTTAGCTTTCTTTGACGATAGGCACACTAGTCTTTAAGCTTGTCTTTGTCTTCTTTTGAGTGGGCTTTGGAGAGTCCACAGAAGGGTTCTGGGCCGGGAAATTATGTTTTCTTCCCTTCTTTGGTAAGGCAATCTTCTTCTTTGTTGCCTTTGATTCCTCTGTGACCTGGCACCCACATCAGGGTTACCTGGTTGTTTCCTACCAATTGTTTCTGGGATTGTTTACAGTCTCAAGTAAGCTCAGTCACAGGTGTATGACCACAGAGCTTTTAGTGCTGCTTGGCTATCTGACAGTATATATCTTTCTAAGCATTCCTGGGCACATAATTATATAGAATGTATTTCTGCTTGGAAGATGGTTGGGGTGAGAACCAAGGGGTTTTGAGAGCCTGAAATTTGGTCCTGTAAGGCTTAATCCAACCGTTTCGTCAATCTTAGATCCATCTGTGTACCACACCGATACATCCCTTTCCGGTTGAGGTCCGCTCTCTGTGCAAGTTTGGTGGCTGTTTATAACCACTTCAAACTGCATTTCGAAGTCGTACCTAACTGGCATGAAATCTGTCGGTTTAGGCATATCTTCTAGGGAAATATGTCCCAAAATCTTTAAATGTCTGATCAGATTTACTGGTTTTGAATTTTAAGTTTTCTGTCTGGCTCAGTCTGAAGGCACTGTTTGCTGCTTCTTTCATTACACATAGGTGAAATGGCGGAAGGTTTAGCATTACCTCTAGTGGGGCACGTAAATATTGACCCTGTTATTCCCAGACAAGCTAGCAGCTGCACATTCTGCAGCTTGACTTGTGCCGAAAAAGTTTTATAATAGTGACCAAAGTGACGAATTTGTAACGTTGTATTGTATATGTATATAAATAAACCATGAACTGGTCTGTATAGGACTTGTTCTGCATAATTCAAGGTAAAAAAGCAATGGACCCTCAACGTATCTGATGGATTTAGTCTATCAGTTAAAACAACATTGAAAAATAAGAAATATGAATTGTTGGCTCGAAGTGAATGATTTAGTCGTTAAGGGTCTGCATCCCTGAAAAAAAGGGGGACGGAAACGATTTCTTTCTTCTGATTGATGAAGGAATGGATGAGTGTATACAGATAAAAATAACAAAAAAAATATTTTGAAAGTATTAACTGAATGAAAACGATATTTCTTCCCATTTTTGTGCATTTTTGATCAGTGCCACCATCAAAATGAACGAATATTTTTATGATGTTTCCTTGTATTATTGAAGTCTATCAATTACTTGATGGAATGACGGTCTCGTTTTCCTCTTACAAAATTCGGTTTATTTGTGAATAATTTTACAAAAAAGTGTTGTTTTTGCGAAATGAATTTCCTTGCATTATTCCATTCGAATTGGGAAATAGCCAATTTTATAACCGTCAAGCTATAAAGGAATGTTTCAGCCGTCGACTAGTGAAAATTAATTATTAATTACAATTCTTGAATCCAAAATAGAACTGAATTTCTTTACACACCTCACGTTGCTCCTCCAATACGGCTGATAACGTGAAACGTGGAGAGAGGGATCATACAAGGTCTGGCACAGGGTCGGATTTCGGATCACTTAAAATATTCGCTGCGCCTAGACATTTTTGTTGTGCAATTAACTATCGGTTATGATATTAAATGAAAGTACATTCCATTTAACTTACTCGAAATTGTTTTCTCTAACTTATTTGGATATGAACTCTACCGAATATGCAACTATTTGTGGATATATTAAAAAATTCGGGAAAATATAAAATTCACTGGTCGGGTGGAAATTCAAAAAAATATAATTTAAAAAATTACTAGTTTTTATACAACTTGTTTTCTGTGTGTGGGGGTGGGTGCGTGTAGGTGTGTTTGTGTGTGCATGTATACATGTTTGATGAGACTATCGGTATAACTTTTTGTTGTACACTTTTCTTCCCAAATTTTTAACGCTTCATATTCTACAGATTTTCAGTTTTTTTTATTTTACTTTCAATTTTCGATTCATTCTGTGATTGGACCGCAATATTTTATCTCAAATGCTCGTACAAATTTTCAGATTACCACGAAAGCGAATAGGAAAAACAATCACCGAAATACTTAATTCGGTCCTGTACAGCGCGAAAGTTGACAAGCTGGAAATGGCAGTTCGAACATGCACTGCCATCTAGCGATATAAGTTTCTTATACTAAGGGCTAAAGACCGTAGAAATACTTCATTCAACGGGTTGAATGCATCATTTCATAACGTTCAATTGATGTAGAAAAAAAAAGTTAGTGTTATGTAGAATACATCAGGTTGCTGAAAGCCTCGGGTTGTTGATATGGACAAGTTCATTATATAGGTAGAATAAACGTTTGGTTGAATTTGGATTACGAAATTGCAAAATTCAATGAGTAACGTTTAAACAACGTTGGCTACAAAATATAAACGTAGATTACTCGTGTACGTGTTTATTGGTAGGAAAAAGTTGAGTATTTTCGAATTGTTGATCCGTCAAATTAAGGATTTCTACTTCTTTCTATTTTTCACTACGTTTCAATTGCTTGAATATGCAATCGTCTTCAGGTGAATACTTCTACTTCTAATTCTTTTTCACGAAATAATGTTTTCAGAAGTTCGTCAAGTATTCCTTGTTGCACAGGTAGATTATTTGACTTGCTAAAAAATGTATGAAATACATTGGTAGTAGGTATACATCCTTGGTATCTGAATTGGAATTCTAACGAAATAAAAAAAAAAACGGATAATAGTATATGGAAATATAATCTAACAGCCAACCATTTTTCGGTCAGAGACTAAAATGACGAATACTTCCTTGTTCCGTCTTACCCTCATACACACACTGCCCCCCTACTATTAGCCAAGAAGATCCATGAATCGGTCGAAGAGATGCTTCTGAGCCGGTGGCGAGGAGGTTTGGTCCTCACGATTCTCCCGAGGTTAATAAGAGATCGTCATGCAACTATCTCCCGACTAATAGAAGCATTTAGCGAGATTATGTCCGTGCACTCACTTACCTCGGGCCCAACAACATCCGAACAGGGGTTACCGTACGGGCGAAGATGTGTGTTTAATGCTATTTTTCATGCGCCGCCGTTCAATTATACGCGACGTGTACTGGCTGACGTGCGAGTTGTGGGTATGGTTCAATGAAGCGAAATCGACGGGTTGCGAGGTTAAAGGAGGCGAAAGCACCATTTCTTCTCCAAGTAGCCCAGAAAAATTGATATGATATGATATAATATGTTACTTCCTACTCCACACTGATAAAAATGTATTCTGTAAAATATCGCAGTATCCGTCATGCTTTTTCACCAAATTCAGCACATTTGCCACTAAAAAGTATATTTGTTGGGTGAAAATATACTTTTCCTACAAGCGTGCGTGATTCACCCTCTACCCGCACGCAATTCAGTTTGGAAAGTGTCATTTTCCCACAGTTGTGCGGGAAAAGTTTTCCCACAATAGTGCGGGAAATTTTTTCCTACACTAGTGCGGGAAAAACATTTATATGATATCCTCGTAAAATATAAGTGGTGGGTGACAAAATATGAAAGTTCAAGCTTTTTTGTTGCAATACTAAGTGAGTTTGTTCAAAAGTATCCATCATTTTGCACTATTTATTGAAAAAATGAACAAATATTGATAAATAAAAATGTATTGTTATGAAAATCACCCTATATATAGGCTTTGATTGATCTGATAACGAGTAGGTAACAATTGATGTTGTCATGCCGATCAATACACAAATTTGTTTGTAATTGTCAGAGTGACAGACAAAGCCTTACTTAAATAAAATTTTCGATTCAGTGAAATTGCCACAATGGATTATTCATCTGATGAAGAACTTCCACAAGAAATCGTGCAAGCAGCTACAGATGCGAACTTAGAGTTATTGCCAACGAAATCTAAACAAAGGTATGAGAAGCAATACACGAGTTTTATTGAATGGTGCAACAATAGAAAAGTGAAAACACCAAATAAAGAAGAAGTATTCTTGGCTTATTTTCTAGAAATGTCTAAAACATGGAAGCCGAACACTTTATGGGCAAGATATTCAATGTTGAAGAGTGTATTCAAAGTAAAGCAAAATTTGGATATTAGCAAATTTTACAAAATAATTGCATTCATTAAAAGACAGAATGTCGGTTTTCGACCGAAAAAGGCCAAAATCTTCACTCAAGAAGACGTTTCAAAATGTATGACTGAAGCACCCGATGACATATACCTCATGATTAAGTTAGTAGCAATTTTTGGATTAGCTGGTGCTTGCAGACGAGAAGAGCTGACAAAACTCACCATTGACGACATAGACGACAAAGAAAACCTGATAATTGTTAATATCAAGGATTCCAAAAATCATTCCTCTAGATCCTTCGTGATATCTGAAGAAGCAAATGATGGTTATTTTTTGAACGTATACAGAAATTATATACATTTACGTCCAAAAGAGACTCCTCACCGTCGTTTATTCTTGTATTACAAAAGTGGAAAATGTACTGTGCAATGTGTAGGAATCAATACCATAGGATATATACCCTCCGAAGGAGCAGTATATCTGCGCCTTCAAAATCCAGAGCTTTACACTGGTCACAGCTTCAGGCGTTCCTCAGCCACTTTACTTGCTGACTGTGGTGTGGGTATAACTAAAATCAAACGCCTAGGAGGATGGAAATCGACTTCAGTTGCAGAGGGGTATTTAGAAGACACCACCAATCGAAAAAAAGAAATGTCCAACAAAATTCTCAATTTGAACACTACATCGTCTTCCGGGTGCATTTTAGAACCATCCACGTCTATATCGATCGGCGACGATTTGATGCCTGTGCCTGCACATTCGATTTCTTTCGATAATGTATTGCCCGAGTTAACTTCTTCTTCAGGAAATCAGCCATCTTAAAAAAATATGCTGGCTTCCGCTATAAATTTACATAATGCATCAAATTGTACATTTACAATAAATATTACGAATAATTAGTGGATAGAAAATGTTACTCTTGTTAGTTGTTTCCATTTTCATGAATAAATAATTGAAAAAATGAATTTGTTTCCTACGCTTGTAGAAAAAGTATTGTTCCTAACTCATGCGGAAAGTGTCTTTCCGCACTTCTTAGGAAAATTACTATTTCAGGTATTCATTATGTTTTTTTCACTTTACAAGGTGATTATCAGTGCGCGCATGACTAAAACCGTGTTGTTCTATATAAGTACCTTGTGAATATCTAGCTATCCTTCAAAAATATGTGAATATGCAGAAGTTCTGTAAAATTCAGGTACCTGTTCTGGAATCCTTCGCGACAACTCGCGCTCACTCGCTCGGCTCGAAAATATAACCACACTTATTCCATTCTGCAAGCTGCGTCTTGTTGCATCGAACAGTGTTTGATGGGTGTTCATTGTTATTGTTAAGCATCGGTGATTTATTTGGTTTTAGTGGAAGTAAGTGAGAACAATTTGGTTATTATACAGTATCGTAAAGTATCTGGCATGTATATCTGTGAGACGTGTTGTTTCAAGTGTACAACTATAGACAAATATAACATTCACCAGTATTTGCATAGGCAAAACCAGGGTGCTAAATATCGTTGTTTGTACGCCAACTGTGAGGTGGTTCACACAAATTACAAAACATAGCAACATGTATTTAGGCACCATCTAACAACTTTGGCTTCCAAACCAGCTGCTATAACTTATTTGCTATGTAATTTGTGTGATATGATTGATAACGATAAAAAACTTTCACAAATCATGTTTTGCAACATCTAATATATAATCCTTATATCATCCAGCGAAATAACCGATGAATATTTTTTCTTTAAAAATGTTGTTTGAGTTTATAATTTTAAATTTTATTACGAATTTTGTTGTTTTTTTTCATAATATAATATATATTTTTTACATAAATGTTTTATTTCCTTACATCCTTTTTTAAAACATGAAATATCCTCTGTAAAATAACAGAGAAATTTATCAAGAAAAGTATACCATAATATTATTACAGAAGGATATTTACATTGCAAAAATACATAATATAATCATGAAAATTACATCTAAAAGTATCACAGAACGATAATCACATTGCAAAAATACATGATATTATCATGAAAATTACACTGTAAAAGTATCACAGAACGATAATCACATTGCAAAAATACATGATATTATCATGAAAATTACATTGTAAAAGTATTAGAAAAAGAAATTCACATTGCGAAAATACATAATATTATCATGAACTTTACATTGTTAAAGTAAGGTATGCCTACTGGAATAAATTTTACAGAACTGATGGTGAAATGCAGGTAAATTACGTTGGTTATAAAATAACCAACGTTTTTTACCTGAATTTTACAAGACTATTTCTTTCGCCGGTGCATACTTATATCTGAGTTTGTTTTTGCAAAGAAAGTTATACCTGACATTCAGTCTGGATTCAAAAAGAAAACTTGTAATATTCCTCTTTATATCAATTTTTTAGTTTTTCATGTTAGTAAGTATACCTACTTTTCTAATGTGATAATTGCATTATCTTCATCGCACCTGTTAGAGAAGTCTTGATAAAGAAAATAAACATTTTCGACAGCTAAACTGAAAAAACGAAGAATTTTCACTAAATTGGTCATACCTGACTGCTTCCCAAATAGAGACCTTCAACTAATTAATTCTCAGTCAATACGCATATTCAAATCTTTTTCATTGGTCATTCGTTTAACTTAAACTTTCAAATTACCCCTTACGACTAGTAGTGAGACAGCAGTGAAAGAAATTGGAGTATCTGAAGAAATTAGCTGGAATATTCGTACTTTTCAGCACTTTTCATCCCAAGTCACCCGGAGACTTGAATGCGCGGTGAGACAGAAAGCAACACATATTCTGATTTTAATTAATTAGTCAGAGGGCAGGAAAATCATAATTGGATATATTCGATAGGTTTGGAGAAAATATTTTTCATAAGGCTTGAATAAAATGGAGCCTTGGCGAGGCAAAGTATTGTGGGGAGCACCCCTCGCTGACTTAACGAGTGCGTGGGAGTGCAAGACTAATAGCACCCACAAACACCAATGATCTCCGAGAGGATTAGTGGATGTTAATATGCAGTCCCGTAGTTATGTCAGATTCTATCCCAGGAATATTTGGATCTGAATGGAGTGCAGATCAATACAATGCCATGTTGGTATTAGCTATATATATCAAGTCTCCTGAAAACTTCTGAGGGTTGTTTGGAAAGATGCAGCCGAACCTGGTTAATAAGTTAATAGGGTTGAAAACAGAAGATGTTTTTTCCCTTTATTGCAAAGATCTTAAACTGTTCTTTTGGACAGCAATACTTTCATAACGATCTAATCATCAACTGTTATTCCTGATTTCAAATTTTGAATGTCAATCAATCAATTAATATTATTTATTGTATCTAAAGAGCATTTCACTCTTATAATAAGAAAATTTGCTCATGACCACACCTCAATTACAGCAGTGTCAATCAAATGGGTACATTATTGGACAATATAAAAAACAAGTAAAAAATATCTACTTAAAGTGATTTGTTAATTATAAGATACACAATGGCGGACGACATTTGTGATAATGGTCCGATACTATTCAAAATTGGTAGGTAAGGGTATTCGGGGTAAAAGATTATAAATAATTCATCATTCATAAATTCAGAATGGCGTGTCCAATATGGCGAACGAGATTTGTGATTATGGTCAGATTCGATTTAAAATGGGTAAGGGAGATTTTAGGACGTATATTTCGAATTTTTTGTCAAAATCCATAAATTAAAGATGGCGGCTCGAAGATGGCGGACGATATTTGTCATTATGGTCTGTTGTGTGAAGGATTTCAGGGTCAAAGATTATCAATTTTTTGCCATAATTTATGAATTAAAGATGGCGGTCCAAGATGGTGACGAGTTTTGTGATTGGTCGAAGATTTTGATTTTTTCGTCATAAAACACGCTTCACTTCCAACATGGACTAAAAAGTAAAAAATAATTGAGTTCTTGAACGCTCAGTATTGATAAATTAATCGAAAAAATATTAGATCGAAAGCACTCACGCTTTTTTTACATTTGAGTTATTGAATTGTCAATTTTTTTTACTTTTTAGTCCATGTTAGAAGTAAAGCGTGTTCTTTAGTTTTTTAAACTATTATTTTTTATTGGAAATTTTGACTCATAGGCCTTGGTTTGTTATCCTTCACTTTTCCTAGTCTGAAGCTGTCTTTGATTTGAAGGACCAGTGCGTAAAGTGACACTTCTGCGCACTAGTGCGTAAAAAATCACCTGTGCGTGAAATCATGAACTGTGCGCAAAGTACATATATTTATGAATTTTTGAAAAATGCAGTATTTTACGTCAAATATAACATAAAACACTCAAATTATTGATACAATTGCTACAATTTGGCAATATAATAACTGACAATTCATATCGAAGAAAAACTTTGTATGATACACTTTCCTAAAGAGCTTTTTTGTACTGACATGTCTGTTGAACTCGACTATGACTCATTCAACAAACTTTGGACTCACACAAAAAAGTTCTACTCCATGAACTTGTATCATAAATAGCTATTTCGCGCTCTATCCGCATTTTACCATCAAGTTCTTTAACTTTCGTGCCCAGTTCATATATTTTTAGTTGAAGGGAATCAACTTTTTTCAAATAGGCATCCAATTTTTCATTCTGCTTCGTTAGTCAAATCTTATTGGTGCTAGCTTAGATACAATCAGTTATCTGTATAGCTGTAGTCTCATTTGGTTGTCTGCTCTGCGCCGTCCCTGTCCATGTATTTAATCGTTGAAGTTTTTTTTGCGTTTGGAGAAAAATAGCACACATACAGGGTGTGCCACAAAAAGTCAGGAAACACTGGAAACTTTTAACGATACGTATATAACTACCTAAACGGTTATCACTATAACTGATTATTGTTTTTGGAGATCATAATAGCCGTGTTTGATACTTATACTCGGAGTATTTATTCAGTTCTCACTGAAGCCTATACTTTGGCACAAGCTTAACCAGCAGAATTTGGTTTTAACTTCCGAATATCTCTATTTTATTCAGAGCTTGTTCACCAAGTTTCTGAATTTTGAATGTCAATTTAATGGTGAGTTTCTTATAAATCTCGATGATCTATTTTCTCATAAATATTTAACATAGACCACGAAAACAAATATTCGTAGATCTCTTGATTAAGACAAAATATAAATTATCCCAGTTTTTTCAGCTGATTTCATAAACTCATGATTTATCTGAAGTAAATAAACTAATCGTTCATTCTCAAACTTTTTATCACACTACTTGTAATGAGAATAATGAAGTAACTATATATGTTGCAAAGGAAAATACATTATTTCTTTCAAACCTACAACCTTCTACATCCTGATACCATAATAATGTTTCAATCAATGTATACTAATTGGCTCGAAGGTAGTAAAACACCGTTGAATTTTTTAAGGATTGGCTCGATTTGTTCTTAGATACGGTTAGGTCTCCAAAGTCGATCAAGTGTGGGTGTTAATAGGTTTCGCTGCCACTTAAAAAAATCTTTCCAGTTCAGTAGATAAATCTTTCTTTGGAACGCCGCACAGTGAACGTACGATAGAAAAATGGGAGTGATAAGTGCTAAGCTATAGATAATTTTTATTGCGTCGTTTTCTAGGTCGGTCCTATACCGAAATGTGTTAACAAACACTTTAGTGTATAATTTGTTGTCTGGGGTGCTGATTTATTGAGGAAGTGCTGTTTCAAAGCCATAGGCCGATTGGAGAATTGAGAAATGTAAATCATCTATAGAAAATGGCATGTAATGAGCTTGAAACTTCCGCGTTCATGATTTTTGTCTGTTTAATCGTTTCATGCACTGTAAAAAAGGGTGTGAAATCACATTACAAATCCCTGTTTATCGTTGTGAATTATACAATACAGTGTTGGTATTATCATATTACAGTTCGTAATAGTAAATATTACTCAATTATTCTGTCAATAATGTACTTCACTGTAAATTTGACGAAGTTTACATGCTTCTACAATAAAATTACTCACCTTTACATAATGTTTACCATCATTTACATCATTTCACAGAATAAATGTGAATATACATGATTTCACAAGTAACTTCAAGCGCCATCTTGTTCTACTTCGTAATTATGCAACAAGTTATCGATGTATAACCCGAATATTTTGAAGAGCTCATAGTGTTACTACTGATAATTTTATTCGTACCATTTTCAACCAATCGGGACGTCTACTTGAGTTAAGTTACCTCGTGTCAAGTTCAAGGCTGCCAACACACCAAAAAATCAAAAACGCCTTAAAGCAAAACGGTTTCATGCAAAAAGTTTTGCAGTACAGCAAAACAGTGCAAATAGAGTCAGCGCTTCAACGTGTTGTCTACAACCAGAGCTGGGCCGGATACTGATAAATTGTACTCGAGTAATGTGTACCGGGTACTTCCAGTAATTGGAGAATGAGTACAGAGTACCAAGTACTTTACTCATTACACGTGCTCTCGAGTACAGTACTCCGAGTAAAAGTACTCAAATTCTAAGAGTACTTTTTGCAAGTACTTTCTCATCAAGTTGTATGTAGCAAATCCAAAAATAATTGAAGAATATATCTACCCATTGGGGTTTCTCTGAATCTTGCTTTATATACCTTCACCACATTTTGCACCCTATAAATAATCATGAACTATCAAATCAATAATGACTTATTTTGTAGTTTTCAGTCCATAAAGGATAAAATTAACGAAACAGTTCATTAGAAATGTATTTATTAATAAATATAAAAACATAATAATTATTCGATAATGGCATAACTGGTTGATTCTGTTTGCCAGGTTTGAGTTCATAATAACTAATTTTGATAATTTAAAAAGCCTTTAGAGTTTTGAGGTTGCTGGGTAAGGCATGCTGGACTGGACAGACACACCAGGCGCAGACGCGTTGCACATTAAAGTACTCGTAAAAATTTACTCTCATAAGAAGCGCGAGTATCGGATACTTTTACCCGATATGTACGGATACGAGTACCGAGTACTTTATATAAAATGTACTGGGTAACGGGTACAGAGTACCAGAAATGTACTCAAGAGTACAATATTCGGGTATTTGTACTGAGTACTTCCTAGCTCTGTCTACAACGAGGTTTCTAACAAATGTTTCCTCACTGGTTCCAAACGCTTTCATTCAAAACATTTTGTAGCAAGACAAAACATTTTGAAATATACGAATCACACAAAACAGATTAATTCAAAAATAGTTTGTTTCGGGCAGTTTCGAAGAGCCTGAAAGTGTTTAACTCTTTTGCCGTATCATTGTGTGTCATTTATATAATCAGTGGAGGAAAAGCAACTTCTAACTAAATTGGTCAAAATCATTTTGCGTTAAAACATGAAAATAAACTCCTGCAGTTTTTAGACAACATGCTTTCATGGAAAATTATCGATAATTTTGATGTACTTGTGTAATTACTTTCGAAAAAGTCCCGCTTTATAGTATTATCGGGGGTAATACCACGAGTGGTCGCAATACTATCGATAATTCTGTCAGAAATCAACGAGATCAAATTACTCCCTACGGGACTCGTGGTGTTACCTCAAAGCAATTTGATCGAGTTAAAGATTTGTGACAGAATTATCGATTGTATTGTGAGCACGAGTCGTATTTATTGAGATAATTTCACGAACCAACCAAGTTATTATTTGAAATTTGATCGAGTAAACAAAGTGAATTCTTCAATAGTTGCAACTAATGAATAATAAACATGAAGTCTGTCAACCTGACGTTTATGTCATATTAGATTGACTTGATGACGTGGTCTTTCCGGATCGGAAAGAAAGGAAGCGAAACGAGGCGTGTACTTTCGCGAAATCCCATTCTGATTGGTCCTCATATCGCAGCAGACGCGACTTTCATATAGTGAGTGAAATTGTCGCTGTAATTGATCGAAAATGTCCCACTTCATGGGCAATTTTTAATATACGATGGAAATATTCATTTCAATAGTCTTCCCACCCACTTGGAAAATTTTCCCGCATACGAAGGTATATAGGTTGAAAAAATGCTCAACAGATTAGTTCAGAGAATATTTTCATGAGATCTTACAATTAAAACTCGAAAAAAAAAATTGCAAATATTTGGATATTTTCGCCTGGAAAACCAATACAAACGAAATCAATAAAAGGATGCGGTCATTAACTCACTCAACCATTTTGTAGGTTAACTACCCACCATGGTATTGTGTGAAAAACATAAAGTGACCACTTTGAGAACCCATCCTTAAACACCCCCTCATTATATTTCACGGTAACAACACTAAATTGGGGCACAATCTTCCTATTATGTACTTTTTGTGGCATGTTGTGATTGAGAGTTGTGGTAGGACAATTTTTTTAAATTAAATGCCTGTGATCTTAATAATAGATCTCCGTAAATACTCTAAATTCCAAAATATCATAATGATGTGTTCGTGTAGCACAACAAAAGACATAATTGACTTCTATTATTGAGAAATCTTTTTTGGAGTGGTTGAAAATGTATTAACGATTTTGAAAGTTTAGTTCACGTCAACCAGAAATGAAATTATACCGGATGGCATAGTTCCAAGGTTATAGGAAAAGCTTTCAATATTAAGATTATTTCAATTTCTTGGTGGCTATTTATCATTTTTCTTTGTTGGCGGAATAAAGTCCACCGTAATTTTCTGAATTAACCCTCGCTCTTTCCTCTCCCGTCCTCATCAATCAAGTAATTTTATATTATTTTTGAGATCCAATAAGTGGTGATTGATATCAAGGTTTATACAAAATTGCTGATTGGTAGGAGTGAAGGGAAGGGGTCAATTCAAAATATTCGTGAGACTATATTCCATGAACGAAAGAAAATAAAAACTTGCTCACAAGGGTTTAATCAGCCCCCATGCACAGTCACCCCAACCAGAATGATATTGATGATGAATACCTTTTGTTGGTTCACCATGTTCGAAATATAATCGAAACAACAAAAGATCATTTTTTCACCAGCTATATTTAATGAGGTATCACAAGTGGGGATTTTCATTGAAATTATTTCAATGGGGGTGGCTAAAAATCAGGGTGATTGATGGTGGAGGATTATGAATCATTTCAGTTTCAGTTTCAAATCCTAGTAACAGTTATGGACAATTCGTAATAATTATATAATTTTGAGATAGGGCAGTTGTAAGAATTCAAATTGTTACTCAGAATATATGTAAAATAATATACACTGTTGGATAATAAATCATATGAATCCTGATGTAGTAAATGAAGTCCTGTACTTTCAAAAAATTTGTCAAATTCTAGCTGTTTTTTTCCCAGTGAAAATTGAAACGTTGGTATTGATATGCATCTATTTCTATGAATATTATCTGGCAACACTGT
Source organism: Chrysolina haemoptera (assembly GCA_958298965.1). Classification (NCBI taxonomy): domain Eukaryota; kingdom Metazoa; phylum Arthropoda; class Insecta; order Coleoptera; family Chrysomelidae; genus Chrysolina; species Chrysolina haemoptera. The sequence goes on along the minus strand of OY282586.1, from coordinate 47,387,973 downwards.
AATGCAACACTCTCTGTAGGATATTATTTTTTTTCTAATGATAAACGAGTTCATTCCTTAGAAAGTTAAATTTCAAATTAGATCGATGCATAATACCCAAAATTGCAAAAATCGAGTTGTTACCCTGTAGCTCGAAAACTGGCCGTATGATCGATATGTAAATTATACTACGTAATGAGGATTCCATGATATACAATATATCATCAAAATTAGCTTAAATTCATTTTACATTGAAAATGTGCGGGGTCATTTATTGCTGCACTAGAAAAAGTAGCGGAAGTTCCATCCATTTAACAATGCATGATACCATTTATTAAATTTTTTGTATGTGGAAACAGTTATTCTCAAAATGTACTGAAATATTTTGTTGTATTTTTCAGTAGCTGTAGATATAAGAGCAAAGTTGCTATATAGACAGGAAGGCAACTGTAATGTATCAGTTGCGAATTGTCTCAGAGGAGCCGAATAAAGAAGACAAGGTGAAAGGAAAACTGAAAAATTTCAGAAAATTATTCCCAATATCTATATCAAAAGTATTGTTTTATGTTCGTCAATGTAGGTATTGAGTTTTATTTTATGAACATCCCTAAAACAATTTCCTTGAATATTTTGCATATCTCTATAATGTTTATCTCATGGATATTTGGAGTATCCGTAATTGATATCTATCAGAATAGATATCCACAGGATGTTGTGTCTCACCTAAGTATCTTACCAAATTCTCAAAAATATGGAGACCAACACAGAAAAATGAATGTATAACTCCTGACGTAATAAGAAATAATATATTAGGCGAGTTTTTAACAAGGACCGTTCAGGGATGATGACCCAACTGCTTTATTTTATGAATAATCATCAACGTCTCTTTATGCATAAACAAATTTATTCCCATTGTTTAAATTGTTTAAAATTATTTAAAATTGTTTAAAATTGTTTTTTCCGTTAACCAGCTGTCGTCCCCTTACGAACGGCAGCCCTCAAAAGTTGAAACTTAACGAGGTTTCACCTTTCAACGTGCGATTCCTAGTACTTTCTCTGGCCATCAGATGAAAATCTGTAGTCGCTAGGATTCGAACCTAGCCGACCAGCAGTCAATGGTTTTGAAGGCTTCAGTCTCAACCACTGAGCTACTTGGTCCTTTTGCACGATATGCTCAGAAACAAGCTGCTATCCTTACTGCAAAAAAGTGCCTCGTCGACCAGGAAAAAAGGTATGACAGATAACGTCGAAAAAGACAGAGATCGAACCCCCTTTCCAAGAAGAGACCACTGTTAATATACTCTTTCGCTATTGATCATTCCAAACCCAATTTGTTTAACATTTGTTATTTAATCCATATTATTTGTGCGTGTGTAGTACCTACTATAGACAAAAGAATTAAGTGAATGATGGCTTCCGCTGAAGAAAAAACACTCTGAGGAAGAATACCTACTTCACAACTTCAGTACCATTCAAGGTAGGTGGTATTCTTGTTTCTGCCGAAAAATTTAATTTCGTAATTACCAAAAATATATATACATACAGTCCACTAATTACTTTCTTATCTCATACAAGGACGACTACGCATGTTTGCAAAGGAAATATGTCCATGTTGAGGAAACTGTGCAATGAAGGAAAATTTGCCAATTTTCATTTAATTTCAAATTATAATACTATCGTCGTGCCTGGTAGCCGAGTGGTACAAGCACCGATCTTTTAATCACTCTGGCTGCCGGTCGAGGGTTCAAAGACTAGCGACTGCATAATTCTTTATTGATGGCCCGAGAAAGTGCTAGGAATCGCACGTTAAAAGGTAAGACCTCGTCAATCCTTGACTCGCACAAGTTTCGACTTTTGAGGGCTGCCGTTAATAAGGGGACGACAGCTGGTTGACGGAAATTACAATTTCAAAATAATTTTAATAAAGACACCTTAAAATGCTGAATTGTTTGATTGACGAAATTCGAAATGATTTTATAAGTAGAATAGTAATTGTTCGATATGAAAACCACTTCATATTTGTAAAACGTTACTACAGTTTGGTCCTATATGGACATTTCCAAACTATATTTCAAAATGTTAACCGATACCAATACACTTGCCTTAAATAACAGGTTTTTCTAATAAATAACAGTTCATCTCATAACAGAAATATTTTATCTAATTATATCCTTGTACCTGGATATTTGTTTACGAGCAACAATGTGAATAGGCTGAGTTAAAAACCTGCGAATATACCAAATCTAACTGATCATTCAGCAATGTTTGTGTTTATGAATTTATGAGTTTACAACCTTTCCTGGCATAGTGCGAACATTTCCTAATCGTCCAGATTCGGAAATTTGTGCTTGCATTGAATGGTTTGAAAAATTATTTTTTCCTAGTCTGAAGGACCTTTCACGTTGGGCATATCAGTTAGGAAGAGATCGTCTACATTGTCACACGTAAACACTGTTACACTCTGAACACTTTCTTCCATTTTGTTTATTCAATTTTTGGCATTGAAACATTGAAAAGGTTATCAGATAACCTGGCATGGTTACTTCTACACTGGTTCAATAAAAAGTGGTAAAAAAAGTAGCAAGTTTTATTTTTCATTTTTCATCATTATCTACTACCATGTAATAACGTGTAGTAACGGATACATACATTTTAAATTGAAAGTACTTCAATACATCTAAGCTCAATTAATATATTTGGCCCTCCCCGTATAATATAAGAGATTTTTGAATTTTTGTTGAAGCGTTCCTAGTTTTTAGATAAGTGGTACTATTTATCAGGAGTCGCTTTCTTTCTTAAAATCAGCAACAAAAAAGTTTTTAAGTCATATACAACAAGTGTATAATATGCTTTGAAAATACAATTTTTCATGACATTCTTGTTAGAACATATACATATTAGCGAATAATTTGCACGACACTCATTAGTCGAAATAATAATATAAATATCGTCCCGCAATAGAATTCTATCCAAGACGATTATTAGAAAGAAAACATATTTGGCGGCGGTAACAATAATTCCTATTAATTTTCTAAGCAAAGTGGGCATTTACATGTAATGTTATACAACATTAATTCAGCTAACATTATATAAATATTTATAACATCACCTTAAGTGTCAATTTACCGACAAATAGTTATAATAAGTCTCACCACACAAACACATTAGCTTTAAGTATCATAATTAAACGAACAATAAACATCACTGAGAAACTTGATCTGGCTGAAAAACTGAAATGGAGACCGACAATTTTCCGAGGAGAACGATCAAATGATAAGTTGATCGGGGTACACGGTCTTCAGCGTGTTAGATTATGATGACCCGTAGGCGATATTAGTAAAGAAGGGGACAATCTCAGTGATCATGAATTGTATCGTTATTAACAGCGGGGTTAATAATGAAATAGAAGCCAGTAAGTATAGTACTAGTCTTGAGACTGGGGTCATTTTGATAAGTGAATATATAAGAAACTTAACAAAAAAATTGAGTTAGGGATAAAGAAATATCGTGGGAATTCCTTGGAAATTGTGGATATTTATAGTATAGCAGAGTGCGTGCATCTGCAGAGTGTAGCAGAAACTCCGAAGAACATGATTTTATGAGAATTTGAATATATCTTTTATTCTTGTCCGAAAAGTATCCAAGAAAAATAAATGCAAGCCTTATGAGTTCATTAAAATATCCATGTAAAGACCGATAATGTGATCCTCGTTTATATCATTCCTTCTGTCTATGAACATTTCAAGATCAATCATTCACACAGTTTATTTTATTCATCGATAAATCATTTCTCAGAATTCTAAATAGATCGTGGGCGGATACAAATCCACATTGTACAATATTTTTGGTGCAGTATTTGTAATAATATTATACCGACAATATGCAGAATTTTCAAAAAATACTTTCCTGCACGAAAACTGTATTTCTTGGAAACAGACAGATGGAAATAAATGAAACAGAGTCAATGTCCTTTAAAAATTTGTATCAAAACACAAATTTTAAAAATCGCATGGTTAGAGGATGCTGAAAAATATTCACAGGCCAGAAAATGTACTGAAAACTCTGAAGACAATATCTCTGACTTCAGAAGTGACGCAAAAGAAGTTTAAATTGACATTTCCTGATCAGAAATTCATCCAATTCAATTCAGTTTCATGAGCAGTGGAAAAAGAGATAAAGTTGTTAACATTGCAAAACTTTGTAAAGAAAACCCTGCAAATACGAACAAACTATTACTAAGACAAAAATATAGAGAACTCACACATTTTTCTACAGGACAGTATGGTCGGACAGAAGATACACTTCAATGTTTGAATTCAGTCTGGTTAGTGGAGGGCCTGATGTGAACCAACTCACGTTCCAACCTAACCTAACCTAGATCCATATTGATTTCCCCAATTAAAGTTTTCAGGATTCTGTAGATTCTTCAGATGAACTTTGGCAGACCCGAATGTTTTATTCTCTCACTGATGGACAGAGTTATGAAAATCGGCTGTGTTATTGTCAGTATGAAAAATGTCAATCACTTATTGTCCATATTGGCCTTATTCTCCATGAAAATTGAATGTTGAATGTTCCCCTTTTCAACATGAATACTTCCCTAGAGGTTATTTTGAACGATGGAAAATTGCGACGAAAGTTTGTCTTTCAGTCGCAGATGATTCCACAATAGATTTTATGAATGTCCTATTCATATTTTCGAACTAAAATCACTTGAAGATTTTGCCAAGTGGTATGAAGGGGAGGTGAATTCAATGTCTTCCACAACTAACCTTTTCCGGAAGATTGAGAATGATGATAATGAACGATGACTGCGTAAAGCTCATAACGGCAGTCGGTTAGATTGGGGTGACAAATCAATAAGAAAATAAAAATAAGAAATAACTTGGGTCCTAATCCTACATTGGGATATTATACATACATTCAGGTGCAGGAAATACAAATTATCGCACCAGTATATGTACCGCTGTAGAATTAGTATCCATTTTTATGTCGTTTCCACTACCGCTCTCGCGTTGTTTTGATCCCAACAGCTTGGATTCTACATATTAGAAGAGTATTGATCAAGAGGGAAAAACAATAAATCAGCGAAACTACAATTGGAAATGGATTTTATAAAAGAAGCTCCCAAAATGAGGCTAAAGGGAAGAAAATGGGATTATTTTATGTAAGAAATGGCAACAAAGAATAGAGGAGAAGTTGCCTTATTCATAGATTTACACCGTTTTCGGTCGATAATGAAATTATTCGCATCGAAGGAAGATTTTTTGGGAAAAATGGACTCGATTTAACTTACGTTACTACAAATCCTGTAAAACAGATTCCCAAAATTGGTGATACAGCATTTCCATAAAAAACCTGAACATATAGGAATAGAAACAGAGTTCAAAATTATGAGGATAAACAAGTGAATCCTACACGTTCAGCTATGAAAAAATGCTTCAACTTGTGTCAAGCATGTGGATTACAAAAATGTAAACCAGTACTTCTAGAAATGAGAGACAAAAGTCTCTTGTTTCCCATTTCCATATGTCAGCCAATGACAGTGTCTCTTGATCCAGGAATCGAGAAGAGATGTGGAGTGTTGTTCACCACCCTACGTTCAGATTTATGTCTAGAGAAGTTCTTCACAGATAACGGCACAAACTTTGTTAGAGCTGAATGTGAGTTGAGAGAATGAGTGCAATCTTAGGATCAGAATATGATTTTGGATGAACTAGCTTCGAGAGAAGTCTGTTTGGAATTCAATTTCTCGGCTGCACCTCATATGGAAAGTCTTTGGGAACGTATGGTTTGTTCATTCAAAACTGACTTACAAATCACATCGAATAATATCAATTCTAGTGATGAGGTTCTATCAACGTTGTTGAGTGAGGCAGAATATGTTGTGAATTTTATACCTCAACACATATTATATGTGTGGTCCCAAACGATCCAGAATCACTTTCTGTTACTCAGGCCTGGTGGTATCGAGAGCTACCATGTTACTCACGTAGATTTTTCTATGAGTTATAGATTCGAAAGCTTGCCGCTTTCGCAATCGAACTGAAAAATTTGAGCTGCAAGCTTTTGAACCTGTAACTCACAGATTAATCTACACTAAACATCTAAATAAATAATTTTTCACTCCTCAGTGCATTTCAATGATTTTTTTTTATCATTATATTTTCATTGAAGCTGTATGTAACCGAAACCTATACCTCCTAACCCAATGACTGGGCTGAACAGCTCCTAAATTCATTAATATCTACTTTGGTGACTGTGAATAAGATTATTCAATTGGCCAGTATCTCAACTAGCTCTGATCCCACGCTGTTATCTTTGTTTTAAGTGTTTGGAACGTATGGATATACCGAGAATATGTCAGCGCGATATATGCTCACGCCTACGTCCGCTTAAATATGAACACCTTTACTGCATTTGCATGTTAATGAATGAATTTGTAATCGAATTAATGTTCAAGCGGACAGAATCACTTCTAGAATATCGAACAGTTGACGCAGAGCGAAATCTTTTCTTATCGGACTTGTTTATAAATGTATGCGGGCTTTTTATGGCTTTTCTAGATGAGTGAACATCAAAACTAATATCGTAAGCCAAATCTTTGGGACATAATGAAATATTAATTGAAACATATCAATTATTAGAGTGGGCATTAAAAAAAATATGATTTTTTGCAAGAGTGTGAGGAATTATCCCACTTGTATATTACACTTCATACATGTAAATTAGTAATAAAGTCAGTATTTCACACATATCAATTTCAAATATTATTTCTAAGTTCCTGTATATATTCCAAATTTAATTGAGCTGAGGTGTCGTATCTTACAAACAAACCAGTAATTTCCAACTTATAACATTTTACCAGTATCGGATACCTTTCATCTGGGGTATAGACAGAAATCTACGCGAGCAACAAGGAACGCACTGATATGATATTACCACATAAACAAGAGAGACGCACTACTGTGCGCTTCTCCTGATACCCCACCCGACGCATTAACGGACCACGTGGCAATGCGATACACCGATAACAGCACACGTCCATATCCCTTCCTCGAGGGAATAGAGGAGAAATTGGAATGCTCTCTCAACATTATAGCAAGCTATTCTTCACGCTCTCATAAAACCACCATACCCAAGATGAAAACTTTCCGATACTGTATAATCTGATTTAACAAGTACCCACGCTTATCTTGCTTGGCCGGTTTTCGCAATTTGTAAATGATTGGAAATCCCTAGGATAATCAACAAAAAAAACTTTTTTTCCTGGGTTTGGTCTACTATTTTCCGGAGAGAAACAAGAAGTCACAGTCATTCAACCATGAGACACAATTCATTCTTTAAAGCGTTCGGTCGCCCTTTAACCAATACCTCACACCTACATAGTGCCTCAGCTGAGATTCATCGTTATTTCAATAAAGAGATTTATCAAACGTTACATCAAGTGTTCGGTTTTCCCACAGTAGTTGAAATTTATCCACGAAAAATACAAAATAGGTGATACGGTCATAAAAGGTCGATATCGCCAAAAGAAAAAATCAGAATTCTGAGTTGTTGATGGAAGAAAGGGAGCTCAAGATGTCTACTGCCTGAAAAAAAGTATTAGTGTACGCAAGTATTTAGTGTACTTGGTCAGATTCTGCACGACGCCGACGACACGTTTTACTAGCCTGGTCACAGAACAAAAGAGACTGGTAGGCCGATGATAAGCAGAGAAACAAGACCATTCTCATACTTGATCTTGACGACAGCATGCATCTATATCTCTAACAGGTGCCTGAGTAGAAGCGATTCATTATTCGAATTCCTGATTTCGTTTAATTAAATCTTTGAAATATCGTTGGGAACCTTGTTGGATGTCAGGTTGACCCCAGAGGCGACATACCTGCTCATAGGATGTGACTCAAGTTCTCACCACGTCCAGTGGAATAACCGAAACACTAATAATAGGGGCAGAGCCCTCCAATTAAATTCCTAGGCATAAGCAATCTTAAAATCTTGAATGGATGCTCGGTACCCACATACTTCACGAGGGGTCGGCAATCTATCTCATACTATTCACCCGAGAATTGCTGACTGCAACTCAGTCAGGGAATGTGTCTCAAGATAAATTTCTATTGGATCAAAGATACATCCTGTTCAAGATGGCCAAAATGAATCTAGCGGAAAAGAAAGATTAAAGAAATCCACTTGTCACCAAATGGGACCTTTTTCGAGAGGAACTAAAAGTAAAACTCGTTGGACTACCGTCAAATGAGACGGAAAAAGATATGGCAGCAACCCATTTCAACAAAGTGATTATCTCCTCGTATAAAAATAGCTGACTCGTCATGAAATGGGCAAGCAAAGATAAAATGGTAAAACTGGGAAATCGATCACTTTTGCAGAAAAATTAAAAAGCTGCCGAATAGAGCGAAGCAGACCAGAGTACCGCTACACTAGGATGAATACAAATCAGCCTTAAGATCGTACAATGAAGCAATCAGACAAACTGAAAGAGATAGCTGAGGGACATAAACACAGTTGCATTAACAGCAAGGCCAAGCAAACTCCTCTCCAAATATCCAGGAAAGGGGTGGTCGTTTTGTTTCTACACGATGTTCGGATACCACATCGGCAAAGGAGTCATTCAAGCACATACTTCCAACACATTTCCCGAATTCACGATAAACGATAAACAAAACGGCTACCCAATCTGAAATCCGGCCAGAAGTGCCCTCCACCACCTCATCCGCTATGGGGGTATTCATCGACACAGAAGAAGCTTTTGAGAACACGTCACTTCGTAGATGTTGAAACTTGGCATGGAGGCAATCCAACCCCTATTGGATGGATAGGTGACATGCTGTCTGGTGAATGGTGAAAGTGGAAAGTGAAAGTGGTTCCGTAATTCCTGATGACGATGTATTCGAGAAGGGGTCGTGTCGCTCCAATTATAGTGCTTGGTAGTCGACGGACTTGCGAAACTGAATGAGTTAAGGATGTACGTGTAACCATACGTACATGACCTAGTGATCATGACTTGAACCAATAATTGAATTTGCTGGGAGAATCCGATTATGAAGCTCTATGAAGTGCAACTATGGTGTTCTGCTGAGGGATTGGAAGATAAGTAAAAATGGTGAAAGTCTTGTGCGAGTTAGGGAAGACCTTTTAAAGTATGATGCAATGCATGGAACCGGTTTAGTAGAGGTTATAGAATCATTCTGTTCGGAATTTTATTTCCTCAAAAACGGGGTCGTGATCAAATCGAAGAACTTTATTCGAGTTTTAGTGCTGTACTTGTATCCCGAGTAAAGAAAAAGTCACTCACTGGATCAAGTCTCAATAAAAGTTGGTACAGCTTTGCCTAAGTCTTTCTAAGGTATTGCTGAAGTTGCTGCTGGTTGGACACTCACGAATCCGTTTATCTAGAAGTTCTTCCGTTCCTCATACACCAGGAATAATTTCTCGTAAAATCTAGTAACCCCCGAGATCTGTATAGGTTGACCGGGACTAGCCGAGAGTGTGTCTATCCATGTGCTATGAACTTATTTGTTAGTTGCACGGAATATAGAAAAATGCATCCAACTGATGAATTCATGGGCATGCAAATGTGTATCTATTTCAAACAGAGAAGAACATGATCTGATGAACCCTGGTTCAGCAGCAACTGTTTCAGATTCCAGAGGCAAATCATATCAGGGTTAGAAACATATAGAAAGGAACACGCGAATACTAAGAAGGCTCAAAACGCCAAATTACGATCGAAATTCTTTGAATGTCCCAACGAATCCCATTTGTTTTGGTCTTCCTTCAAATATGTGCGTAGAAATTCCACTTTCAGATTGTCTCCTTTTCTAACCAAGGAATATTAGCCAAGGCCGCTTGGTGACGATTTTGGTGGAATTGGATTCACTGAGAAAAAAATCCCTGAATATCACTCCTTTTGATAGGCACACGCCTGGTAGTATTGTTACGTTTCGAATCTCTTTTGCCCTGACTGCGGAGTCGAGGGTGGGTGTATTATAAACTTCATCTAAGGTACTCCAATACAGAATATTTCAAGCAGGTGCCAAGTAATTTCAGTGATTATACCTACCTCTCTAATAAAGAAAACACCTGGAATTATCAAACGAATTACTTATCTGTCTCGACAAAGGCCCAATAATCATATCGACGTCCCCAAATTGAGGCTGTACTGCTGACCCAATTCAAATTTCGATAAATAAAAATGATCCAGCCTTTAGCAATTTATTTATACTGCTATACCACTATAAACTATTATTCTACTTCAATTTGAAATATTTAATTATTTTGCATGATGAAATATTCTTTGGCTTCGAATTGAGTCGGAGTGCTTTTTGTTGTTCCTAGAGATGATTCGCAGCAGGTACTGGAGTTACATATCGTGGAACCATTTGACAAAATCGAATGAAAATACGCCCTAACCGGGTGGGCCTGCATTTGAGCTCGGCAGAAACAGAAACTAGTATGCAAACAGAGTCGCCTGTTCGCTAGTTATTACAGGAAGCATAAAGAAGCCTGTCTTGTAAAAAAACTTTGCCAGGTATTAGGCAGAGATGATCCGGCAGTGGTATGAGGCTGTTGGATCATTTTTGTTCAACGCTTGCCAACAAAACTTTTTCAATAGTACTGAAAATTTGCGGAGTTATTCATAATCTATTTTCATTTTATGAAAATGGATGCCTCTTCCAAAGTATCACTTCAATAATTGTTAGTGTTCGTCTAGATTTGAATATTTCAATCCAAATTATTTAAATGTGAACACTCAGTTAAAAAGTGACGAGCTGCCAGTTGGAATTGGGATAAGGTTACATTCAAATCTACTTTAGATCTCGATCGAACTGTATCATGTAATTGGCGTTGAAAGTATTCGTTATATCATAAGGTTAAATTTCCTACAGATAATTCTCCTATATCACATCGTTATCCTTCCATTGGCTTGTACTAAAACTCACTTGTCCCACGCACTTGTACGAAAAACAAACAAAATATTACTCAGTTCAACAAAAATTGTATGTTGCGGACAGGTGTTAGGTACGTATAAGAAAATCGAGATTATGTCAAATTAGTATTCAGTACCGCCTACGTTCTCTTAAATATGTCTTAAATATGAACACCATTACTACAATTTACATGTTAATGAATGAATTTGTAATAAAATTAATTCATGAGTGAACGGGAACAGATTCGTTCTTGAGTAAAATAGCTAACCTATGTGCAACAGTTCTTGTTTCGTGAGAATTGCTCGGAAAAATCAATTGACCATATTTCGCCTTGAAAAAATTAGGGGTTTATTGTCACGCAGTTGTCGTCACTGGCTGTCAATTTAATGTCATCTGTCAATTCCAAATTGTTATATATTTGAAAAGGTCTGGAGAAATTCACAATTTTCAAGTTTTTCTTGTGAAGTTTGGCTGTTTTGATAGTGTATCGGCTGGAGTATTGTTCCGTTACCTTTTGGATTTCGAGAAATCTAAGATAAATAATATGGACAAGTAAGTAAAGTATACTTCAATTAATTTTGATTACTGGTATATTACCCACCATTGTTTATTCAAATTAGAGACACTTTTATCTCGCACCATTTGGGAAGCATCATGCAATAAAACCAAAAAATGTAAATAAATAACAAGAATTTGACATTGAGAATTGACAGCAAGTTATGCCAACTACATAAAAACAAATCCCTCATCTTTTTTAGGTGAAATATGGTCAATGCTCATTTATAATATGAAGAGTTATATGAATATTGTAAACAATGGCGAATAAAATAAATACGAGTATGTAATATGACACAAGTGCACTATTATGGAACAGTTCTACTCACATAGCTGAAACTGTGAAAATATGCACGCCCGTGATGCGCATTCGTCGGTCAACGGATTATAGTCCGTAATATATCCAGTAATGAGGCACTTAACATGAACGTTCGCGAAAGAAATAAGAATTTCACATGTTTAGCTATGTTGGTGGAACTGAGTAAATTTGAGAATGTACACAATGGAAACTATATGATTTTCGTTTCCTATACATTTTTCGAGTGGAATAACTCTTGACCTAGTTTCAGATAATCTCAGTGTGCATCGAATGAAACTGAATAAAAAAAATTACCAAAGAGGAGAGTAGAAGTAAAAACGCAATAAGAACATGATGCAGAAATGTACAAATGAAAATAAAAGTTTATGTTGATCTGAAATACGAAAAGGGTTTAAAAAAAAAGAAGTTGTAGTGAGATCATCAATTTAGTCATAGAGCAACATACAACAAATAAGTTTCCAAAATCTGCAGGAGTATAGGAGGTACCATGAAAAATGCGATTTACTAGAGTTAACTAGAAAACATGTCCACAGATATGGTTCCTTGCAATCATTTTCTCTCAGTATCTCATTTTCCAGTGATTTTATATTACAAAATAATCGAATAAATCAATAGTTGGAACTTTTGATGTGGTAATGGAGAAATAGAAGAGCTGCGTCAATTTTCACTGGACGCGCGTTTCACGAACAAAGTTGACATCTTTCGGAGCTAAAGGAATACTGAACTCATAACCACCATGAACCCCCTAAGGTTGAGGCCCGGAGAAAATGGAGCCTCAGTATATAATACATACTCGAACACTTCCACCACCACCGCTTTTCCTGATGATTGGCGGTCAGCAGGATTAATTCGGACCGTGTGATATGGAGTGCTCTGTTTTTGTTCACCTGAAGCTCCAGTATATCTGACATTAGTTGAATTTTTACAATGGCTTCAATGTGCATGATGCCTCCCAAAAACTGGCTAAAGGCTCTGTCGTGGGGCTTGAAGGCCCCCGCCCCCGTCTAATTCCGTTGAAATCCTTATTCGTGAAACATAATAAAGTATGTTTAGTAATCTCACTATGATACCTGTTGAAGTTGCTGTTGGAGTCGCCGGAGCTCCTGCCTTCGTTGTACTTCTTCAGGTGTTTCGTTGTCCAGTTGGTTACTGAACTAATAAGTCTCCTTCGGTTCTATTCATACTAATCATCTAATGATTCATTTCATTGCACCCTTCATCATTTTGGAAATTACCTGCTATACCACTTATCCCCGCCTACCTCAAATTGTGTACTGATATAATGTTTCCTTTGATTATTAGAATTCACTTGACCTGAATTACTTGTTATGGATATGATGACAAGTTCCTGGAAATTATTGGCTATTGATTTATAATAAAATATAATTATATTAATGAACTTTTGACCGCATCTTTTAAATTCAACTGAAAATTTTCGCTACCTCTTGTAGTTTGACACCAGGTAACCTAGTTGTGTTGACTGTTATTATTTCCATTATAAGCCGTTCCTCAATTTCCGTTACCGTAACTTTGCTTTTTTCTGAGCAGTGACAATTTCAGTTGATATCAAAGAATTTGAGTCCACCGTATTGGTGTGCAGTTTCACAAATTCAAGTAGCCGAATCTATTTCTCACTTTTCGTTACCTGATCGTCACCAACAGGTTTGCCATAGGATTATATTTTGATAGCACTCAATTTCAGACCCTATAACGTTAACGCGTATTCTCTTGCATGAAACCAACTCTTTGACTTCAGGATCAGAAATACCAAAAGCTGTCTGGAGGACTTCGAGTCGAAGGCCACTGGACGTTGTGCTTTCTTTGAACCAACGACTCAAAATGCCAGGTCAGCACGACTTTTGGTTTTCTCGAGAAGAGGCTAATGGGTTGGTGAATACCCAAAAATTTCAGCGTTCATTTGACACCAACGTCCACCTTACGGACTCCTTGATTCTTGAATTGGCAAACTCAAAGGATGTGTCTGGAGGACTTCGAGGAGGTGAGTGAACGAGAACTTCGTCGCTTGCCTTAAGAACTTTGCCCACAGAACCTACAGTCTCAATTTTAGATAGACTAATTCATTAGCCGTATCTGAAGAACTTTTAGTCTTAGGCCACTGAACGATTTAATTCACCTCTGAAAATTGCAAATGCAAGTCTGCCGTAGTCGCTGTGCAAACCAAAGGTTGCTTTGGTAGAGCTCTAAATCGCAACCCATTTAAAAATAAAACTTACAATCCCGGAAGTTTTCACGTAGAATTGTGTGTGTTGGTAAAAATTAAGGGAAGTTACAGAGAAGTGAGACAAACTGTATATTAATAGTATTATCCAAAAATGTTCATTCATTGATGCAAACATACGTAAAACGATTTGATATTTAATACTTTCTACAAATACAGGTTCATTCATAGAAATTCGTGCCTGACTTGGGACTTGTTGATCCAACACTTTCTCCTCAATTCACCTCTGTTTTACCTCTCGCAAAGCCGCACATTTCTGACTCATTAAGGCAAAGCCACTAGAAATATTAGTGCGTGGTATCGGCCGCTGAGGCCATTTACATAACAAACAATGGATCGGAATTCACTGTATTGCTGTCAGATAAAAATAACAAACACAGGTGTGGTAGCCAAACGTCCTTGCGCGGTCACCAAGATGTATCGGTAGAAAAATTATATCTCGCTGATTTTAATCGCTGAAAAATCATTCGGGCGATCAAAATGATTAATATAGTCAAGTTTTTTTTTGAAATCGAAGATTATGGAGAACGTTCATTTTTTCATGAAAATTCAAATACCTACCAACTGCAGGATATGATCAATAGGTACCATCAAAGTCCAGATCTAAAGCTGAAAATAACCGAAAGATAGGGTGGAGAAGAATCGAATTAAAAAAAAAAACAGAGATTGTGGATGTTATTTGTAGCGAAAAGTGATCAATATTGGGATACTCACGGACGAGTTCTTCATTGAATTCAAGTCTTACAGTCGTTCTTACACTACACTTCGCTACCCCTAGTGTCTGCCCTTGCTTTGGTGCTATCTCCAAACCTATTCGAATCTATCTGCTTCTCATTGCCTGCAATTTCCTGGTGTCATGGGACCCATATCAGTTTGACGTGACTCCGGTCTGCCAGCACTATCAGTTCCTCGTTGCAGTCCTATACCAATTTGGGCGTCACTTCCCTGTTGCACAGGTCCTTGTGCCACTTGGCTTTGTGCCGCTTGACTGTCTGACAGGATGTTGATATGTGCGTTTTCAACATTCCACCTATTATTCTCCTTTGCGCATTGGAGAATGGCGTACACCTCAGCTTGAAAGACAGAAGTATGAGTGTCCAGTGAGTAGCCGATTACAGTACTCTGATTCCTGGAGAACACTCCTGAGCCCGCTCCATTCACAGTGCTGGATCCATCTGTGTACCAAATTTTCCACATTTGAGCTGCGAGCCGCCCCAATCGGTTCTGTCTAGTATTAGCATACTGAATTGGTTATTGAAGCAGTACCGTTTCGGTATGTGGTCAGTTCTCGTTCATAGCACGTCCTCGATTACAATTCTAACGATGCTCATGTGTCCCGTTCTAATGATCAAGTTTGGTGTGTTTTGGAGGCACAAGTACAAGTGAAGAGGAGGCAGTCCCAGGTGTGTCTTCGTGGCTGCAGTCGGTGTTGATTTAAATTCACCTGTGATTTATTTGTCTTTGCACCGTGCGCAGTCTTGTTATAGCTAATTTATACCACACCAAAGGGGCGTATGTAATGGAAGGCATGGACACTATGCTGTATGACTAATACAGTATATGTGGTTTCGGCGCAATTAATTTTCAAAAGATCGTCTGGCCATCACTAGTGAAGTCCCCGTTTTTTTTGTTGGTTGATGCTCGTTTCACGTCAGCATGGAGATGAGAATTACTCCAAGATATTTGACTTTGTCACAAGCCCCTTTGTACAGACATGCCGCTAACGGTGCCCCTTTATTTTCTAGCGCATTTTTCATTCATGTTACTGATTGGTGAAGTCCTGTATGCATATTGTTCGCGGTGCTGAGGTTGGTACCTACGTTAGTATCATGCTTTTTTGCTACTATTAATATGTTTGTTACTACTATCTGTTAATAAATTTCCACCGATAATTCCCTCTTTTGTATTTTTGTATCTTTCTACGTTAAAAAAATATATACGGTAATTACAAAATATCATGAATATCCTAAAACCGATTTGGTGGAAATTTAGTACATTCATTTGAACTAATGATGCGCTCATTTAGCCCCGAGTAGATTGAAATTATTTGGGACAGTGGTGTCTTAGTGGGCACCATAGCCAACAATATTGTAAAAAAAGTATGCCACTGACTTTTTTCGTAGATTTTCTCAGATTGAGCAACTGAAAATACAACTTTTTGGTCCCGTGTATTTTTTCATATCTAGCTTCGTTTTCGAGAAAAAACAAAAAAATTCACTTCAACTCATTCTAAAAACTACGAAAGCGCAGGAGGGCCACAAAAGTTTGTTTTTTTTCGAAAGTCGAAATTTCGGGGAAAATCTCTTGTGTCCCTCCTGCGCTTTCGTAGTTTTTAGAATGAGTTGAAGTGAATTTTTTTGTTTTTTCTCGGAAACGAAGCTAGATATGAAAAAAATACACGAGACCAAAAAGTTGTATTTTCAGTTGCTCAATCTGGAAGAATTGAAATCTAAGGGAAACAAGTCAGTGGCGTACTTTTTTTTGCCATATTGTTGGCTGTGGTGCCCACTGAGACGCCACTGGCCCAAATAATTTCAATTTAGTTAGAGCTAAATGAGCGCCTTATTAGTTCAAATGAATGTACCAAATTTCAACTGAATCGGTTATAGGATATTCATGATATTTTATGTGTCTCAGAAACGAAGCAACTCCCGACATATGTTCATGAACTTTGAAATATAAAAAATTAAAATAAAAACCTCACATGCGAGCCGAAGCGTCTTTTTGAGGATTTCCTGGTCTATAAGGTGGAGTTAATAATCACCGCAAATGAACCTGTCACTTTCAAAACTTGTATTGTCTACTCATATAAATAAAACGTAACAATTACATCAACATAATCTGATAACAACTGATATATCACTAACTTGTTGGCAAAGCGTGTAATACGATATACTTTCACCCATTATATTTTCAGCTTATTTATGACACGTGATCTCAGTTTCGATGTTAATTATTCATATGTCATGACAAATCTAGCTTCTGGATTTGATATGTAGATATTATGTGTTCCACCTTACCGAACTACTGAGTTATGAACCAGGCAGCGATTGAATGGTGTGCCAATAGTGAGTAAATGAAATATATCTCTTTCGGAAAATGAAAAGTCTACAGATCGTGCTTTAACATCCTGACAAACCTACCATGATAAAAGGTAACAGTTCTAAAAATATTGGTAGATTTTCATCGTGGAAGGTCAAGTTCAGTGTATAGCATTTCGGTTCGATTACTTTTGATGCATCATGACGAAATACTGTTTAAAAATGTGTATACAAAAATAAAACAATTTATTCATTTAAACCTAGAGAGCTAACGTGTTTTGAATGTACGTAATTACTATCCTGTCGTAAAATTCATGACTCTTTCAAATGACCATGGAACTGTAAAAGTAAAATGGCGGATTGGTAATTTATTTATATTTATATCTAAAATTAATATGTATTCTAAACAAAAACACAAGAATGGGGTGAAAATAAAAGAATATTTTTCAACATCGATATTGCATGTTGTTGATCTGTGTTTCGCAAAGTAGTGGAACTCTCATGAATTTGTTAGTTTCTCACATTGAAAGGACCCCGAATATTTTCTATGTAAAATGGCTTCCAGCTAGTTTTGCTGTTTTGTAGATCCTGGAAACCTCATTACGTAGTCCAATTTATAGGTTGATTTTTTCGGAAATGAAATGAATTATGAATGGTGTTGCAAACGTCATCGACAAATGGGACTGGCATTTGTCGACTTTTTGTTTAACTGTCATATCAAAGTCTGATTCAGTAATAGGTCTAACGGATGTTCTGGTTTGTTTCCTGGTGTTGCCGTGGTCTTATTTCCAAACGTTTCAACTGCAATTGCGTCAGTCATCTTCAGTGGCGTGATCGAAGTACTCTACTTGGCGTATCAACTGAAACTGAAGCACTCGTTTCTGGCACGTCATTTATAATGCTGTTTGGAGCGCACTTTCTGTGATGGTGGGTTTCCGAAAACTTCTCGCTCGATTTTAGTGATATGCCTTCGTTTTGGTGCCTTTCAGTGCTGTGTGCCAGATCTTTGGTAGATATGTTCTCTTTTCCTTTCTATTGAAGTTTTCTTGATGTTTGTATATTTTAATGGATTCTAAATACATTCTGGTTTTCGAAGAGAATTTTGTATTTTCTGTCGGACAATGCGTGTTCTGTGACTACGGACTTTCCGCTTTGTCATATGACGTGATATGACGTCATCCATATTTTTTTTTAATTGAAAGGGTATATTTTTGTATCACAAATTGAAAGACCATATTTTTCTGAGTTCAATCATACCACATACGTCACTGTGATTGACACTGATGTATTTGATTATGTATGATGTATATGATACGTTTAGAGAAAGTTTGAGATTTTTATTTTGGATAAATATGTTAGAAATTCGTTGACTACCTGCTTCATGGGGTAGACTAGCTTATTCGTTCTTGAATTGTATGGTTTCAAATTATAATTAATATATTCTGAAGCTGAATTAAAATTGAAGAAAAAAATAGTATTTTCTTGAAAAATTTAAATAAAATACGATTATTCAAAATGTGTTGTCGCATGAGAAGTATAGTATGCAACTCGCACAAAATTGCAGTTTGTACTCATATCAATGACAGCTTTCACATTCCTGACCAATCATCTTATTTTTTTTTTATTGAATTGAATTTTTACCAAAGATTTTGACCATGAAATTTTCTCATCTGTCAACTATTGCATTCTATCTAGTTGAAAAGAGGGGCTACCGGCGTTGTCATCTGACCAAACACACTTATACAGTATACAATTATTTTGATAATGTAGTAAATATCCATCTAATAATTGAAAAATTATAAAACTTCTGATTATAAATTGTTTATACAGAATCATATTTCCTATCAATAAAATCTATTATTATTATTATTATTATTATTTTATTATTATTATTATTAGGCCTTTATATAACAAAATACCAATTCACAAAATTACACTATACTATTATACCGATAATTATTCAAAATTTAAAAAATAATAAGCACATTTGAAATAATATTTGTAAATAATATTTCATATAATATTTCAATCATCATCATCATAAATAAATAAAATCTGTTAAAAAAATAATAATAAATAGTATTTCACATGTCGAGAAGTTAAAAAAATAGAAATGTGAATAATATTTCACACAGTCATCACTAAATATGAAATGAAATAATCAATAATAACACATTCAACTACTTCGTCCATAGTCTCTTTTTCAACTTTACTTTGAATGCATTGATAGCAACGCAGGTTTTCAAAGATTCTGGAAGTTTATTACAGCAAATGATACCCTTATGCAACAATGATTTTTCTGTTCTTTTTTAAGTTTTTTCTGAACATATATTTCATTATTTTGAGTGTGGATATTGAAAAGAGCAGTGTATTGCTGCTTCAGCTGCAAAAGTTTCAGTGACTTAATTATTCAGAAACAAATATGAAGGAAGCCATGGAATACTCGATTTTGATTGTGGTTGAAGATACCTTATGTCTATTTTCCCTTTGCATAGGTTAAATAAGAATATACATTATGCATAATATGAATGGTCATATCTCCCCTAACGATGGACAAAAGAAAAAAATCATACACCGTTGAATACAGAATTGAAATACCTCCCAATCGAGGTGTTACACGACCTACCTCCTAATTTATTTTTTCCCCAAATGACGTAAGGCTTGTGCGGATGACGTCACGCTTGTGTGGATAACGTCATTGAGGAGACAAGTATTGTATAAAACAATATTTATGGTGTCATACAATTGTTCCAAATAAATTTGGTTGAAAAATATTAAACCATTCAAAATATAATTGGGGGGGGGGGGACTATTTACGTCCGCACTGTATAACAAGTGCAAAAATTGCCATGAACTGAATTTCGAAATTCAGTTATTGTATATAATATACTGTACGGCAACCGCCAATAATATATGCAAATGAGCCTATAAGCAGAATCGATCGACATAACTGGCTGCGTTGGAGTTGCGAGAGCAGGTGAGAACAAAAGCAAAGTCACCTAGTAATTCAACCTGACATTTTTTTATTGCTGGCTCCGACTTCTCAATCAGGTTGAAATGTCGGCTGCCGTCATAAAAACTACCTTCGGTCGAACATTTTCGTCCTACAACAAACATATTTGGTTTACGATATGTATATGAGGATGAATCAAGGTGCTGACTCGTTTTATTTATGTGACTGGTTTTAGATTGTGGACATGGAAATCAGTGCATGGTAGATTTAATGTGGAAGTTGGGAACTGAAGAGTATAAAAAGCGAACCATTTGAAGAGACCAGATGAGACGCAACAATATGAACTAATCACTGACAGGTTATTTTTTTTTTTATTATCTTTACTGTATAAACTGGAATTTTTTCCTGACGCCGAATCACTATTTTGAACATCTTCACATGTCTAGTCACCAAGCGACTACGATATGAAGAAGATTGAACTAAGACTTGTTTTAGAGTTTGCCTTATTTATACTAATCCGGTGCCTAAAGTTAGAAACTTTTTAATGACAGTGACAATCAATACATAAAAAAAAAAATTGAACTCGTATCCACAAATACATAAGTTGAACAAAACTAACATGATGAAATGAGCAATTACAAAGTTTGTTTCTTCAGTAATGCGCTGCAATTGAGGTGGAAAGTGGATTCAGTAAAACGCAGATGACAACAGGGGTGACTGGTGACCTCATTATGTATATCGTAGTATCTGGGCGACCGAGCTTTGCTAGTTTTGCAATCTGAAAAGAACTGCAGTTATTTGAATAGCAAACATTCAAAAAACAAAAAAGAAAAGACTTATGGTCTGTTATCAGTAGTAATAACCCAAGGACGTTGATAATTATAGCAGATTCCGAAAGCTTGATGCTTGGAAGCAACAAGCTTGAGGAAGTTGTTATATTTATCAATGTTCGGGGGTTATTCGGATAGAACATTTTTTGCTAACCAATACTTTTTAACATTGCAATAGTCTATAAATGCTTTACATACAAATTTTTATCGTAAACGGTATATTTTGATATTTTTTATACGAAAATTTCATTAATCCTCTCGTCAGTATTACAACCAAATCATGACATCACTGAAACTTTGACGTTATTGAATATTTGAAACTTCAGAATCGAAATTAATCAAAATATGTATATCCATAGCAACGTGCCTTAGAGTGAAAACAAACCGTAAGGTCTGTTATCAGTATAATGTTGTTCTGATTGGTTGTATTCAATCACATGACCTCAGTTTAACTAATTTCATTGGATTTCCACTCGAGCAAAAAATTTTCAGTATAATGTTATTCTGATAGGTTGTATTCAATCACATGACCTCGGTTTAACTAATTTTATTGGATTTCCGCTTGAGCAAAACATTTCCACAGCAACAGTTCTCAATTGCAACAAACATTTCTCCAAAACCTGTAAGGACTATTCTAATGGCTTCAGGGGTTTCATTATTCTTGTCTATACATATCTTCTTGAGTACGATACATTTATTCAATTGAATGTAAAACAGAAATAAAAATTAATTTAAAAATACAAAAGCGTTTTAAATATAAAATAAAATCAAGATGAAAATCTTGACTTGACTGGAAGTGATGGCGCCTTTGCTGTTTCAGGTGGAGGAAAACCTGGAAAAATCCACAACACCACCAGAATTCAGATTATCAACTCTCCCGTAGAAAAGGACACATGCTCCCTGAGAGATGAGAGAATCAATCTTGGATGATACACGGGAGCCATCGAAGAGGTGCCAACAATTAGAATAAGGGTGTTTGCAATATGCTGTATAGTGTCCATTGGAAATGTTGCCGCTATGATTAGATATGGCGTAGATATTATAATCAGTATTAATTCTATCCTGACATTGTCCAATTTACTGCCATCAGTCGAAGAAACACGTTTTAAATGTATAACTACAATTTTGCAAATGTATCCACAATTTTGGAATTATGAGTAGATGTATATTTAGTCCAAGAAATGGAAGCTTTCTGATCATCATTCATGATAACCAAATCATTTTGTGATGGATTATTCTCTGCGCTCGTCTTGTTTAATTCTTCATATGAGCCTACCAGAAGGTGTATTAGAAACTCTTCCGAATATGCTGGGACGTTATGATTAAAGAAAGGAGCAAAATGTCTGAATACATGGACGAAATGTGGAGAAAACTTTGGTGTTCGAAAGATTCTGAATCATGCTATTCATAAAACAGGTATTCCCTACATTCTTCAATCATCTTAGGCCAAATGTAGAAATGGAGTCTTATTGTTATGACATGTTCAACGAATAATCCATAGGTTCATTGTTCCTGTAATTCAAAGAAGGTTATAGAGAAACTGATAATGATTTTTTGGAAGGTACTGAGTGATTTTTTTTGATAACTGATATGTATCTCGTTGGAAAATTGGGACGATAAAATATTTCATCTAGTGGATCCAATGGAGAAATTGTACCCATTACGGTAGATACACTGCTATACTAATTCTTGAGTAGATTGGTGGAATCTAATGTATTTTTAATATGGCGAAAGAGCATAAGTGAGAAAATATTATCGAGTCTCGCAATATACACAACGAGCACCTTTTTTACGTTCTCTAGCCCTTCAATAAAGATATAATGCAAAAGAATGAAAAATAAATTTTTATAGGTCATTTAGTCAGCATAAATGACATTGCAAAATTCTCCTATATTAAGTACAAAGGAATGTCGTGAATTGCAATTAGAAAAAAAATCTGAAGCAGTTTGTAACGATACTTTAGAAATAATTATCGCAATAATGTGTGGTATTTAACGGCTGCAATAAGAAATACAATAAATCGACTGGAAGATGTCTTCGCTTATTGAAGATTGCTTCAACTGATTTGATTTCTGAAACATCTGGATAATTTTGTTACAAATAACAAAAATTTAAAAAAAACGATATTTTTGTAGATACGAGTAATTTTTAAGGAAATAGGTCAGAGGTTGCTGCCTTCAATTACGAGCGATGAGCCACCATTTTTTTGTGGCATAATGGTTGACATATTGTTATTTGAATGACACCGTAGAACTAACACCTTGATATCATATTTTGAAAACTTTTACACTCAAACTTATGGGAGTACAATTCTTGTGTGGCAGACACCAAGATTTTTCTTAGAGTATAGAACTCTCAGATTAGTATACTTTGGACTTGGTTGCTGTTATCGTGCTCTGGCAAAATGAAAAAATAGTTATTTATGCAACAAGTGTAAAAAGTAAGTGTTTATTGCACTCGATGTGAAATTGTCCGACGAGGCCGTTAGGCCGAGTTGGACTTTGAAACGATTTTTGCACGAGTTGGTTTATTAAGGTGCGGCACTAGGTGTAGCTAGGTGTATTACTATCGATTTGCACTGAAACAGATCACTATCATGTATTTTTCCAATAATAATACCCATTTTAAAACTTTCAATTCTGTAATCGTCAGAATTAATTTTTGACTGACACTTCTATAACCACAGTTGCATTATAAAAATCAGAATCATAGTAGCCGTGAGCGCGGATGTTATCACGAGGTGTGGTCATAGTACAGACAGTTTGCTCTATGCAGGCAGACAGTTTAGAACAAACCGAATCAGTTTTGATTATGGAGTTATTCTCGGGAAGGCATTGTTTTTAACTTTGCCTGCTAACATTAATACAAAATAATATAAAGTATGTAACTGTTTAAAACGTATTGCCACAGAATATCTGCTAAATATGTAGTGGATTTGAATGTTTATATTTGTCATGATGACAGCATGTTGAAGTAGAATGACACATGAGTGCAATAAAAACTTTATTGCACTAGTGCAATAAAGAACTTATTTTTCCACTAAATATAGTTCAATAATGTTTTGCTTTTTGCATGAATGTAGAAAAAAATATTTTTTTTGTGTCTATAAAAGTTCTGTGACCCTCAAAATGGTAGATAGGTGTCATCTTCGAAAGAAATTCAAACGACAAGGCAGGTAGCCATTGATACCTCGTTTCAGTGATTCTTGACAGTATCCTAAGGAGTAAAGAATTTTGCAGATACCAAAAAAAATTTACTAGAGCTCATTGCCATCTATTCAAAAGTATCCGCTTATGAAAGTTTTAACATTCTATACCATCAGTTTTTTTTTGTTGAATATTTGAGTCTGAAATTTTGCTCTCGTATAAAGAATTGAAAGATATCTCGAATGTAGTATCACACCAGACCTCCAATGATATTTGAAAAAATATTTAAAAATTGCGGTTCGACGCATTTTGAAATATAGACATTTTTTATTTTTGCCAAATAGCAGTTTATGAATTTCCATTCAAACAAAATATAAAAAAGACACAATAAAGATTTTTAATCCATTCAAAAGGAAGGTTAACGTTCACTTTATGAACAGACTGAATATGATAGAACAAAAAATTGAATACTTTATCGTTGAATGCTTCAATTCAATTTCGAATGAAGATATATCTAATCATCAATATACATCTCTATTTTTCGAAACATGATATAGAAATAGCATATAATATCCATCGAGGGGGGTACCTATATTGATATTAATCTCACCTGACCAAGTTACATAATCACAATAATATCTCAAATATGTAACACTAATCTGTGGACAAAACGTTTGTTCTGTAAATAATACATACATCTCTTGGATGATATTCTTCTGTATAATTTGCAATCCAGCTATATGCGTCTATCGTAAATACTTATAATTGATATTATAGCATGCTATAATATATAATACAACATTTTATATGATAATATAAAATGGAAATGGTTTAGAGGTTTTTGCTTCAATTTGATATCAGCAGTGGTACTCTGTAACTTGTTTTGCATAGCGAAGCGAAGCGAAACGAAGTTAAACGAAGCACACGCTATCACTTTCTGGTGTACCGGAAAGAGATGACGATTGTTTCGTTATCGCTATCGCTATGCGAAAAAGTTACAGAGTCCCACTGCAGATCCCAATTAACCAACTTTCAAATACCCAGCTACGTAGAACTCTGTATCAAAAATGAAAGCAGAATCAGAGAACCTTGACCCTACATTTGAAAGTTCACCTCTTTTTTCGAAAACAAATTGGACAAAAATAATAAATGTTTGAGTTGATTTGTTGCAAGAAAGCATCCTAAAAATATATCAAAATTATACACCGCAGAATACTCTCTGGAATCATCGTATGCACTTGAAGGTTCTTCAAAGAGTTTCTCTGTGCAATCTGGTGAATCCGGAACTCACCCCAAAATAAATGTAATATTAAATCTACAAAAATATTCGCTTATTTGTTGTCAGCTATAGATACATTCCAAAAGATTGTTTCAAAATTCATAATGGTCATGTTTATAAAACTTGCCAAACAAAATCAAACAATAGGTAATTCTTGATGAAATAATTCAATTACACTTGTAGAGTCATTGACGAAAGTCAATTCCATATCTCTATTAATTTATACATCTCTGGCGTTATTACTCTGCAACACGTTGTTCAACGGCATTGTCCACTGCTGCCAGATTCATTAGATAATACCCCACTCGTTTTGAGCGGAACGGAAGGCAGGAAGATCCTCCACTGTCTATGAAACAAGGATAATATGACCAATGTGTTGGTCTCGGTCTCGGTATCGTTATCGGTCTCGGTCTCGGTCTCGGTCTCGGTCTCGGTCTCGGTCTCGGTCTCGGTTTCGGTCTCGGTCTTGGTCTTATATCAAGACCAAGGCAAGACCAAGACTAATCTCTTGGTTTCGCGAAGCCCTACAAGAAGTTATTTTGAACGATGGAAAATAGCTACTTAAGTTTGTCTTTCAGCCGCAGATGATTCCACAACAGATTTTATGAACATCCTATTCATACTTTGAAACAAAAATTAAAATACAATCCCATGACAGGTTTATGTCGAAAAATAACTTTGAAAGTGTTACCGCAGAAGAAATATTTCCATCATTTCCATCCCTGATGTGCATAATTGCTTCTGAAGAGCCTGCTTTCTAATTCTTCCAATCTCCCTAATGAGCTTGGCAAAGCGAAATAAATTCTCGTCGACAATAATGTATTGATGATTAAATGCGAGAGAAGCGAATCCTGCTTCAATGAAATAAACGATTTCTGCGGGTGATATTTTTAAAAACATTCTCTTTATCTAATTTATTTAATGAATTTTCAATGAAAACTAGAGATAATTAAAAAAAACAATTATCTTAATGAAAATACGAATTGAGTCTTTTCACAATATCTATCAGATGTAGTTCAATGTCTAGCGTGCCTTTAGCTGGGGAAGTAGTTATTTTTTGTTAGATATTACAAGAGAATAACATTTTTCGTTTTTCAATTTCAATGGAAAATGTTCCCCTTTTCAACATGATCAATGTGATTTCGTAAAGACAATAGTGATTATAAAAGGTTCACGTCCAGCCACTTAAGCGTATGATATGAAATAATTTAAAAAACAAATACTAGCTTTTAGTCACTAGATACATCATATTCTACATCTAAAACAACCTTTTTGAATTTACTTCATTGAAATTTCTTATTCAGAAGTACTCAAATTCTTGAATGATGAAAATATATGTATATAATTCCAAATTTTGATCTTTTTCTTCTTCTAAAACAACAACAGAACCAATACCCAAAGATCACGTGGAAATATCACATCGAGTTCATTAACAGCTGTTATGAAACCATTGAATAGATTCGTGACAGTTCAGTTATGTGATTATGTGACAATTGTCAAAAAAATAATTTGGTGTTATATTAAATATTTATTGCGGATCAAAGTATTGAATTATTGTTTCATCACAATGATATAGCATGGTCAATCGGGTTATAGTCCACAAATTTCTGCTGTTAGGTTAGTACTTTTCTCAATTACCTCATAAAGCTTCCTTATGATCACTTGTGCTCTTGAAGGAGCTCAGCAAGCATAAACCAAAAGCCATACACGTAAAGCGTTTCCAATTTGTAAAACGTAACAAACGACAATTGATATTATATCAGCCATCTAATTAACTGGCGCAATGGCAACATTCAATTAATTTGCATTGAATTGAACGCAGCACAATTTGAAACGTTACAATGCCGGTGCCGGTCTAGGCCGCTCCGCAATTGGCCTTAAGTATATAATAAATAGTCGTGGCTCTGTTGCTTATATTAAGACGGCCCCCGATGTAATCTGTTCGTCTGTCTGGCAGACGAAATATTTGTTCCTGGCTCCTTTGCCCATTTGCTTTTACTAAACGGGAGTTGTGATTGATGAGTTCAGAAAATTCATTTGATCGACGTGTCAGACAGAACCCTGTACTTTTTCTTGACAACTTGTCTATAAAAATGCTTCGTCTATGTACAGTTCAATGGATCAGAATGACCTGTATTTTGTTGAACAGGCATTGATTCATTGACGACGTTAATTTCTTTTCAAGATCAGTTTAACCCATAATTTTAAGGCTAAGTACTTACATATGATAATGTTTTCCATAACGTCTCAAATATGACATTATCAAATTATTATTATTAATATTGCTAGACTGGGCTCGCTATCAGCTGAAGTGCAGGTAGGTCTGTGTATCTCTTGGTGTATCCCTAGTAAATACAGGTGCTTTCTCAGGTTTAGCTCTTCCAGGAAGATTGATAATCTTTCTCAACCCATTTCTTCGTGTCCCGCTCAACGTCATAAAACGAGATTCCGCAGGCTGGTTCCGGTCCGATGGGAACCGCTTGTTTTGTGCTCTTAGGCCGCTGAGGTTTTTGTGAGTCTCCAAAACTAGTTTGGAAGAAAATCTGAATGATCACAGGGCCTTTATTGCCGCCTGACTGCCGGAGAGAATGACTATCGATTGGTTTCTAGCATCCCTCTAAGGTTTCTAGCATCCCTCCTTAGAGGGATGCTAGATCTTCAGGAAGATGTCTGCACCAAAAGCCTGTTTGTCAGTCAGATGCGAACCGTCGAAACTCCATTGTATTTCTTTCCCATTGTTGTCTGTTCGGAATAGTAAGAGCAAACTTTCTACCCTATCACAGTCTATCTTGTATGCTTTCTACGTGTTAAGAGAGTTGACATCGTATACCAATATTATGAGTGACTTATTTTCCTTACTTAATCTCACTATTTTCAATTCCCCCATTGGAGACAAGTGCGCACCATCGTAAGGTAGAAACACGCCTCCCTCCATTACCCTATGTTTGGCTTCTAAGACAGCAACTGCAGCATCACTGGTTCCCAGCTGCAGTACATAGACAACTTTGAGGTCTCTGGACGCCAGGTTTGCTGACCTCGGTACTTCCTTTTCATCGGCCTCGTCCACCAGTAGCTGGTATCTGCTCCCCCTCAAGAACCTCTTTCAAATATACACTAACTCTATCAAAAGTGTCTAAGAATTAGCAATGAGGATATTTGTCAGTTTTCCAGTTGTATCAATACTGTGCTGCAGACTGATTTAACCTATCTTCAACATTACCATTGTGTTCTTATATTTGGATGAGGGTGGTTTCTTCTCGATCTTATCAGAGAGACCATATTATAACCTGGCGGTGCTTACCGTCACGGTGACTAGCTTATAATTGTAGATCTAGATGCCCTGCTTCTCCAAGGCTTGAGCGTTCTCTTAACTAACCATGGAGGTTAGGAACTATACTCTCCTACCTTTCCCCCCGTTTCACTTCTCCACATTCTGGAAGCGCAGCACCTGCGTCAACCTCTGGAGGTCCACTCCTTGACTCATACACCGGAAACCAATCCTTAGCAGCCACAGATCGTCAGCTGAGAGCACTGCCCAGATTAATGACGCCTTCTATTATAGTCGATGCAGTCCAGCCATTGAGGAGCTACTCCGGAGACGTTTGGCTCAAGATGGGCATAAGAAACCACCCTGGTTCCACGACAACGGAGTTCCTTGCAATGGTCTGTGTCATTTGCTCTATCGGGTTGTTCTAGACTGCTTTGCTTTTTTATAGGAGAGCGATACCGACCACATGCAAGTCCTCCTTCACGGACGCGCTACAAGAGGTCATTCGGATATTTTGGGTTCCCGCCTCTGATCTGCAACTGCTGTCTGAGTAGAGCGACGTTTGGCTTCTGGCCGAGAACTCCCACCCGATTTGGCCCTTTCAGTGGTATTGAAACTTCCTACGTCCTTTTCTTCCGGGCCTTCTTCGTCTTCATCCGTCGAGTGATACCTTGATAATCTCTCGTCGAAAGTGCCGTTGTTGGGTTCGATGTCGACTGTGGGAGTTCTCCTCCTCTAATTTCAGAGGCACAGAGCTCTGCTTCCACTTTCATCAGCACATTGAGAGTTTCTTCCATATTTTTTGCTCGTATTCATGTGGGTATGTAGTGTGTATGTATTTGTCAAGGAAATTGCGATATTCTCCAAGCCGTTTTGTCCAAAAGGTCTGGTAGAGTTGGTTCTCGGCCGTCTGCGAATACTGCTGCGGGCAAAGCCATCTGGCAAGATTTTTCAGTTAGTGTAAAGGCAGCCCCCTACACTAACAGGTAGTGGTGGGCCTATGTAATACCCAACAACCTAGGGGTGCTATTCCTCATTTATATCATCGTCCACCAGCCCTGTATAGCACCCCAACCGAGGCCCTTCCATGATTTTCACTGTTGTGCGTGTGTGTAAAATGTCGGAAATAATAGGATTTTTTGCATAGATGTATGGGTCACTAAGTCACTTATAGACCGCTTTACTCTTCGTATCCGTCATGGCAGATGATGTCGTTACCCAAGAGTCACCATGTCGGAGTACCGTTGGGATGCTTGGACTCCACGAATTGATTTTTAAACTGAGAAATGCAATTCTCATGACAAAAATTTGGCTAGGAGAACCAGCGGAAATTTCTTCTTCACACTGGCACTCAACAGGCGAGGACAACGGAGAAATCTATTGTATCCTGAGGACCGAGGACTAGCGAAAACATTATCCTTTAGAAATCTGATAAAAAACGAGAAATCATCAAGGATTTTCACTGAATCAGAGGAGAATTTGAACTACAATTCCAATAAATGCTGGCTATCATGCCAAAACATCGAAAGGGACCATTGAATCTGTGGACCAAAGAGAATGTCGTCTAAAAACAATGTCTAACCAACAAATCTATGAACATTAACTTCAAGATATGCTGGCACACGCTAGAATATCGTTGGAGACTACTGAATATCAAAAAAATTATTTCAAGAAATGTTGGCATCAATGATATGCCACTAAATCTGATGATCAACGAAATGGAAGAAAAAAAATACCACTTGTTGGAATTTCCTAGGCCCATGAATCTGGAATCCAACAGGAACATTGTCATCAAGACATGCGGAACTCACGCTTTCATATTTGGAACAATCAAATTTACCAAAGAAAATGCAAAGGGGATTATATATGCTTATGAATATTTTTTTAACCTTGTGTAACACCTGATACTAGCACTAATAAAACAATTACTTACATTTCCAACAATGTATGACCACATTTGACAAATATTTTGTAAAAAACAAATTCAGAAGATTGCAGATCTCTTTGATTTACAATGGTATTTTTTATAGGCGATTTCAGTAATTTTGATAATAAACAGATTGAGAGGCGGGGATCAGCGCAGTGGATAGCGCAAGCGCCTGGTGACCGAGAGGTCCCAGGTTCGGTTCCCAGCCGGGGCGAGCTTTTTTCATTTTTCTGAATGATTGAATCTCGTTGCCGACTGGAAATAATTCTCCACGATTCACTTTGCGTTGAAAATTAACAGTGCTACTTCTAAAGTGGTGTAAGGAGTTAGTAACAAGTCCTACCCAGAACACGAGCCTAATGACCATAGCAGTCTATGCCAAAATACAAAAAAAATAAATAATAATAAACAGGTGGAATATCGAAAACAATTGGCTGAATAAACAATTGAACGCTCTTATCAATGGTATGCCACACAATATTTTATCAACCAAATAGACTAATTATGAAATATCGGTGTGTTTGACGATCTTCCTTGAAAATAAATAATCCAATTGATTCATCAGGACCATCTGTGTCTCACTGTATAAATGAATATTAATGGATTTTCCCTTCGTTATTCTTATCATCTAAAATTTATTCTTTCAGATAATAGAGAATGATCACAGTTCCAGAGCCAAATTTAAGTCTGTTGATTG
Organism: Chrysolina haemoptera; assembly: GCA_958298965.1. Lineage (NCBI taxonomy): Eukaryota > Metazoa > Arthropoda > Insecta > Coleoptera > Chrysomelidae > Chrysolina > Chrysolina haemoptera. Next base: position 47,356,788 of record OY282586.1, on the reverse strand, counting down.
AAAACAGGTTCCACTTACATACTCCACCAACACTCTAACAGTAACTTATTTTGTTTAATGGAAACACTGATAGTTAATGAAGTACTAATTAACAATGACACAAACAAGACCAAGATCTGTGTTTTTCCCTTCGAACGCAATAAATAATGTATCAAATATTAATTGGTTTATATTTGAGTTTTTGCGATATCTATCCAGCTGTTTTTTAATAGGTCTGATTGGAATTTGTAAATATAATTACGAGCAAGTTCTGAAAATGGCATTCCAGCTTTAGCTGTAAATCAGCATTCCCTGCAATCATCATCTTTGCTTCCTATAATGGTATCCATCAGGTCGTAAACAGTTGAGTAACCGCCCACATATGTTAAGGAATGTCGTAAAATCATAAGTATATCAATCAGAGAAACACGCAGTGGAGTGCTTCGGTTAATTTAATCAAATAGCCGAGACGCTAAACTATTAATGAAACCTAAATGATCGAAAGTAAAGTAGTTTTGAAACGGAATTGTGAACTGAATATTTTGAAGAATTTTTATTAGAATTTCCATTGATCGAATGACCAATTTTCATTCATCAATCGCTGATTACAATATCCATATAGGTATGGTAAACAATTCAAACGACTGGAATGGTCTTCGCATATTTCTTAATGCGTTTCCTCACGATTCATCACGATTCTCCGAAACAATTGCCAGGACCATAAAAAAAGGAAAATTACCACACCCAGCAACTATAGACATGTTACATGTCTGTTATCTCTAGTCTTCAAACCAGGATAGTAGTTTTTACTGACGAGCCTGAAGTTGTCTATTTGCACAACAGGCAAAATACTTGACCACAAGTTTATATGGAATTAACACCTTCAGAAAATAATCTAGAGAATCACGATAGTCATTAGACCCATGATAGAAGAGATGATAATACCTTTATTCCTAATAAATAATTCAAGTTGGAATGAGAAATAAATTGGAAGCACCTAACAACCAGAGTAGTCGTTTGTGCTGTGGAATTACTAACATTAATATAATAAAATAATAAACAATATTACAGATACTATAAAATACCTACAATACCATATACAATATATATCACTACGAAACTTTAATCCATTAAAACATATTTGTCAAAATATTGTTACTGTTGTTACTGTTACTAACGTCACTGTCAAAACTGGAGTTCTGATACCAAAATACTGGTACCCAAGGTAACTAAAGTAACTTAACTTCATCTCACAAATGCATTGCTTTTATCATTGTTTAAATATAGGGAGGATAGTTGGTCAACCTTATGGGATTAATATTGGATTCAAATGGAGGCGACATGTAGATGGCATCAGTGGTGTTCGCATCCAAGTCATGTCGCAACTTGAATGGCAGAATACGTAATTTGGCAGTCACGTTGAATTTCCGTAAAGTAGATGGCGGATCATGTGATGAATTGTAATAGAGTGGCACCAATGACTGCAATAAAATTATAAATATAGTTCAAATCAAGAAATCATTTCTTCTGATGTTTCATGGACCGTATCCGCTATAATTAGGGTCAGACCGTAAAGTAGGTAGGTATATTTGGGTTGTGTGGTTCGCCTGAACCACATTTTATGATAACCTAAGCAAATAACACTACACGTATCATATATGTAAACTAATAATCTTGATTTAAAGGTACAAACATAGAGGAGCGACGCGTCAAGTGGCAAGCGACGCGACTAGCGACGAGACAAAAAACATGCTCATAGTAAGGCGACACTTTTTGAACTCTTGTCAGTTTGATATATGAATTCTATTATATTTATTACCTGTTAACTTACTTTCTTCAGCTACTTCTGCCCATAATTGCTCCAGTGACTACCGATTTCGGTGATTCCATATAGCTTGTATTTTGAACACAGAATTTATTATCTGTTCGGTTTTCATCGTTCTTGAATACTTATCCCCAGTACTGAAATCAATAATCAAATTTACAAAATGCACTCTCCTTCCAAATACAAACGATTGCACTCACTCCCACGCTAGACGCAGCTGTCACGCGTAAATAAATATTGTCGCTTGAGATACGTAGGGCGTCATCGCGTCGCTTACCTCCTCACTATGTGCACTCTAACACAGAATGCACAGAAATATTCTAGTCGCATCGCTAGTAGCGTCGCTTGCCGCTTAACGCGTCGCTCCTCTATGTTTGTACCTTTAGACTTCGTATTCGTTAACACCTTTCATGCCATTTTAAACAGCTTTCTCAGATTATATATTTCGGTGTATTTCAGAAAAAATACTTCATATTATCATTGATGAGTCATTTTTACATAAAAACGAACCTCCTCCGTATGAAATAGGAAATAATAAATTTGTTTTTTAATTATTTTTTAAGGCATCGACTACAGTGGTCTTACTTAATTATAATATTTTTTTTTTTAAGATATCAATATTAAAAAGTCTCTCATGAGTGACTCTTCTTTGGATCCGTGCCTGAGTGATGATACATTTGCAGTAAACTTATCCAGAAGCATATTTACAAAAGCTACTTTGCTTGCGTTATTGCTCGCTCCTACCAGTTTGGTTATGCGAATCTTTGATTCCAATCCCTTATATGACCAGCGCGATTTCTTCAAAGATGTACTTGGGTACGCTACATCGCAGTACCCTGTGCCCCTGTGTAAACTAGTAATATTTTACAATATATCCCAGAGATAGTACAAGACATCGCTGAACCCACTGAAGAAGCTAGTGATACTTGATGACCAGGTTAGCTTGCTCAGGTTAGGTTTGTGTGTAACTTATCCGTGTTAATGTTCTTTTGCAAAAAGAACTACGTAAGTACAAAAATAGTCACTCATTCCTGAAATATACTGTACTTTCAATAATTAACAGAGACAATTTGCTCGACTGAAAAATATCCAATAACAAGTTCAAACAAAATAGCTCTCAAAACTTCTTCATGGTCATTAGGCAAGTCCAACTCTGCTCCCACTGCTTTAAAATAAATGGTATAAACATGTATGAAGATGTGTTGAAATTGCAAAGAAGGAAACTTTAGGAAGTGTTTTGTTTACGTGTAGAAACCTTCTACAATATTTTTGTAGTACCTCTCAATGTGCACATTTGTTATAGTGGGCGCATCAGTACAGCACTAAAATGACGTCACATATTCATGTTAGCAAATAATTACGCTAGATGGCACTCGCGTTTGGCTCCAATACCAATTCCACAGGCATTGACTAACTATCCCCCTTATTTAAACAATGCTTTTATATATAAATAAAGTTCTAGAAAAATTAAGAAATCAATAGAACACAATAAGAATGTTTGACGATTGATCATACAGACCAAATGGGTCGAATTGACATCGGCGAGAAGGCCCCAATGCAAATCATCCTCCAGTATCCCGTACGGAATTTTTCAATGTAAGAACTTCACAAGTTTTCATTACTTACTTTCTCGGAAGATTTAATACCAGCATACCAACACCCTTTGAATGTTTTTATCTATTTTGGATTCGATTAATTGGCTAGTAGTCAGAGCACATACAGCAACTCAAAGAACTTGTTTCAAGCTTGTACCTTCATTCATATGTATCATATTATGAAAAAGCTCATGAACTACCATTAATAATTGGAGGAGTGATGCAATTAAAAACGGTTGAAAAACAATCGATGAACGGTTCTTGCGATTTTTTCGCCCGCCCCTGGAGAAACGGGTTAATGTGGATTTTTGTTGATACTCTCAATGTCGCAATACAGTGTGTCCCACTTACATGCTCACCATTGGTATCTTTTTAACGGTGAGAGATACGAGGTCGGTTAAATGACACCAAATGTGGAGTTTATCAAGGCCAACTATAATGTGAAAAAATATTTTGATAAAATCTATTCGTTTTTGTTTTATACGCAAAAAACAGATTTTGATCATTTTCATGTTTCCTCCGTAACTTCTTTATTTATGAAAATATTCAAATAGAAATTTCACATTCTCATGGCAGTTTTTCAAAGAGATTTCGAAAAAAATATGAAATTTATAACAACTTTTCTAGAATTTGAGATATCAGCACCAACTTCAATTTTTCAAATGTAGGTCATAGCTCACTATGACTTAGTTAAAAATAACTTTTTTTTTATCTTACAGATGATATGTCGCAGTAATAGTTTTGTGTTGATAACAACGGAGTTTTCGTCATTTATACAAAAACAAAAAATATTTTGAAGCCGCCATCTTGTTTGAATGGAATCGTTCCATAATCACAAATCTTGTCCACCATCTTGGAGCAGCCATTTTGTTTTAATTTCATCAAACATTCCATAATGTATTGTCACCGGATTTATGAACATCTGCCAAAATTTCAAGACGACCAGAAATGGGCCAAAATTCACTTGCAAGATTTGATTACAGACAGACACCGGGAAATCTGTTTTTGCGCATAAAACAAAAACGAATAGATTTTATCGAAATATTTTTTCACATTATAGTTGGCCTTGATAAACTCCACATTTGGTGTCATTTACCCGACCTCGTATCTCTCACCGATAAAATGATACCCATGATGAGCATGGTAAGTGGGACACACTGTATAGTACAGTTACCACAGACAAATGTAAGCCACAAGTGAATGATGAATCGTTGCACTTTGAAACTCGGCACATGACTTCTTGACATCATGTATTGTTAGAAAAAAAAATGGTTTACCAAAAAATCAGGAACCAATTTAAAAAAATTATAATTTTTTTTGCTGTTATTTTGGAAAGTATAAGATTTATCAATAAACAATTTCAACAAGGTGAAAGATAATTATTCAATTCTCCACAAGAAATATACGTAGTAATTTCTCACAAAATGCGCTCGTTTTCTCAGAAAACCTGATTGAATTCTGATATCAAATTTCATGCTCGCTTTAATCCGCCACTGCCATTTCCGTTAGGGCCGAAAATCAGATTTGTCATAACTTTGTTAAAAATTATAGTTGAAGGAAAAGAAAGAGTGTATATCGTTCCTGAAGACTTCTACTTAAGGTGGGAGTCGCAATGGGCAATTTTCAGCTATTTTCAGTGACTTAGGTTTTCGTAAACAATTAATGAACCGTTGGAGTATTTCAATTGAAATTTGCTATAGAGGTGACTGAAGGTTCAATACATTTGTTTTGACCCATGGCAACTCTGCAAACTGAATGAGTAGCCAGAAAAAAATTCTCAAAACTGATCAAGTTTGAGGTTATCAATATCGAAAACAAAATTCAGTTTAAATTTATTTTCGAGTTGTGAGCTAGATATTGCCCTCACTTAGATTATTGAGAATGCATCCTAACAAAGAAAGTCGAGAAAAAGTGTCTTGTTTTTGAGTTTTTTAGGAAAAACTGATCGTGTGTATAGATACGTGATATGGCGAGCTGTGGCAAATATATGAGTGGCTCAGTTCAGCTACCGACCGGTAAAGGGAGATTTTACTGTAATAGAAAATATGAATGAAAATTCCATGCCTGGTAACAATATTACGTCTTCAAAAAAGGGGTGCACGCGGCGTTGCCATACTTCGACAAACCTTTCAGTTATTATTGCTCATTGGACTCAATGAGATTTCTTCAAATCAGAGTCTCATAATTCATTTGAAGTTCAATTTTGGGCATTTTGTCAAATCATTTATTATGCAATGAGGAGTACATGTATAGAGTAAAACTTATTAAATGATAATAATAATAATACTTACTCATAAACACACAGAGAGTGCGGGTAGACGACGGATATTATTATTAATATTTGCCGTGGCGCGCTCGGGGCGATTTTTGGTGGCGTCTTCACTTTTCAGCTGTAGGAAAACTAGGAAAAACTTTCAGCACCACCCTGGGTGATCGGTCGCACTATATGGATACCTTGTTTTGTAGGTTTCGTTTTGCATACCTATCTCTGATCTCTTTTGTGATTATGATCAGATTCTATTCAAAATTGGTTGTGGGGGCTTTTAGAATCGGAGATTCAAATTTTTTAACAATTATTCCTAATGTAATAGGATGGTCCTTTTGTATCCTATTTCCCTTCTAATAATACGCAGGACATTATTTATTACTACATTTATTGTATCGAAAATGCCTTCGGTACAGTACTACTTTCAAGCTCGTTGTCTTGATCTATTCTAACTAAAACTAGGACAAAACTCACTATGTAATATTTCAAACAATATCATCCTTAACCTACTTAATTGTAAAACATAATATTCAATATGTTATGATAACTATTTCTATTTATCAATACACTACACCTTCCCCGGGCAAAGAAAAAAATATAAACATTGGCTAATTTTATTATTTTTTTTTTTTTTTTTTTTTTTTCTACTCAAATATTTGGTAACTTATGAATTGCCTAATTAAAATAAGGCTTTACTCTATTTTTATGTACCTTAATTAACTTATCTTCGATTTTTATTACTAAATTCGGACTTATTTCCTCTTGAACCTCGAATGGTCCATTGAATAAGGGCTCTAATTTCTCAGAAGGATTATTATTTTTAATCAATACCTTATCACCTTTTTTATAACTAACTATTCTACTATTTACATCCCATGTTTCTTTTCTCTTAGTTTTTGATTTCAGTAGATTATTTTTAGCATCATCCCATGCTTTTTGTAACCTGTACTTTAACTCTATTGGATAGTTCTCAAAATTATATACGGGGTCAATTACGTTTGTTATATTTGAAGGTAGTTGACAACTCTTTCCAAAAACCAGTTCATACGGTGTGTAATGTGTTTCAGTGTGTACCGTGTTATTGTAAGAAAATGACCAATAGGGCACCCAAGAGCTCCAACTGTCTGGGTGTTTTGCCACTTGAATACGCAAATATGCACCTAAGTTTTTATGGGTATTCTCTAGTGCTCCCAGAGTTTCGTGGTGATATGCAGTAGATTTGAGAGAAGTTATTCCTAACAATTTACAAGATTCCTGAAGGGTGGAAGCCAGGAATTCAGTTCCTTGATCGGTTCCTATTGTTTTAGGTATACCAAATCTCAGAACGTAGTTTTCTACGAAAGCCTTCGCAACTGTGACCGCTTCTTTGTTCGGTATAGGATAACCTTCAACAAATTTGGAAAGTTCACATTGTAAGGTGAGAATATATCGATTATTGCTCTCATCTGGTTTCAGAGGACCTACGAGATCGAGATAAATCTTTTGCAAGGCTGTTTCCGCCGTAGTAGTGACTGTCATCGGTTCTTTATTCGGCCTTGAATGCTTATACCTCTGACAATCATCACAACGCTTCACAAACCTTCCAACATGATTTTTCAACCCAGGCCAGAAATAGTATTTCTTTATATTGTTGTACATTCTATTAATACCTGTATGCCCTCCTGTTGGTAACATGTGAAAATCATTCATTATTAAATTTCTGGTTTCTTTATCATCAATTACTTGTACGTCCTTTATTATAGAGATTTTTATATCTGCATTTTTCAATTCGTCTTTAATTTTTATTATATTTTTTATCAGTTCTTTAGCTTTTTCGTTATTAACAATACATAATTCAGGAATTTTGTGTTTTTCGCAAAGTTTTTTCAGTTCCCTCAGTGACGCACCAAATGCTGACACTGATTGAGATAACTGTTTTATATAGATAGTTCCTGAATTGACATCATATTTTAAATTATCAGTAAAAAATCCTTCGTTTCCCTTTATTTTTGAAATCTTTTCGAAATTATTATTAAGAATTGGTCTGAGTTCAACCGATTCTACAGGGCGTTTCAGTAATTCTACCACTCCAGGGTGATCAATCCTGCGGTATGTAGAAATAATTTCATCCCCTTTTCTAATACTTTCTTCCTTTGCTTGAGCTCGTGTCATAACGAACATATCAGAAACTTTTTCACCTATAGATTTGAGTTCGTCCGACTCAATCTGAATTCTTGAAAGAGCATCAGCAACAACATTTTCGGTACCTTTTAGGTACGTTACTGTGAAGTCATACTCTTCTAATGCTAGTCTGAACTTGGTTAGGCGACTAGATGGATTAGTCATACCGAATAAATATACTAATGGTCTATGATCTGTGAAAATATCAAATTTTCGACAATACAGATAGGGCCTAAAGTGTCGAACAGCAAATACAATGGCCAGAAGCTCTTTTTCTATCGTACAGTAATTTTTCTCTGCCTTATTTAATGAACGGCTTGCATACGCTACTGGTTGGTCATTTGAATTTGACAACACGGCCCCAACAGCACATTTTGATGCATCCGTCCTCAGTATGAATCTGTTATTTTCTGAAAAATTTGGGTATTGTAACAAAGGTGGATTAGAAAGCGACGTTTTCAGATTGTCAAATGAATTTTGACATTCTTCTGTCCAATTAAATTCTGCGCTTTTGTGGGTCAGTTTGTTCAGAGGATAGACAATGTGGGCAAAGTTTTTTATGAATTTCCGGTAATAATTGGCAAATGCTACGAATCGTTTCGTTTCACTGGAATCTTTGGGTACTGGATAGTTTTTTATAGATTCAATCTTTTCAGGATCAGGCGATATACCTTCGGACGAAATTATATGCCCTAAGTATAAAATTTCTTTTTTTAGAAATTCGCATTTAATGGGGTTGAGTTTGAGATTCACAGATCTCAAACGATCCAAAACTTTGATAAGATTGATGTTATGATTCACCAAGTTATTACCAAAACAAATCAAGTCGTCTAAATATATGAAACATGATTCATAATTCAAACCTGACATAGCTATTGTCATCACTCTAGAAAACACACTCGGACTTACTTTGAGACCCATTGGAAGCCTTTTCATTTGATATTGGCCACGATCAGTAGTAAACGCTGTATATGGTCTGCTACTAGGGTGCAACTCTACTTGGTAGTACCCTTGCGACAGATCTAAGTGGGAAAAATAAACAGCACCTGATAACGAATCTAATATTTCTGTTATACAGGGTAATGGAAATTTATCATCTTCTATTCTTTGATTAAGAAGCCTGTAATCAATTACAACCCTCCATTTTTTATTGCCTTCCTTATCTGCCTTTTTTGGCACTATCAACAATGGAGAGGACCATTCTGATTTAGCCTCCTCTATAATTCCATCGTGAAGCATTTTTTCAACTTGTTCATGTATATTTGCCTTTTGAGCATGCGGTAACCTATAGGGCTTCACATATACAGGTTTTGCATTCGGCTGTAACTGTATTTTATGTGTACAAACATTAGTTACCGTAAGGTAGTCATTTTCTAAATAAAAAACATCAGCATATTTAGCACAAATTTTTTCTATAGACACTTTCTCTTCCTTATTTAATGACTCTGTATCAATAAGGTCTAACAGTCTATCCACTCGTGCAACAGACATTTCATCATTTCCAAACTTACAATACTCGAAATCCGAAAGCTTTTCACTCTTTGGCCTAAAATTCCGAAGTTTTATCTCCTTATCTTGGACATTGAGTATCCGTACGGGAATCATATTATTATCTGGTCTAGCGATAACACTTGCTGTGAATACACCCTCAGTCAACTGTTCACCCAAAACAACACAATCCTCATTACTATTCACCCAACAATACTTAACAATTTCACACCTCGGAGGAATGGTAGTATAACAATCATATTTCGATTGCAATGGGACGGTTATTTTTCTGTCATCCTTCACAAAGGAAAAACTAAATTTCTCAAAATCTATGGTAGCTGAATATTTGGTTAGAAAATCAGCACCTAATACTCCATCTATATCATTCGTAAACTCATTCATAACCAAAAATGAATGTGAAACGTTCATACCATCTGTTTTCAATGAAATATTCACCGATCCCAATGAGTACGTGGAACCAGCTATTCCATTTATTCTTATTTTCTTTGAACTGTCAATGTTTTCAAACTGATTCACATACTTTGAGAAAATTACACTAATAGTAGCACCCGTATCAATTAAGAATTTCAAATTATTACCTACATACTGCATACATACAAAATTCATTCCATTCATACTCAAAATCACATTATTTATTGTATTATCATTATTGGGGGGCACGAAAAAATCGCTCATTTACAAATGATGAGTGGTTTATTTCATTTCCAGCGACATTATTAGAATTTGCTTCTTCCGCAAAATAAGCTCTGTGAGTACGATTTCTGTTATTATTGTTGTTGAAAATACCTCGATCTCTCATATTTCCGCGGCCTCGTGACCGATTGCCATTATAATTATTTTGCTGATTATTAAAATTCCGTCCGTGACCTTGTCGAAAGTTTTGGCTCTGGTTACTATATTTATAATTACGATTCATTGTGTTGTTGTTATTGTTTTTAGAATATCCGCGCCATGAATTATTTTTACCACGCATATGAAATATTTGTGAATTGCTACTGGACACTTTCGATTTTTCTTCATCCGTAGCTCCTACAATTGCATCTCGTAATTTATCATAATTTCTAGCTTTAATTATTGTTCGTAATTCGTGGCTCTTCAACCCATTTGCAAAAGCATTAATCGAAATCTTCTCATTAACTCCTCTAAGAACTCTAGCTGCATTATCGTCTCCGTTTGCTTGAGATATTGTTAAATTAACCATCATCTCTTCTATAGTTCTACCAAACTCATCAATAGATTTTCCATCCTGTTTGCTATTATGCAACTCTACTGACAGAGCAGCGGTAGACCTAATAGAGAGTAAATGCAATTTTATATCTCTTATCAGATTGTCCACGGTGGCATAAGTTCTATCTAATCTCAGTTTAGCATTTTGTGTTAACCTGGTTTTTAGAACATAAGTTATCAATAGTTTTTTTCCCTCAGCATCTAAAAGTTCACTATATAATTCAATTGCGTCAATTAACTGTTTAGTTGTATTTTCAGAACCATCCATAAGAGGCAACAGGGATGAAGCTGTTCGTAAATCAAATTTTTCAGACATATTGACTAGTTTAGATGTTTGTTTTATTTTATGTAATCTATTCAATAATGTTTCACGAGCATCACTAATATTGTTATTTATATCCCTAGCATAAGTTTTGATTAATTTTACTTCATCTTCATTTTTATTCACTAGTTTATTATAAGTATCCTTCAAATGAGTGAATGTAGCTTCAAAGACGTTCAATTCCACAAGTTTTTTGTTGACTTTCTCAAAATTCTCACGCCTTTGCAAACTATCTTTAGATATATTACGTTTAAACAAACAAACCTCTTGTAAAAGCTTTTCAAATTCAATCATTTGTAGGTTCCTAACAACATTACTGCTATTTTAAGTTAATCTAGACTTATCTGATCATTCGTCTGAACTGCTGGCCCTTCCTGGTATTCAATAACCATTTATGCGTAATTGTTCTTATATTTTCTTCACCATTCATCACCTACAGTCTAAACACCAACAATCTGTCTTATTCAATGACTAGTTCTTTGCTTCTAGAAATTTCTCTTCTTATCTTCTTTTCCAACGCCTTTCGTGATTTTTGCCACAAACATAATGCAATTCCTAGCAACACCAAGATGCCCATAACAACTGCAACAACTTCAAGGAGAGAGTACTTATTTCCACTATTTGTTCCAGCAGTAGTTCCACCACTGATTCCTGATTGCGTGATAATCACCTCTTCCTTGGAATTTTCACTACCCATTTTCAGTTATTCGTCGATATTCATAGCATTTTTCATTCTAATGATTCTCAGCTCTAGTATCGGCTGGCAGGATCGCCATGTAATAGGATGGTCCTTTTGTATCCTATTTCCCTTCTAATAATACGCAGGACATTATTTATTACTACATTTATTGTATCGAAAATGCCTTCGGTACAGTACTACTTTCAAGCTCGTTGTCTTGATCTATTCTAACTAAAACTAGGACAAAACTCACTATGTAATATTTCAAACAATATCATCCTTAACCTACTTAATTGTAAAACATAATATTCAATATGTTATGATAACTATTTCTATTTATCAATACACTACACTAAAATCAAGATGGCGGCTACACGATGGCGGAGTAGTTATGGTAATTATGGCCTGATTCTATTGACATTTGGTATTTGGAGGTTTTTGGGGTAGGAGAATATGATTTTTTTGTCAAAACTCATGAATTCAAGATGGCGGAATAGTTTTGTGATTTTGAACCAATTCAATTAAAAATTGGTATGTGGGGGCTTTCGGAATCGGAGATTATAATGTTTTTACAGTTATTCCTAAAATCAAGATGGCGGCTACACGGTGGCGGACGAATTATTATGAATGTGGTCCGATTTCATCCAAATTTGGTATTTGGGGGTTTTTGGGGTAGGAGAATATGATTTTTTTGTCAAAACTCATGAATTCAAGATGGCGGAATAGTTTTGTGATTTTGATCCGATTCAATTCCAAATTGGTATGTGGGGGCTTTCGGAATCGGAGATTATATATTTTTTTAAAGTATTCCTAAAATCAAGATGGCGGAGAAGTTATTGTGATTATCGCCCGATTTCATTGAAATTAGGTATTTGGAGGTTATTGGGGTCGGAGAATATAATTTTTTTGTCAAAATTCATGAATTCAAGATGGCGGAATAGTTTTGTGATTTTGACCCGATTCAATTCAAGATTGGTATGTGGGGGCTTTCGGAATCGAAGATTATAATTTTTTTTTACAATTTCTCCTAAAATCAAGATGGCACCATCCGTAAAATAGTCATTCGAATTTGGTTGGGTATAGATAATTATACATAACAAAAAAAATTCAAATGGACTTTAGAAAAATAGGAACATCTCTATCAGTTGAAGTTGACATTTTGGGGAAAGCAGCTATCTTTCTTCTCGTAAATACGCACACTTATCAAGAAATCAAACACAATAAATAATACTAGGCACCGTACAAACAAAACACGAATGGATAAATCAGTAAATCACGGCTCACAGCTTTCTAACGGCTCTGAACTCCGAAAACGATTGAGCTGACAACGTTGCATTGGCAGTCGACCACCGAAAACGGGGTATTACCGGAATTCCTACAACGCTGACTTTATCAATGAAGAGGGAGGTTGACACTTGTACGGTTAGTTGTATAACTATTTTATTTTCGTGGCGCAGTGAATCGGGTGCTGACACTGCCATCTGTAGTTTTTAGGTAGTCAAGGGTGTTGGAACTCCCACCTTAAATATAATATATGAGTATCTGAGTACCCAAAATGTGTTTTATCCCACTTCACATAACCCTTCTACGATATTTACGGAGGATCCGAAAATCATGGATATTATATACTGAAGCAGGAATCAGAACCCTCTTTGGACCATATGCAACGATTTTAGACTAGTGAGACAAGTCTCACTTATACATGCCAAAGAAAAAACTGGGTTTTACTCCTGCCTCAGTTTTAAGCTCACCCATAATCCCCGCAATTTCTTCAGTAAATGTTGAGAATAATCGCTCAAACAAATCCTAGATAAAAAATGAAATATGTGATTTCAAGCTTGCGGTTTGCTCTTCACAATCGAACAACAAATTATACGTTGCTTGATGAAGAGATCGGTGACGGGGTGGTGGGACAAGCAGGGTGCAGTAATCTGTGACTGGAGACTGAAATAAAATTATTAAAATCAAAGTATATAAATATGTTCACTTGGTTTCAATAACAAGACGTTAATATCGTAGTTGTTAACATCTCTACATAAAATAAAACAAAATAACAAACAAAATAAGAACAAAATAAAAATTATATAAATATATATATATATATATATATATGGAAAATGTTAGATGTGGAATTTCATATATAATTTTTATTTTGTTCTTATTTTGTTTGTTATTTTGTTTTATTTTATGTAGAGATGTTAAGAACTACGATGTTAACGTCTTGTTATTAAAACCAAGTGAACATATTTATATACTTTGATTTTAATAATTTTATTTCAGTCTCCAGTCACAGATTACTGCACCCTGCTCGTCCCACCACCCCGTCACTGATCTCTTCATCAAGCAACGTATAATTTGTTGCTTGATTGATCACTGTAACAGTTCTTACACGATCACAAAAATCCTTAATCGAATTATATGGTTATACTGTGCCATTTTTTAAGTTCTCCTCAATATTAATTTCAATTTACTGGACCTTAAAAGGAGATGGCAATTAATGATGAAATGATGAGGTTTCGTTAGCTGCAATAATTGGGAGATGGATTTTGATTCCGTCCTACTTGATGAATGGTGTGTTTTTCTGGTGAATATAGATGAAGAATAATGGAATAGTAGGCCGACCGCCCACGGTGCGACTGTTTTGAGAGAAAGGTTGCAAATCAGTTGATCTCGCAACTCTTCTGCAACCTCGGTAACGTGTAGTAGTGTGAAGCTACACAAGTCGATTCAAATAAAACTAGTTTGCAATCAGTAACAAACTGGTTGAACGCGACCATTTTCCGCGGTCGCAGTTGCGTTGCAGTTTGAAGTTGCACGCGTTCAAGGTATTTACCACGTGGGTATACATGTCATTTTGGTTATTTTAAAAATGGCTGATCAAGAACTGAATTTGAAATATGTCGGAGTAGTAGCGCCTCCGCATACGGAGCTACTCATCAGAAACGGTTACTGGTTTGTGAAGGAAATTTGAACTGATCGCTAACTAGTTAGTAACCGGGTTCCGCACAAGAAGGTACTCTTCAGTTATGGCATAGTAACTCACCATTGAATATTTCCAAGTCTCGACCCAGGTAGCAAGCGTACGTCATAATGACGTACTTAATTAGTGATTTCATTCATCGACGCAAAAATGACGTCTGCCAGACGTCATTCAGTGGACTTTACTATGTCGTCTTTCACATGACGTCATTATGACGTAATTCTTTGGTCACTAATGTTACACAAAAAATCGAAGAACTTTTTAAATAAAAAATCCAACTAATTATATATGTCCCATAAAATGCTTTATAGCAGATATTTCTGAAAATTATTTCATTGAAGTGGCTAGTGATGATATATTTAAATTACCTGTACCTATATCGAGTCACTTTTAAAATAGCGTAAAATAACCATTGCCTTCATCCCGTGGCATAAAGGTACAAGTTTAATTTTATAATTTGCATATACAATCAATAGAGTACACACTAAATCATTATTTACCTAAAAACGTATAACTCAAAAGTGAATCAAATAAAAATACCAACATATGTAAAGAAATCAAATTGCTTATTATTTTCGTCATTTTGTATTTCCCGCGAAAGTCACCAGTTGTCCGACACCGACACATTCGCATCGGATTAAGCAACATGGCCGTCGTCGATGCTTCCTTCTATGAACATGTGCAGTGGAATGTCGATGGTATTCGTTCTTTATGTCTATGTGTTTTGGTGTCACCATTATTCTCTGGTTGTCGGAAGATTTCATTATGCATAAATATAGAAGTGATAGTATTGCAGAGTTCGGTAATAGTTGTGTGTTACAGTGATTACAGTGTTCAAAGTGTTTTCAGCTGTAGAGTTCAAATAAACAATATGAAGGTGCCCTTATAGTCGTAAACTCTGAGTGGTTTACTTCACTAAAAAAGCTAAATAGTTTGGCCGCCCTACAAAGAAAGACAATGAAGCTTATATTAAAAAGCGGTAAAACGAGAAGGATATATTTCCGATAAATAGACATTATATTCCATTAAAAAAATGTGTTTACACTAGAGGTATGTAATGTGTATTTTGATTTAATTAATTTTTGAATATTGTACTAGATGGTTAGTAATAATTGAATAAAAACTATAGTCATATTAAGTGCTATATAAACAGCAGTGTGAAAAATTCAATGACATTTTTACTGACTTTTAGCAAGAAAAACTTATAGTAACTCTTCCGAATTAAGTACATATTTCACAATGATCTGCATAATTAAGTTTTATAATAGTTTTTTACTGTATTACTTACTGAAACGAAATTGTTTTATGTTGTTATAAATAAAAATTCTTTCCATGATCACGAGTTTCTTAATCCTTTGCATCAAAAAAATTAACCACGACATTGACGTTTCCTAATCTACCTAGTTTGTATCAGTCATTGATCATCCAGTACACTGCCTTCTAATTTTTCGGTGTGATTGTGATTCTCTTCAAGAAAAATACGAATATCCCAACAGTTGCTACTGATAATAATAATAATAATATAATATTTATTGCTTCAAAAACATTACGTTTCATAGCAAGGGTTCGAAAATACATAAGTAGAGCCCTGAAAAATAAAAGGAACAAAAAAAAAAGAAAAATTAATAGATAGGTACAAATAATACTTCCAATATGAGCACAGCATGAGCAGAGACAACTAGTAAAAACAGAAAAAGAAAAAGAAAGAAATAAGACCAAAAAAAATTAAATATCGCATTATTGTAAGACTATTCATTAATAACGAATGAACGAAGTCTCAAAATGTTCCAGACATAATTGGCTATGACTTTGGCAATATTCGGAGTGATATTTTCAAGAAAAGACATATCCCAACAGTTGCTACAAGTATTGTGAAAAAACATTGCATTTTTTGCTTCATATTCCCAAATTAACTAAAAAAGTACGTCTCAATGACGATGTTTATAACGTTTGAGTGACGTCATATGTACGTCTTGTGTATGACCTAACAGGTCATATACAAGCTATATGTAACGTCAAAATGACGCCATATACTGACGTCATAATGACGCTGACATTTGACCGTCATTTAGACGTCCGAATGACGTCAACTCTGGGGTCAATATGACGGCTACCATGGCATATCAGATACGTCATTATGACGTACGCTTGCTGCCTGGGGAGTTTCATATGATGTGAGAAAATTTAGCGCTGACAATGTCGTACAGTGACTCAAGCGATGAGAAAGCTGTGGTTTTGTATTGGTTTTGTATAATTATTTCAGAAGAAGAGTTAGAAGAAGCTACTGGGTGTACCCATATCTCGAAAGGAACGTGAAATGCAGATTATTCATTTCAGCAACGCAGCTAAACCAAACAGACTCTATATTTCTCTCGTTCTATCGAATGTCGAAAGATAGCTTTATTGAATTGATACGACTGACAGTTCTTGTAAATAGTAAACAGAATACCAATGTGAGTGAATACGTTGGCGCTGAAGAAAGGTTACTAATAACTAAGAACTCGGAAAGCATGTAGTTATATAGACCGCTTCTCTACCTCTGCCATAAAATATCACATTCAATATATGCTCGTTCATCTTGAAATCATTCAACGAGACACTTGTAAACACAAAAATCCTCTCTAATTACTTTCCGAAACTTGGAAACTAGTAACTAAAGTGGTTGCAACGCAGTTCCTTAAAAACTGATTACGCAGCGATTACCAACTGATTAGTAACTGGTAGCGTCGTGTGCGGAACCCGACAGAACGACATAGGAAGTGACTGCCGAGTGACCGGTTACTAACTTGAGTCAGGAATCAGTTTGTTTTGAGTAGCCTCGTGTACGGAGAACCGTAGAGAAACACGAAGAACTATACAATTATAAAACTCAAGAAAAGACTTGACAGAGAGAGTAACCCTTTTGTGTTCTGCGTAATCTGCGGTATCGATAATAATCAATCATATATGTCTTCTTTATCTGAGTCAGAATTTGACATTGTATTATTATATGCACTGCTCTGCCAACTAATTGAAACTGTTCAATAGTAGTCATATCCATGGGCCTGCAGAAGTTTTATATTAGTTTGAAACTGGTTGCAAGATCAACTGATTTGCAACCTTTGTCACAAAACAGTCGTACCGTGGACGGTCGGCCTAACGATATCGTTGTCGACCGATGTTCCACCCATTTTTACTCCCATACATACCTACAATGCGTATAAGCAGTTTTGGCGAAAACCTGTCTGAAAACAACTATTTCCCTAAGTAATTTATTCTTCTGGTTCCCACCAAAACGGAAGTCCTGTATCGTTCAAAGAACATCGTGAGAGCCGAGGGAATATATCAATTGCTGCTCTTCGACAGAATCTAAAAGTTTCAATGTGTGTTTGGGTGCTGCACTCCATATAATGGGAACAGTATTCCAGAACAGGTCGGATTTGTGCCTTATAATAATTCATAATCAGTTGACGGGAAATGAAATACTTCTTGGCACGAAATGGAAAACCATGTTTTTGAAAGGCACTCTTGGCAATGAATCTGAGATGGTTCTCCCATGAAAGGGTACTGCTGATGGTAATATCGAGCATTGAAATGGAAGATTTCATTGGTACAGTTACGCTGGCTACTGTGAGATCGGCCTTTCTAGAGGAAAGACGTGCATGGGTTTTATTCGCATTAAATTCCACCGAAGGATTTTTCCGTTTTTATTACATTCACGATTCTTCCCCCTTTCATTTCTGCATTCATTTGCTGATATCGGAGCTTTGGGAGAGAAAGCGGTATGAAAGGTTCTGTCATCCGCAAAACTGTGCACTGGACTTGAGGTAGCTCCCAACGAATCATTGACGTGAAGAAGGGACAGTGTTGGTGCTAGAATGGATCCCTGCGGAACACCAACGTTTATTGGTAGAGTATCGGATGATACCTCATCATCCACCAAGTGGAGAGATCGGACTAAGAGAAAGCTACATATCAAGGAACACAACTGGGGAGGCAAGCCATTATATATGGAAGTTTGACTAGGAGTCCTTGGTGCCCAACGCGATCAAACGCCTTGGAGATATCTAGCTCAACGGCCATAGTTTCACCATATTTTTCGATTTTACTATTTCATTTATTTGATACTCTCCGGCAAAAATTCTATCGAAATCTGTTCACTTCCTGGGGCCCGATTCAAATGTCGACTACCCTATGCCGAATGCGACAAAATATCTCTATATATTTTTAATGTTTGGTCGAGAAAAGTGATAGAAATATTTTGTCGCATGTGACATAGGGTATTCGACATTTGAGAATAGGGCCCCTGGTGTGAGCCATTGCAACTGGGTCTTCTTGGAGGAACGTTGCAAAAATATCTGTTAGATGTAATTCAATGTCCATCATGGTATTAGCCAGGGAAATGGTTGTTTTCTGTCAGATCTTTGCCTCATATTTTCCTCAAGGTGGAAATATTTGGAAAATCGACATTGTGGTAATGTCTCGCTACTGCTGTTACAAATAGGAGCATGTTTGTCAAAGAGCCTAATGATGCATTTCTCGAGAAAGTTCACTTTGGAATTATTATCTTTTATAGTCACAATCTCACCTCATAGTGAGTTATCAGCATCTTGGGAAAAAAGTTCATTATTGAAATTCCTGAAATTTCTATAAAAAAATCAAGTCATCATGAGTATTAACCTTTGAAATCAATATCGCAATATACCATCAGGTCAAAATCAATAAATATCAGTTCGAAACACAACTGTTCCCTGTTCATAACAACCTGAATGCTGATTTTCTCCTAAAACTAACAACATATATTGAGGTCTTCGATTTTTGCAACGGCGAACACATTTTTTTGAGATAGAGTCAGAGGAAAAAGTCTAGAGTGGTGAGATCTGGTGACCTAGCAGGCCATCTAACTCCCGTAGTACTACACGAAATTCTGATGAAAATGTATGTTTTATATAGTTGGCCTCTGAAACACAGCTTCCATCATCAGTTACAAAAAAAATATGACAACTTATTTAAAAAAAAATTTGACATGTGAGTCTTTGATAGGTGACGAAATTTCTTTCAATGAACCATGTAAACAGGCACGTTATGGTTTTTTCTTCAGATGAAAAAGTTACAGGATCACGAATACTTGGTTGAATCAACTGGTATATCTTCAAACATCTAGAAACACTGACTTATTAAAATATCTAAAAATCTAAATGAATATGCTAATTGTCCAGTCTTTCACTCAACGTCAACACCTACTGAACTACCATATCATTTCTTTATTTTCTTATTAATGATGGAGTTTATATCTCTCACATTCATTGAGATAAAAGTTGTCAATGGAACACTTTTTTATGACGGAGCCCCAACCTATTTTCGAAAAGATAATGCAGCTCTCATCGCTGATGAATGGTTCTCTACGGAAGACGGTGTCGGTTTCTAAAAGACGAAAAGAAACAATAACATCACTCATTCACGCAACGTACTTTTGAATGGTGTTTTAACTACTGTTCTAGACACTTTTTATCTTAATATTTCTGTTCATTACGTCTTTGACACATCAATTTCTTTATTCTCGCGTGATATTCGTACATATCCGAAATGAAAGATAACACTAGAGGTGTTAGTTGTTTGGAACTTAGTGTTATCAAAAATGTTTTTTATTCCTTATATGGCTTTTGATGGATTTTGTCTCACCAAATATCGATTCGTTGAATAAAACATGAATATGCTTCGTGAAAAGATTTAAATGAAATGAAAAGATTCATTCAAGAGGTGAAATACTTTTGTATAATTTTAGGAAATTAGAAAAGAGACATATTATTATTCCTGATTTTATTAACGATTTTTTGGAAATCAACGTAAGCTGAAAAATTATACTAGAAATACATCAAGGGTACTGTTTCATTTTCTAATGAATGCTCGGAAAGTCCTATATTGATGAGTTTGTACTATAGTATATTAAAGTATAAGTGGATAAAAAGGTCTTTCAAACACGCGCGAATTTTCGAGCACGACGGCGCAAGTGTTTAAAAGATCAGTTATCCACTTATACTTTACGTTATTTTTTTCAATTGGTGCACTTTGAAATCATAAACACTGGTTTCATTATTACGAGTGATGGAAATAAGAACTTATAATGTAAAATGATTGAATACGTGATGTGACATCAGTGTACCTTTCGTTAATGTTTGAATAAAAGTTTTGGATTTGTTTGTAATATTTCATTTGACGTTACAAGGTACTCCTGTCAGATCAATATTCATAACATTGTCATTCAGACTTCACTATCGAGTTCTCGAGTTGTTGATGTATCCATGGTATCCATGGTAACTTTAAATAACGCGCGTTTTTTAAAGTTCGATTTGCACACGCTGTGGCGTGCTTTAAATAGGTAGAAAGAGGCACCAATTGAAAATAAGTTTTTTTTAAATGACATATGCCTTATATTCTAATTTTCATGACGAATCCATTGATGGTTTCACATCGAAAATCGGATGGATAACAATCCTAATGTACTTATTCATTGTTGAAAAATCATCATGAAATTCGCGTGTATCGCTCGTCAAGTATGCTGTCAATACAAAATTTGACGAAACTGAATTGAAACATCAATTTTCACATAACACAAGTTCATAATGCATTAAAACAAAAACACTAATAATACCAAAACTATTTGGAGGGAAGTAAATAGCCTAGTGACTTTGGCATAAAAGTTCAGCAATATATGTTTTTTTAAATTTTTTGTTAGAAAAACAGTGGGGGACAAAATTAAGCAAAAATTGTGTTTTCTGTTAATTTAGTATTTCAGTAAGATAATCACAATGCATGAGAAAAAAACCACATGTTCAGAATAATTTTTTCGGGCGTCCAGGGCCGGCTTCACTCCAGCAATATATCACAAGTTCCTTATTAGGAACTCTGACAGTTTCATATTTCGGTTAGACAATAACAATGGTATGCAAAAACAAACCAAATGTTCAGAATAATTTTTCCGGGCGTCCAAGGCCGGCTTCACTCCATCACTAAATCACAACTTCTTTATCAGGAACTCTGACTGTTTTACATTTCAGCGAGATTTAGAGGATAAGAGGAGAAATAAATTTGCGTACAACTACAATTTTTCAGTGGAAGTGAATGAGTAAAGGATATAAAACAGAGGGCCTAAAATGCTACCTTGTGGTACACCTGATTTTATTTCCTGCCAATTTGAGGATGTATTACTCATGAGAATATTTTGTCTTCTATTGTGTAAGTAAGATGAGATTAATACCCTCGCTGTATCACTCAATACAAAATAAGATTAAACCAGATTGTTATACTCGTCAACTTAACATCTATTTTGGTTTTCCATTATTTAGAATTATATAGAATTTTTGAGAATGCCGGAAGAACGCTAATTGATCTCAAGGCATTATAGCTCCGTGGGTTGTTAATTTTTGCTATGGGTATAACCTTTCCATTTTTCCATTTACTAGCAAAATAATTTCTACTTATTCATTCATTTATAATGTGAGTTATTATAGATAACATAAGTGATCCACAAAGGTTTATAATAGTAATATTTATCCCATCATCACCATAAGTTTACGATCTTATATTATTAATTATTGTAGAAATTTATAGTTCTCTTGCAGTTCTTTGTTTCCACTCTTGGTGACATTTCTCAATTCCTTATAATAATTCCAATGTTGAGGGAGTTTTGTATTTTTAAATCTAGCTAGTGTCTTATTTCTGAGTTTTTGCATCAATTTGATGTTGTCAGTAATCCAAGGATGGTACTTACGATTTTTCAAAGAGTATTTTTTTTCTGGGGCATGATGATCAAGGATTTGAATAATAAATTCATTTAATTGAGAGACTTTGTGATCGATATCATCCCTAGCATGAAATAAATACCAGGGTAGATTTACCACATCACTTATAAATCTATCACCATTTATATCCTTGATGTTCGTCTATGTAACTATGCTATCTTGTGAGTTTCTACTTTCACCAATTTGGAACTCAGCCTGTGTTAGATACATGACATTCACAAATATTTATTTCAGCAATACCTTGACAATGACAATGACAATGACAAACATGTACTAGTTATACTAGCAGCCGTATGATGATTAATACAAATATCAAGTTCTTAATAATCTGTATGGTATCGATTTCAATATTTTTTTTGGACATCAACATGTTGCGTATTCACACTTGAACTGTTTAAATTATAAAAAAACTATGTAACTATACCAAATAATATCCCATTCGTATCTCCAATACAGACTGGGGACAGAACCAGCGTAGTTTATTTTAGAACTGGAAACACATGTTTATAATGACCAACATGTTCTCGAGCTACTCCAACACACCTTAATTAACTGATAATTTCGTATACTCAAAATTAAAACAGCCTGCAAACGCATTTTCCGATAGGCCAATAAACATAAATATTTTAACACTCGGTAGACGGTGCAGAGCAACAAGTGGGAAATAATACGTCCATTTTATACACACTTATAATCTTTAGTTTATGTCCCATAATCCAATCGAATAAATATCCAATCACAATATTGAATATTACATATTACCGAGAGAGCTCGTAAACACTGCAATGCAATGACCGAACGGTAACAACTCGAATGCACGCTGTTCCAATTAAATTGAATGTATGATCCTCGTATTTCTCAACCCTATAAGCTTCTAAAAGCCAGAAACACACATTTCAAGATGTACAATTATAGTCGCGCCTCACTTCCAGCCATATCACTTGAATTATACTTGGGAAAAGGAAAATGAATTTAAAAACGTATATTTTGAAAAAAAAATTGATCATTTTTTTTTAATGAATGGATGAAATTTTTCAATACTGGATTACTTGTTTAGGATTATTATTACCTGGATTTGTTCATCCTTGTAACATAAAATAAACTTAAATAGGGAAAGACATACAGTGTCACACATAAAGTTCGCCACATATGGAAGCTTTTTTATTTACAAATATAATGAAAATTTGACTCCGCAGTTAGTTTGTGCATGAAAAATTAGTAAAAAACAGTCAAAAGAGGTTATGCTTTTAATAGGGAAATTTGGGCTCTTCATGAAAAAACGTATAAATTCTCTCAAATGCTTAGAAATGAGTAATGTAGTACTGCATTTTAATTTTTTTCAGTGTAGGATGAGTTACCTATCTTCTATGAAATGTTCTTATCAAATAATGCAAAGTGGCAACATTGCTCTTGAATTATTTCAGTAACTAATTGTCAAAAATGACATTTTCCATTTAATGTACATTGAAATCCAAGATAAACACATACGCTTTGTTGCCAAAATGTATATTTTATCATATTTTGCCTTACAAACCCTACTACAAAAACTTATTTGAAGATGTTCCGGAATGGTTTGAAAAATGGAATTGTAGGAAAATGGAATTGTGCAAAATCTTATGACCGGGAGCAGTTGGCCCAGATGAGCATATCCTCCTTTGACATTTTTTCAGAAATCCTCAAAAAATCAAGTTTTTTTTGAAAATTTCGAAAAATGCTAATGAAATTTTATATCTTTTCTCCAAATTTGGACTTTCTACTGTCATTTGTATTTTTTTTCAAATTTTTTAATTTTTCGAATCTTTTGCTTTATCGATTGAAACGAAACATGATTCAAATTTCATAATTTTGATAAATACGAAACTTCAATGTCATATCTTGCCCAGAAAATATCCACATTGGCCCGTTACCAGAAAAAAAGATAAATGAACTTCCAGAAATTCGTCTTTGTTGTTCATCTAGTTTTTTCATTTCATTATTGAACTGATTCGCATTTTCGTCGTTCTCTTATTTCTTTTTTCAATAGATTTTTATCCAGTTTGATTATTTTTCTGACCCATAATTGAGTATGAGCAGCGACTTACAGTAAAGTCAGTCGCAACGCCATACCCGCGGGGAAAACACAAAAAGCATTCCTCGGTAGCAAAGACTCCAGGAGATGAACTGAGTTTAAGAATTTTTGCCGGAGAGCTGCTTATTCATTTGTGAGGATTTTATTTATACAGTGGATTATAATTCATTGGGCTGGGGCAGGACGACTCTAATGTTGTCCGACCTACCCTGTCACTAACGAGAGGCAAGAACCTCAGAACAGTCGAAACGCGTTAGCAGGTGGTCTTGCCCAACCAAATCAATGATAATCTATTGTTTAATTACAATAACATTTGGGTCTTCTTGGAAGAAGGTTGCACAAATATCTGTTACATGTAGTTCAATGTCCGTCGTGGTATTAGCCAATGAAGCAGTTGTTTTCTATCAGATGTTTGCCTCATATTTTCCACATTGTGAAAATATTTGGAGAAAAGGGTACTTCGACATTGTCTGTTTTACTATTTCATTTATTTGATACTCTCCGGCAAAAATTATTGAGCACCAAAGCTCAATTCGGTCTATTTTCATAAATCAGGCTTAATTTCGAGGGGTAACTCGAAATTATCACTAATTTCGGAACTCGAAATTAAGGAAAAAAGTATCGCACGTCCGCTCTACGCCTTCCTAGTTTTAAGCTCATAATATGGCAATATCATAAAAGTTTTATCAACAATAATCAAAGCTGTTCGTCAAAAATCAGAATAGCTCATTGTTTCTCATAATATTGCAAAAATAAGGAAAATATTCTGGAAGTTTATTTCTCAACGGTTTTATGTACTTTGGCTCGCTGAATCCGATTTTCGGTTTTCGCTTAAAGCTCACGAATGATGATTTTTTTGATAATGACCATTGTTATACAAAATTGGAAAAAATTAATTTTTTTACAATTCCCATACAATGACCTTACTCTTATGATGATCCAAACCGCCGCTAGAGCGCGCTAAAAATGCTCACTTAGTGAGTCAAAATATTTGTGAAATGACTACCGGATTTCTTCTGGTCACATTCAATGCTTAAGCAAATGTATCATACATATTTTTTTGTACAACTGACATTAAAAATGACGTTTTTAATTCATTGACACATGAACTAAAAACTGACGTTTTCACAAAATCACTTTTAACACTAGTGTTAAAAGTACTTTTAACACTAGTGTTAAAAGTAAAATGACAGATGAGATGATGGATACTCAGTAATATAGATCTCTCTAATAGAAACACTTCAATCAGATATTATAATCAGAACAGCTACTCAAGAGGAATCGTTTATAAAAGTTCACACATGTATTTGGTCGTTTGCGCAATTGATAATACTAATTCCTTTTGAAGTTACAAACGAAGTAGTATTTAGTCCAACTGTAGAATGTCCTTCATCACTGACAAATAATGACATTCATAAATAAAGTGCGTTGGGGTTTATTATATTTGAAGTATCTGTCAGCCTTGTAATCCAAAGATCGTGTGTTCGAATCCTTATGGATCTTATTTTTTTTTTGTTTTTTTCTTACTAGCAGTAACTGTTGAACAAAAAATTTTGTATGATACATTTGTTGAAAGTGATTTTATTTTGCTCGTGGGGTTGCTCCACTCGCTAACGCTCGTTTCGCAATATTCCCCACTCACAAAATAAAATGCCACTTTTAACACTTGTATCATAAATAACTATTTTTGTACAACAGTTACTGCTAGTAAGAAAAAAAAACAAAAAAAATATAACATCCATAAGGATTCGAACACACGATCTTTGAGATACAAGGCAGACAGGCAGATGCTCCAACTATAATAAACTCCAACGCACATTATTTATGAATATCATCATTAGTCAGTGCTGAAGGACCTTCTACAGTTGGACTAACTACTACTTCGTTGGAACTTCAAAAAGAATTATTGTTACCAATTGCGCAAACGGCCTATAAGGTTTTGTTCCCTTTTTAAGGGGTTTTTCACCTAAACCTCATATAAACAATGCGGAGGGCTAACTCTTATTGCGGAGGCAAAGGTCGTGGTACGTTTGTTGGTGAATTAACCCAAAGATATTCTTAGAAATCCAATTTATGGCAGTGAGAATAAAATAGCTAATTGAAAGTTGTTATTTGGACGCCATCTACAGGAATTCTGATATAGTATTTCATTCTCAAAGCCAGTCTCTGTAGAAAGTCTTTATCACACTGAAAGAGAAAACACTCCAGACATACAAGTAAAACAATTATTAAAAAATAGTATTTAATCAAATAAATGTTAAGCCAAATTCAGGGCTTGACGATCTTGAGACAATCAATAAAAGATGATGAGAGTAATCAGGTTGAAGGGAAGAAATTTGGTTCTTTGGACTATTGTATGTTATTCAAATGGTCATACCAACTTACTTGGAATATTGGGTTAAATGCATTTAAACCTTACATATTTCCTTGACCAATCATCAGTTATAAGAAAGAATCAACCAAACTCTTCTCCTGTTAATGTTTCAAGCTCTTCGGGCTCCTTGATTCAAATAGTAACAGCAGCTCTGGAACACTCCTGAATTCCCCACCTGGTTCTGGACACCTGATCGAGTGTGTAATTCAGCCAGTCAGCTATCATAGGTAGCTATAGTTATTATTCCATATTGTGGTAATTTGACAATCGGCCACTAACATCGCCGCTCATTCAATGGCGAGAAATAAGCTTTTAACTAAGCTTTTTGAAATTAAATTTAAATAATATTTAAATTTAAATCTGGTCTTGAAATTTCATCATATCTTGGAATTTAATTAAATCTTGAAATTTAATATCGTCTTGAAATTTAATTTGGTCGAACTACACACATAAAAAAAGGAGAAATTGTTGTAAAACATGTCTATTGACGCCATTTGAAAAATCATGAAAATTCATTGGAAATAAAATTATTTTAAAAGCATTAAAAACGACAAAAATACTTATTCCAATGAATTCCACTTTGAATTTTAAATAGATAGTTACCTCTTTATAAATGTTCTTAATATACACTGTTTGGATGATTTTCAAAATAAAAATTTAAATCATCAGCGAGTTCTTCAAGTGAGACCAAACGCAGAAATGGACGAAATGGAGGAAATGGAAGATAACGGAAATTCAAAATTTAATCCCCTCCTCAATTTCTACAAACAGTGTTACCAATTGTCACACTATCAAAGAACAGCTTACTAAATGTTGGCTCATGTTAAGATCACAGAACTCATAGATAGAATGAAACCAACATCTTGCCTACGCATGAAAGCTTCAATTTACTATCGCTCTCTGCATGATCATTACAAATAACATCCATGGTTTGAACGGAACACGGAACTCACTTTGTCGGAACTGGCTAATTGATATAATTTTGAATCTAAATAAAAACGAGAAGAAGAAGAACTAACTATCTTTAAAATGTTGAGAAGAATAAGACTTCAATTCAAATAATTCAAACGTGACTTTGACAGGTGAGTTGTTTTCAAATACACTAACATTTTTTACTGATTTTATTAAATAATTTATCATTCAGACTTGGTGGAGCACTCAGCAGCGTTCTTCGAGCTGTAAAATAAAGATTAATCAACAGAAACATTGTAAGTCATATTCTGAAACTTATAAACTCGTTGGTGCCTCGTTCACACTGCCATGATTCACGGTCAAAATGATGAAATTGAACGTTTGTAGAAATACAACCGTTATACACCCTCCTTCTTACAAAGAAAAATTTGACCTTCAAATTTTTCGTCACAATTAAATGGTAAGTTAAATTTTTTATTTTTTTTTTAAGTTGAAAAGCCAAAACTAATGAATAATAAATTTTGTTTAGGAATGATCCAAGGATTCCAACAAAAACCCTAGTGAAAATATAGGATTTCACCACGCCTAAAAAGTGTTTCAAATGAACACTGAGACAAAAAGAAAAAAAACGCCTCGGAGGTACTCCAAGCTGTATTGAAGGTTGTCAAACCGACCAGTAGCTTTAACCGGCCCTCTCACCAGTAAGACAGTGGTCTACAACACAAACTTGGCCTCCTACCAACAAAAAGGATCAATTTTCGCAAATATCTTCAAAATTCAATGTGTTGAGACAGGCCAGCTCAATGAACTGTCATCCCAACACAGCTGAGGGAGAAATAATAAATTCTTATCCCTCCTGGATATAATAAAAAATGAATAGTACTACAACTGGACATAACCAACTGGAAACAACTATTCATGTACCAGTGGTCGATTAATATTTCTTGAGGTGAGTGCATTTTCATAGTTTTCTCGAAATATCAAAAACCCAAAATATCAACTACTAATGACACAATACCTACCTAGTCATATCAATAAATGAAAGCACCTCTAAAATTATTTCTTGTCACCAAGAAAAATTCAAACAGCAATGTTACTGACGTAAGAGTGTGGAAGGATTTCACAACCTTCTAAGAACGCACAATCTCACTAGTTGGGAACCATGTCCAGGGTTCAAGTTGTTATAAGTTGAGAGATAACCAACCTTTACCTCACATATTAAGAATCAGTGGCATGTTATGTTGAGGTAAACACTCATAAAATTTATGAACACAACAGCGGTGTTACTGTCGTAGGAAATAAACCAACCCCTAGCTCAGATAACAAGAAACAAGAGCCTATTTCATTGAGGTGAGCACTCAT
Organism: Chrysolina haemoptera; assembly: GCA_958298965.1. Taxonomy (NCBI): domain Eukaryota; kingdom Metazoa; phylum Arthropoda; class Insecta; order Coleoptera; family Chrysomelidae; genus Chrysolina; species Chrysolina haemoptera. The sequence continues at coordinate 47,327,749 of OY282586.1, read as the reverse complement.
AAATATTATGAACCTCTTCATAACATGAACAGCGGTATTACTGTCGTTGGAAATTTAAGAAAAATCCCAACTATCTGGGGACATGCCAAGTCCAAGTCGCTTTATGCCTAAGCAAGGGACAACCAGATTTTGCCCCAATTGAGGAAATAATAAGCTTTACTCATTACTTCAAATAATAAAAATACTAAAAATAATTGGTGCACCTAATCTAAGAAATATACTAATCATATATTTTTTTTTGTGAAAATATTCCACATTTTCATTTTTCATCTAACCTATCTAACTATCTAACTATCTAACTATTAGACTAACTATGCATAGATTTTATAATTTTCAATATTTACAGTTTTAATATATACAGGTACCTATTTAGTGTAGTTGATCAGACTACACCGGAAATTATCTCTAACATCCTACAAAAGAAATATAGAAAATAACATTTACAAAAATCTCTTCAAGAAGAGATATCAAATAATACAGTGGAAAACTTAAGTTCCTTTCCACAATTTTTATGCGCAATAATTTTTGTGTGGCTCCACATGTGAATAATTAAATTCCTATTCACACAGACAGATAGACAGACTCAAATACCAAACTATTTAGTCATCTATAACCAGTCAACTTCATGACTATAAATACCATCAGTCTTTGGGGATGTAATGACATTTTTTATCAAATCTAAATGAATTTTATTTTCAACAAAATTTCAGATACTTTGTGAAACTGTATTTTCTAGCACTATTCATTACTAGGATAATGGTCATAAAAATACTACAATTTCTAGAAACAGTCATAACAAAGTAATCGCAACATCAAGATTGTAATAAGTCATTAAGGATCAATTTGTTTCTGAAAAATAATCCTTTTCAAATGAAACAAGGATAATGAAATTTTTAATTTCATTTTGGGGAACTGATATAAAAATCAAAATATATGTAAAATCAAACGGATAGGTCAGAGTTAGACCCATAGTAAGGCTTGAGTTTTGATACATGCCATCTACCAGCAGGTGTACCATTTAAATTAACCAACTCATAAGCCACTTTTGACAATACCTTCTTGATTTTACATAATACATATCGAGATGCTAACTTAGCCGAATAATCATTGGCAGCATCTGATAATACGAAGTTTCGCTTCCAGACTTTTTCGCCTTCTTTGAAAACATGCTCACGCTTCCTCAAATTATAATAATTAGCGTTTTTCTTGTAAGAAGCAGATAATCTATCCTGAACTTTTTTATAGATAGAGGGCAATTTCTCAATCTCTTCAGAATAGTTCTGTCTTCCCTGAGCACTGTTATTCAATTCGAAATCAATGACTTCACCATAATAATCTCCAGAAGCTGGTGTTATTCTGCCAAAATTGAGGAAATTTGGACTCAAACCAGTAACTTCATGAGTAGCAGAATTCAAAGCATGTTGAATCTTTAAAATTTCCTTGTCCCAATGTTTGTGAGAATCTTTAATGAAGCATCTGATAGCAGTGCCAATTGTTCGATTTACTCGCTCTGTAGGATTCACCTGAGGGTGATATCGACAGTTATACCAAACTTTTGAAATTTTATACTCTTTGATGAAATCATTGAACACTTTACCTGTGTGGGCTGAGGCATTATCCAGCAATAAAATTTGAGGAACACCATAAACTAGAAATACTTCCTCTAAAAATGTTGTTATTGCTTGTGCCGTCGCATTTCTAACAGGTTTCATAATAACAAATTTTGAAAAATAGTCGGAAGCTACTATTAGGAATTTATTTCCCTTAGGACTTCTAGGGAATGGACCCATAACATCGGTACTTACTAATTGAAATGGAAAACTAACTTTTTTTTCTGCACCCATTAAACCAAAACGTTGTGCATTAAGAGCTTTCTGACTACAACATTCATGACATTGACGAACATATTTTAAAATTTCTTTTCTCATAAGAGGCCAGTAAAATTGTTCAGCAACTTTCTTTATAGTTTTAAAATACCCTAGGTGAGCAGAAGTAGGTGGATTATGAGAATCAAAAATTATTTTCTGTCTCTGATCAAGGGGAACTAACAATTTCCACTCAGAAATATTAGTTTTTAAAGCTATTTTACTGGGAGTATGTTTAAAAATATAATCGTCTTTGATCATCCATTGGGAATATTTTTCAGGATTTTTACTAATATTATTTTTCATTTTTAGGTACCAAGGATCAAGGTTTTCCAAGGAAATGCCCAAAACATTCACTTCCTCTGGTATTGGAGCTCGAGACAGAGCATCTGGAGTTATGTGAAGCTTACCTTTGCGGTGCACCATTTCGAAATCAAAAACAGAAAGTCTCATGGCCCATCGACTGAGCCTGCCAGAACTACCTGACATCTTAGAGAGGTACTTCAAACTAGCATGATCACTAAGAACTTTAAAGTGAACACCCTCTATATATGGGCGAAACTTTTCCAGTGCAAACACCAAGGCAAGGCATTCACGTTCCGTAGCTGAATAATTCCGCTCTGCTCGATTGAGAGTGCGACTAGCATAGGCGATCACTTTTTCTTCCCCATCTTGAATTTGGGTGAGTACACTTCCTAGTCCAAAACCGCTACTGTCGCACTGAATGCAGAATTCTAATGAAAAATTAGGGGCTGTTAGAATAGGGGTTGAAACTAATTTTTGTTTAATTTCAACGAAAGCTTTTTCCGCATTATCAGTCCAAACAATACCTTGTCTTTTACCTTTACCTTTTAATAAATCATTCAATGGACTAACCAAAGTACTGAAATGAGGAATGAAACGTCTGTACCATGAACACATACCAACAAAACGTTTCACTTCTGTTGTAGTCTTAGGTTTAGGATAATCTACCATAGCTTTGATCTTTTCAGGGGATGTTCGTAAACCTCTTTTATCAACAACAAAGCCTAAATATTGTAAAGATTCTCTGAAAAATTTGCATTTTTTAAAATTGACTGTTAGATTAGCATCTTTTAAACGTTTATAGACTTCTTTCAATAACGTAATATGTTCTAAGAAACTTGAACTACATAATACAATATCATCTAAATACACGAATACTTTTGGCTGTAATTCCGGACCTAATATACGATCCATCAAACGTTGTGTAATAGCTGCTGAATTAGATAAGCCAAAAGGAAGCCGTTTGAAATGAAACAAACCACGTCCTGCAATTGAAAATGCTGTTTTTTCTTTACTCTCTTCATCAAGGCTTATTTGCCAAAAAGCCGCTTTTAAATCTATTGTAGAAATGAATTTAGCATCACTAAGCATGTTGAGGATATCATCAACTAAAGGAAGTGGATATGAATCTTTCTTTGTGATTTCGTTCAAGGATCTTCCATCAAAACAAAATCTAAACTCACCATCAGATTTCTTTACTAAAAGAACTGGAGAGTTCCACGGACTGAAAGAAGGTTCTACCACATCTAACGCAAGCATTTTATCTAATTCTTTATTGAGATGTTCCAACATATACGGAGACATTCGATATTGTCTCTTTTTGAAAGGCAAATTGTCGCCTGTGTCAATATGCGCTATTATTTTATCTGTAAAACCTAAACGGTCCTCAGAAGAAATGGATTTAAACATATTTTCTACCTTTTTCATTTCTTTTTGTTGTTCATCGTTAAGATTGTTACTCACGCCAACATTTGAATCAGTTTTATCTGGAGCTTCTGACAAAACATTTATGTCATTTTCTAGTTCACTTTGGATTTGCCATGAATTATTACTAAAATTGATGGAAATTTCAAATATCTTGCAAAAATCACTGCCGAGGATTATTCCACATTGAAGAGAAGGTATTACTGCAAGCTTAATTAATTTGCAAGTTTTTCCTATGCATATAGGAATTTGACAAATTCCTATTACTGTTTGTGCTTTTCCATCAGCAGTTGTCACCTTTCTTCTCTGCGTTCTATCCAGTTTGATCTTATATTTTTTTATCAAATCCAAAGAATGTTTTCCTATACAATTAACATTTGCTCCACTATCCAATAATGCTATTAAAACTTCATCATAACAATTAATTGAAATGTATGGTCGATTATCAAATGGTTTAGAAATGAACAAAGGAACAATATCACCAAATTCAGCCGTATTTTCCAACGTTATACTGTTTTCTACCGTTTCAACTGTCAATTTTTTAGAATATTTTTTATAAGAATGAGGGGCTTTATTATTTTTTAAATTTCGTTTTCCATATTTAAATTTATTATTTTGAGAATTTTTTGGTTCATAACCTTTACTAACACAGACATTTTGACGGCTAGAATCAAATGTCTTCGCAACTAGTTTTTTGAATTACAGGAAGGACAATTATTTTTTGTAAAATCTGGTTTACCACATAAATAACAAAATAATTTGCGGGGTGTTTTACAATTTTTCAACACATGGCCAACTGTTTTACATCCGTAGCAACGAACAGAAGCTGTGTTCAAGCTACTATTTACTTGAGATTGTTGAGAAGTTGACGGAGTATTTGAATTGTCAACATTGGAATTAAAATGTGTTTTTGATGAATCAAACAATTTTTTTTTATTTCTCCAATTATTTCTTGAACTTTTATTTTTATTTTCAGGTGAGGACTCCACATAGGCAAGATCAGATTCTAGGCAATGCAACGACTTGGGTGGAATATATTTCTGCTTGATTAGAGAAGCTTCGTCAATTGTTTTACAAAAACTTATTAGTTCTTGAGTGCTATCAATTTTTTGTAAAATCAAATGGTCTATATATTTTGGCATAATATTTCTTCTAATTATTTTTAAACGTTCTTGAGCATCAACAGGACTCTTCAACCTACCAAAAAGACTGTGCATAACAGCAACATAAATATCAATGGGTTCATCACTACCCTGAGTACGCTGTTTGATCTCTTCAAGAAGTTTTTCATCATATAATGAAGGCAAAAATGCACTTTCCATGCAAGAAACTAATTCCTGCCAATTATTGACATCATTTTTAATTGATCTATACCAAATTAAAGCTCTACCTGTAAATAAATCTATACTTGAATTGAAAAGTTCAGTTTCTGATACATTACGAGATTGTGAAAGTTCCTGTACTCGTTCTAGAAATGATTTTAAACTTGTTGAACCATCATATTGTATTCCCCATTTATAAACTGGCACAGATTTACCTACTGCTGAAATATTACTTGTAGAAGGACACTGTACATTTACTTGAACTACATTCATTGATAATTTTGCATCAAACTCTATACAAGTAGCTTTTGCATGCTGTTTAAATTCTGTATCTGAAATTCTATCTTCTTCAGGATCATTTGAAATTTTAAAACGTTTGACTCTCCCTGTAAGAGATGTCAACCTGGTTTCTATTATTTTATACATGGGATCTGTTATTGGACCTCTAAAATTTAGTATTAATGATTCTAAATCTGATAGAGTTTTATTAATGAATGTTTTCTCATCTTCGGTTTGGAACTCTGTATCTTCCAACTGGGTCATGACAGTTTCCTGGCCAAGTAATCTATTCAAAATTATTCTTTTAGAAGTTAAAGTCTTTCTAGGAGCTACCGCATCTCGAATACGCAGCTCATAATCAATTTCTTCTTCAGAAAGGTACAAAGGTTCTATTTTTCCTTCCATTTTAAAACTTTTATGGATAAATATTCAATAAAAATTCTCAAAAATAACTATATCAACAACACAAAGTTATACTTGAAGGGTACCAATAAAGGTAATAAAATTCCATACAACATACACTAATACCGATAAATACCAAAAAACACACCAATATGAACACAACACCACCAAATACTGAGCAATACCAATAAAGTCACTGTGATACAACTTTCAGAACATGACACACAGTATCTATATTTTATTTGTAAGTCCGAAGTCTTCCACAGTGCAATAATTGAATTTCTCTGAAATCTTCGGGCCCCACGTTGGGCGCCAAATTTATATAAGGTTTTGTTCCCTTTTTAAGGGGTTTTTCACCTAAACCTCATATAAACAATGCGGAGGGCTAACTCTTATTGCGGAGGCAAAGGTCGTGGTACGTTTGTTGGTGAATTAACCCAAAGATATTCTTAGAAATCCAATTTATGGCAGTGAGAATAAAATAGCTAATTGAAAGTTGTTATTTGGACGCCATCTACAGGAATTCTGATATAGTATTTCATTCTCAAAGCCAGTCTCTGTAGAAAGTCTTTATCACACTGAAAGAGAAAACACTCCAGACATACAAGTAAAACAATTATTAAAAAATAGTATTTAATCAAATAAATGTTAAGCCAAATTCAGGGCTTGACGATCTTGAGACAATCAATAAAAGATGATGAGAGTAATCAGGTTGAAGGGAAGAAATTTGGTTCTTTGGACTATTGTATGTTATTCAAATGGTCATACCAACTTACTTGGAATATTGGGTTAAATGCATTTAAACCTTACATATTTCCTTGACCAATCATCAGTTATAAGAAAGAATCAACCAAACTCTTCTCCTGTTAATGTTTCAAGCTCTTCGGGCTCCTTGATTCAAATAGTAACAGCAGCTCTGGAACACTCCTGAATTCCCCACCTGGTTCTGGACACCTGATCGAGTGTGTAATTCAGCCAGTCAGCTATCATAGGTAGCTATAGTTATTATTCCATATTGTGGTAATTTGACAATCGGCCACTAACATCGCCGCTCATTCAATGGCGAGAAATAAGCTTTTAACTAAGCTTTTTGAAATTAAATTTAAATAATATTTAAATTTAAATCTGGTCTTGAAATTTCATCATATCTTGGAATTTAATTAAATCTTGAAATTTAATATCGTCTTGAAATTTAATTTGGTCGAACTACACACATAAAAAAAGGAGAAATTGTTGTAAAACATGTCTATTGACGCCATTTGAAAAATCATGAAAATTCATTGGAAATAAAATTATTTTAAAAGCATTAAAAACGACAAAAATACTTATTCCAATGAATTCCACTTTGAATTTTAAATAGATAGTTACCTCTTTATAAATGTTCTTAATATACACTGTTTGGATGATTTTCAAAATAAAAATTTAAATCATCAGCGAGTTCTTCAAGTGAGACCAAACGCAGAAATGGACGAAATGGAGGAAATGGAAGATAACGGAAATTCAAAATTTAATCCCCTCCTCAATTTCTACAAACAGTGTTACCAATTGTCACACTATCAAAGAACAGCTTACTAAATGTTGGCTCATGTTAAGATCACAGAACTCATAGATAGAATGAAACCAACATCTTGCCTACGCATGAAAGCTTCAATTTACTATCGCTCTCTGCATGATCATTACAAATAACATCCATGGTTTGAACGGAACACGGAACTCACTTTGTCGGAACTGGCTAATTGATATAATTTTGAATCTAAATAAAAACGAGAAGAAGAAGAACTAACTATCTTTAAAATGTTGAGAAGAATAAGACTTCAATTCAAATAATTCAAACGTGACTTTGACAGGTGAGTTGTTTTCAAATACACTAACATTTTTTACTGATTTTATTAAATAATTTATCATTCAGACTTGGTGGAGCACTCAGCAGCGTTCTTCGAGCTGTAAAATAAAGATTAATCAACAGAAACATTGTAAGTCATATTCTGAAACTTATAAACTCGTTGGTGCCTCGTTCACACTGCCATGATTCACGGTCAAAATGATGAAATTGAACGTTTGTAGAAATACAACCGTTATAGGCCAAATACACGTGTGAACTTTTATAAATAATTCCTTTTGAGTAGGTGTTCTGTTTATAATATCTGACTGAATGTTTCTATTAGATAGATCCATATTTCTGAGTATCCATCATATCATCTGTCATTTTACATTTAACACTAGTGTTAAAAGTGATTTTATAAAATCGTCAGTTTTTAGTTCATATGTCAATGAATTAAAAACGTAATTTTTAATGACAGTTGTATAAAATAGTTATTTATGATACAAGTGTTAAAAGTGGCATTTTATTTTGTGAGTGGGGAATATTGCGAAACGAGCGTTAGCGAGTGGAGCAACCCCACGAGCAAAATAAAATCACTTTTAACAAATGTATCATACAAAATTTTTTGTTCAACAGGTACTGCTAGTAAGAAAAAAACAAAAAAAAATAAGATCCATAAGGATTCGAACACACGATCTTTGGATTACAAGGCTGACTGACAGATACTTCAAATATAATAAACCCCAACGCACTTTATTTATGAATGTCATTATTTGTCAGTGATGAAAGACATTCTACAGTTGGACTAAATACTACTTCGTTTGTAACTTCAAAAGGAATTAGTATTATCAATTGCGCAAACGACCAAATACATGTGTGAACTTTTATAAACGATTCCTCTTGAGTAGGTGTTCTGATTATAATATCTGATTGAAGTGTTTCTATTAGAGAGATCTATATTACTGAGTATCCATCATCTCATCTGTCATTTTACTTTTAACACTAGTGTTAAAAGTACTTTTAACACTAGTGTTAAAAGTGATTTTGTGAAAACGTCAGTTTTTAGTTCATGTGTCAATTAATTAAAAACGTCATTTTTAATGTCAGTTGTACAAAAAATAGATTTCAACACTCAATTCTTTCCTCCACATTTGCCAAAGTAGCACCTGGCCATCCTCCGTGATGTCCTTGCTCCTGTCAAAACTTTTTCCAGATGTTTGTTTCGGTGAGCATCGAGTCTAGGTTTAAGTACAGGTTCAATATCTGTAGGCGTTCACCAAAATTTTTTAGAGCCCTTTCAGTCCCTATAGTTTATCTTCCTGGAAGGAAGGGACTATCGTGTTATTCGTGGGTTGTTTTATCCCTCATGCACCAAATCTGTGAGGGCTAATTTCTTCCTGGTTCATTTCTGTTAGGAGGCCATCTACCACAAGGTTCCATGATAGTGGGTAGATTACTCCCCCTAAAGGGCAGCCTCCATCGTGTCCCCGGCTAGTGAGGCCTGTATGGCCGATCACCACTGTTCAGGGCTGAATCAACGTTTCTTTGCCTGCCGTCTGATATGATAGACGCATGATGTGTTATCTAATGCCCTTCTACGTCAAGAAATACCGTGAGTGCAATTTCTTTATTCGAGGTTTCTCTATCCTTCCGATCAGGCTATAGGGAGAGAATATTCCAGGTCGATAGGCGTGTCGGTATTCAAATTTATTTATTTATTTATTTATTCATTTACGTGTTTATTTATTTGTGTATTTATTTATTCATATATTCTTTTATTTATTCATTTCTTTATTTATTCATTCATTCATTCATTCATTTATTTCTTATTTATTTATTCCCGATAATCGATATGATCCGTCGCCATTACCTATTCTGTTTGCCGTATTGCTGTTCGTGAGTCGTGACTTTTATACCCATTCTCATTGTTTTAATTTTGCACTACTGTTAAAAGTTGAAGTTCAAGGACTACGAATAGATACCTAGAACGGAAATGTTACTGATTCAATGGACTTTGGATATTTTAATACCAGTAATCAACGGGAAGTCATATTTTGTTTTACGTATAATATGGAATGGCACTGATGGCTTCAGTAATGTCGGAATTCAGAATAGCTTATTATTAGATTATTAGATTATATATTAGGGACTTTCGTGCTACAAGCCTCTACACCGCGACCTTTTCAATTCTATTGTGTTTGTCCTCGAGATCATTTAGAGTTCTTTGTCTAGCCCTGTCTTCTTTATGAGACTCCACAGGCTAGTTTTTAGAACTCCCATGAATCTGGGAGCTCTTGGTTTTTCCTCTCCCAGTGTTAGAAACCTTTGCCCTCGCAGTGGCATAGTATGTGTACTGATGTTTCCTCTTCTTCCTGACAGAACCTGCATAGCATTTCTTCTGCCAGACCTATTGTACTCATATGTTTGTTGAGCTTACAGTGCCCTGTGAGAAGTCCTACTACTATTCTAGTAGTGTTCCTCTTCTGGCTTAGTAGATAGTCTGTGAATGTTGGCTGCGGTTGTTTGATGAACTCTTTGGCCTGTCTTATCCCTGGTGCATTGTTCCACCATTCTTGAGACTTCTGTTGAATCCATGATTTGGTGTTTGTTTTTAGTACAGCATTTGCTATACCGCAATACGGTTCTGGGCCATTCAGGGCCTTACTTGCCCCTTCTCGGGCTAGTGTATCGGCCTCTTCATTGCCTCTATAACCTGTGTGTGCTGGTACCCAGGCTAGTGTCAGTCTGTTCTGACTGCCCAGCTCTTTTAGGGCTTCTATGCAGTCCCAAACAAGTTTTGAGGTAACTTGCATTGAGTTGACTGCTTTTATCGCAGCTTGGCTACCTGAGTATATGGCAATGTTTCTTTGTGAAAAATCGTGCCTTATTAGCTCTTGTGCACAATGGTGTATTGCAACGATTTCCGCTTATTAGCTTATTATACGTATGTAGTAGTTCTTTAGAAGTTTTTCCTTGGCATATTTGTTCCTTTCACCTTCATATTCCTACTGAAATGATATTGTGATGAAACGATGAAAGAAAAGAATAATTATTTATTTTTGTACTTGTATTTGATTATCCACCCACAACCTGATAAGATCATACATAATAATAATTGGTTATGTTAGCGAAAAACAACATATACGTATGATATACTCATTTAGTGAAGTTATAATTAACCTGCAAACACCTCTGATATTACATCAGTACAGATAAATAATACCTAAAGATTCATGAACAATAAAAAATAGGTAGTATTGTACATTGTCATATAATTGCTAGGTAATATCCTGATTTCGGTATGTAATATTCCACGCCACCGATAAATAAGAACAAATCGACAAGTGGGAGTTACTTGTCTATAGTGGTAAATAATAACCGAACCGGGAACGTACTTGCCACTATAAGCTTCAGTATCTATTATTGTTTGGATCATACTATTTTGTAGTGGTAATATTTAATAAATGTAGTGATTGGCGCCTATTTGACCACAACGCTTGTTATAACATAGTCATCTTTCGGTATTCACAACGGATTATTTTTCTCAGCGGGCGTTAGTGGTGCCAAAGTGTTGGTGAAAGATAAAAAAATAATGTAGAATATGGCTTTTGGAATGTTTGGAATATAATAAAATTATCAGCTCATACTTTCATGAAGTTGGCTCATTCGACCAATCTTTTTTTTATACCAGGTTTCTTACCAGTTCGAAGACATTTCTTTTACTTTTTATCCACTTGATTCTTGAAAAAAAGTGTAATGAAAAATTAAATCAGTGGCCCGTAGTGGAGAAACAAAAGAAGCGAGGAGAGAAAGAGGAAAGCAAAAAAAATTATCACAGCAAAATATGGCCTTCTTACGAATATGTCTTGACCCATTCGTATGATAATCATAGACTGCACAACTGATGCGAGCGGAAATTGTTCAAAGAAAGGCCAACGCGATCATTTCAAATAGTATTAGCTATCATCAACCTTCTTACGAATATTCTGTACCATTGGTAATTCCTTTTCAGTTTTATTGCCTAACAGACAGTATTACTGCATTTTAATAGCTATCCTCTCCTCTTTATAACTCATAATTTTGTTTTGTTCTCGGAAAGAAATCGCATGGTCTTTGTTAGAATAGCTCATATTACTATTTCTGTAGTTAAAATGCAATGAAATGCAAAAACTGCGGTGCATAATCTTTTTTGAGAAACCAATCAACTTTTCTGAATACCACTAACGATAACCTATTAGGTGGGGTCTATGTCTAAGATACCCTGGGCACAATAAGTGTACAAAGTAATTGAAATTTGAAAAATACTTTCAAAATTATTATGAAAACGTTGAAACCACACAAGTATTTCGGCAAAGCGTTCCTATATAAGAGTGCATGTTATTCAGTCTATGGTGACATCTGAAAAAATTAACGGGCTCTGGCATTTCTGAAAAAAAAAAATTCAAGCTCAAAGTTTATTTGAAACTATTCATATAGTTATAAGGACCAGTTGGCACAGATTGATCGCAAAGACTTGTGTACCACAGAACTATAATCTTCAATATACTTCCTTCAATATTTTTACTCTTTGTTGGGAAAATTTATTTATCATGAAATGATGAAATTTTTATGCATTTCTGAAATCCCACCTCATTTTAGTTGAGACAAATATTGTAAAAATATTCGTTGCAATGATTATTTTATATTTTGGATTTTTTTGTATGTTTGGTGTATAACCTGAATAAATATGGTTGTGTAAAAAATGTTACCTTTCTTCATTTACTTTTTCTTTTCTAGATCTGTCGGTCCATAAAGACTTACTTGTCCTTTTCTCGGGAGCCGTCTTCTTGATGTCAATGTTTTGTAATAAATTGTTGTATGTAGAATGGTTCAAGAAAAATGTATACTCTTTCATTCAAAATGTCTTGCCCGCTATTTCATTCACTTCAAAAATTGTAATATGTGAGAAAATAAATTCAATTCTTGTCAAATCGTTCAAAAACAAGCGAATTCTGTCTTTTACCTTACTGCTGAAGCCTATTTTACGAGATAGCTAACTTATTTTACCTGTAATTTCTTTTTGACATGAATTATTTAGTCATTTACCAATCAAACATGGGATCACTTATATTTCACAAAAATATATGCACCACATATGCACAGATGCACATAACTTTTATGATTTTCACTGATTCTTGATTATCAATCTACAAAAAATGTATCCATCATTATACTTATCTAATTATAATTCTCATGAAACTAATCTTGTTTTAAAATTGAAAAATGAAAATATGTGATATTTTGGTAATATCTGACAGAAAACAACTATTTTCTCGGTTAAAACCACGCTGGATATTGAACTACATCTGATATTGTAAAAAGACTCTAATTGAAAACAAAAACAAATAAATCTGAAAGTGAAAATTCGCATTTCCATTCATATAAACGATTTTTTTTTAAATATCTCTAGTTTTCATTGGAAATTCATTGAATGAATTAGAGATTAGATAGGGAGAATGTTATTCGAAAATATCACTCACAGAAATCGTTCATATTATTGAAGCAAAGTTCTCATCTCGCGCATTTAATCACCAAAACATTTTTGTAGACGAAAATCTATTTCGCTTTGCCAAGCTCTTCAGGGAGATTGAAAGAATTGGAGGAAAGCAGGCTCTTCAGAAGCAATCATACACATCAAAGATGGAAATGATGGAGATGATGGGAATATTTCTTCTGCGGTAGAGTTTGTCTTTCAGCCGCAGATGATTCCACAACAGATTTTATGAATATTCTATTTATATTTTCGAACAAAAATCTAAACTTGTTTTGTTTTCATATTTTTCTCATTCGTCTCTTCATTTTCTTAAATTATTTGTCATTGTTTAAATAATGATAAAAGTTTATAGTTTCTTATTATTCTTTGATACGGTTGAAAATGAGATTGTGACAACTTTGGTCCTTTCGTCTGCTTCGAGATATAGTGTGGTGTAGTGTGATGTTTTAATATTTATTAAATCATTCCTCATCTACAAATCATATAAAAATATTCCAAATTTCAAATTTTGTTATAATTTTGTTATTATAATTTAAGGGAGACGATTTCAAATACTCATAAGAGTCCACAACCTACTGATTAAATTTTACAGTATGAGACGCAATAAATGAAATGCATACCAGAAAAGCAACGATATCCAACATATCTGAATAACAATACGAGCCGATTAATTAATTCGAATTTATAGTCGTGGTTGCGTTGGCCAAACAAGTCTAGTAAATCAACCTAATATATATCTGCTATGTTTGGTCTGGCGAAGGTATTCTAAAACATGCAGATATATGTAGATCATGATATTAACATATATTACCGTACATACGTAAAATACAAGCAGCAAAACGGTGTGGGTAAAAAACCAACAAACACTAATAAACGTAACGACCCTGTTTGTATCCAACTGCGCTGAAAGTCGCTTCCATAAATCAGATCTTAGAGCTTAGAATATGCTGTGCGATCAAAATAATGCACTCGGATGGAGTCATTAATTTGTTTGAGTCTATCGAAGTGACCATTTCTGGAGCGATCAAATCGAGGTTTATACAGTTCTGATAATACCGTCCATTTGTAATTCATCCATTTGATTGCCGTCTTCCAATATAGAACAGTAACCACAAACAAATGTTAGCCACAAGTGAAGAATACATAGTAGACTTTGAAACTCGGCATCATACATTGTTAGAAAAAAAATTGATTACAAAAAAATCAGCGGTGGAACCCCAGAAAAAAATGTATATAATAAATTACCACTGCCATTTCCGGCATGGCCAAAAATTATAGTAGAAGGAAAAGAAAACGTGTATATTGTTCCTGAAGATTTCAACTTTCCCATGCAAATATAACAAATGAGTATCTGTGTACCTACCCTAAATGTGTTATATATAAAATAATTATACTGAAGCAGGAATCAGTACCCTGTTTGGACCATATGCAACAATTTTAGACTAGTGAGACAAGTCTCACTTATACTTGCCAAAGATGGGTTTTACTCCTGTCTCAGTTTTCAACTCTCCCATAGTCCCGGCAATTTCTTCAGTAAATGTTGAAAATAATCGCCCATACACATCCTACATAAAAAATTAGGTATGTGATTTCAAGCCTGAGGATTGCTCTTCACAATAGTGTTATGAATATATGAATAAGCGATTATTTTCAACATTTACTGAAGAGAATGCCGGTTTTATGGGTAAGTTGAAAATGAGGTACCTGTCACACTACTGCAAAATTGTTGCATATAGTGCTTTAGTATAATAATTTCATATTTACTAAATTATTCATGATTTTCAGATCCAAGTGATGGCGCATTTGCTGTTTCAGTTAGGGAAAAACCTGGAAAAATCCACAACACCCTCAGAATTCAGATTATCAACTTTCTCATAGAAAAGGACACATGCTTCCTAACAGATGAGAGAATCAATTTCGGAAGATACACGGGAGTCATCGAAAGAGGTGCCAACAATTAGAATAAGGGTTTTTGCAATATGCGGTATAGTATCCATTGGAAATGCTGTCGCTAATATAATTGAAAATATGTGACTGTCGATTAAGGCAATCAAAGGTTTTCCCTTTTGTCCTGGATGGGTTAAAATGAGCTCAATAAATTAGGTTTGAAAATAGAAAAATTATATTATAAGTATGAATTTTTTTTTTGGGTTACCTAACAAAAAACAACTTGTTTTCCAGTTAAAGCCACGCTGAACGAGATTCCATTTATAAACTATCGAAATCAAAAGTTTAAAAAAAATATCGATTGCATGGATTGATAAAAAAGCTTTTGACACCGTTGACCACTCTTAATTGTTTAATCTCCTAGAAGATCTTGGAATAAGAGATACAACTAATGATTTTTTTAAAAGTTATTGATTGAATAGGAAGCAAAGAGTAAGAATGAGAGATCATGAAAGTGATGAGTGAATTATTGTTTGTGGTGTACCTCAAGGGACGGTGTTAGGGCTAATCATATTCAACATCTATTTGAATAAAATATTCTTACTCCATACTAACTCCTGTATTATTAGTTTTGCTTTTCCGTACAGATGTTCATAACCTGAATACTTATAAGATTCAAGGGAAAGCTTACACCTCCCCTACATAATACAGTACAGTTCGAACGGTCATTCAGCTACGACATCGCCAAAGTAATCAATAATCTCCCGTTAAACGTGGGAATATCCATCGGTATCAAGTTATTTAAAACAAGACTCTTCGAGCATCTTTTCTCTAAGTAATGTGTATGAAATGTTTATCTTGCCTTTCAAATTAATTCCTAATTATTGAAACTGAACTCCTCAGTATAGTTTACATCTTTGTGTTTTTTATCTATCTTTTCAGGGTTAGGTGGAAGAACAGACGTGCAGTTTCACGACTGCATGAATTGAACCTCGCCCTACTATCTGATTATTTGTCTTGAAACTTGTTAATCTCATTAATAAAGACCTTTATTATTATTATTATTATTATTATATCGTATTGTTTTGCGACCTAAACCGGAAAAATTGAATATGATCTAGACCAAGTTATTTCGTGGTTTGACGTATCGATTCATTTTGATAAAACATATTACTTACCATTAAGCAGTTATAAAATATCTATTCCAAAATATGAAATAAAATTTTCCGATAGGGCAGCTATCAAACCCACAAAAATTCAAATGAAACCACCACATAAACTACTTAGTTAAAAAATGACATTGTTCACTCTACAAATTCAAAAAAATACAAATATACTCAATCAGAAGCAGAAAATCATACTGTATAAAAGTTTAGGGGAGTTCCTTCTGAGCTACGGCATAATTGGTAGGGGTGGAGTATCCAGAACGACTCTACAACTTCTTCGGGTCATCCAAAAAAGATTCCTCAGATGCATCCTGCAGAAAGGATATGACTACCCTAGCAACATTCTCTACCCATAATCTGAGATATATGAATAATCTGAGATATATGATCCCAGACAGATGTTTTTCATAAATTATATATATGTACAGAATAAAAATAAAAATGAATTTTTCAATTTTAGTCACCAATGCAGTACTCGTCGAAACCATACAATTGTCATACCACTAATGCACAAAACAGATGTCAAAAAAAATTCACGTATCTGGGACCAAAACTGTACAGAGTATTACCCGATGGATTAAGATGCGACTCGCATTTCAATAAGTTCAATAGACAAATAAAGTCAATCATTAAAGACATACCTCGAGCAGGAATAAATAGACAAATAGAAAAAAAAATAAAAAAATAAAAAATTACTTTACACAGAAATGGTTCGTTGTATTTGTGACAGTAAAAATAATCGTCAAATGCTCTTCCATCTCAACGGTGGTTAATTTTTTCCACGGTGAAATGTTTCTATTGAAATAAACACATTTTTCGAATTATTTGAAAAAATATCGCTGATATGTTGTTTCCGAAACATCTTCACAAACGTTCACAAACTGGGTAACCGTCCAAGAGCTAACAGTCCGTGCCTTGGAGAGAATAATAATGAAGCGCATAAAGATTATAAGTAAAGATAATATTTTGTCTATTCCTCATTAGTGTATCGTTATTCCTTGGGTGACTTATTAGGGAAATGCAGCAGCTTCATGATAAAAGCGGATTTATTTGAATTAGAAGACGGAGACGTTTCGATTTCTAAATCCTAATTTATGTAATTTCTTCCTAGTGAATCTCCCGTCTTGTCATCGAGTGTGTTAGTTACTTCTTCTATACATTTCAATTTATGAATTCTTCAGGATTACACATGCGTCTGTGAGCTCTGCTAATAAGGAAGCCGATTTTTTTTGGTTTATTTGTATGGGATTGATTTGATAGAGTGAGTATTTTATGTTCTTGCCTCAGGTGTAATGGTTTTGACTAAAAAGAGTTGTCAAGTCTATTTAAAGACAAGCTTTCATTCAAATGCGTTAAAAAGTTAAAAATGATTTCTTTAGATGTGAGTTACAGATTCAAAATAAATAATAAACGCTTGTCTTCAGAAAGTTTTTTTTATATTTTTTATTCTGTGCTTTTTAATTAGTACGTAATGATCTATAGATTTCAGAGAAAGCATGTTTATCTCAAGGGCCGTTTCCTGTGAGTTTTGAGATATCTAGCTCTGCAGTGAGGAGGCCACTTAAATATTCACTAGTCCGTCATCATATGAATTTAAACAAAACATTCATGATCTTCGATCCCAAATACCGCACATACCATTCTTGAAGAGAATCAGACCATGATTACAAAACTTGTCCGCCATCGTGGATTTTTTAATTTTGACAAAAAATCCATAATCTCCAATCGCGAAAACCCCCTCGTATCAATTTAGAAACGAATCGAACCATAATCTTAAAACCCTTCCGCCATCTTGAAACCACCATATTGAATTTATGATTTATTTTACGAAAAATGCATAATCTCCGACCCCTTCACATCAATTTAAAATCGCATCGGACCAAATTCCCAAAACTCATCCGCTATTTTGAAGCCGTCATCTTGAATTTCTCAATTTTGATGAAAGAATCAGAATTTCCGACCTAGAAAATCCCCAGATACAAATTTTGAATAGAATTGGATCATAATTACAAATCTCGTCCGCCATATTGGACGCCATCTTGAATTCTTCAATATTGACAGAATAATCATAATTGCCGACCCCAAATACCCCCAGATACCAATTTTGAATAGAATCGGATCATAATTAAAAAACTCGTCCGCCATTTTGCATCCGCCATTTTGTTTTTTTCTTTTACAGAATTTCATGATGTGTTTTCACCAGAATTATGTCACTTGCCAAATTTCAAATCAATCGGATGATTAGAAGTGTGTCATATTCAACTTGCAAGATTTGATTACAGACAGACAGACACACAGACACCGGGATAGGTGTACTAAATAAAAGCTGGTAAAAATAAAAATAAACAAGATATCATTATTCTCAAAGCCCTTCTCCTAATTTGCATCAATTTCGAGATACAGGATGTCAACGTTTTCAGGAAAAGTCAGTTTTTTTTGTGGCATTCGTGGTAATAAAAGGCTTCTTCTAATTTACTAGAAATGAAATTATTATATCCAGCGATTCATTGTACTCTGTTTAGTGGAGGTGCCGCAGTTGTATCCACGGTTGTTTCTCAGTAAAATCGATAACGGCAATAGTGTGATGCAGAAGAGAAAAGAGCTGAGGGAGTCTATCCTTCTCTGTTTGGAGTCTGACTAGACCAAATTCTTTTGGTAAGCTTATTCCTCCACTGCGGCATCAGATTTTCAATGCATATTATTATTTGATCGGTCACCGCAAGTCATCTGAGCAAATTATCTTGCATTTGCTCATCTGAGCAAATGCAAGATAACCTCGTGCGAAGTTATATCAAATGCCTGGTGGTAATCGATCCAGGCCATCGAAAGGTTACGCTTATATTGCACGGAGTCCTGCGTAATACATCTGTCGATGAACATATTCTCTTTGCAGTCAGCGACCCGTTTCTTTGACCCCTTCTGCTCAGATATCCGTTCATATACCGGATCAGCTGCAGAGAGTATTCGCATGTATAAGATGCGGGTAAACATGTTATAACATGTGTTCAAGCATGTTATCGGTCTATAATTTCTTGGATCAGACAAACTTCTGTTTTTGGGAATGAGCACTATTCGCCCCTCTATAACAAACCAATCCGGAATCTGCTGATCCCCATGTAGTTATAGGTTGAAAATCTTGCCAGATGGTGGTGGGTGCTCGGAAATGTTTTCCACCAATAGTTATTCAACCCATTAGAGCCTGGAGTTCTTCGAGGCACTGAAGGCCTGTCAAACTTCTTCAGGGGTATCGGGTTGCGCAGATCATTGTTCTCAGACTGACTCAGAGCACTTCAGAAGGACATTTCAAAGGATGAAATAATATATGTAAACTACTTGTTTCAAGGAGCAATAAATGTTCTAGTGACTCTAAAACAGTCGAAACAATCCTTTAGTAAATAACTATAGCTTTGTATAGTTTGTACGGCATGTGTCCGACAGAAAACAACTACTTCCGTGGTTAATACCTCGACATATTTTGAATTATATCTATCAGACATTTAGCGATACCTTGCGTGTATGCAACCGTGAAAACCTAGACTGCACTGATGACGTAAGTGTGACTTAGACCCCTTCAGAAAGCTTCGAACTGCGCTTTGGATTAAGTATTTACGTTGAGTGATTGCGGAAACTCATAGATGTTCTTCCAAGAGGTTTATCCACAACACGTAGAGGCTCTTGGAACAAACGAGAATATTCATTGCGAAACTTTATGTTGTACGCGACACTTCTCGCTCGCCTCACTATTGACTTCTTTGCAGCCATCAGCATTCATATCCCATCAAAATAGTGCTGGTTGATGGTGAACAGCACGCCTTGATTCAGTATGTGGTGAGTTCTTCTTATTTTTGCGGCGTGAATGGACTATTAGCCTCCACGTAGTCCACCACACGCTGAATACAGGACTCGTGTTGTCTCGCCGACTCGATCGCAGCTTCCATCTTGTGTATGCGTCACTCATGCCTCCCAATCTGAAAGGTAGTATTCCTCCCCTACGTTTGAAATAGGGTCTGAGCGGCGTCATACATTATCGTTATTATTATCATAACCATAATTGATATTATTTTATATGCAGTAATAAATTAGCGATGTGAAACGTGTGTTCAAATAAGTCGTTGAAACAAATACTCACCACTCTGGTATTTCATGAATGTTAATTCTCCTTCAACGGAAGTAGGCCGAAAGGAGATAAAATCGATCAATTCAACCTGAATGGAAGAAAGTCTCCCGAACCACCCAAAGTGTATTTACCAAGCTAGCTGATGTCGATAAAAATAATAACACAACACGAAATCAATGAAAGGATCTTCGAGGCTATATTTTTTTGTCTCAAGCTTTGTTAATCCCCCTGAGCTGAATATCCTGAACCGAAGAGATGTGAAAATGATAGCTTTCAAAGTTTGAGAAGTAGCAGCACGTAAACGATTACCGATAGATAAGTAACATGAATAATTCAGATATATTTCTCATTATTGACATGTTATATTTTATACTCGGTGCGCAGTTATCATTTACGTTCACTCCTACACTGGTTCATTTCGAGATAAATCCTCGCTTGATAGATACGAATTCCGGGCTAGAACGCTCGTTTCGAGGCGTGGTCCCGTTCCCATTCCCTGCGGCATCCCATTAATAAAATTTTGACGCCCAACTTGGCTACCAGACGCTGAATATAAATTAATGAATTAATACCATTTCAGAACCGCATTTCACCGGCGAATGAAACAAAAGGAAACGTGTGAAACTAACTGGAAGTTGAATCAGATAAGGTGTATTTGGTTTTTCTCAGGAATGTAAGTGATACTGACAAATTAATAAAACTCATCAATCCATCGAACTAAGGAATGGATATTGAAAAATTACTCATCAGCAGTTTTGCAATCCTAGAAGTACCTACTCAGAATGTAACAATATTACGCAATCAGTTTATATAAACGGTGATATTGAAAACTGATAAAATTTTGCTGTCATGAGAAAACAATTCGATCAATAGCATCAAAATTACACTGACAATTTCACTCACTATATGAAGTCGCGTCTCCTGCGATATGAGGACCAATCAGAATGGGATTTCGCGAAAGTACACGCTTCCTTTCTTTCCGATCCGGAAAGACCACTTCGTCAAGTCAACCACAAATATAAACAGCAATGATACATCTTGTAATCTAATATGACATAAACGTCAGGTTGACAGACTTCATGTTTATTATTCATTAGTTGCAACTATTGAAGAATTCACTTTGTTTACTCGATCAAATTTCAAATACTAACTTGGTTGGTTCGTGAAATTATCTCAATAAATACGACTCGTACTCACAATACAATCGATAATTCTGTCAGAAATCTTTAATTCGATCAAATTGATTTGAGGTACCAAGCAATTTGATCTCGTTGATTTCTGACAGGATTATCGATAGTATTGCGACCACTCGTGGTATTACCCCCGAAAATTCCACACCCAATATTTTCTACCAATTGAAGGCCTGTATTCTTCATCGTTACCATAGCAACTAATGAAATTTCTGGAAATTTTTGTCTCCTCCTTGGCATAAGGAGCATGAAATCACACTGGAATTTTTTTGACGTTTTCAGTTTTCAAAAGAGTGAGTTAAAATCCCACTGCTGTTTTTTTTTATTTTTGCCCCTCAAGCATTTAGTGATTTATGTATAGTTGTTATTCTACCTTATATTACTTTCGAATTAACTTACGAATAATATTTAAAATTCAAAACCATCAAAGCATTATTCTGTTTTTTTTCTGGATTTTTTTTAGAAAATTCGTGTTTAGTGATAATTCTTCATACGATCCTCTCAGCCAATCGTCGCGTTACTAGAAAACATTCCAAATTGACCAATAGTATCAAAATTGCACTGATAATTTGTTAGTAGCAAATTACAGAGATAATTTCTTCACGTTGTTTGATTGATTCTTTGTTTAAATGAATGCATAAGAAAGTAAGACTCGTATTTGTTGCTATTAAGAAATCTCACGAGTGGACGAAGTCCACGAGTTTTTTTTATTTAGGACTAGTTAGGACTAGTATTCAATATTGTTTCTTGATAAATTTTCTCGCATATTTTATACTGTTTCTAGCAGAAAAAATAATTACGTGATATTTGCTCAGACCACCCTCTCCCCCACGTGAGATTTATTGAGGTTACGCTAGACCCCCTCCCGCCTCCTAAACGCCTCTCGTAATTAGTGAATGCCCCCGAAGATGTGGATTTGGCAGAGGGGTGGAATCCTGAGGAAATTGCAATACTTTTTATATTATATAGGGGTGGGAAAATATCGCACGTCCTAATTTATTACATTTTTTTTAGTATCGAACTCTGGTGGGTGCAACGGTGCAAGTAAAATGTGCAAAAGAGTGATACGTGATTTAGGTGTAAGTGATACCGAAAATACTGGCAAATGCGGATAGTGACTTTATTAGGACTGGCGATAGCGCGGGGATTTCTGCAAATATAATAAACAGGGAGATCAAACAGCAAAGTTTTTACTTTGTGTGCAAAAAAAAAATTGATATAAAATTCCATAACATTTTCCATCATATTTTTCTGAATATTGAGTGGATTTTGGCTCATTATTTTTCTATAGAGACTAAGACTCTTGGGAGAGAGTCTTGGTCTTGGTCTCGGTCTCGGAAGTCAAGTCTTGGTCTTGAGAGGATTTATTAAGTCTTGGTCTTGTATAAAGATTTTCTTGAATTTTCCAGAATCTTATTCGAGAACAGTCAATCTCATATTTTAGAAAGTTTCACGGAATTTCCTTGGTGGTCAACCTTTCGAGAATTTCAGTGTTATTTCAACTTCAGCTGCTCCAGTGAGAGAAGCGACCCTCATGATATTTCTCCCCAGCAATGTGTGACATATAGCCTGATGCGTCAAGATTACTTATCAGTTTTGGTATCTAGGAATCAGGATAACGACAATCATTTCTAAATTACTTTATTTTGCCGAAAGCAACATTTTAATGATAATTTTTTGTTATCACAACTAAATTCCCCATTTATCGTTTGCGTGATTTTGTCGAAAACGACTGCAGATAAGTGTAAGAAAAAAACTGCAGATATGTGTAACATTTGTTTTACAGATGAGTGTACATTTTATTTGAATGGAGCTTTGAATAGGCATAATTGCCGTTACTGGGATGACAGTAACCCATATTTTTTCCGTGAGGTTCATTCCCAGGCCCCTCAAAAAATAAACGTCTGGTGTGGCATATTAGGAAGTCATATCATTGGACCACTTTTCATTTCTGGAAATTTAAATGGTGAAATCTACCTAAACATGCTTGAAGACGCAATTGATCCTTTCCAGCAAGATGGAGCACCTCCGCACTATTTTGTTCCTGTACGAGAATTTTTAGATAACCGGTTCCCCGGACAGTGGATTGGCAGGAGAGGCCCAATGGAATGGCCTGCCAGGTCACCTGATTTATCGCCTTTGGACTTTTTTCTATGGGGACACTTGAAAAATAAATGTTTTGCTACGAAGCCCGAGTCTATAGAAGATATTCGCCAACGGATTACAGCAGAGTGCCGAAGCATAACATCTGATATGCTACAAAATGTTAGACATAGATTTGAACAAAGTCTGTATTATTGTATGGAAGCAAATGGGTCACAATTTGAACACTTGTTGAAGTAACATTTCAATAAATCAATTTAACAGCTTGTTTTTTTTTACAAAGCACTATTACAAGTAACAAATATTGAAACGTACTAAGTACTACTTGTACATGTTTTAATTCCTAGTAACCAAAACTTATTGGTATTTTTCATTAATACCAACATTATCGGGTTCATGTTCTTAAAGCCGTTTTCGCATTTACTGCTTCAGTAAATTTTAACAAATAGGGTATCATTGGGAAGATAATTTTGTGCCCGTTCAAATGATATATCAGTCGACCCCACGTTCCATTTAAAATTTTAGGGTTGTGACACCCCATCGCTGAGGGGTTGAAGGCACAAGTTGCAAAATATATCTGAAATGTGTCCCCCTCAAAAACAAACTCCACGTGTCCGAGAATTTTTGCTTGCTATTCCACAAAAAGGATAAAAGCTAGGTGCATACTTTTCGTTGGACCACTCTGTATAGATGATATAATCAATTCCAACTGTACCCCTCTTTCAATGACGTTTATGATTTCTTATCTAAAATCGTATCTTGATATTTTTCTCGAAACCTACACTTGAGGTGAGTAGAAGAAGAATGATCACATTTGAGATTGTTTCCTGACATATGTGTTGGGTTCTACAGTATTCCACTTATATTCCAGTTTCTATAATATTTTATTCGCACCTTTTAACGATTCAATTATTCACATGTTGCACGGCTTTGACAATAAAATGGTAAACATTCGAAGAATGCCTTTCAATAATCCACTTGCTCTTGATCAATATTGATAAGAATTGAAGTAAGCTTTAACTACCAAGTCATCCATCGTATAAGGATGAGGCGCCAGTTTTATTATGCATTACTTGCGGAATGCGAAGCATCATGGAATTGGAGTGACAAGTTGTCGATCGCGAATATTAAACTAGAAGTCGGTTCCGTAATTTTCAGAAAAAATAGATTAATTCCCAAGAAACGAGGAATACCTAGCACAGCCAACCTTATGGTGTGGCATTACCATTCCATTAAAATTCAACCAGCGCATAGTCACAGTACTATGAATCTGTTATTTTATGCCATATTATCATCAGGTTGTTTCATTTATGTACATGCCTCGGTGATATTTTTTCTCTTTGATATTTATTGCGTGGATGCAGAGCCGGTTTCGAGGATTATTTTGTGGGTAGCAGAACGATTAGGATTTTCATTGATTTTTGTGCTGCAGTTTGAAATCAATCAGAAAATAATAGTTCAAAAAACTAAAGAACACGTTTTACTTCCAACATGGACCAAAAAGTAAAAATTAATTGTCAATATAATTTCTCAAATTAAAAAAAAGCGTGGGTGCTTTCGATCAATATTCTCATGTTACTAATTTTAATTTAACAATACATCTCAAGAGAACTTTGTCAAGCACCCCGCGCTTTTTTTTTAGTCCATGTTAGAAGTGAAGCGAGTTCTTTAGTTTTTTGAACTACTATTTAATTTTTCACTAAAAAATCGAAATCTCCGACCTTGAAAGTGTGATGTATGTATATCCAGATCATACAGTAGTAGCGGTCGTCAGACGTTGACAGAATATGTTACCTAATGTCAGATACTTGGTCTGTAATATTATTCAATATACTCAAAGTTCTCAGCTAGTACCATATTGATTTAATCCCTGAGGGCGAGTTGTACAATATGAGTTCAACCACGGTTCAAGTGAACTGAGTTCAGTTGCTAGGGATTAGCCAATGAAATTTCTAGTTCCTCAGTAACTGAACTCGGTTCACTTAAACCGTGGTTGAATTCATCTTGTACAACTCGCCCTTAATGGAATAACTATCGTCTCCAGTATAGTATACTATCATCATAGCAAACAACGGATATTACAGAAAGTTCCCGTTTACCAATTTTGAATCGAATCTGACCATAGTCACAAACTCGTCCATTATATTGGGCCGCCATCTTGAATTCATGAATTTTAATAAAACATTTATAATCTCTGATACCGAAAACCCTCACACTAATTTTGAATCGAATCGGACTATAATGACGAATCTCGTCCGCCATCTTTAATTCATGATTTTGGCAAAAAAAATCATAATCTCTGTCCTCGAAAGCCCTTACATACCAAATTTGAATCGAATCGGACTATTATCACAAATCTTATCTGCCATCTTGAAGTCACCATTTCGTTTTTTTCAAAAATGTCATATTGCATTATCACTTATAATTGCACAAGCGGTTTGTATTTTACCGGGTTTTTAGGTTGACAGTTATTCGAGTCAAATTGCTAAAGGAAACAGTTTAGAATTTGAACAACACAAATTTACCCGATATCAATACAAACCTCGAGTGCAAATCGGCAGGACAATTTAATGAATAAGAAATTCAGAAACATGTCAATGTCAAACTATTTATTTTGGCAACCAACACCGCGATAATTGATAAACAAATGAATAAGTGAAAAAACCACTAGTGCATTTGTCTCTGAAAAATTTAAAGCTAACATTTGCCGCTGTCAAAGTGACAATTGCACTGTGGCATATGCAATTTTTTATACATGAATTAAATTGTGACCAGAATAAGGAACACATGCCATATTTCAAATCATTCGGACTTCTGGAAGTGGGTAAAAATCTCGTTCAAAGATTCCGATACATTCAGAGATACATACAAGTGGAGCTAATGAAAGCTTGTTAATAAAAATACTCATTTCCTTGTTTCTTATCAAAGCAAGCGTGCAGTTATTTTCCGTTCATTGTCGTGACTTTGAAGGCACTGCAGTGAAAAAAGTCTCATTGTGGTTTCCCTGCTAATTATACAGTATTGAAAAGTTTTCATCTGGGTATGATGGGTCCATGAGAGCGTAAAGAAAAGCTTGCTAAATGTTGAGAGAGCATTTCAATTTCTCCTCAACTCACTCGAGGAAGGGATATCGACTTGCGCTGTGTGCGGTGTGTCGCATTGCCATGTGGTCCGTTAATGCGTCGGGTGGGGTAACAGGAGAGGCGCACAGTAGTGCGTCTCTCTTGTTTATGTGGTATTATCATATCATTGCGTTTCTTGTTGCCACACAGAAGGCTTCTTTCTTGAAAAACATGAAGTTACTGCGTCTCCGTTCTTGGCTGAAATTTCGACTTTTAAAAATGGAACAACCCAAGAGAAATACATTTCGTTTCCTCATCAGCACTACACCAAGATGTTCGGAAATAATTTTAATGAAATAAGTATAAGGTTATCATTGATACTGAGTCAGACCCTACGGAGCAATCCAGAGGACAAGGATGAGCATTCGGAAGAGTCGGGTAATTATGAAATGCAAAAGATTAGGGACAGGCGAGAAACTCTATGAAAATAAGATACAAAGACCACTAAATATCGAAACGAACGGAATCCACACTTCATTATCGACTTTATTTTGACGAACTGTGCTTAATAACGATGTCGATAGTCGTTGCCGCACGATGTTTCACCCTTATACTCCCATATACACCTACAACGTAGGCTTATTGTGGCAAATATTCATCAGAAAACAACTACTCCCCTGGATGACACCACGGAGTGTATTGAATTATAACTAACAGATACATTCACAATGTTTCTCATTGCCCCCTGTTACTAAATAGCTTGATTTTGTTTCGTGGGTTTGCCTCTCATCAGTACAGGGTAGGTCATTACAGACAGCGTTGAAGCGATCTGTTCTCTGTCCTCGTTCAGAAAGACAGTGATGTGGTGATTGGAACGGGGAATAGATGCTTTATAATAATAAAAGATTTTATTGACCATACCACAAGTGATACAGTCAGACCTTGCTCTTCCATTATAGCAGTTTGTTATGATATACCCTATATCAATGAGAGGCAAAAGCTCGAAGCTAGTCTGCAGGTGATTCATCTGTCCGAATCAACTCAAAGTTCTCCTATTTGGTAACAGGGAGCACTTATTTACGTATTTTTAGTACTCTTAGGATCTTGCTCGACTATGAAATGATACGTGATTTTTTTCGTTTTATTAGATACACTTTTATTAACTTCAACTCGTTTAGCTTCTGATGGCGCTGACCTTGCACTTTTTCATCCACGATATATTCTGTGCCGCTGTTTTGAAAATGTTCCAATTCCATTACGGACAAATCACTTGAATCAGACATAAACAATGATTCTATAGCTGCCACTGTTTATCCTTCATCAGTGCTGCTCTACCATTTAACAGTACGTCGTCATCGAGCAATCGGGGGCCTGCGTGCTGTAACCTCAGTGAACCCCCTAGTTTATCACTTCAGTGTGTATTTCACGGATCGCTATCAAGTAATATCAAGTAGTTTTGATATTACTAAAGTAGTTCACACCGTAAATCGAGTCAAGTCAAATATCAAATTTTCAAAAGCTTGAGTTTTGAAGTCAAGTCAAGTATTCAAGAAAAAAATCAAGCTACTTGGCTTGATGAATCCCTGGGTATAAGTAAAGGGGTAATATAGTGTTAATTTATTTTTAGGAGAAAAGAACACATTTTCTGTTGAGAAAAAAAATCCGGTTTCTTTGGAGCATTGCTCCAGGATCGAGAGTGCTTACTAGGACAACGATATCAAAGTGTCCATGTTCTTGTTTGATGACCATTATAACTGAAGCCGGTCCTGAAAACACTAGATAAACAGCATCTGTTGGCACTTGATAAAAGTCGAAGTCGTAGAAATGATGGTAAGGCACGTGTCGGACGAGTTCCCATCATACCATTACTAGACGGTGACCATTACGGGGAGCAACATTAAGTCCTGATTGATTTTCATGTCACAGATGCCACTTCAGTCAAATCGGAAAAAAAAAACAGATTAACTCGTGCATACTATGGTGTAGCAGACACTACCTTGTCAGAAAACCATATTTATGCGTCGGATGTTCGATTCTGACGTTAGCAAACCATTGGCTTGCAAAAAAGGAAAAAAGTGTTCATTCATGAACTTATGGAAAATAAGAAGATAGTTGGCCTATTGCTAACAAATAACCACTGAGTTACTTTCTAAAAGCATCCTTGATTGTGGAAATCCAATGACAAATAATGAATTTCATATCCAATATATTTCACTGAGAAGTATATTACAGCAACAACTGCTGTAGCCAACAACCACTCAGGTACATCTGTCATATACTCGCATAACGGTTCTACTACAATGAAGAGATATTGCAATAGCGTCAGGTAGTATTTATGGTGACTTTATTTCAATTCATAATTCTGTGATTATCTGTGATTGAAGGGTATTTTTCAAAAATTACAAAGAAACCAATTGAATTGAAATTTTTAAGATTCCTGAAATTGATTGACGATACCAAAGAAAAATCTGTCAAAGCCATCTAGATGTTTTGTTTGAGATACATTTATGTGATGATTGAGTTCGAGGGGTCAGTCTCGATGATACCGCTAATGGTGGAACGATTGATGATAGTCCATAAAAGCATCGTTCATGAGAATATCTTTGAACAGAAACAGATAACCAACCTTTCTGCAGAGTTCCGGAGAAGTGAACTTGAGAGTGGAGCATCACCGATGGGACAAATGGCCCATTTTTTTATCCAAAAGTTAAGTTTCAGTCTGTGTCAGGTTTTTGAGAGCACTTTTGACAATGGACCTCATATGACTTTTTCATGGAAGGGTACTGTTGATGGCAATACCGAGCATGGAAATGAAATATTTCGTTGGTATCGATACTACCGACATAATTACACTGGCCACTGTGAAATCGAATTTTTTGACAAATTGAATGCTTGGGATTTGTTCGTTGTCCATATTTGAATTGTTGGATTGTTATCGTCATTGTTATTGGTAATGAACAGAACCCTAAAATGTATTTGGTCTAGGAAATTCGAAGGGTTTTCTTCACCTCCGCAAAAAAGGTTAGTTCGTTCTGGTTAAAACACAAAAAAATTATGTATTTCATTATATCAGTTCCAAATGCCCACGTGGGTGTAGTTCTTTCTGGTTGAACACAGGAAAATATACTTCGGCAAGTATCTCACTATTGGGGTAGGGTGGGGCCACTCTTTCTATCATTATTCGAAAAATTAAGAAAAGGGTTGTAAATGCATAGGGGCATCCAATATACGGACGAAACTGCGTTTTATTAGAGTCCTGCTTGACTAAGTTTGTTAAAAACCATTTTCCAGCTCTTATTTGCTCAGATGATCAGCTGGGTAGGATGAAGTTTCCCTATCATTCTATTTGTAATACTTTCCTTGAACTCGAATATTATGGTTATTTCCTCTTTTCTCCCAAGTCCTGACTGAGAAGATCGACAACTGGTTTATTTTCAGGTAGGTATTTGTCGATCATATCAATCAAACTTTTTAGAGCACCTTTACTTAGTATGTTTGTGTTTCAATAATCACTTTTTCAAACATATCCTGTTCAATCAAATGCAGGATCAAATCGATCCATTCCCAGTTGAATTAATTATCATGATACGAATATATTCCTAATGAGATTTCCAATCCACTTTCACCAAAAAAATGCAGTAATGACTGAACAAATTGGTCTACGGTTTCCATAAAATTCCGAAAAGATTGAAATAACAAGGCCAGTGACATAAAGAAACACAACCGTACCATACAGCATTCTACGGCGACATAATTTAAAAATATTTTCCAATTGTCCCCTACGACTCGTAGGTGGTCTATCGTTGACAACTAAAACGCAATCAATTATAGCCGAAGAAAGAAACTACATCGTATTTCTTGGGAACACAGTTACGCATTTGTCCAGCTTGCATCTGGTATGTTAATTGTAATTAAAAATGCCCCGTCCCTGCAATAAACTATTACTAATATTTTCCGTGTACACAATAACAACAGTAGTTTCATCTTTACTGACAACCCCATGCCGGGACCAGTTTCGTTGCCTAGAAACAGGTGTCTCATAGGAACCTGTAAGTCATTTCGCTGGCTAATTGTCACTATTCATGGACGTCGAGGACTCGTTCCTTCGTATTTATTCGTGTGACCGTAGCCTATGACTCAGTGACAATCCAGTCGACTGACTAATTATTATTATTTATAGATTGTATTCTCGATTTTATTTATATGTCTGTCGATAAACAGATCCCTACTGTGAATTTAACGTGAGGCTGTGAGTAATGGACCTTGTAACTATCGAGAAGAAAATATTGTGGTTTTTACATAAACGACAAAACGGCGCGGCGCAGAGGCTAGGTACAAAAGTAAGTTCGAGTCAGAATTAAGGGTCTGCATCCCTGAAAAAAAGGGGGACGGAAACGATTTCTTTCTTCTGATTGATGAAGGAATGTATGCGTGTATACAGATAAAAATAACAAAAAAAATATTTTGAAAGTATTAACTGAATGAAAAGGATATTTCTTCCCATTTTTGTGCATTTTTGATCAGTGCCACCATCAAAATGAACGAATATTTTTATGATGTTTCCTTGTATTATTGAAGTCTATCAATTACTTGATGGAATTACGGTCTCGTTTTCCTTTTACACAATTCGGTTTATTTGTGAATAATTTTACAAAAAAGTGTTGTTTTTGCGAAATGAATTTCCTTGCATTATTCCATTCGAATTGGGAAATAGCCAATTTTATAACCGTCAAGCTATAAAGGAATGTTTCAGCCGTCGACTAGTGAAAATTAATTATTAATTACAATTCTTGAATCCAAAATAGAACTGAATTTCTTTACGCACCTCACGTTGCTCTTCCAATACGGCTGATAACGTGAAACGTGGTGAGAGGGATCATACAAGTTCTGGCACAGGGTCGGATTTCGGATCACTTAAAATATTCGCTGCGCCTAGACATTTTTGTTGTGCTATTAACTATCGGTTATGATATTAAATGAAAGTACATTCCATTTCATTTAACTTACTCGAAATTTTGAATCGAAAAATCTGAAAAAATATTACAATGCATCAAAACCTTCAAAAAATAATATACGATAAAGACTTTATACACCAGCACTGTATATTTATGCTGCATGCATGTCATTAGCTTTTATCCAGTATTCTAGATGAGACCATCGGTATAACTTTTCTAATTCTCATTCAAAACATCATCGAAATAGTTTCCGCCCGTTAATCAATTATACCTACTATTTTTAACGCTTCATATTCTATAGATTTTCAGTTTTTTTTATTTTACTTTCAATTTTCGATTCATTCTGTGATTGGACCGCAATATTTAATCTCAAATGCTCGTACCAATTTTCAGATTACCACGAAAGCGAATAGGAAAAACAATCACCGAAATACTTAATTCGGTCCTGTACCGCGCGAAAGTTGACAAGCTGGAAATGGCAGTTCGAACATGAACTGCCATCTAGCGATATAAGTTTCTTATACTAAGGGCTAAAGACCGTTAAACAGGGGCCGAGAAATATTTGCAACTGAAATTCAAGTTGTCATTTCATAAATCGTGACAATTTTGGTATTGAATCTCATATACCTGTTGAATAATAAAACAATAGTTAAAAAAAAACTAAAGAACACGCTTTACTTCCAACATGGACTATAAAGTAAAGAATAATTGACAATTCAATAACACAAATGTGGGTGCTTTCGATCTATATTCTCATATTCTTTAGTTCAATTAATTCAACAATACTGAGAGAGAACTTTGTCAAGGACCTCACTCTTTTTTTTACATTTGAGTCATTGAATTGTCTATTATTTTGTACTTTTTAGTCCATGTTAGAAGAACACGCTTTTTCTTCAGTTTAGATATCTCCGACCCCGAAAACCATACCAATTTAGAATGAAATTTGACCATAATCACAAAACTCGTCCACCATCTTGGTCCGCCATCTTGAATTCATAAATTTTGACAAAAAATTCATAACCTCTGAACCCGAAAACCCTCACACATAAATTTTATATCGAATCAGACCATAATGACAAATCTCGTCCGCCATTTTGTAGCCGCCATTTTGAATTTATTAATTTTGATGAAAAAATTATAATCTCTGACCCCAAAAACTCTTACATACCAATATTGATTCGAATCGGACCATTATCACAAATCTCGTCCGCCATCTTGAAGCCATCATGTTTTTTCTTCTATACCAATGTCATATTGCATTGTCATCGGAATTATGAACACATGCCAAATTTCAAATCATTGAAATGTCGAGTCTATAAGTCCATATCAGCGAACGGACTACTCTTACTTATTCTCCCCATACAAATTATTTTAGTGCCGCATTTTCTTAAAAATTCGCGATGTAGGAAAAAATCTGGATCAGTTCAAGCTGAAGGAAGATTCAGTAAGAAATGTTATAACAAAATGATATGGGAAATATATAGATAGAAGAATCCGTGAGACCCAAAGAAGACAGCCATTATGATATTTCAATGGAGGTGAGCTTTGACAAATCAGGTTAGCCTGCTCAGGTTAGGGTTGTGAGTCAATTGCGAGCATTTTCGGCAATTCAAATTTGGTGAACATTTAGTATATTTAGCCAACAAAAGTGTTTTTTAGGAACAAATAATATAAGAGACTAGCATGATGTGAATATTTGGTTGTCGCTCTAAGATTATGTATTTTTTTAAATTTTGGTGAGCATTTAGTATTTTTGGAAAACAAAAGTATTTTATTGTAAAAAAAATTATTATGTATGATATAGCTTTGCAGAAGACTTCGGATGAACTCCGAATCGTCAGCAATTTTCTGAAATCCAGACCACTTTTCGTTGTCCTTGTTCCAGATATTCCAGTCATCAGATTGAAGGAAATTATAGCTGTGTGTAATAACTAAACTTTAGATTTTTGTAAAGATTTGTTCTCGTCATATAAATAGCTACAAATATACTTCTCATTCTAACATTACTATAACTCAGTTACAGTTCAACCAAAACAAGTTGGCCACCGAGATGCGCAGAGTTAATTAAAACTTTTTAATTGATATTTGGGCACCTCAAAGATTACCCCTAATGATGGAAAATGATTTGATTAATATTGGGTGCAAGCGCCGTGGTGCGGTGCGTATGGGCTGTGGTGGTGTGTGGGTAAAGTATTTGCTTCCTGATCCAAGGTACGCGGGTTCGATTTCTAGCGCAGTCACAGTTCTCGTGCGTGGCATTGCACGTTGAAAGAAAAGGGCTACGTCTTTCCTAGCTTGCACAAGTCTCCCGAAGATTCCAGAGGGAAATAACAATTTTAACAAATTTCAACACAGAATAAAAATGCAATACCCATGACAGGTTTATGCTAATAAACAATTTCCAACGTGTAATTGTAGAAGAAATATTTCCATCATTTCCATCTTTTCCATTCTTGCTGTGTGAAATTACTTCTGAAGGGCCTTTTTCCCAATTCTTCCGATTTCCCTGATGAGCGTGGAGGAGCGAAATAGATTCTCGTCGACAAAAATGTTCCTTGCATCAATGAAACGAACGATTTTTCTAGAGATACTTTTGAATAACATTTTCCCTTTCTCATACATTTATATAAATTTTCAATGATAATTGAAAAAGTAACTATCTGAATGAAAATGTAAATTATCACCTTCAGAGTTTTTTTTCAGTTAGGGTCTTTTCACAAAATCTATCAGATGTGGTTCAATGTCCAGCGTGGCTTTAGCTTTAGGTTTAGGGGTTTTCCGATAAATATTACAAAAGTGTCACACTTCTTAATTTTATTAAATACCCAATTTCATTTTTGTTTGAAAATATGAACAAGATGCTCATAAAATCAGTTTGGAATCACGGCTGAAAGACAGACTATAGTCGCTATTTTCCATCGTTCAAAGTAACTTCCTGGGAAGTATTCATGTTGAAAAGGGGAACACACTCCATTAACACATTTTTCCGATTCCGAAGTCCGAATTTTATTATTTTCCGACTTCGAAGTCGGGATTATATTATTTTCCGATTTTGAAGTCGGACTTTTAATTTTTCCGACTTCGAAGTCGGAATTTTATTATATTCTGGCTTCGAAGTCAGAAATTAGTGAAAAAAATATTTAAAAAATTATATGGTCCTTCTACGCCTTTGTAGAATGGTATTTGGCAAAGCTGAAGATTCAATTAACTTTCTCTCTCATGACAATGCTGAAACATTTTCCTAAACTAAATGGAGATATTCAACAGCATATTGACCTTCACTCTCGGAGTTTATCAAGATTGTATTATGACTCTGTTTTTCGAGATGTCTCAAAAGCTGAATTAAACCAAGAACATAAATGAACAGAAATATGATAATACAAACGGTACTTCTGAGGAATATAGGGTTATAAATTATAGCTAATAACAATAAAAATAATAAAGAATAGCTTTATTTCTAGTTTAAAATTAATCTAATGGGATCGTTTCATGTTTTTTATACTGTATATAAAATCTCCGATTTCTCTTAATAGACTGAGAGATGATGACAGATTTTGTTGACGATTTTCTCGTTCATGCCTTTGAGAGGACTTGAAGATATAACAGTGCTGATGAAAAT
Organism: Chrysolina haemoptera; assembly: GCA_958298965.1. Taxonomy (NCBI): domain Eukaryota; kingdom Metazoa; phylum Arthropoda; class Insecta; order Coleoptera; family Chrysomelidae; genus Chrysolina; species Chrysolina haemoptera. The sequence goes on along the minus strand of OY282586.1, from coordinate 47,292,699 downwards.
TATGGAAATTTTGGTTGGTTCCCGCGTGGCTTTCATGTGTAAAACTCAATTTTCATTTTTTTAAAAATCCTAACCACACTCCGGGATTCACTTACCTCATGCCAATTTTTTCATGAACATTTCATGATGAAAACTTTCATATCTTCAATTGGCAGCATCGAGAAAATCACCAAAAATTTCTATTTTTTGTCACAAATTCATCCTTTCAACCCTTTGGCCACTTGCAAAATATGAAAGTTTTCATCGTGAAATGTTCATAGAAAAAATGGCACAAGTTGAGTGAATCCCGAAGTGAGGTAAGGATTTTTTGAAAAATGAAAATTGAATTTTCCATATGAAAGCCACGCGGGGACCGCTCAAAATTTTTACTATTTTCATCAGCATTTTTATATCTTTCAGTCCTCTCAAAGGCATAAACTAGAAAATCGTCACCTAATATCTGTCATCATCTCCCGGTCTATAAATCATGTACGAGTGATTAATCAGTATTAATACTCGCAGTGATAAAAAAGCAATCCGATTCCGATGGAATTCTGAAAAAAAATTATACGACGTCATTTATACAGTGTGGTGGGCCATCACGTTTGGAGCATATGAAAAAAAATCATTATTAGAGTTACAAAAAATAAATACGTTATCGTACTTATTGTAAGTCTGATGATACAATTTTTTCCCATATGCTGCAAACGTTATGTATACTAATTCTGCGATTTATGGTGGATGAAAGCACTTTGATCTTCTGATGAAGCATTGGTTTCCTCACAAATTGTTTTCACTGAGATATTCTGTAATCCGTTCGAAAACCAGCTTATATATCCCCAGCAATAATTAGTGGCAAACAACAAGTTTTTACTTTAACGTGATTATAGACACATCTAGGAAAACGGATGAAAAATGCTCACTTCACTTCCATAACTGAAGAAAATTGCCCAGAACCGAGTAAGTACCTACAAGAGGAATACACCCAACAATGTTATACCTAAAAGAAAACTTTTAATTAAGCACCATTGCAAATTGCTATAATAAATCGGCAAAAGTGGACATTAAATTCGCATATGGTTAGATGACCCATACCATGATGGTCCTATTACCTTAACATCCATTAATAAACAATATATATTCAACTTATGAACGGCAGTACTGCCCAGGTTCATTAGCACTTGCTAATGCTGGCCATTTTTAGATGAAGTAGGAATGCCGTCAGCACATCTTGGTTTACACCATGGGTGACCGATGTTTTTACGAGAAAAATCTATTATTTATTGCAGAATTATGCGTTACTGACCTCCGTATACGTTAAATTGTTCGGTAGCTCATTAAAATATACTGTGATTTGGCGTATCTGCAGAGAAAGCAAATGAAACCAAATGATTGTTGGATTTGCTAATTGGAAAATGGGAACTGAATGAGAAGTATTTTCTTTTATATGGTGATTCGAAGAAATCTTGAAAACTTGAAGCTATCATTTGATGAGGATGCAACATAAAAAGAGAGAATTCGAAGTATTAACGATGAGGAAAGACCGTATGAACATTTTTAGTTCTAGCTCTAAACTAACAGGAGATAGTTGAGTCAAAGTGGTCAAACGTAGCTATTTGCATACGAGAACATATTCAGATTCAATTATTCTCACAGACTCCAAACATATCACTAAATCAATGCAAACATTAATGAAAAAGTTCAATTGCATTCAAAATTATCCTTATTTAGTAAAGTCAGGTCAGAGCAAACTTATATGAACTCCCTACCTAGATCTCGATGCTGCTAACACGGAAAGATATGATTAGAGTGTCCATCGGCAAAAAATTTACTGATAGATACCCTCTCCAAACTTTCTGTATAGATTCTTTGGACCAAGTCTGCCACCGTTTTCCTCTGTGACTTTTTTGGTTTTGGGGGCGTTAAAAAAAAAAATTGTGATCAGTTACATAGCTCTGTTGAGGATCTGAATATAAAATATTGTGAAAGTATTTTACAAAACATTTTGTTTTTATTACTGTGATAAATAATCACTTCAAAACTATGAAAATAATGTATTTTGCACTGGCAGTATACAATAATAACAATACTTCGTCCACCAAAAGCGTAATGCCCCTGGATCTGAATATCGTTTCCAAGATGCTTCTGATGATTCTTCAGTCCAGCCCATCAAGCCCACAGGACAATTTTGGGATTCCAGGTCTGCGAGATTTTGGTCCAGCATGATATGCCTCAATCTGGTGAGGCTCTCCCAGACGTCGTCATAGGACGGTTTATCTCGAGATTGCTTCTTGGTTATCAGGTGGAAGATGTTTCCCTGGTCCTTTTTCAACTGTAACACATTTTCTGGAGTTGACCGAACTTCTTCGAGAACACCACAGTATGCCTCTGGACATTCGAAGAACTTCTGCCACGCAGTGAGCTAGCCCATAGTCAGAGGTGCCTTGAAAAGGTCTTGTGACTCCTCTCGAGTTATCCCATGTGAAACTTTCTGCCCATTTGATTATGAGGCCATGAACTGTTGAAAAGTTATTTCACCCTCTGGTGGACTGAGGATGCGAACTTGATCGTGATATCCGGCATACGAAGCCAACGTATTGAAATGGACGACTCTAGGTTTTCTTCGGAGTGGCTTTTGAATACAGTAGACGGGGACATTCAATATTTTAATGATCTTGTATGTGCCTTTCCACGAACTCTGCAATTTCGGTAAGAAGTCATGGCGACGCTTGGGGTTGTACAGCCAGACCAAACATCAAGTCACAAGTGAGGTCCTCTTGTCCCATAATAATACTGCCAGGGTTTTGGCCGGTTGGCTCGTGTACTGCCGAACGATAAGCTATCAGGAAGAGATGAAAGAACTGCTGATAGTATTTTTGATGGGCAGAGAATATCTTGGACAAGTGGCGGTTTCTTGTCCTAGTCATTCGCTGTACCATTCCGTCAGACTGTGGATGTAGAGCTGTAGTTCTGTTTTTTCGAATATTCAACATTTTGCACATTTTCTGAAACTAAGTTGGATTCGGAGTTTCTGCCTGTGTCCGAATGCAGCTCGAATAGGATACCGAATCGACATATTACCCGCTCCTTATCCACGGCATCGGCAACGGTAAAGGCTTCCTGATTGGGTAGGGCGTATAGGCTTCTTCCCATTCCCACGAGGGTGTAGTCGTTCCGATGGTCAGATTCGAGAAACAAACCAGCGATATATATTACAATCCATTCAAATGGGCTGCCTACGTTATACTGACGCATCGGGGCCTTAGGTCGGGTTTGAGGCCCATTGCTGGCAGCGCACACGTTACACTTTATGCACCAGTCCTTGACATCGGCACGGCAATTGGCCTTAAAGAACCGTTGTCTCACTTTCTGCAGAGTCTCCGTCACTCCCAGATGTCCTCCGGGGACTCCATCATGAACCTCTTGCAGTATTTATTTCCAGTCGCCTGGACTTGGGCACCACTGTCTGGCGTCTTTCCTCTCTACCATTTTCGGAATCCAACACTCGTTTCAATACCCCATTTTCCAACATAAGGGAATTCCATTGGGCCCAGTATGATTTTACCGCTGGAGAATTGCATGCGATTTCCTGCCATGACGGTCTTCGGTTGCCTTTTTCCAGCCGATGACCAGACGAAGGTCTGGATCTCTCTCTTGATCTCTCTGAATTTTGTCATTTTTCCAGTCGTAGTCAATCATCGTAGTCCTACGAACGGCTGCGTCCTTCTCTTCGGCTCGAAGACAGTGTAAGCAATCGTCTGGGCATGGAATGCGTGATAATCCATCGGCGTTCTTGTGACTGCTTCCTGCTCTAGGTTCAATGTCGAAATCAAATTTTTCAAGATGTGAAATTCATTTGAGGGCTACATGGCTCAGTTTCAGTCCAGAGTTCCTCATGCGAAGGAATACCTCCTCTAGATTTCTCACGTAATCTTCGAACGATCTGCCAACTACGTTTATGTCGTTGAGGAATACGAGGCACGTTTTCCATGAGGGTCGTTTCAACACGGTCTCCATCAGTCTCTCAGAGGTGGCTGGAGCGTTACAAAGGCCGAATGGCATGACTGTAAACTGCCACAATCCTGAGCCAATAGTGAAGGCTGTTTTTAATCTAACTTTTGGGACTAGTTCGACCTGCCAATATCCGCTCTTCAAATCCAGAGTCCAGAAAACTAATGAGCCAGCTAAGGTGTCTAGGGTATCGTCCATTCTTCTGCCAACAGGACACGAACATTTTTTCACTTCTTCCACGAAGCACCAGCTCTCTTTTCCGTTCACACACAGGACGCCATCCATTCCGTTGATTGCGTCGTCCTCGATATCATCTACCAACGCTGATATTCAAGTTTATTGCTGCCCAGATCAGCTAAATCAGTAGTTCACCATACACAGTGGCTGGCTCCCCTGTTGCTGTGCGTAACTTCCGAGTCGACACGGTTCAATTCTTGCCGATGTTTTGGCAAATGTAGGTCCAAAATTAGTCCTAGTCACACCGGTATGGTGAGAAGCTTGTTGTTGATGAAACTGTCTACGAAGGCTGCTTTGTTCTGTCGTTGGAGTATAGCGACGTAATCGTTGTTACCAGGGCTTGCTGAGTAAAGGCCGACGATTGTCCCTCTTCAACAACCTCCGTTGATTTCGAATACTTGTGCGTTGAACATTGGTTACACACGTGTCCAAGGTTCTTACCAGTCTCTTCTCGGGCAACACTTTTTTCATCACTTTCCTTTTGGCAGCTTCTAGTAGTAGGCTCTTGTAGATTTTCATCCATCATCCGGACCATACTATTGCAAGATTGTTTCTCTGCTTCAAATTTCAAATCGCGTGCCAGTGCATCCACGAGATGTGTTGGACGAGCTAGTGTTCCTAGGTTCCTAGTCACGAAGTCCAGCTAAGAATGCCTGAACTGCTAGTAACTCCATAACTTTTTCCGGTGTTGCTGGATATGCAAGAGGAACCAAGCGTGCAATGTCTGCTTCAAATTCGAGCTGTGAGTAGTATACATATTTTAGATGGTCTGTCCATACCGTCATTCTAGTTGTTTAATCAGCTGCTCGTGGTCCTCTTGGTCTTGGGCCATAAGGGTTTGTAAAATATTTGTTGCTTCTCCAAGCAACTTTGAAATTCAAAATGCACAATACTGTTTAGGAGTTTTTTTAAATAGCTGTTGTAGAATATAAATTCAATATACTTCCTAATCTGTGAGACTTTTACAAACTTCATTCAATTAATGTCCACTACTGCTTCCTCGTTCTCTAGCTTATCCCTTCCTTCCTAACTGATCGGTAGCTAAATGGAACTGGTTACTGGTTTTGAAGCGCAGAAGAATGCTTTGGTCTTACACCTATGCCTCGGCCTTAGTGAATTCTAGTATAGCGTGGGTTGTGCCCTCTGTTGTCGAGAGGTCGCGCACTGACTGAACATGGGAGCGCTGACGGTATGATTCAGTGCCGCAGCCAGAGGAGGGGAGGCTTTGGGGCTGCAGCCCCACAAGCCACCAAATTACTACCGTTAATCATAACAGTCGGCTGACGAAAAAAAGCTCTGGTAACTCATATATTAATTGTATGTTGAGCCCCCCAAACGAAAAACCTGGCGGAGCCACTGAATTAGGGTGCACTTATACAGGTACACAGGTACGAATCACGAAGTAGATATAAAGACTAGCTAGGTATTTCTTTTTCTCGTACCCACAGTGGTGGACACGAAAAAAGTTTTTCGGAGTTTGAAAGAATCCACAATCACAGATCACAGTACTACCTATTACAAGCAGTAAACTGAAAATGGCATTTCAGTTTATCACTTGATTTTTGTATAAGAGTATTACTCAGAACTAATATTTATTCAAAATTTTATTAGTTGTCTACAAAATTTCTGTTCTTGTAGTCGTGTTTGTTATTTATTACACATTTCGTGTTGTACGTTTCGAATGAGAAATGTGTAAAATTTATCCACAGTTATGTTTTATACATACTTATTTTGTATTAACGTTACAAACCTGGAGAAAATTCAAGACAAACCGATATTAAGTTTTTTAAACTGTTGAAGAAAAAATATCCACAAGGATTTCTTTCCGTCTATATTCTCAAAAATCGTACGTTTACCCGTCAATTCAGCTGAAGAAATAGAACTAGATTCTAGTTATAGTATTCAAAAAATTACTTATGATCGAACGATTCTCATAACCATTACAAGAAACATTTCCTCTTCAAACAAGTTTTGATAATAGTCCAACTACCCTCCATATCAGCACAGTTAAGTTCGTATTTATAATCTGACCTCCACATTAGCTACCCCAAATTCCTTTAAAAAGATTCGCATCAGTAAGCCATACATACAATTCGTACTATATCAGAGACGGACTTTGCTTTCATGCCGCCATATGGGCGATACCAGGTGTTCACCCTTTTGATATCAGTAATAAAGAAGTTTGTTTGGTTAATTGATTGACAAGCATGAAGTAGGAAACACTTCAATCTTTTCTATAATATAGAGAAAAATTGGGAAAATTGATTTTACAATTCTTCTCAAAAAACTTATCAATACCTCCACCACCGTGTTAGCTGTAACGTCATTGTGATTATTTCCAATGCAATAATAATTTCTTCTTGTCAGATATGGAAAATTTTAATTTTTGAGTGAATTACCACCACTTACCAATAATTAAATGGAGTACTAGTCTATTATGTAGAAACTTATCTGTGAAAGTCCAGAGGAATACAAGCCCATTTTTTATGTATATATGATTTGTGATTTTCGCCAACCTTGAATGTATAATGTAATGTAACTGTAAATGTCTCTCCGTCTTAGTACGAACTCTCGATCTACAATGTCTATGTTTCCACGTGAATCAACAACTACAGTTTTAATTCATTGCCGATCTCCGTGTTATCTAAGACATATTCGACGTATTTTTGTTAATCGATCGTTCAAAAGGCATTAATAGCTTGGATTGGATGTGATTTGTGCTCAAAAGAACATTGTGTTTGCGTATACGGAAAGTTCATTCGACACCAATATTATTCAGCAAATGTATTTTTTGATGTGATATGTTGTATTCTCCAAATATCCTTTTATTTGTAACCTACTATTGCATGCGAGTCATGCTAAAATTCATTTAGAATAATAGTACAGTCGGTGTTAACATTTTCTACACAAATAAAACCAAAAAAATCTAGCTATCTATTACTCCTTTTGTCAAAAAAGCATGTTTTCGCCTATAACTAACCAACCGTTGGAAAAATCGAGGAAGTATTCAATACAAAAAAAGCTTGATTAATTTCCTATAAAAAACAGTTTTCTTGTAATTTTTCCATTTAAGCAAGAATTTACGAGAAAATAGAAATCGAAATTTTGTTAAATTTTCTATTATGGATTTGCACGCGAATCTTTCCATTCCAACATTTTCGTGCACGGTCTATCGATAAAATTAATTTGCTCGAATAGTATATAGGTAAGATAAATAAGATGAAAAATCGAATCGGGTTTGGCAGCTGATAAAAAATATTTGCAATCATTGCCATTTGCAATAGTCATAGGTATATATGTATAACCATACCTCTTATATACAGTGTGTCCATAAAGTATATTTTCTTTTTTCTTTGAATTTTGGAAAATGGCATGGTGGGTCGAGTGATACGTCACTCGAAACGTCTTTCAATTCTCTACATAACTGCAGAACTTTAAACAAAAATATTTATCCAAAACAAAATGGCGGTATATAATATTAGAACTCTTATTGAGTAACCCCATCAACCCTGATAATTTTTGAACGTATTGGAATTTTGGTCTTAAATTTCATCTGGATGAATAATAGTTCATTAACTGCTTTTGCAACCAAAAAATTTCTATTTTTCAAAATGGCGTACCGAAGCCAAGATTTTTTGAAATCGCACTGGGGGGTCGAGTGATACCTCATTTGAATCGTCTTTCAATTTTCTGTACTATGCTAAAATTTCAGACGAAAATTTTCATCCATAACAAAATGGCGGTACATAACGCTAGAGCTTTGCAAAGAGGACTCTTTACCATTGTTCAGTTTGCTTTGTTATCTGTTTGCTGATAATAATAATTTCAGTACAGACTTTTTTAGAAGAAGTCAAATTTTTCTTGTTGTTTTGAACGATTTTTTGCAAAAATAACAAGATAATACTATGAAGACGTTTATTTCAAAATAGCACCTTATTCAATTAACAAATTATTTTGATTGTAGTTTTAGTACAAATGGACAAAATTTTGTTTCGTCCAACAAAACTTACAGTTGACACAAAAAAGAAATATCTTGGTTTAATAATAACAACAGATATCAACAAAAAAGTTTATTCATTTTCAATAATGTTTATTTCGTCACATGAATCCAGTTATTTTGACCACTGAACCACTTGCATATTAGAAACAAATTCCATATTTTGTTAATACAACAATTCCATTATCTTGCATGATCAAAGTTTTTATTTGAACAGAAACACATTGTTGTTTCAACCTCATGCTCTCTGTTGAATGTAAAAAGGAAAGCTCTGAATGATCTCTATACCGCAGAGTCCTTCATCTACCTCTCGCAAGGTGGCGCGGCCTAGAACCCGTTCCATCGCGAAGGACCAGAGTATAAGTATAGAAATAGGAACAAATGGCAATAGAGCCGTCTTCACTTTTCAGTGATCTACAATCTCCTTGTAAGAAATGAGTGTGAGAGTTTGTGAATAGACTTATTTGAGGAAACCGATACCATAATTATAACTGAAAATTGCGAAATGCCAATAAAACGATTTATTAGAAGAAAAGAATCAATGAAATGATGAAATTATATCGATACAAACAAGTTTTTTGTTGAATCCGCATAACAATTTGATCAATTCGACAATTTCAATATGCTATTGAAACTAAAAATTTTGTCGAATCGAAATACTACTGCATTGATCAACAACCACGTTCAATTACATTAAACAGATATTTTATCATCTTGAAAATATTTCTTGTCATCCAAATACTTCAAATAAATTTATAACTGAATTTTTTGTAACCAAATACACATTATATGTCTATTCAATTCTTAACTAAGTCATTCCAACAAATAAACTGAGTTTATAAAAGCAGATGTTGTATTTTTGTAACAAAATATGTTTTATTCTTTTAACCAATCGCTATGTTAGGGTTGACATAATAATTCTTTACGTTAACAAAATATTTAATTGGAAAATAACAAAAAAAATTGTTGTTATAAAAAAATATTTCGTCATGGATATATGACCCTCAAATTTTGTTAAATTCATGCAATTTTTGTTGATTCAAACATTTTTTTTTCTGCGTGAAAGGATCCTCATATATATAGTAGAGCTCTAATATTATGTACCGTCATTTTGTGTTTGTTGAAAATTTTTGTCTGAAATTCTGTTATCATGTTATCATTAGACTCCCAATGCTATTTGCGGACAAGATTTCAAAATGATGGTCCGACGCTATTTTGAAAATTTGGCATTATTTTTTGTCAAAAAATAGTTCATGAACTATGATTCAACAAAATAAAATTTCAAAGGAAAATTCAAATCCGTTCAAAAGTAAACTAGGGGGGTTAATCAATAAGAATATTATGTACTGTATATGTTCAGTTGAAATTTTGGTGTCACATAGAGAATTTAAACACGTTTCGAATGAGGTATTACTGGACCCACCATGCGATTTAAAAAAATAGGTGATTCAAAATAGGTATTTATTTTGGTGTCAAAAAGTATAGCGTATGAACAAGCATTTTACAAAAATCAGTTCAAAGAAAAATTCCGATCGTTCAAAAGTTAACAGGGGGTATTTATTTTATGGACACACTGTATAAGACTGTTCATAAATATTCATTAAAAATTTCTATCACATTGTGGATTGAATACTTTTCCCAATGTCTTCCACAAAAATCAAGAATTATGTCTACTTCATCAATTTATTTTTTAAATAATACAGTTAGATAAGTTTCAAGGGAGTATAACGACTATATTTCTTTTATAATAATAATAATAATAATATCGATTTTATTGACAATAACCATACATATTAATATTAGAAATATAATACAAGCATGAAGGTGGTGTCAAAAAGCAGAGTTCAAAATTCTGTTCGAAAACAGATTTTGTTCTTCCACTCAACCATGTATAACTTAACCTAGTCAATACAATTTATGAATACCATTTGTTTTAAAGAAAACAGCTACCTGAAGGGAAAAACATATCAAATTGAACAAATTTGAATTTTTATTTTTGTGAATCTTCATCTGATTGAGTTATTTTGATTCTATAATAATTGAGAGCAGAATATTGGCTCAATTTTTTTTACCATATATTCCTTTGACAGAACACTGTACGATTGTAGGGGACACTCTTTGGACAGTGTGCATGAAATCATGATGGACCATCATTATTCCGCCCAAAACCAAAGCCTACTTCGTCCCTGGCTCCCGCGATCCATTTCCATATCAATCGAAGGTTTTTATTCTAATCTCCTATTGAAGTCTCTCGCGCCGGCTTCTCACGTGCTGGCGTATCGCTATAAAGGATCTTCGGCCCTTGCGACTACGCATCTTGCGACTTGCTTTGTGTCACATGGGCGGCAAGGGAGTGCTCAATTGTTTCTCTTCCCCTCTGCATCATGCTCGCCCGCAGCGAGGTTCTTCCTTCCTAAAAGGACTTTTCACGTACAGGACTAGTTACTATAAGAAATGCGGTTCAAGCTGGCATCAGCTGTTATTGCTTGTCGTGAACTATCGGTGATGATAATAGTACTGACGAAATGAAACGAAATATTACTTTAATAAAAACACAAAAGCTTTTTTTTATAGGATGTATTTCGTTTTCCCACGACATATTTTTGTCTAATGCCAGTTCACTGTAAAAAATGGGGTAATATCACAATATACACGGAAAGAAATACCTGTGTAATTTTCCTTTCAACAGTGTAAAAAAATGTGTCAATAACGTATACAAGTGTCGAGAGTTAGTACACCTTGTTGTTTTATATTTTTACCAATGATTGTTTATTTTGGTTTGTGGTGAAAGGACACCGCACACTTTAATAGGGAAAGTGGCCCCCTGTCAAATCAGCTGAATTTTTGATATGTTGTAGTCGTAGTCATTCCAAACAAAAAGTCCAATGGGCACAACTTTTTCTTTAGGCTAGTTTTGGAGCTAGAGGCCCATGAAAACCTTCATTTGTTCTACATTGTTTTATAATACAAAACGTTATCCTTGATAATCATCAGTATTCTGATTAATCAAGATGTAAACATCCATCAATATGAGATACCTTTTCAAGTATTGTTCTTTGGAGTTGTTACATTTGGTCAATTATACAGTGTGTTCCAGCTACTTACAATTTCAAATTTTCAAAGTTCAGTAATTCGAAAATGGTCACAAATCGCCTTAGGGATCTAGAATCAAAAACTCTTTATGAATTTTATTCTACGTCGTTTTTTACATCACAAAGTTGAAAACTATACCGAGTGTTTTTTTTAAAAGAAAGCGATATAGTTAAATTCGAAAAGTTCCGTGTTGAAAAATATTTTTCGACAATCCTGTATAATTTGAAGGCATGAGAAAGAACAAGAAATATTAAAAATATGTCAATAATATACCCGTAGAAAAAATTCTTTCTGAATCTATCATTGTAAGTCAGGGCTTTTTACATTTGCGAATGGACTTATTTCGACTAAAAATTCGTAACATCCAACTGATTCAGAAACAAATAATAGTAGTAGAGAAGTAAATGAAGGTAACGCAGATGTTATAACTAATATTTCATTTTAATTTAATGCCTGCCACCATCCAACCCTATTTTTTTCGTATTGCCCTGTATATGAAGCAATAAATTCTTGTTCTGGATCCTGTGTCTGGTTAACTTTCGTTTTTATTTCGATATCACAACAGTATTCGGGAAATTGAACTTTGTTGCATTATGAAAATATTATAGTTTAGATTTGTTTTGAAAACGGTTCAATCATTTTCAAGAATGGGGTACTGGATAATATGAAAACATTGCATCCCTTCACTACAGAAAAAAAAAACAAAAATATTTCCATTGAGCAATGTTTTGATTCTTTGTGACTTCATGTCAATGTAAAGTTGAATATGGCGTATAATTTGCAGTGAGATTCAAATGTTATGAGTGTGAATACCATGGAGGACGAAGAAACCGATGAAATTAATAAACCCCAATCTCATGAACAAGATAAATGGCAGGATTTGAGAAACATTTTATCAGAATTTTACGAACGTATTGATATTCCAGGTCTATGGAGGATGAGAGTAAAATTTCGCCATCGAAATACTATTAAATAACAACTGTGAATCATTTTCTTTGATCGTATCGATATGTTCCAAAATGAAACACCCTGTAAACTATTATTAGGGTTAATTCGACGGTGCTTCATTAGGGTCAACGATACTAGGTTCGAAAGGTACGTTAAATGTAACATATACTTAATATATTGAGTTATAGCCCATCATTGTCTCCATATTATACTTATATGCTAAATGTGTGAACGGAGGCTTAGTTCACCCGCCAGGAGGAGTTGTCCATCATACTCCTTGAGCAACAATAAAATAATCGAATATAAATTAATTAGATCTATTTTTATAACGTCCTCATTGAGTTTCATCATCAACTCGAACTATTAGTTTGTTCATACCAGATGGAACACACTGTATAATTGACCATCTGTAATGACGCCAACGAAAAATACTTCTAATACTATCTTATATTCATGAATGTTTAGATCTTGATTACTCAGAATAGTGAAAATTATTCAGGGTAACTTTTTTTGTTGTTTAACATTAGAGAAAAGATTTGAATCAACGCCCTCTATCGTCAAAACTAGCCTATAGAAAAAGTTATGCCCATTGGACTTTTTGTTTGGAATGACTTGAACTACAACATATTAAAAATTCAGCCGATTCGACAGAGGGCCACTTTCCCTATAAAAGTTTGCGGTGTCCTTTTCCCCAGTTTTGTGACTTTTATACACAATATGTTTTGTCGGGACGGTGTAACGGGTGAGTTTGTTGTGATCAAATAACGGACACAGCAGTTAACAAATAACAATAACAATTTATTAACAACACTAACAATAATACGTAACAGTTAAACGTACAGCTTGATAAACTTGGAGAAAAATCTCGACTCGAGAACAGCGAGTCAGGAGACTGAAAAAACGGAGAACCTCGCGAACCGAAAAGTCTAAACTAACTATCTTCATCTTCCCACCATCCTCTTCAAATCTCCGTCTAGGTAGCAGGCAAACCCCCGTCTACGTCACGGGAAAATCCCAAATGTCCAAATTCCCCAGCTTACGGAATTATAATCCTATTTGAAATTTGATGTTCCTAGACACCATAAAAGCTTAGTCGTAAAACCCAGGATAATCCTATTACCAGAAATTTAAATATGGAATTCCCTAGTTCTGCAACTATGGTGAAGGCTTTTAATATTTCACTCTATAAAATATAAAAAATAAAAAGAATTAAGAATATAAGAATATGTAGAGATGTGGAGTAAGATTATTTTCTTTGGAAATAAAAATTATTTGAGTCTTATTGTTGGTAAAGCCGCTACAGTACCCCCTTGCCAGTGATGAACGATATAAGACTAAAAAAAAATGAATGAATATTGCGAAATCATTTAATTGAAGCCTGCTTGATAGGGTTCAGTGAATCGGACGCGACGACCTGAGCGCGTCTTATAGGCAGGTGGCGTTGTTGGAGCTGGTGGAGCTGGTGGAGCTGGTGGGGCAGGTGGTGGAATTGCATCCTCTTGCACCGGAGTTTGATTCTCTCCCGGAGCAACAGGAACGAAATCGTCGTCGTCGTCCGTGGTGCCCTCTGGTGCGGCGATGTTCTCGGCGACGATGTAGGCCGGTTTAAGGCGATCGATGGAGACTGGAACATTTCTGCCGCGCATCGCGAGCGTGAAGTGTTTCTCGGCTCGAGAAATAACCTCGTAGGGACCATCATATGGTGACTGCAGCGGTCTTCTGGTTGCGTCGTGTCTGACGAAGACGTGGGTGGTGGTAGCCAGATCTTTGAAGACAAAGATTTTCCGTCCGCCGTGCCTGGTGCCATTGACTGGACGGAGTGTCTGGAAATGCTGGCGCAGCTCACGAACAAAGTCGGCGGAGTCATCGATGTGTCTGGTGGAGGTAGATGCCAGAAATTCGCCTGGGAGACGGAGTGGTTCGCCGTAGATCATCTCAGCAGCGGTGGCTTGCAGATCTTCCTTCCAGGCCGCACGGATCCCCAGGAGAGCTGTTGGGAGTGTATGGGTCCACCGATCGGATTGCAGGCACTTCACAGAAGCCTTCAACTGACGGTGGAGGCGTTCGACCATACCGTTGGCTGCAGGGTGGTAGGCCGTGGTCCTGAGGTGGTCGGTGCCCATCAGCCGGTTTAAACAACGGAACAAATGCGATTCGAATTGTCTACCTTGGTCCGTAGTCAGGCGGAGAGGGACGCCGTAGCGCGCGACCCAGTTGCTGTAGAATGCCCTGGCTACGGTCTCTGCTTCCTGGTTCGGGAGGGGTATTGCTTCTGGCCATCGTGAGAAGCGATCGACGCAGGTGAGGCAATACCTGTATCCCTCGGAGTATGGCATGATGATGAGGTCGATGTGGACATGCTCGAATCGTCTGGATGGTGCTGTAAAATTGCCAATCGGGGTAGAGACATGTCGTGTGACCTTGGCCTGCTGGCAGGGAATGCAGGCGCGGGCCCAGGAACGGCAGTCAGCATTGATGGAAGGCCAGACGTAGCGTTGTTTCACCAGCTTCGTCGTCGCCTTGACGCCTGGGTGCGATAGGCCGTGGATCGCGTCGAAGGCTGGTTTGCGGAAGGCGGCTGTTAGGAAGGGCCGTGCCGTCTGAGTGGAGACGTCGCAGAAGATAGCAGCGTTGGATCCTGGGATGGTCACTTGGCGCAGGGTCAGGCCCGAGTTATCCCTCTGGCGATGTTCCTGCAACTCTTGGTCCTGTTGCTGAGCTGCTGATAGTGCTTCGAAATCGAGTGGCGCAGCGATGGCATCGATTCGGGAGAGAGCGTCTGCTACAACGTTATCCTCGCCAGAGATGTGCTGGATATCGGTGGTAAACTGCCCGATAAAGTCCAGATGACGAAACTGACGTGGAGAGCACTGGTCGGACTTCTGGCGGAAAGCGAAGGTGAGCGGCTTGTGATCGGTCAGGATGGTGAAATGACGCCCTTCCGCCATGTGTCGGAAGTACTTCACAGCCTTGTAGATTGCTAGGAGTTCTCGGTCGTACGCGCTGTACTTTGTTTCGGCACCGCTCAGCTTCTTTGAGAAGAACCCAAGAGGTTCCCATTCGTCGTTCACCAGCTGCTGCAGGACGGCTCCAACGGTGTGATCTGACGCGTCACAGACTAAGGAGAGCTTGGCGCCGAGTTTCGGGTGCGCAAGGAGTGTCGCTTTGACGAGGGTGTCCTTGCAAGCGATGAAGGCGGTTTCAGCGGCATCGTTCCACGTAACTGGCTTCTTTCCTTTGATGTTGCCCTTGAGGAGGTCGTTGAGAGGCGCTTGAGTCTGAGCAGTCCTGTGTATGAATCGTCGATAAAAGTTAAGCATACCTAGGAACTGTCGGAGCTCTTTTGCTGTCTGGGGCCTTGGGTACTCCTGGATCGCGGAGACCTTCTCCGGGAGCGGCTGCGTGCCCCTTTCAGACACCATATAGCCGAGGAACTTGACTTCAGGCTCGCCGAAAACACATTTGGCCGTATTGATGACAATACCAGAGTCCCGAAGGCGTTCGTACAGCAGCCGGAGATGCTCTGCGTGTTGGTCCTCGTCTTCAGAGGCAATAAGGAGGTCGTCGATGTAGGCGTATACGAAGTCCAGTCCGCGTAGCTTCTCGTCGATGAACCGCTGGAAGGTCTGTGCTGCATTGCGAAGACCAAAACTCATCGCAGGGAACTCGAATAAACCAAACGGCGTGGTAATTGCGGTCTTCGGGACGTCTTCCGGTGCCACAGGAATCTGATGGTATGCGCGTACCAGGTCGATCGTGGAGAAAATCTTCTTGCCGCGTAGGGTCTGGGCGAAGTCCTGGATATGGCGGACTGGGTAGCGATCGGGTATCGTGCGGGCGTTGAGTGCACGATAGTCGCCACAAGGTCGCCATTCGTCATCCTTCTTCGGCACCAGGTGTAGAGGGGAGGCCCAGCTGCTCTCTGAAGGGCGGCAGATGCCCAGTCGCAGCATGGACTCAAATTCTCTCTTGGCAGCGTTGAGTTTGTCCAAGGGTAGGCGGCGTGGTTTCGAAGCAACGGGTTGTCCTGGCGTAGTGTGTATGTGATGCACCGTCTTGTGTTTCCTGTTGTCCATGTTGTATGCACCGTCGGGACGAGTGATTGCCGGAAACTGCTGGAGCAGGGTGTGATATCGCGAGTCACCAGTGATTGTCTTGATTCCCGCGACCGTCGCGCACCTTGATTCCTGTCCCGTGACACTCACATTCGTAGCGCGGTCTAGTAAGCGTTCATTGCGCATGTCGACGAGGAGGTCGAAATAGGATAGGAAGTCCACACCGATGATCGCCTTTGACACATCCGCGATCACAAAGTTCCACGTGAAATCGCGACGGAGACCCAGGTTAAGCGTGAGCGGCATCAAACCGTAGGTGGCGATTGTGGTGCCGTTAGCTGCGGAAAGCTCGTACCCGGTTTTCACCCGTCGGCCACACACTAATTTCCGCGGAAACACACACAAATCGGCACCGGTGTCGATCAAAAAGTCTACCGCACTGTTCCGGTCTGTCAAGAATAAACGTCGCGGGGTGGGGCAACCGTCACTCGCCGCCGCTAGTGACTGCCCTGCGCGTTTCCCGCTCGCGCGACGAACGAGGCGTTCAAACTGCACGGGGTCCTACATTTTCGCGCACTATCCCCGAACTTGAAATGGTACCAGCACATACCATCGTACTGTGCCGGTTCGCGCGAGTTGGATCGGCCGCGATGCGACGGTGAACGACCGCGGCTGTTTGACGAGGATCGGTCGCGGGCGTTGGGTTGGCGGCGGCGCGACTCCTGGAGCTCTGCACGCAAGGCGGCGATCTCCCGTCGATGGTCGCTCTGCACTTCCGACAACTGTTGTTGAAGTTTAGTAAGCTGTTCCAGCAGCTTCGACTCTAGAGTAGTTGATACCGCGGAGACCTGGATCCGCGGCGCCAGCGAGCCAATTGAGTCCATAATGTTGTCAGCGATCCGCGCCAGGTCGTCGAGATCCGTGGTATCTGGCTGGGCTGCGAGGCTGGCACGCACGATCGGGTTGAGCCGGTCCGTCCAGAGTGCTTTGACGATGTCTTGGGCCGCCGTTACACCGGCAAGTTGCTGGAGGTGACGCAAGAATTGCGACGGAGTCCTGTCACCGATGTCCTCACGCTCCAACAATTGCCGCGTGCGCTTGGCCTGTGATTTGCCAAGTCGTCGGAGAAGCTCATCTTTTAGTTTTTTGAACGGGTCCTCCGCTTCCTCTGGTGGGTTCAACAACAGGTCACGCACCTCCTTAGCATATTGCGGCTCGAGCGACGTCCCAACGTACCAAAATTTGTCGGTGCTTGTTCTGACACCAGCGTTCTTGAGTGCCCAATCTACCTGTTGGAACCAAAGCTCCGGGTCCTCTGATGAGAATACCGGAAGTTTGGGGTGCGTGAAAACTGCGGGTTTGTCGATAGGGGGGGTCATTGTGGCGGTAATATCTGTGCTGATTCTCCGGTGCGTTTATCTAGGTCCCAAACCGCAATGTATAACTCACTCGCGTCACTGTCACACAAAAACTACATCACGTCGGGGTCACCACTGTCGGGACGGTGTAACGGGTGAGTTTGTTGTGATCAAATAACGGACACAGCAGTTAACAAATAACAATAACAATTTATTAACAACACTAACAATAATACGTAACAGTTAAACGTACAGCTTGATAAACTTGGAGAAAAATCTCGACTCGAGAACAGCGAGTCAGGAGACTGAAAAAACGGAGAACCTCGCGAACCGAAAAGTCTAAACTAACTATCTTCATCTTCCCACCATCCTCTTCAAATCTCCGTCTAGGTAGCAGGCAAACCCCCGTCTACGTCACGGGAAAATCCCAAATGTCCAAATTCCCCAGCTTACGGAATTATAATCCTATTTGAAATTTGATGTTCCTAGACACCATAAAAGCTTAGTCGTAAAACCCAGGATAATCCTATTACCAGAAATTTAAATATGGAATTCCCTAGTTCTGCAACTATGGTGAAGGCTTTTAATATTTCACTCTATAAACATTTATAGTCGGACAAAGGCCCTTTAGAAGGAAAAAGAATTAAGAATATAAGAATATGTAGAGATGTGGAGTAAGATTATTTTCTTTGGAAATAAAAATTATTTGAGTCTTATTGTTGGTAAAGCCGCTACAGTTTGATACAGAATTGTGGATAAATTTCACACATTTTTCATTTGAAAGGTACAACAAGAAATGGGTAATAAATCACAAACAAGACTATCCGTCGATAGAGGGCACAACCCGCGATATACTATAGAATTAACTAAGGCTGAGGCTTACTAGCAAGACCAAAGCAATCTTCAACACCATCAGTTCCATTTAGCCCCCGACCGGTTAAGAAAGGAGGGATAGCTAGAAAACGAGGAAGCAGAGTAATGAGATATTCAAAAAACTCGTTGTGTAAATATCTTCTCACAATCAAGTAGTATTTTAACTTTATTCATATTCTCTAACAGAACTATAATGAAAACAAAATGATGTGTAAAAAAATAACACAATATTGTGTATTTTTCAATTATATAGTCCACAGAATTTTATAAAAAAGAACTACAATTTCTGTAACATTTATACACAACGGTGTTGTTAACCAATTTGAACAATATTGTGTGAAAAAATGAATTCGAAGAAATATACACAATGTGGATATATTATTACAACAAATTGGGAAACACAATAGTGTACGAAATTTCTTCACAAAGTTGTTTCTGAAACCATTCCAGACACAATTTGTTGTCACTCCACCTTCGGTGTCGTGATTTTATCATATTATTTGCTCTCGTCAGTTATCAAAAAGCAACCAAGTTTTTGTTGAAGTGAAAGTTTATACAATGAAATAAAAACCTCTTGTGTTGTTACCTTTAGAAATTTAACTCTAAACGTCAGTTTTGGCAGTTTGATATGGAATAAATAGAAACTGTTTACAAGTTGACAAACTTTTATTTATCTTCATTGTTAATTTAATTCAATAAAGAATGTTCTATGTACTTTTGTCACACTAAATACCACTTGAGGTTTTGTTTTCATCGGATAGGCTTTAATTTTGTTCTGTACACACACTTTTCACAAAATTTCGAAACAAACCATAAAAAACACCGAAACAATTGGTTTTTCAATGATTGCTTCTTCGAATAGTTGTTTCAGTGCTTCTTTATAGTGCATTTATATATTGTTGATTTATCTAGCCAAAAAACAATCGAACTTTTCTTATATTCGATAAATTCCTCTCAACTCAAAATTTTAACATTAATAATTTATTTACTCAAATAACTGACATTAGACAAAATTACTCTACCCACGGTCTCGCAAATTTTTCTGGTCAGTTTTTCTCGTGAAATTACGGATTGGCAAAAGTGTTTCGTTGAAAAATTAAATTTTCCCGAAAAAAAGAAGAAGGGGATCGTATACTCTGAATTTGCTTATGAGATAAAGATAAATTCGAATTAGCAGTGCAAATTCACAATGTCCAAGAAAATCATCAATTATTCATGAATAAATGAATGATGAAATTGACCAATAATAGCTATATTCATAAACGATAATTATTCATTGGTTGATTTTAAAATTCGTGAATGATCGGTTAAGTACGAATTGGCAACAATTTTATATTCAAATTTATCAGTAAAGTTCAAGGTCATCAAATTGATGAATACATTATTGGACCGTGTAAATCTACATATTTT
The DNA here is from genome assembly GCA_958298965.1 of Chrysolina haemoptera. Taxonomy (NCBI): domain Eukaryota; kingdom Metazoa; phylum Arthropoda; class Insecta; order Coleoptera; family Chrysomelidae; genus Chrysolina; species Chrysolina haemoptera. Next base: position 47,272,738 of record OY282586.1, on the reverse strand, counting down.
CGTTCAAACCAACGTTGACGTTTCGAAGATTTCAAATGTCTCTTATCAAAACTAGCCAAAGCTCATTTTGAATAATTTACACTTTTTTTTTAATGTTTAATGTATAATCTCCAAAAAAACTATATACTTATTGATAATTCCGATTCCTTCAATAATTTGATAAAAATTAATTCTGGTAGGTGAAATGAGTTTGGTTAATGACACACAAATAGTTGGATAATATTACAGCAACTTGATATCCTGATGCTTTTTCCAACATATCCGCGTTCATGCCAGGCTACAGGTTATGGTGACAGCATCGTAAACATAATTTCGAAATAAATTGAAATTGACAAGAATCGTATGGAACAAACCACATGCAGGCCCGTTTCAAGATGATTTCGAAAACGTGGAGTGCGGCTTATGCAAAATTGTTCACAAAAAAATATCTAATTTCTAATCTTTTCAAAGCTCTTGGAAAGGCCAAAATCAATAGGTCATTAATTGATAATTACTTTCCGGTTTTTATTATTTTTTTTATGGAAAAAAACATGCAGGCCCGCTTCTGAATCGTGAATAGTGAAGGTGGTTTAAACAAAATCTTTCACAAGGAAATGTCTTATTTCTTTTATTTTCAAAGCTCTTACTTAACTTTATTTTGCTTATTATTTCCAACTTTTATTATTTAAATCTTTTGTTCTAACCTTCATCCCCCTGCACTCCTTTGAGAAACTCTCAGAAGTCTTGTGCGAACTGAAAATTATGAGGGTTTTCTATTCAATGTGTGATCCCAAAGGACGGTCGAGATTCCTTGCACTGCGTTAACTTTTCATTGAAACATAAATATTGCTTTGGTTGAGGGGCTGGAGTTCAGATGGCGCCCGTGGTTCAGTGAACGCTAGGCTGCGGGCGGTGTCTCAGCTTCTGCCTTTACATGGAGAGTTTGCTGAATCGTTTGTTGCAGACAGTAGTTATTGTTTGCAGAGACCTACCCTATACTGATGAGGGCAAGAACCCAGAAATCGATCTATAGGTGGTCCAAATGTTTCAATGAACATTTCCATGCAACTAGCAATTGCGGAGACATCCTTGTAGGATTCTGCACGGAAATTCATTAGATGTAATTCAACGTTCGTCGTGGTATTAGCCAGGAAAGTAATTGTTTTCTGATGGATTTTCGACCCAATTATTCCTATTGTATAGGATTATGGCAATAAGAGTCGTCCTGGTAGTGCAGGACATCTTGTTTCTCTAATTAATTACCTTTTTTGCCGCCATTGTTGTTGTAATAAACAATGGAACCCACATTAATTTTTCACTTCACTTTATAAACAGTTGACAGAACAGTTTACGTGTAGGTTATGTGCTACCACTGTCTCTCTTCCACTCGGACGTATCGGCCGATGGAGTGGAAGAGAGATAGATGCGTCACACGCCGAACGCTTAGGCCGATCGTGCCTCTCTATCTCTTGTTCCGTGCTCTCGCTTGCACGCTCGACTCAGGCGGAACGTGACAATAAGTCATACTTTTTCGTGCGTGCAGCCGGCGTTTATTGATTTACCTATAGACGTTACCACGTCAAAAAAAGTTTGCTCCCTGTAGATAATGAATAGTCGTTCACCTCAACCGTTACAGAATTTGCCAATCCTGAAATCAAATTCGATAACAGAATGCAAACATTCTCGCTCTTAATATTGAAAAAATATTCTAACAAAAGTTGCTTATGCATTTGGCATCATAGTGACAAGATGTGAATTGAAATGTTAAAATAATTTTTCGTTGGCTTTCAATTTGATTATATGTGAAATTTATGATTGTAGAGAAAGTAGTATGTTGCTCGGTTAGAATGGATATTCGCGATGCTCGTGATTCCCCACGCTCGCTTTCAGCTCGCGCTCCGAACTTTCCACTCGCATCGAATTTTCATTCGCACCTTTTTACAGAATATACCATATTCTGTTTTAATATTATGTAGTGCTTTCTCAAGAAGATGTAAAAATTTCAATTGTTCTAGATATTTATGATTGGCAATGATTGTTGGGATACTGAGATACTTCATAAGAAGAATAAGAATTCAATTTTTGTCGTCATCTGACTATCTTCATTTTGCAGTAGTTTTCAGAGTTATCAATTGGTAATTCTGGCGTCATAAAATAATGAACTGATAGCCCCATTTCAGTTCTCCATCTTGAAGGCATTTGTTGAAAGATTTCGTACATGATATTATCATTATCAGCCATGGAAAATGTCAGTATCGATTTATTTAAAAAAATAGGCTGCTATCGAACAAAAAATATCCATTACTATTACTATTATACTAATACTATTATAAAAAGTATAAAAATAAACTCACCAATTTACTGAATAAAACTAAACGCGACTACTATAGAAAACAAATTAAAAATAACTCAAGGAATAAAAAAAATATATGGGATACAGTACAGAACATCTGTGGTAAAAAACAATTAGAAAAACAAGTACAGTGTATAAAAAATGACAAAGGCGAATTATTGAACGGAAAGAGGGAAATTGCAAACGAATTCAATAATAAATTCATTGAAACTGGTAAAAAACTTGCTGAACAAATCATAAGGAACCCAAATTTCAAATCAAATACAACAAGACTAACAAACTCCATAGTTACCCATCCTACTGACGTGACTGAAATTAAAGACCTCATTAATGAACTGAAAAATAAAAAATCCGTAGGTGAAGACCAAATTCGAGCTGAAACACTCAAACAAATCGCAGAAAATATCATTATTCCTCTCACTTACATCTTAAATCAGTGTCTAGATAAAGGAATATGGCCAACCTCTTTCAAAAATTCAGTTGTCATTCCGATACACAAAAGTGGGGACAAAAACATCGTCACCAATTATAGGCCCATTTCACTGATAACGAATCTATCAAAAGTATTCGAGAAATTATTGAAAAGAAGACTGTTATCTTTTATAAATAAATTTAAGCTTCTTTCGCCAAAACAATTTGGCTTTAGAGAACAAATCTCCACAGAAGATGCTATCCTACACATCACAGAGAAAATACACCAAGCTCTGGAAATAGGAACTCCGTGTCTATGCCTATTCATAGATTTAAAAAAGGCATTTGACACTGTCAGCCATAAGCTACTCTTAGAGACGCTTGAAAAAATAGGAATAAGAGAAAACTGCTATATGCTCATGGAAAGCTATTTAAATAAAAGGACCCAGAAAGTAAAAATTGCTGATGACTCAAGTAGCTCAAAAATTATAGAGTATGGAATACCCCAAGGCACAGTTCTGGGTCCAGTGTTATTCAACCTATATATAAATGAACTGTTCTCAGTTGCTAGTAAACGTGACATAATAGGATACGCTGACGACACTGTTATTTTTTATCAGGCTCCAACATGGCTGGAATTGAAAAATACTGCAGAAATGGATTTCAAATTTATTAAAGATTGGTTTGATAACAAACTATTGACGGTAAACTTTGAAAAAACCCACGTTCTGCCGTTCAGTTGCAATAAATCAGGCGTCCCTCCTTTCCAGCAACTAGAAATAAATATAGATGGAAAAATATTGAAATTAAACTGTGTAAATGTAATAAAATACCTAGGAGTATATCTAGACACACATTTAAGATGGGATTATCATTTAAAATATGTGACCAGAAAGCTCCAAACCATTCTATATAAATTTAAACATTTAAACAATTACCTACCCATCGAAGAAATGAAAGTATAATCTATTTCTCCCTCGTAGAAAGTCATATCCGATACGGTATTATAGCTTGGGGTGGTGCTCACAAAATACATCTAAATCGATTGGAGGTAATACAAAGACGGTTTCTGAAATTAATCCTACAGAAAAACTCCAGATATAATTCCAATAGCCTCTATAAAGAATTAAAAATAATGGATATTAGGCAATTATTTTACCTTTGTGTGAATATGAGGTACCACTTCCAAAACCATGAAACGTATATTCCTAACCATGACTACAACACACGAAACCGTAACAAACACATCCTCCCGCATGTTACAAAATCCAAAACTCAAAGATCATACTCTTACATTTCAATAAAAATTTATAATACTCTGCCTGAAGAAATAAAAAAATGTAAGAACAAACATAATTTAAAAAAGATAAAGAAGTTTATACATGAAAATGAAAGAAAATTGTTTTCCCAAATATTTGAACCCTAATGGAATATATAACCATTTTATTTTATTGTGTTATACTTTAATGTATCAGTGATTTGTGTACTTTTTATGGCATTTTAGCTGACCTTATATATTATATTTTATAGTTTTACATTCATATTTCTCTTAAATTTTAACATTCTATAATTTTTATGTATATATACTTTTAGTCCATTTTCAGTCCACATTTAATATTTTTAATAATTTTATTTTTATTGTGTTAAACATTATCACATTATTACACTTTATAGCGTTTATAGCTTTACATCTACTTTATATTTGCTACGTATTTATTATTATTTGTCTGTTAATATTAATTTTATGGGAAACAAGTGCCTTGCACTTACCCTTTAATCACTTTGTTCACTCCATGTATATGTATATATTTTCATTTCCTATTTGTATTTTCCTACAATGAATAAAATTAATATTCTATCATGAAGAAGACGATTTCGTCTGGTAGAGGCAAAAAAAATGATAATCCAGTACGATTGGGTTTTGAGACGAGGATCGATTGTAGCACCACCAAACTCAGTATACTAGTATGGTTGGAACCATGAATAACACGAAAAAAAAAATTGTTTACCAAAATTACAGGGGTGCTGTAATCTTGGAAAGTATATGATTTATCAGAAAAACTACTCAACAAGTTGAAAAACAATTCAATTTTCCACAAAAATTATTCAAACATATTTTTTATGGAATGCGCTCATTTTCCCAGAAAACGTGATTGAACGTCAACATCAAATTTCTGGTTCACGCTAACCGCCGCTGAAAGGTCTGGCGGAGCCGATTATTTGATTTTTCATAACTGCTAAAAATGATCGGAGAAGAAAAAGGAAAAGTTCATATCGTTTCTGAAGACTCCTACCTTCCCATGCAAATATAATATGCGAGTATTTGAGAACCTAAAATGTGTTTTGTCGCACTTCACGAAGATGTTTGCAGCAACCCATACCCTCTTTGGACTATGCACCAATTTTAAAGTAGTGTGACAGGTCCCACTTATACATGCCAAAAAAAAACTTTGTTTTACTTCTGCCTCATATATTCAACTTACCCATGAAACCGATATTCTCTTCAGTAAATATTGAAAATAATCGCTTATTCATATCCTGCGTATATGTTTAATAACACTGTTCAACATTCACTGAAGAAACTGGCGGGATTATGATGGGCGAGTTGAAAACTTAGACAGGAGTAAAACGCTTTTTCTTTGGCATGTGTAACGATATGCACTTTTTCTTTCCTTCTACTATATTTTTTAACAGTTATGACAAGTATATTTCTTGTGGAGAATTGAATTATCTTTCGCTTTGTTAGAATTGTTTCTTGATTAATCTCATGCCGAAACAACAGCAAAAAAAAATATATAATTTTTTTAAACAAAATACCTTATGACACGAAGTCATGTGCCGAGTGTCAAAGTGCTATATACGATTCATTCTTCACTTGTGGCTTAAATTTGTCTGTGGTTACTGTACCCATTTTTAAATTAATGCGATATGACAAACCATATTAAGTGAAATTGAAAAAATTCCAAATTATTTTTGCATTAAAAATACATATTTTCCAAACGGGCTCTTATTCTGAGCAGTGGCCGGATGGAAAGTTTAATGAACTCTCAAGAAATATTTCTTGTGTTACCTACTTTCAACTATCGTTAAAATGAATGGATGACTCTGCGTAATATGCTTCACTGGCGCCTGGTATAGAAACGGCCCTGTACACATAATTAACATAATCCGCCTCTACCTTTTGTTTAATATCGTAACCGTAACTCAATGAATGTTTGAAATTTATTATCGTCTGAAATCATCTACACATCTACACATCTATGAACAGGTGAATTTTCGTTTCGTTAGTCATGTTAGTCATAACTTTTGTCAGTTCCGAGAAATTATTAATTTAGCTGAGCATAAAATTTTTCTTCGTTAGCCTTGCAGGTGTATGTTCTTCAAATGTTAATTGAAGTGCCACGAGTTTGATGATTCGGGACCCCCGAGAATTACAAGCTGCGAAACTACAGACTTTGTCAGTTTTGATGGTAATAAAAACTTTAATTCCTAATAATTCAGGAATCACATACAGGGCGATAATTTTGAAGAAGGTAATGCACTGTGACTTCAGATGGAAAAAAATATTTGAAAATGTAATTTTTCCTTGTACAATGTTGCTTTCATTTGCAAATGACTGAAATCATCTTACAGATTCCCTTACAAATGGCTTCTTAGGTAGATTCATTGACACCCCCATGAAAATATCTTTGAAATATTCTTGACATGATTTTTTGGGTTTATAACCTTCCACAATTTGAAAATGAAAAAATGTTAATCCAAAGACATCCCCATACACATCCAACAAACAACATTATACCTTATGTCCCTGGACTGTCTGAAAAGATAAAACGGATTGGCCACAGGTATGATGTAAGAACAACATTTAAAACAACCAATACATTGAGTTCAATACTCACACATACAAAACCCAAAAACACTGATGAATATTCAAAAAATTGTGTTTAAGACATACCTTGTTCGTGTGGTAAGAGTTTTATAGGTGAAACATAAAGACCATTTGATTGTGCGCCAGAAAGAACATAAAAGTTACATCAGAAATCGAAAAATAACGGGTTCGAGAATATCCGAACATATTCTAACATCTGATGGCGATCATATGATGGAGTGGAATAATACCAAAATTTTATTGAGAGAATCAAATCAAGAAAAAAGAAAGCTAAAGGAAACTGCGTGCATTCTTTTATCGAACAACTGCTTTTCAACAAATTCCATCGAAATGGTGTGGGAATAAGATTTTTTCATGAAAAGTACCAAAAGTTCATTGTCAAAAATGTTAGGGCAATTTGAAATAAATAATGACAGCGTACACAGCGCCCTCTAGATGTTACATGAAGAATAATACGAAATTATGGTTTCCCACGTCAAAAAAAACCCGGGTACCAAATTTCGTGCAAAAAACTTATTTTCTGTAAAAGTTATTTTTAAAAAGCGTACAAAAAAATTCAATTTCAACACCATGTATGTCCTTAACGAAGCATTTCCGGACACAAGTTTATTTAGACTTTTTCTTAGAATTTGTCTCAGGAATACGTCACTTGAATATTTTAACGTACTTATGTTACACCCTGTATACCTTCAAGTAAGAATCACAGATAAAGTAAGTACTTGCATGAGCTTTAGATAACATGTTTTGAACAAATAGAAAACATTTGTTTCACAATGTTTTCCACAAACAAAACGTGTGTGTGTAGAAACTCAACCCAATTCTGATTCACAGGAATCTATAACCTCTCATCGGCCAAATACTTCTGTAGTTTTGGGGAGGAATTGAACAAATCTGATGATGATCAAGTATCAATTCGAATTCTCATCATTCCTGAACATACCACTCAGTCCCCAACTGGCAATGTGGGCATTGAAACATAATGTCCCTCATAATGCTGGCAATGATTTATTGAGAGTTTTACAACTACACTTTTCTGAATTACCAGAATAAGCTAGAACGCCATAGTTGGCCGTAAAAAGTATTTTCAATTGTAATTACTCAATGGATTTGAAAACTGCTTGTATTAACTAGTGAATTTTTTGAAAAAATAATAATGGTTTTTTTGCTGTCTGATTCCACATTAGATATATGCGTTATATTAATGTTCATAATTGCATTTTATTTGACAGGTGCTGCAAAGAAGACATGTGAAAAATTTTCAAAAATGGAAATAGAACCCTGCAGAGTGGAATAACTGAGGAAGGGAAAGAAAATAAATCATAGTTTTTTATAGTCCACTATTTTCATGATCTTTTTAGAACTTCATTTTACATACTTATTTATCATTTTTTTATATCTCTGATTTGATTTATTGGAAAAGTGTATATGTTTTTAATGTTTTTAATTGTAACGGCAGATTTGTGTCACATTTATAATGTGTTAATATCTTTAAGTTTATTGAAATTTGTTATTAAATCATTGGTGGGTATTATCTTGAGATATTTTGTGTTAATTTAATTAGAGAGGTCTAGTAGATAATTCAATTGGGTAGTACGATTTTCAGTGGGGTTTTAACCTTTGAAATATATAAGAAGAAAAATGTTATTAAAAATCCTTCAATAGGACTGTATATAGAAAATTCAAGAGCTTGATAGGTTCAAGAAGATTACTTCTGTGTTCTGTTTTTTTTTTTAAATGAACATCCAATATCATGAATTTAAAGAAAAAACTGCTTATACTCATGAACATTTCTGTTATTGTTATTGTCCAGAACACTCTAGAATGTTGAACTTCAACAACAAAATGTCAACTTTCTGATATGAAATGCAATTTATACAGGGTGTTCTTTAAATATTGAGCAATACTTATGCTACTATATGCTATTGGTACTTATTCCCTTTCTAATATTTCAATATTATATCAACAAGATTTTTGTGAAAACTTTATCGATAAGTCTTTGTGATTATCTATAAAAGGACCAACAAGGGGCACCATTACGAACAATATAATATATAAGAACTTGTGTTATTTTAAACTTTGCATTATGTTTTTAAAAGTATTGCTCATTATTTGCAGGACACTTTTATATAATATCTATCTTCTGGATTCATTTCGGATATACAATGGAAGTGTATTGGACGTCCAGAAAATAGCCACAGTGGTTGTTATTTGGATATATTCTGGACATCAATTGTACCAAATATGGACATACAGTGGATGCCCAAAATACGTACAATGTATATCTATTGGATGGTTTCTGGACTTTAATTGTACGTCCAATGCACACCCAAAATACGCACAATGTATATCCATTGGACGTTCATAATACGCACAACGTGCATCCATTGGATGTTTTCTGAACTTTAATTGTACGTCCATAGTAATGTCCTGGACATCCCTTGGACTTCCATTGAATGTACGTTGGACTAATTCTGAACATCCATTGGACGTCCTGAACATCCATATTCGACGTCCATTGTACCTCCACTGTACGTACATGTACTGTGTGGTCTACGGCTAACTGCGAGCGGAACGTCAAGTTTGTGAATCGGCCTTAAAGGAATCACCAATTTGTGTCACAACCGACAATGTTACATATCCTATGTTATTGTAAGAAATTAATGAGCCGTACCATCACTTCTTTTCTTTTCTGATTATCTGGTTCAATTCTATTTATCAATCGCACACATACCGTTTCCGTCCCCTGTATAAATTATTCCTCCGCATTCCTCGGGTTCAGCGCTAATGCCAAATAATTAAATTCATTATTTCGTTTCAATGTTCAACGAGGCAAGCCCTAGGATTGTATAACCACCAGAACAGTCTCCTAATAAGGCGTAAGTACGAGGAACTATATTATCCTCAACTCGATATAATATACAGATAGAATAACGAACACCACAATATATCACGCGTTTGACAAGCTCAGCCTTAATTAACCTCGATAAAGTTGTAAAGTCGCTTCGGACACTCAATGTAATAAATTAATTACGGCATTTACGTCCGATTTTTGAATGGTCGCGTATGAAATTGAAAATCGCCCGTAATTCCCCCGTGAGAATCAAACTCGGCGGAGATTTACGAGTGATTCTGGCAAATCCTTGATTTACGACTACATGCACCGAATCGGCGGTGTAGCTCGCGAGGTGCACTTTACGCTTTTTACTTTGTCCTGCCCGGACGGGCATTATTCATTTTAGCGATTTCATGGTGCGCGGTGTGACGACAGGACTGTTTTAAATTACAAGCAATTCATCCACATGAAGATGTCTACCTAGTAGTGACAGCCCGCATTCAGATAGTTCGGATAGTTAAAAAAATTGTGTTTGTAGAGGGTATACTCAGTATCTCAATAAATATTGTTATTTTTTTTGTTTTGTTGATTGTTATTATCGTCAAATTCTCATATTACCTCTGGAAGTGGACGAAAATCAAGTTCAAAGATTCCTTTACAAACATACGTACAAGTGAAGCTTATATAAGGGTGTTGAAAATAGTCAAAGACCGAGAACAAAATACAGCACAGAAAATAAAAAACTTACCAGATAAGAAAATTCTAGAGATGAGAAAAGAGTTCTATATGGAAAACAGTGAATTGAATAACAAACAAAAACCCAATTGAAAAAATCATCACCGAATTAGTCAAAAAAATACAAACAATATCAAAAATGAGAATATTGCTAAAAACCAAATTATTAAAGTTGAAAAAAGTATATTTTTTTGTGATATCTTACAGAAAACCACTACTTTCCAAGTTGAAGGTACGCTGGACATTGAACTAAGTATATTTGATAGATATAAAAATACCTTAACTGAATAAAAATAAAAGAAACATGAAAATACTTTCATTTTCATCCAGATTATTGATTTCTTCGGCAACCGTCCGAGAAGTACCTACTTTTTCGACGATTTTTCTTTGAGAAAGTATCACTTCCCGGACTAGTCCGGGAAGTACGTACTTTCCGGACTAGTCCGGGAAATGCTCGAATTTCAATATAAATATTTATATAAATAAGAATCAGAATGTTTCTGTTAGTACCTATCTTCTGTTCGCATTTCGATATTTAATACAAATAAGAAATAAAATGTTCGAAATTTTCTTCTACAAAGAAATATAAAAAATAAATGTGTCTCAATTTGTTATTCTACACGGTTGTGTACCCAACACGTCCGAAAATAGTTTTTTTGGACTCGCAGACTTCGCAGAATCTTGTCCAGTCGTCCAAGAAAACAGTGTTTTCCGGACTTGTTACGTAAATTACTATTTTGAGATGATATTTCGTCTGTAGATTTAGTGAAAAATAACATAAAGTCTGTCAGGTCCTACATTGATCGGCATCTTCTCTCGTCAAATAGTAACAAAATTGGACAGTTATATTCAGACTTTTACATCATTTCAATTCACAGTGTAGCATAGATGATATCGATTAATTTCACCTATTAATTAACATTTGATGTGAAAAACCTATTTTTTCACCATAATCCTTGTTGAATGCACTAATAAGCGTTCGAAATCTTCAAGATTAAAACACGCAGTGCTAGAAGAGTTTTTGCTAGGTAACAACGCCAAATAATTAGTTTCATCATGAGAAATGTCAAATAAGCCTCCATGCCAACAATACGTGAAACCAGATGTCCATTGCCTGCTTGATTATTCATGATAAAATATATACGGAACAGAGCGGTGGCGTGGTGTAGTGGTTTGAGCATCCGACTCATAGGCCGAAGGTCTATGGATCGATCCCTAGCTGGGGCAGGAATTTTTCTCATTTAATTATGGCAGTAGATTGAATTTAAAAATTCTGAATACTGACCAGAGGGAGCCGTCCACAATTCACTGTTGGGTTCAAATTAACAGCGTTGCTCCTAAGGTGGCGTATGAAGTCAGTTACAAAGCCTACAAGCGCACTCTGGCTGAAGGACTTCTACCGTCGATGGCCATTCGACACATGTTGAAAAAGTACAATTACTACTTACTTCTATATGAGGAGCATTGTTTGACACAACATACAGGTGCCTTTCGCATTTGACGTTGATGACAGTTGCCGAGAAGGTTATGATACACGAAAGGAGTGACTTGAATGGAACAAACAGAAGTCATTATGACTCATTATAGTACATGAGCCGATGAGAGGTCGACCTTCACTGCTCTGTTTAACGGATGAAACATACTTCTTATGAAGTTTTATAAATAGTCGAATACACCTAAAAAAAATTTGCACCATATGGAAAACTTTTTTATTATCGATTTGTCAGAAAATTTTATTCCTCATAAAATCAAAATTAGTGCATTGCAGAATTAGAGTTGAGAAAATTTCAAATTTCCACACGGTGTACAATTGGAACAAAAAATAGAAAGTGTAAAATACTCCTTATTATTGACATTATCAAAAAGTTCATACAAGGAGGTTGTTCAGAATTGAAAACAATATTCAAATTTGGAATCATAACCAGCGTAGTTCACTTTTCATCAAAAATCTATTTTTTGTTCCCCCCTGTACACTATTTGGAAATTTTGACAACTCATATGCAAGTATTCTGCAATGCACTCATTTTTATGAGGAATAATATTTTCTGACAAACCGATAATAAAAAAGTTTTCCAAATGGTGCAACTTTTTGAAACTGACTGTATATAGTCTGGACCACATTTTGATGGGCAACCCATTTTAGGCGCATTCGTCTAGTTATGAAACTTCATAAGGAGTATGTTCATCCGTTGAATGGAACGGTGAAGGTCGACCTATCTTCGGCTCTTAAACTATTATAACTTGGTGTATTTGATCATGAGACATGAGACATTGCATTTCATTGATGTTTGTAAACAGAAGCATTATGACTTTGTAAGATGCCAGCTGTGGATAATAGTTATTTAAGTAACACGGAATGTAAAGACGTGTTAATATTTGAAGTGAGCGAGTACGAGCCGAGGCAAAGCCGAGGCTTGTCGCTTGCCGAGGATGTTGACAGTCGATACATTCCGTGTTGAATAATACGTTTTTCCCGCTGCTTGTTGACATTTCTCCAAATTTGCCTGGATTGAAGTTTGTTTTCTTACCCTCCCTTCATGGTTATTCGTTCCGCTATTCCATTTTAAGTTGCTTGTGCGCGTAACTAAGTTACCAAATAAACAGACAACAATAATATTCAAGAAGTCTCAGAATCTAAAAATTGATATAAATGAAGCTGAAGGTATTACTTGTCAAAGTCAAAGTCATTATTACCCTAGGCATGTAACTGACACTATTTACATTCCCTTTGTCAAGATTAATTAGTAAACGAATGATATAGGCCACTTACCTGTTTTGTTGCTAAGCATATATCGACTATTTACAGTATCGACAGCAGGAAAAATTCATTACATATATCAATAGTGACATAATAAAACAGACAGTATAGAAAAAATGTGATGTTTGACGTCAAAAAAGCATTGAAAATTCACATCTCATAGCTGGACTACATAAAATAATAACATGTTGAAGAGTGAAACATTCTACATTCGAAAAGGTTATCGTGAACGATGGAAAATGGAGCGGGGATTGGCGTAGTGGTAACGCCGGGGCTTCGTGATCGGAAGGTCGCGGGCTCGATCCCCAGGCAGAGCAAGATTTTTTTCAGTTTCAGATATAGATCTGAGTGATTGAATCTTGTTGCTGGCTGGGGATAATCCTCGACGATTCACTGTTGCGTAAATAATTAACAGTGCTGCTCTTAAGGTGGCGTATGGAGTAAGTAACAAGGCCTACCCAGAACACATTATATTCATAGTCTATATATATATATATATATCCATCAGGTCTGTTTGGATATAAATATGAAAAAAAAAGGCGACTAAAGTTTGATGATCCCTCACCTTATTTTTTGAACATTCCGTACATATTTTCGAATAAAAATCTAAATGATATATTTAAATGATACAAAAGAGGATTAATTGGCTTGATTAGTTTGAATACATAGTCCCTTTTTTTATGTTACAATGTAGAAACAAAGGTTTCGAAAAATTATTATTATCTTGTATAGACATACTCGTAAGTATATAAGTTGTCAGAAAAGTGGCATTCAATATTACTGTCTTTGACATTTTTCTATAGTTATTGAAAAAACTGATAAACTTCAAAACTCTGAAAAAAGTAACTAGGATGAAAACTGTTATTGATATCTACGTTTATCCCTGCTCCTTCGCCAATATGCTAACGAAGAACGGTACAAAATATCTTTCATTCGAAATGGTTTTTTCTTCAACAATTCTTGGTACCTTTTCAAAATAGCACAGGTAGACAAATAATAAAATGTCAGTCATAGGTATGCAAAATTATTCTTTCAACATTTCACAGCAATATTTACGATATTTTGAAAACCATAAAAAATACGATAATAATAGTTTATGTTGCTTATAGTATCAAGTAATTGATATCAAAAAGTAATATAAAATAATTCAATTTATCAAAAAATACTTCCTAGAGTTTCGTTTTATTGATAGTAAGAACAGATCATTTCATAATACTAGACTTTCAAAATGTATATCTTGGAAACATTCAAAGTTGCTAACATCTTCTATAAACTTTGTATGTGTAGTGATTATGACAAAAAAAATGTAACGCATTCTATTTATCTAAATGAACAGTTTTTTTACGTTTTGGTTTCCACGAAAAGAACAATCCTGTATTGTCCAAAGAACATCGTGAGAGCCGAGGGAAAGTAGGAAGGAAGGTAGGTTAATTTTTGTTGTTCAATCTACGGTAGCCATTAATGCCTTTTCTTGTTGTCATAAACGATGTGTCAATTGTTTTCAGTATAAGGGTATAGTTACAATAAATTGAAATTCAAATTTTCAACAAGGAGAGTTATCAAAAAACAAAGCACATTTTTCATTAAAATATAACGTGTTAGTTTTGGAAAAGAACAAAAATCTGAAAACGTTTTTTTTTCACAATGTCCCGTTTATACCACAATGTAATATATTTAATAAGATCATAATTTTTGGGTTTATGAGTTCTGATCCATCGTCCTTGATTTGTCTTATTTCGGCAAACGAATCAAATTATTTTTCAATACCCACCCAAGGCGTTTTCACTAACTTTGATCACTTATATTTCAGAAACCACATACAATAACATTTTTCAAACTCACACATTTTTCTTATGACCCATCTACTATGACATGATGAAATTTCAGGCATTCGAGCCAATTTTCCCTCATGTTTGAGTGCGGATCTTCAATAAATTCGAAATTTTGTGAAATAATAATAATAAAATTAATACTTCCTCATAAACACTCGGCTATTATTATTATTTGCTTTGGCGCTCCAATAACCCAACTTTCAGTTTTTTTGTCAATATGTCAAATTGTAAATCCTAACGATGAAAAAAACGTCAGCGACATTTTGCATTACTTTCAGAGCACCAACGAACAAATTTTCATATACTAAATATTGAGGAAATTTCAAGGACTTTTTTAGTGGCGACACTCTATGTGAAAATTTTGCATTTTAAATCATTCATTAACAGTGTTTAATAATAATAACTAAATTTTCACAAGTATCCGTGAATTTGAGCCAAAGAATCAATACCATTTCCTTGTAGATAATACATTAAATGTATCGATGATTATCAAAAGACAAATTCCCTGTTTTTTTCGAAACAAATTAGGTTGCTCCACACAAACGCATGGAGCGAGTGTAGTTTCGTGAAAAACAAAGTAATTTGTTTGGAAAAAGAGAAGGAATATTTGATAATCTGATCGACTACACGAGTTGTATTTGATTATTTTAGGAATGAAAAGTCGCAGTCAAAAGTGATGCGGTTTTAGATTAAGTCATATCCTAAGATTAATGGGTTTTATTTATTTATTATGCATTGGCCAAAGACAAACAGGACTGGTTTAAATTTGACGATAGTTATGTGACCAAATGACTGATGATATTAAATGTATTGGAGCCTCTAGAGATACCCTTCATTTTATTTTATGAGAGAGGGGATATTGGCAGATCAATATCTTCAGATGATGTGGTGCTGCAGGTTTTTACGGGTTTTCCTGCAGCTGAAAAAGCAAATGCGCCACTGGAATCAATCGAGTCACCCTGGAGCGCCAATTGATTTTTGTTGTTATTTTATAATTTGTATTACTTTCTTTCCAATGAAACCTTCTTTATTGTTAAAAAATAAACATTACCCATAATTTTTTGTCGCAAATATTTTTTTTTTAATTAATATATTTCGTGTTATCCGAGATTGAAAGTAACAGCTTTTCGCTGGAAAATTCAACATTTTTAATACGTTTTTTGCGAAAGCAAAATTAAATCGTATGAAGGAACAAAGAAAATTCTATTTTTATAATTCCTGTATGACCAATACGGACTGAGCTACGGCTTGTTAATGGTTAGCTTTTGTTCGTCAAATCCTAAATTTTAGAGATAGCGATAAAACAGTGAATTTTATGAGGAAAACTTAAAAAACTTTTTTGAAGTACATAAAAAGAGCTTTCTCTTACAAAAAACAGAAGTAGGTAGCATCAAAATTGAGCGAGTTACGATGAAAATAAAGCCAGTCCCTACATTTTTCTAAGATGAAACAGTGAAAACATCCCCCTAATTTTTGAAAAATTGGAACTTGAAGTGAAAAACGATTTTCTGCAATTATGTAGAAAATGCCCTTTTCTTCAAAATAACTCCAGGAATACTGGAGATACTAAAAAATGCTTGAGTATCGAATTGAAGCTTTTTAATTGCGAAGATTTTTCTTTAAATAGATTCTCTGTATGATGAATATTTGACGAAATATGGCCCTTTCAGACTTATACTCACGAGCGAGCATCACCTTATTATTATTCGAGCCTTTTAAACTCACCCCATTTTAAAAATCAGGGATTTCTAGTGATTCAATTCACAAAGTCTTGTAACTTTCGAATAACCCTACAAAACATTTTTTTGATGAACTTTCTATCATCAAAAATTAAAACCATACTCACATTTATTCCAAAATACAAGTGGAGAAACATCTGCTCATGTGTCTACATATGTGAGTACATTCGTCAATTCCTCGTTAATGTATTATAATTCAAAAGAAATAGCACGTGCGATGACAATTTTTTAAGAATTATTCAAATGTGTTTTTTATAGTTATAAAAATAATTCAATGAGTAAAAATATAATTATATTTTTTATTTTAAGTACCCGAGATTTATAATTCTTTTTTAAATACGTCTATGATTTTAGGATTTATTCGTACATTTTTTTAAGCTACACTAGGGGTTGATTTATGAGGGTCGAAAAGTTGTTCATTAAAATTAGTACCTATTTTAAGCAACAACATTCTTAAATTGAAACACTGTCAAAAATAATGAAATATTTTTGAGTGTAACACTTTTTTTATTTAAGCCTCTATTGTGGTTGATTTATGATAGTTCGAAAGTTGCAAAATGATATTAGTACATATCTTAAGCAACAGAATTATTAAATTGAAGAATCAATGTTATGAATAATCGATTTTTCAGAGCAAATATTTTCATACTTTTTCTAAGGCATAAAATGATGATTATTCAACTAATCCAAACCAAATTTTACACATCTTAAACTTGAAAATGTTATTTAATAAGTTTTGACAACTAGGGGTAGTTTTCACCACTAAAAAATAAACAGCGCCCATCGGCATACTATAGATTTTGAAGTAAAGAGTAAGATGGGCCTAATTCCAAATTTTTACGCTAATTGATGCAGGATGGAAGAATTGCGATGTTTTGCAGTTTGTTGAGCTTCATTTAATGGACTACAAAGTTTTCGTCAAAGTTCGGTGAAATCTCCCATTTCGATGCTCTTTATTACCATCAGCAGTACCCTCCCATCGGAGAACCATGTGAGGTCCATTGCCAAGAGTGCCTTTCAAAAACTCGGTTTTCTGTTTCGCGCCAAGAAGTATACTTCTCGTCAATTGATTATGATTTATAAGGCACAGCTTCGACCTGATTCGAATACTGTTCCCATATATGAAGTGCAGCACCCAAACATACGTTGAAACTTTTAGATTCGGTCTAAAAGAGAGCCATTCGTCTCGTAGGTGATACTTCGCTCACAAGCTGGCCAACTTCTCTGGAACATCGCAGAACGGTTGGCAATCTGTTTCTGTTTTATAGATATTTTCATGGATTTCCGGAATATCATCAATCGTTCCACCGTTAGCGGTCTCATCGAGACTGATCCGTCGAGCTCTGTCCTCACATCCATATGCCGTCACTTTGGAGATATGCCGCACATCTCCTTCCCAGGGCTTGTTTTCCACAGAACGGCAAAGCTTTATTGGAACTAGCTGCCTCGGCAGGTGTTCCCTGAGGCATACAGCATTCAGAAATTCAAGAACACCAATTCCTACCTACTTTCCCTCGGCTCTCACGATGTTCTCATACGGGATTTTCCTTTTCGTGGAAACCAGAACTTAAACAAAAAAAATGTCATTGTTGAAACAATCAATGAGAAAGCGAACTAAAACATCGAAAACACATCATGTAAGTATCCTAGAGCTAATCAAGAGCCGATATATAAAAATTGAAAACATTATGTTTCAACCAATAAAAAGCATGAGTTGAATAATCGATTTAATTCAATGTTCAATAACCTACTCTTTGAATTTTAGTTCGAAAATATGAATAGTACATTCATAAAATCTGTTGTGGAATCATCTGCGACTGAAAGACAAACTTTAGTCGCTATTTTCCATCGTTCAAAATAACCTCTTGGGAGGTATTCATATTTTCGCGCCTGTTAAATGAACACTGTCCTAATTATCTCATCACCCTTACAACTTAACCCTCGAGTTCTTCAATTCCCCGAATTACTCACAATAAAATCTTACAATTTTCCCCCCCTAAATTTGAACTGAACACGAATGATATTTGTTTGTGCGAAAGTAAACATATTGACACTTACGCTACACCACGCTGAGCCCATAAAAAATCTCGCAACACCTCAAAAATAACCCGGCGCGATTATAATCCACACTAGTGTCCTGAAGGACATCGCAGAGGTGTCAAACTGCTTCGCATTCCCACGGTTTAGCCCTAACACAATCTCCAAGTCCCCTTGCGCAATAATCATAAGAACAAGTAACCCCCTTCTTATATTTTGCGCGTAATATTTACCTTTTGATAGGATGGATTCCCACAAGGACCCAGCGTGAGACCGGTGGAAAGGTGGTGACTGAACCACCCTTCGTGCTGTGCAACATGACTTTGAGAGAGTATTCGCAATTAACCTGGAAATGTGTCATTGTTCAGTCGATGTTCTGTAATGCGTAGTTATTCGAGAACAAAGCTGGTCTCCTCGTAAGATTTGGGTACTTGATTATATTATTTTCTATATACAGAGCTTGTATGAGGAGAGTGGAGGTAGTTGAGCCAGGTGTAGTATGGGGTAGTGGGTAGTATTATTTCGAATCAGAAAAAAGTTTTCTGTATATGGCGAACATTTTCTTCTGGAAGATAATAATAATAATAATTTATTTGCCATCAGTTGTTGCCCATATAAGGTAAAACCTTGTGCATGAGCAATTAGCCTAATTAATTACATGAAAAGTTACAAAGTTAATTACGTAGTTGATGAAACAATAATTACAGAATTCAGAATTGTGAAAATGTAGTTATGACTGTGGAAGTATAAAAATATAAATCTATAAAAATGTTAACATTGGAGAATATAAAAACATAGAAGTGTAAAAGTGTAAAATATATAAATATGAATAAAGATATAAAATTGTGTAAAAAGTTGAAAATATATAGGTATGTATGTAGGTAAGAATGTGTTTTTTTTTAATGTAAATAAGGGACTACTTATACCTAGACATAATGAATACATATACATAATCACGTCTAGCATCGCAAAAGTGTGCATTCAGTATTATTTGCAAACACGTTTCATCCAAAAAAACAGTTCGATAATTATATTCAAAGGGGTTTAAGTTTAATTTATTGTTTATACACTTTGTTTTACCCCAATTCTGGAAAAATTATTTTTATTTTTTTTTTTAACATTGCCTTCGTGGTAATTATTCAATACATCCTTCTCTCAATAATTTGATTCACTCTTTCTGCAGGTATTGTTTGAAGCCAACATTTAATTTTCTTTTTGAATATGTGCAGGTTACGGGTATGTCTTATCTCATTGGGTATTTCAGCATAAACGATAGGACTCAGATAAGTCAGAAAGTTTTGGTGTTTTGTTGTCCCCACTTTGGGTATTTTTGAAGTTTTTTGTTTGTATCTTGTGTCATAAGTATGTTCAATTGCAGCCATGGATTGTTCATTTTCATGATGGTAGATAGCTAGGTTCAGGAAATATAGGTGTCGACAAGTGAATGTTTGTGATTCTTCAAAAAGTTTCAATGATGCATATGTATATGTTTTGTTATATATAATTTTTAACAACCATTTTTGGGTAACTTCAATTATATTCAAATAGTTATTTGTTTTTCCTCCCCTGACAGTTATTGCATAGTTTATATGCGTTTTTACCAAACTGAAGTACACATTTTTAACTGTTATTGCAAATATTTTTTTGTAGAACTTGAACTTGTTTAATAGGGATCTTAATTTTCTTGCGACGTATTCTGCGTGTTTGTTCCATCGCAGGTTTTTATCTATAATTAACCCTAAGATAGACAAATTCATGTCATTTGATCATGATATTTATAACAAGCTTAGTAGGTCGGAAAGAGTAGTAAAGCAAGGAATGTCGGTAAATGTATGAGATGCGCGAATTAGAATGAGAAAGTATTCGGACGATAAAGAGGGTATAGTATAAATTGTTTTATCCAACACATGACAGTTATGACTGTCATTGTTAATGTCATTTTAGACGAGTAAACTATCAAATAACACACTAGTGAGTTATAATCCATAACTCACGCACACTGTGAGTTATGGATTATAACTCACGTTCATATTTAAAACTTATTAATTTTTATCTCATAAAAAAATATTTCTACTTGTTGGATAAAACCGAGGAGGAAACAACAAGTCATTTTTTGTACACCTAATGAACGAGTTGTTTCCCCCTCGGATAAAACATTGTATGCCACTCGTGTGTTATGTTTCCTAAGTCACTTGAGAATTTATACCACGAGGCCGTCAGGCGTGACTTATTTTCAACATAATACACTAGTACCATAAATAACTATATTCGGTTATAATGAATACTGAGCTCTTCTGCTGCCGCACATCGATATTTCACATTTCTTGCTAGATTTCCAAGCTGTAATTATTTAGAGAAAATTTATTGAACTTATCCAATTTAAGAAAAAAATATCGATTTTTATGGTAGTTTTGACTTATTTGCAATTCTGAAGTTATTGCAAAACTTAAGAAACTGTTCTATTTTTTTTAAGTTCTATAGTTACCACGAAAAGGAAAATTCTGTATTGTTCAGAGAACATCGTGAATGCCGAGGAAAATAGGTACGAACTGATGTTCTTGAATTTCTGAAGGCTGTATGCCTCAGGGACACCTCCCGAGGCAGTGAGTTCCAAAGCTATGCCGTTCTGTGGAAAAACAAGCCCTGGGTAGCAGATGTGCAGCATGTCTCGAAAGTGATGGCATATGGATGTGAGGACTGAGCTCGACGGGTCAATCTCGATGAGACCGCTAACGGTGGAACGATTGATGATATTTCGGAAGAGCATCATCCATGAGAGTATCCATAAAACAGAGACAGATCGCCAAACTTTCTGCGATGATCCAGAAAAGTAAGCGAGCTTGTGAGCGGAGTATCACCGACGAGACGAATGGCTCTTTTTTGGACCGAATCTAAAAGTTTCAATGTGTGTTTGGGTGCTGCACTCCATATATGGGAACAGTATTCCAAAATAAACCTAGCTTGCGAGTCGAAAATGCGTGAATTAGTTTTTCGCTTGCGATTTACACACAAACCTAACCTGAGCAAACTAACCTGGCTTGCCTGTTCACCACAGGGAATTTTTTCGAATAAATTTCTGTGCGATAAAGTGTTTGGTCACAACCAATCAGAGAGCTAGAATATCTTCCATCGACTGAAACGTGGTACGTTTTGCTTATACCGGGTGAGTGAAATTCGAGTAGATGCATGGGGATCTCGGAAACGGTAAGAGCTACAGAGAGGGTTAAATGGAGGCAAAGTTGCGTATTATGGAGCTAGCCCGCTCACTTTCAGAGATATACAGGAAAAAACGAAAAATTTGATTTTTGTTTTTCACTTATATCTGCTTTAATACAATAGATTTCCAGAAACCATTTGCACTTTGTCATCACAACTTTCAATCGGCTTTAATAATATGTAAACGAAAGTGTTCTACAAGGTGTTGTTTTCCTTGGGTCACCCCTAACTATGAAACTTTAAATACGGACCTGGATTTTTTATCACTTTTTTTTAGGCTTCAATAGTCATATTTTATCATGATTGAGAAATCCACTTGAAATTTTCAGTCGTTTCGATGGTATCTGGTCATCATCAGTCAAAATTTGAGGATTTGAAAATTCATGTGTTTCGAGACATCTCTTATTCAAATGATATCGACTGATATCGACTATTGCATTATTTTTTCAAATGAAAAAGTACTCTCAAATGTTTGGAATATTTACATCCGAATATGTGTATCATTCTATGTTCAACATTTTCGTTTTATTATAGAAAATCCTAAAAATGTACAAATCTCTTTTTCATCTTGCTATGATGCTTCCAGTTGATCAAAATCTAACGCTCATTAGTTTGAGATGAAATTGAAAGATACATTCTTGGTTGTCTTCGAAATCCATATCGATATACATCGATTACTTGCACCGACCTGAGGATTTCTTACAGAGTAGGCCATGACGATTGTTTATTTGACAACTGTCATAAATTCATCAACTAGCGTTTCTGTTTCCGACTGAAAATGCCTTTCACAAGTTTTGAGAAACGTGATATGATTATGGTTTATTACAAATCAAATAGAAATTGTGATATAGCAAAAATTAGGTACTATGAATTATATCCGGAAAGACAGCAGCCGTGCAGAAGTATGTTCAGAAAATTAGATACAAATTTATGTGAGTTTGGCAGTTTTGAGAAACCGAGAAGAAAATACGGGAATAGAATGTCCAATCAAATGAAAGAAAATGTTCTGGGACAGGTATTATACAATTTTTGTTTCCATTGTTTTGAGAAAACTATTGAATACTTTCTCAGATCAGAGATAATCCTTCCAAATCAACGCGGCAAATCGCTTTAGAAAGTATGTGATTTTCTGAATTCACATTTTCCTAACAAATGGATAGGAAATCAAGGAGTGGTTCAATGGCCTGCAAGGTCGCCGGATCTTACTCCACTTGACTTCTTCCTCTGGGGTACTCTTAAAGATCGTGTTTATAAAAATGATTATCACGACATCGACAATTTGAGGAATTCTACGAATTTTCCAAAATAACTACCAGGGAAGTAACACGCTCCATCAATAATATTAAAAGAAGAATTCGTTTATGTATCGAACAAGAGGGCCGCCAGTTTGAACATCTTTTATAAATGGAAAAATGAATGTATGTAGTTTGTGATAATAATTGTTCTTGTTGATTAAATGTTTTTTTGGTGAAGTTGTTGAAGCTGTGTACACGTAACAGTTCAATTAAATGAAAAATTTATTTTTGTATTTCGTGTAATTTTGTTTTATTACAATCGCAAAGCGCTTTCGGCTAACAAGCCATCATCAGTGCTATACCTGCAAGTAAGTAAAGTTGTTTGAAATGTAGAAAAAGTTTTTATGAAATTTTGAAATTACTTACTCGTCAAGTATTCATACAGGAGATCCATAAAAAGTTTTGCCAAACCATGGTTCACATTTGTTTTGGACGTACATTCAACACGTTAAAAACTAAGTATTTATATACCCATTAATGGGTTATTTTAAAAATGCAAATTTACATTTTTAATGAAAATGAAAATCTGCATGCTCGTTCTGGAACACCAGACACGATGCCCACGAGGTGCAGACGGAAATAAGATTTTTTTTTTTTTTTTTTATCAAATGACAAATGATATAAATTGAAGGCTGACAGATGATGTGGGTGACATTGACATAAGGCCCATATCCAATGAAAATTTAAAAGTAAATTTTATGACAATTGACAATGTTTTGTGACTACAGAATGTGAAAGTTTCCTTAGTGAGCAAAGAACAATAAATTCGGCAATTTTATATTGAAAATGAGGAAGTTATTTTAATTTTCTATGTAGAGGAATAATCTAGTCTAAAATCTAGTCTATTAAAAAATTACAATAGACTAGATTTTCTTGAAGATTTACAAATAGACAAAGAATTAAAATGTAATAACCTTTGCTTAAATACACAAGTCTAATTAAACAGATCATATATTCCTCTACATAGAAGATTAAAATAACTTCCTCATTTTCAATATAAAATTGCCGAATTTATTGTTCTTTGCTCACTAAGGAAACTTTCACATTCTGTAGTCACAAAACATTGTCAATTGTCATAAAATTTACTTTTAAATTTTCAATGGATATGGGCCTTATGTCAATGTCACCCACATCATCTGTCAACCTTCAATTTATATCATTTGTCATTTGATAAAAAAAATTTTTTTCTTATTTCCGTCTGCACCTCGTGGGCATCGTGTCTGGTGTTCCAGAACGAGCATGCAGATTTTCATTTTCATTAAAAATGTAAATTTGCATTTTTAAAATAACCCATTAATTGGTATATAAATACTTAGTTTTTAACGTGTTGAATGTACGTCCAAAACAAATGTGAACCATGGTTTGGCAAAACTTTTTATAGATCTCCTGTATGAATACTTGACGAGTAAATAATTTCAAAATTTCATAAAAACTTTTTCTACATTTCAAACAACTTTACTTACTTGCAGGTATTGCCCTGATGATGGCTTGTTAGCCGAAAGCGCTTTGCGATTGTAATAAAACAAAATTACACGAAATACAAAAATAAATTTTTCATTTAATTGAAATGTTTTTTTAACTTATGGTTTTTTGTGTATTATTGATACAATAATCCATTAAATATCGTGCAAAAAGCACTTCAGCATTGCATAACAAAGTTGATAATGAATCAATATTAACCTGGACATGTAACAGATAATAACGGAGGCGTCTTACTCATCCACTGAATACAATATTATTTCAACAAGAGATGACCCGAAACACGTCTCAATTCTCATCAACAATTCATCATAATCGTGATAATATATGACCATTGAAGCCTAAAAAAAGTGATAAAAAATCCAGGTCCGTATTTAAAGTGTCATAGTTAGGGGTAGCCCAAGGAAAACAACACCTTGTAGAACACTTTCGTTTACATATTATTACAGCCCATTGAAAGTTGTAATGACAAAGTGCAAACGGTTTCTGGAAATCTATTTTATTAAAGCAGATATAAGTGAAAAACAAAAATCAAATTTTTCGTTTTTTCCTGTATATCTTTGAAAGTGAGCGGGCTAGCTTAGATTTTTCAACATCGTAGCAATGAGCTCCATAATACGCAACTTTGCCTCCATTTAACCCTCTCTGTAGCTCTTACCGTTTCCGAGATCCCCATGCATCTACTCGAATTTCATTCACCCGGTATGCCTCCCGGTCTATAACCGCTTGATCATTCATAGAAAGTACATTATTTGCACCAAATGGTGAAGCAATTTTATTAAAAATGAACTTAGGTGTTTTTCCCGTGCCCTTCATTTAAAAAAATGTGTATTTAACAATCAACCGATCTATGTAAAGAATAAAATAAAAAAGAAAATGCCGAACTCTTTTGTTCGAATACAACCTGACTCTCGTTAGGTCTGTGTAGCCGCACATGTAAACAAGTGCCAAGAAAGTTGCGACTTCTTCAAAACCATAAAATGCGAAATGTGTGTACGTTCGACGACATGCCTATACATCTTAATGTGGTGATGGCATCAAGAAGACCTTAAAGACGAGACCTGCTCTATGAGCGAGGGGTGTAGGGGTCGTCCCACATCGCAATTTCCATACGAGATTCATGATGATTCGTACCGCGATAGGAAGTGATCATTTTCCTTACCATGGTCAGCGGATTTATATTATCGGGAAGGGGTTCAGTTTGTTCTTGAAATACTTATCGATGTGGATTTGAATAACAACCACTCTCTCATCTCTCGCTCTTCAGGAAAACAGTTTATTTGGGGTGTTTCAGGTTTTTGAAAGCTTATCTAATAAGTCAATCAAGAGAGGAATGTGAGCTCTATATGGAAAATAATTATGTTTTATGCCCAGATCTTACCTTCAGCTTTCCACTAATATATAAGATATTTTTCTTCCTACCCCTATAGAAAGTACACACTTTCCTCCCTCAAACCAAGGCGGGAACGCATACTTATTCTCCCTAGGGAGGAAAGTACTCTCCTCCCCCTCTTTTCAAGTAAGTTGTAAACGATGAAACTTGTGATCCTATTATAATCACATTGTTTCCGTAATTTCTAGAACATCTTATATATCCTGTATTCCGGTAAAGATCAAACATGAATATTACTTCTTCTTTAGTTCTTTAATAGCTATTTGTGTATTTAGAGCACAAAGTGATTGATTGTCGCTCGACAAAAAGATTAATCTTTGGAGAACGATAATGTTACTTTGAGCTCGAAATACACACATTATTTTTTCTACAAGCGCAGCTCTTAGAAAAAAAATTATCAACACTTCATTCATATGGGCACATGACATTATGAGAAAATCACTCAGTAGCAATCCGAAATGTATAAGCTAATTCAAATCACTAACAAGAAAAAAGTAATTAACATTCTTTAAAAAAAATTGCAATTGTCAGGAGATGAACCCCGAGACCTTTGGATTACAAGCCCAAGATGCTAGTTATTGCACCACTGCAGATTCTCAGATGGACATGACTGTATTGTCTATACTTTCCATCGTGCAAGTATAGGTCAGTTTCAGATAAAAGCAGTTGAGATACGTTTTAAATTTATAAAAAAAGGTACATTAAGTGGGTAGGAGGAAAAATCATATGTATTACATGGGAGTAAAGTGCCTTTTCCTCCCTTGGATGTTTACTGCACTCCGCTTCGCGTCGGAAAAGCAGGAGGAAAAGTGGTACTTTCGTCCCTAGTTATAAAAATAGCTATTCTCGTCCAAACTTCAGTCGGCCGACTCCTTGGGAAGTTCTGTGTTGAATTCCTGTGGGAAGTTAACATGTGAACAACCAGAATCTAGCACTGTCACAGTTGTACGTATAGGATTTATTGTGATTTACTCTACTGTCTGTAAATTGAGAGAATGTGAGAGACTTGTGTTACAGATTTTTTGGTGGTACAGGCTGTACCAATTATATTGACCGAGTGTAAAATGAATAGTATTAGATTTGAATAAAGTATTCATTTATATTTAGCAACACAAAATAGGAGAAAACAGATTGTGTGGTGCCACACAGTTTGTATTTTTTTTTATATTTTATGTTTTTGAAAGTTGTAATTTATTTCAGGATATATTTTAAACGAGCACCAAAATAATTATTGTTCTACAACATTACGTGCCAAGTTTTATACTCTGTCTCAAAAAATAATATTTAGCCACCTAAAGTAATAAACGAGCACCAATAAACCTCAACCAGAAATATAATTTATGAGCACCTGATATGTTAAAAAGTTTGCATAAATATCAAAATCGTACCTAATGTAATACATAAACACCAAACACATTAAATAATCTCTCACGAATTTTCAATATGCAAGCTAGGTTAGCTAGGTATGTGTGTCCAGCGCGAGCAAAAGTCTATTTCACGCATTTTCGACTCGCAAGCTAGGTTTATTCTGATGCTCAAATATTTAGTGTTCAAGTAAGATTCGTGGTGTCAAAATAATAAGTTGCTGCTGAAATATATGAATAAACTTCAAAAATTAAATACTTTGGTGCTCAAAAGTAAATAATTTCGTAAATCAATTTTGGTGCTCAACTATAATTTTTGGTGACACAAGATAAATATTTGGAAATCATATCAATATTACTTCGGTGCTCTATTAATTTTTCATTTTGTAATCTACGATAAGAAGATGGATGTGCCCATTCGATGGTAGCACTATTTATCGTAGATGGGTAGCTGAACTTTGCTTTATGAGAATCAAAGATGAACTAGGGTCATTGTTGTGCCCCATAGAGTTCGGTTTTGGTACGCCAAGAGGATTTGAAGCTATTGCTTACATTGCTACATCAATCTACATGCTAATCTTGAAAAAAAAAAATTCAGATTTGATTTCAAAAAAAATATTAGTATGATTCATAGGAACATCATATTCAAATGAGTTGAATATTCATTCTCTAGATCATTTCCTTTTCTGACTTTTCTGAGTCAGTGTAACTCGGCTCCGTATGTGAGTTTTGGTGAGCATCTGATATTGTTTGAGAGAGGTGTTCAACAAGAAGTTTAGAATGGTGGTCTGTTTTATTTATTTTTATTCACTTCCTTAGAAATTCTTGGACTTCTGTATAAATGTGGTCTATGCATGACTTCAAGGAAGATTGTTACACTGTTGTATCCAGTTAATATATTGTTATCTATATCACCTGCCAGTACGATGAACCAATTTTCTGAATAATCCATATTTGAGAGAATCTGTTACAGTTTACTAATGAATTTATTTGGACAGGTTGCAGGGATAAATTGCATAAATTAGAATATTATTTTAATTGTCCGTTAGTTTCAACTCGATGGCATTTACATTTCCTATTTTAATAGTTTTAGATATGTCCGGATATGCCAAATAAAACGATGCAGTTTATTTATAATGCAAGGAATACGGTTTATCAGCAAATCATTTGTGATAATGATGATAATAAAAATATTTTCATTCCTTGGCATGATCATACCAAATGATATAGGAATCGTCAGGAGATTGATTGAAGTATACGTACAGAACACACACAAAATGGAACATATACGTATTAAAAAATTTATTTATTTTGAGAACAAATTATTACATTAACATAGTTATCAAAACTACATTCTCCTTTTGAGGATTTCTTTCACAGAAAATTTCTCTTCAGCAAATAGGTCGAAAGTTCCATTGCCAGACGTATTTATGATTGCTCAGTGCTCCAATGCTGAATGCATCATCAATAGTACTACATACAAAGTTTCATCACATTATTTTCTACACGAAATCAAAGAGCTATGTAAGAGGTGGCAATGCCTATGTATGAGTTTCGACATCTCCACTATCATACTAAATCTGAGCGCCATCTATCGGAAAACAAAGAGTTATGCAAGAGGTATGCCTGTGTGGATGAAAATATCTGATGAAATCATTTTAAGTTTCGACATCTCCACTATCATACTAAATCTGAGCGCCATCTATCGGAAATGACATTCGCGAATAGATTAAGACTGCGCATATTAGGTTTGCAACCTATGCATCTCTGCCCACAAGTGATACGGATGGAATTGAAGGGTGTCTTCAATATACTTTCTATAGATTTTAATTGAACTTGTTTCGTCAAAATAGCTATTTATGATACAAATTCGTAACGAAGGACTTTTGTGTATGAGCGTGAAGTTTGTTGAATGAGGCGCAGCCGAGTTCAACAAATACGCGAGTACAAAAAACCCTTTACGAAAGTGTATCATAAAAATTTGATTGTTTTGTGTTATAAATAGGCGTCGTATTATGAAATGATGACTTTAGAGTTATATTTGACGCAAAATTGTGTATCTTTCGAAAATGGATAAATATATGATCAGTGTGTTAAAAATGTACTTTCAGCACTGTTGATGATTTTAAGCACAGGTAATTATTTTTTTACGCACTTGTGCGCAAAAGTGTCGTACAAGAATATGTTTATACATGCCATCATCCAAACTGGTGAAAAAAAGAATCTAGTCAAATACAACTCGTTCTCCAAGATGTATCTGATAATTTTTCATTTTCTTCACTCAAACTCGTTTATTTGGCAAAAACATTCAAAAGAATAGAATTTAGGTAAAATCACTCGTCCTAACGGTCTCGTGATTGTATCAATGGTTTGTTTTCACATTTCTTGCAAAAACAAAGAGTTCTCGTGGATAATAAAAAATTATGGATGAAATTTGAAGCACTTGTGGTATAATCTTTGATTATACTATACAGACTTGATATCAATGGTAACAAAAATTCTGACGCATAAACTGATGTTTCGCTTTCGGAATATTATTCGGCGATTCGAACAAGAAATGATAAGGATAAGAAGACACAAAAGTTCCAGTTATCTTGAATTCTATATGCACATGCACCCAAAATGACACTCTTAAATCCTAACCAAAATAAGAGCGAGTTTCAGTTCTACATTCAGCGAAGCCAACAAAACCGTTTACTCTTGTAACAGCTTTGATGAGACGAAAAAGAAATTATCTGTGTATCTAAAGGAGTTAAAAAAAAATTATTTTCAATTATTAGTACGGAAGAAGAGCAAACATTGTGAAATTCTCATAGAAAATAAAACTCGTGTCGATAAAATTGCCTATTATTCTTCTCCTTCACAATTACTCGTTATCATAAATTTTTAGGAAGTACAACTCGTGCTACGCACTCGTTATATATCCAAATTTCATGATTACTCCTCAAGTGAAGTCGAGGAATAATCGGCAATTTTATCAGCACTTGTTATATTACATGACAAGGTGAAAGTCTTCAGGAACTAAATGCACTTCTGCTTTTCCTTATCTGATCATTTTCACTTCAGCAAAGTCATGACAAATCTACAGTTCGGCCACGCTGGAAGTTGCAGCAGCGGCTGAACGCGAGCCTGAAATTGGATATCGGCGTCCAATAACGTTTTCTGAGAAAACGGGTGCATTTGGTAAGGGATTACTTTCAGAAACCATTCTCAAGGAGAATTGAATAATATTTCACCATGTTGAAATCGTTTTATGATAAATTATATACTCTCCAAGATTTTTTCTTGTTTGGCATGGTTCCATCTACTAGGATGCCAATTTGATGTTGCTTCAATCGATTCTCGTGTCAAAACCCAAATTTACTGGATTGCGACTATTCTAGCCAAATTGATGACCACCTATCGATTGGTCCTTCGAGCCGGATATAGATTGTCGATCATCTTTTAGTTCTAGAACAAAACTAAATCATAGGTCCATGATAATCACAATGTGCAAATCAGGCACAATTCACAAAGCAGAAAATCTCCTCGAAGTTATCGGTTCCTCAGCCAATGTTGCGCAGCCACAGTCAAGCAAGAACGGACGTTAGGTGTTAAATTGAACGATTAAACATCGGGATGATGCATTTGGTAAGGGATTACTTTCAGAAAACGTTCTTGAGGAGAATTGAATAATATTCCACCCTGCTGAAATCGTTTTATGATAGATCATATACTTTCCAAGATTTTTTTCTTGTTTGACATGGTTCCATCAACTAGGATGCCAATTTGATATTGCTCTAATCGATTCTCGTTTCAAAACCTAAATGTACTGGATTGCGACTATTCTAGCGTAATTGATGATCACCTATCGATTGGTCCTTCGAGCCGGATGTAGATTGTCGATCATATTTTAGTTCTAGAACAAAACTAAATCATAGGTCCATGATAATCACAATGTGCAGATCAGGCACAATTCACAAAGCAGAAGATCCCCTCAAAGTTATCGGGGCCTCAGCCAATGTTGCGCAGCCACAGTCAAGCAAGCACGGACGTTAGGTGTCAGATTGAACGATTAAACATCGGGATGATGCATTTGGTAAGGGATTACTTTCAGAAAACATTCTGGAGGAGAATTGAATAATATTCCACCCTGTTGAAAGCGTTTCATGATAAATCATATACTTTCCAAGATTTTTTTCTTGTTTGGCATGGTTCCATCTAATAGGATGCCAATTTGATGTTGCTTTCACCGATTCTCGTGTCAAAACCTAAATGTACTGGATTGCGACTATTCTAGCGTAATTGATGATCACCTATCGATTGGTCCTTCGAGCCGGATGTAGATTGTCGATCATATTTTAGTTCTAGAACAAAACTAAATCATAGGTCCATGATAATCACAATGTACAGATCAGGCACAATTCACAAAGCAGAAGATCCCCTCAAAGTAATCGGGGCCTCAGCCAATGTTGCGCAGCCACAGTCAAGCAAGCACGGACGTTAGGTGTCAGATTGAACGATTAAACATCGGGATGATGCATTTGGTAAGGGATTACTTTCAGAAAACATTCTGGAGGAGAATTGAATAATATTCCACCCTGTTGAAATCGTTTCATGATAAATCATATACTTTCCAAGATTTTTTTCTTGTTTGTCATGGTTCCATCTAATAGGATACCAATTTGATGTTGCTTTCACCGATTCTCGTGTCAAAATCTGAATGTACTGGATTGCGACTATTCTAGCGAAATTTATGACCACCTATCGATTGGTCCTTCGAGCCGGATGTATATTGTCCATCATCTTTAAGTTCTAGAACAAAACTAAATCATAGGTCCACGATAATCACAATTTGCAGGTCAGGCACAATTCACAAAGCAGAAGATCCCCTCAAAGTTATCGGTCCCTCAGCCAATGTTGCGCAGCCACAGTCAAGCAAGCACGGACGTTAGGTGTCAGATTGAACGATTAAACATCGGGATGATGCATTTGGTAAGGGATTACTTTCAGAAAACATTCTGCAGGAGAATTGAATAATATTCCACCCTGTTGAAATCATTTCATGATAAATCATATACTTTCCAAGATTTTTTTCTTGTTTGGCATGGTTCCATCTAATAGGATGCCAATTTGATGTTGCTTTCACCGATTCTCGTGTCAAAACCTAAATGTACTGGATTGCGACTATTCTAGCGTAATTGATGATCACCTATCGATTGGTCTTTCGAGCCGGATGCAGATTGTCGATCATCTTTTAGTTCTAGACCAAAACTAAATCATAGGTTCACGATAATCATAATCTGCAGATCAGGCACAATTCACAAAGCAAAGGATCCCCTAAAAGTTATCGGTCCCTCAGCCATGTTGCGCAGCCACAGTCAAGCAAGCACGGACGTTAGGTGTCAGATTGAACGATTAAACATCGGGATGGTGCATTTGGTAAGGGATTACTTTCAGAAAACATTCTGGAGGAGAATTGAATAATATTCCACCCTGTTGAAATCGTTTGATGATAAATCATATACTTTCCAAGATTTTTTTCTTGTTTGGCATGGTTCCATCTAATAGGATGCCAATTTGATGTTGCTTTCACCGATTCTCGTGTCAAAACCTAAATGTACTGGATTGCGACTATTCTAGCGTAATTGATGATCACCTATCGAATGGTCTTTCGAGCCGGATGCAGATTGTCGATCATCATTTAGTTCTAGAACAAAACTAAATCATAGGTTCACGATAATCATAATCTGCAGATCAGGCACAATTCACAAAGCAAAAGATCCCCTCAAAGTTATCGGTCCCTCAGCCATGTTGCGCAGCCACAGTCAAGCAAGCACGGACGTTAGGTGTCAGATTGAACGATTAAACATCGGGATGATGCATTTGGTAAGGGATTACTTTCAGAAAACATTCTGGAGGAGACTTGAATAATATTCCACCCTGTTGAAATCGTTTCATGATAAATCATATACTTTCCAAGATTTTTTTCTTGTTTGGCATGGTTCCATCTAATAGGATGCCAAGTTGATGTTGCTTTCACCGATTCTCGTGTCAAAATCTAAATGTACTGGATTGCGACTATTCTAGCGAAATTGATGACCACCCATCGATTGGTCCTTCGAGCCGGATGTATATTGTCCATCATCTTTAAGATCTAGAACAAAACTAAATCATAGGTCCACGATAATCACAATTTGCAGGTCAGGCACAATTCACAAAGCAGAAGATCCCCTCAAAGTTATCGGTCCCTCAGCCAATGTTGCGCAGCCACAGTCAAGCAAGCACGGACGTTAGGTGTCAGATTGAACGATTAAACATCGGGATGATGCATTTGGTAAGGGATTACTTTCAGAAAACATTCTGGAGGAGAATTGAATAATATTCCACCCTGTTGAAATCGTTTCATGATAAATCATATACTTTCCAAGATTTTTTTCTTGTTTGACATGGTTCCATCAACTAGGATGCCAATTTGATGTTGCTCCAATCGATTCTCGTGTCAAAACCCAAATTTACTGGATTGCGACTATTTTAGCCAAATTGATGAACACCTATCGATTGGTCCCTCGAGCCGGATGTAGATTTGTCGATCATCTTTTAGTTCTAGAACAAAACTAAATCATAGGTCCATGATAATCACAATTTGCAGATCAGGCACAATTCACAAAGCAAAAGATCCCCTCAAAGTTATCGGTCCCTCAGCCAATGTTGCGCAGCCACAGTCAAGCAAGCACGGACGTTAGGTGTCAGATTGGACGATTAAACATCGGGATGATGCATTTGGTAAGGGATTACTTTCAGAAAACATTCTGGAGGAGACTTGAATAATATTCCACCCTGTTGAAATCGTTTCATGATAAATCATATACTTTCCAAGATTTTTTTCTTGTTTGGCATGGTTCCATCTAATAGGATGCCAATTTGATGTTGCTTTCACCGATTCTCGTGTCAAAATCTAAATGTACTGGATTGCGACTATTTTAGCCAAATTGATGACCACCTATCGATTGGTCCTTCGAGCCGGATGTAGATTTGTCGATCATCTTTTAGTTCTAGAACAAAACTAAATCATAGGTCCATGATAATCACAATTTGCAGATCAGGCACAATTCACAAAGCAAAAGATCCCCTCAAAGTTATCGGTCCCTCAGCCAATGTTGCGCAGCCACAGTCAAGCAAGCACGGACGTTAGGTGTCAGATTGGACGATTAAACATCGGGATGATGCATTTGGTAAGGGATCACTTTCAGAAAACATTCTGGAGGAGACTTGAATAATATTCCACCCTGTTGAAATCGTTTCATGATAAATCATATACTTTCCAAGATTTTTTTCTTGTTTGGCATGGTTCCATCTAATAGGATGCCAATTTGATGTTGCTTTCACCGATTCTCGTGTCAAAATCTAAATGTACTGGATTGCGACTATTTTAGCCAAATTGATGACCACCTATCGATTGGTCCTTCGAGCCGGATGTAGATTTGTCGATCATCTTTTAGTTCTAGAACAAAACTAAATCATAGGTCCATGATAATCACAATTTGCAGATCAGGCACAATTCACAAAGCAAAAGATCCCCTCAAAGTTATCGGTCCCTCAGCCAATGTTGCGCAGCCACAGTCAAGCAAGCACGGACGTTAGGTGTCAGATTGGACGATTAAACATCGGGATGATGCATTTGGTAAGGGATCACTTTCAGAAAACATTCTGGAGGAGACTTGAATAATATTCCACCCTGTTGAAATCGTTTCATGATAAATCATATACTTTCCAAGATTTTTTTCTTGTTTGGCATGGTTCCATCTAATAGGATGCCAATTTGATGTTGCTTTCACCGATTCTCGTGTCAAAATCTAAATGTACTGGATTGCGACTATTCTAGCAAAATTGATGACCACCCATCGATTGGTCCTTCGAGCCGGATGTATATTGTCCATCATCTTTAAGTTCTAGAACAAAACTAAATCATAGGTCCACGATAATCACAATTTGCAGGTCAGGCACAATTCACAAAGCAGAAGATCCCCTCAAAGTTATCGGTCCCTCAGCCAATGTTGCGCAGCCACAGTCAAGCAAGCACGGACGTTAGGTGTCAGATTGAACGATTAAACATCGGGATGATGCATTTGGTAAGGGATTACTTTCAGAAAACATTCTGGAGGAGAATTGAATAATATTCCACCCTGTTGAAAGCGTTTCATGATAAATGATATACTTTCCAAGATTTTTTTCTTGTTTGGCATGGTTCCATCTAATAGGATGCCAATTTGATGTTGCTTTCACCGATTCTCGTGTCAAAATCTAAATGTACTGGATTGCGACTATTCTAGCGAAATTGATGACCACCCATCGATTGGTCCTTCGAGCCGGATGTATATTGTCGATCATCTTTAAGTTCTAGAACAAAACTAAATCATAGGTCCACGATAATCACAATGTGCAGATCAGGCACAATTCACAAAGCAGAAGATCCCCTCAAAGTTATCGGTCCCTCAGCCAATGTTGCGCAGCCACAGTCAAGCAAGCACGGACGTTAGGTGTCAGATTGAACGATTAAACATCGGGATACACATGTTCACCCCGACGTGAATTATCACAAAGGCGACTCTTACATCCAATAGAGGAGTTATAAACGCGCTGGCGAAGTGCAAACGTGTTAATTAAGGCCTACGCCCGGCTATCGTCGCGTTATAGACGGGCTGATCATGCGAGAAAGTCAACGAGAGATTAGATATATTTATTCGCTCGGATCTATCGTGAGTATTTAATGGAAAGCAGAGATTACGCGATGTTTGAATGCATGAGTGAGTGGCGGTTATCGCGATTTTCGAGAAAGAAGAAATTTCCGGTTTTGAGTGCAATCATGGAGACAAATCTTTCGAACAGTAGAGTGAAAGGAAATCTATAACCGATCAACAGAATTGAGTTATTACAAAGATCTACATACTTATATAGAACCTGATTCCATAAGAAGATATCATAAAGTATTCCTCGATTTCGTATTAAAAGAATAAAACTCCAGCAAATAATAGAAAAGCAAAAGGCTAGAAATATGACAACAGATCTGGTATGAAAGAATCTGGAAAGAGCTTACGATACAACACACTAATTATTTGAAGTAATAATGAAGATTGACCCTAGTAAAACGTACATCCGAGGAATTTATAATATACCGGTGGATGTCCACGGAAAGTGGCTTGCACCTATAACTTTTTTGATTTTGCAGATATTGAAATGGAGTCTGGAGGGTTTGTATGAGACAAAACTGCATTTAGTGACAAGTGACTCACCTTCCTGCAACTTCTGGTCTCCTTTCGATTTTTTATTAGACCCTCGGTATATTTTCACTTTTTTTTTGTCTCTATACATCATTCTGAATACAAACATGCATCAATTGTTACTTTTTGTAACCAATTTTTTTTATTTCGGCATTCAATTTTTAATCTAGAGAGCTATAGGATACGTTATCAGTTTATGTCCAAAAGTATTGGGAAAATACAGCTTTACGGTTTTCGGTTAAAATGCATCCACTGTGGAAAATTCAGTTTTTAAATTATTATTACTATTTTTTTTTACATGGCAACACAGTATCTTGTGTCAGGAAAAAAAAAATTGCAGAGAGAAAATTTGTATATGATCTGAAAGTAACTCAGATTCTGCAAAAGTAAATTAGGAAACTATTGTGTACGCTGTTGATTGAAAAACATGTTAATAATATCATTTATTCAAGGAGATATTAGTTTTTGGATTAATGGTTTTGTTATATCATTTGTGTTGGTCACAGGTTACTCGATGAATTTAGATATTATTTTAATCTCAAAAGGAAAATTCTACCGTAATATTTTTAGGTTTGTTGACGAAAGTTTTTTTGTCTTTACGGCATTTTTACGAATGGTGGAGGGCAGAGTTATTGGCGAGGGTTAGAATGGAGAGAGACAAGGAGAAATGGCGATCGAAGGCTTATAGGATCACTGCTCATTATTTTAGGTTTGAAGACTGAAAATTGGTACGAACAAAGGGGGATTAACTGAAGATCCCGGTTAGTTATATAAATACTCAGATCGCAAAGATTACAAAATTTTTGTATCCACTTCTCCTTCAGAATAAGAAAACTTGGTCACATAAGCTCAAAAATTGAAGAGGCTGGCTCAGTTTGGAAAAACAACAAAATTTTTAAATTGAAAAAAGCCACTTGATCACTTGGCCAGAAAGCTTCGTAACTTTCAGACACCTAATAATGCCAATACTTGGAAAAAACATATCCTAGTAATTTATTTTTAAATATAGTCTTCCGTTTTCAGTCCCAGCCCCTACACCAATCTGTTGAATAGTTTGCTCATTCTATTTTATTCATTTCACTAAGAATAGAATGAAACACTTTTATCATGAATTTCCATAAAATAAACGAGTCATCGATAAAGTTAGTTGTAAAGTTAGTTGTTTTTTTGTCTGAATGCGATAATTTCTGGAAGTACCAATTCGGTTTTGAAAAATCTTTTTTCCATTTGAGAGCTCAGTTCTATTTAACGTCACGCTACGGCCCCCAGGGTCAAGGCACAAAACATTACAAATTAAACGGCAGGTGAAATCGCGGGCACAGATAGTATAAATATCGAATGAATCGAGGATGAATTCTCAATTTTTCATAACTCTCCAACATCAGATATTATACTACACAGCAGCTCAACTCACCATATCAACATGAGGTATCAGCTTATAATGGTACCTATAAGTTGATTAATATTCCCCTAGGTACAATTAAGAAATTAACATTAATAAACAAATAACAGTAACCAACCGTTATAAATATTTTTCAGTATTACATTTAAGAAATTTGAAAAAGCAATGCAAAAAGTTCATCCTACTAGGAGAGATTACCAGCAGTTTTAGGGGTTATTTAACGAACAAGTGTATTAATAAGGGCGATTAACAATCGTGAGCGGAGCGAGCGCGCTAATGTTCGAGATTGTTAATCGCTATTTCAATTCATGAGTTTGTTACAAAACTTTTCTGTCGACAGTAGTTTTCAAAAATAAAGATATCTTACTTCAATTTTTTTTTATTTAACGATAAACAACATTCACTATTCCCTATTTATATTAACTCTATTTCAAAGTTAGTTTAATTTTCCTCAGTGTTAATTTTTATTTTTTTGCTCCCATTTGGGTTTGAACCTCGCTGTCACCTCGCGACTATCAGGCCAACATTTTACCAGCCGGCAACCCGACTTCCTTATAAGGCTAGTGACAACTGGTGTAATGAAAATTGATTTCAGAATTGGCAAATAAATAATGACAGATAGTACTAACCAATATAAATGTATTAGAGCAATGTATGTTGGGTTGCATATAATAAAATCGTTGAATAACAGAAAATCATTCATTTACAGGGGTTATTAATAAACGATTTTGAGTGCGTTAAAATACATCATAAACGAACGGTAGACGGAAATAGTTATTTAACGAACAATCGAGATTGTTAATCGCCATTTTAATTCACGAGTTTGTTACAAAACTTTTTCGTCGACCGTAGTTTTCAAAAATAGATATATCTTACTTTCAATGTTTACTTGTTCAACGATACGATGAAAAACAATTACTATTTCCTTTTTATATCAACTCGAAGATAGTTTAATTTTCCTTCGGGGTAGTTTTATTTTATTTTTTCAAATTGAAATAAAAAAAAAGAACAAAAAAATTTGCCCTTGTGTGGGTTTGAACTATCGACCTCAGTATCTCCTCTCGGTTGTTTGGCTGAATTTACCATTACGCCACGAGACTGCTTTGATTTTTGATGACAATTACTGGTGTATTGAAGAGTCTCTCAAATTTTATTTCAGAATTGACAAATAAATAATGACAGATAGTACTAACCAATATAAAATGTATTAGAGTAATGTATGTTGGGTTGCATATTAGCAAATCGTTGATTAATAGAAAATCATTCATTAACAGGGGTCATTAATCAACGATTTTTAGTGCGTTAAAATACATCATAAATGAACGGTAGAGGGAAAAGCAATATTATATATTGGAGAATCTAGTTACAAAACAGAGAATGTTTTGAAGAAACATAGTCTAATGACAAAAAGGTACATTTGAAAAATAAAAAAAGAATGAAGTGTATGAATCAACTTCCTATGTTTTATATTGGACCAACTGGTACAACTCCCAAAAACCACATACTGAACATAGGAATTTTTATGTAAACGGCATAACAAATACATTTTTTCAAGCTACCATCTACTTACAGAAAATAATGCTTTTGAACATGAATTAACAGAAAGAAGAATTACAAGAATTTAATTTATGAACAAACAGAACAGGTAAAATAGATAAATTCATTTGTGTTATTAATCGAAAAAAAAGTCATCATCCGCCAATTGATTGAAAGACAGATACAAAATTGTCCCCTGATTGTAATTGACGATGGTTTAATGCGGTCGTCGTATTTTTTTGTTACCAAAATTTGTGAAGGTCAACATTGAAATTTTATTTTAAACTTTAACATCTATTTTCATCTATTATCAGCTAGGCCGAATCAAAAAATAATACTTAATGCCCAAATATTCTTAAAATGTGTTTGTATTTGATTGCATATTTTTTTATTTCCATAATAAAAAAAAAAGTCGTATTTCAGTTCTGTATGATCTCTACCCACATAGAAACAACAAATTTCGATTATCTGGTTCTATGAATTTGTATGTCTTAATTTAAAATGTATTAGATATAATAATTAATTCTGAAATCATTTTTTTCCTAATTAATTGATGGATCAGTTGAGAAATAGCAGTTGCATGAATCATTCTGAATTTACCTAATATATTATATTTTCCAATATCACCGGTGATGAATATAGTCCATTCAATAATATTAATAATTATTCAGTTTGGCACTAAATAAAATCCTAATCACCATTGTATCAGATGGAAACTGAATACAAATGTTTGAACAAGGATAAATTACAATTAGCTCCTCGAAATCTGATTGGGAGTCCAAAATGATGGGCGTATATTTCAACAGAGACAGCTGCTTTCGGTCCTGCTAATGAGTTGTTATTAATGAATTACCCCGTTTACATTAATTACAACATCAACACCTTGAACGAATTCACCAATTCCTCCAAAATTGAAAGGACATCTGGCGCCCCCGGTTTATGTGTGTTTCTTTGACACTAATTTGGTTATGCCTCATCAAAAGACAAGCTGCGGCAAAATATATTCATACTCGTTCAATAATAAAAGCAAATAACGAGTGTTTTCGTGTAAATGTTGGCTGTTTAAAAGATCAATTTTACTTTTTCATGTCATTTTCTGCCTCACGGAAGACTAACATGTAATTTTGGCGAAAAAAAATTCAAGTCATACATAAAAAATATCATTCACCTAACCACATACATGAATAAATGGAAAAAAATTCAGAAATGATGACTTTTTGTCTAATATCTCGGCTTCATCCATTTCTTAAAGTAATCTAACCAAAGGACTCGCACGAAAACTTGTGGGAAATTGGCTTTCGGTCAAATTGCCTAACATTTCATTACATTATAGTGGGAAAGGAAAAATTTGTGAGTTTGAATGATTTTGTATGTGTCGTTTCTGAAATGAAATATAAGCTGCAAAATTTCGTAAAAGCGTCGTAGTTGGGTAGGATTGTCCAAAGAAAAAACTATGTTTTCTACTCATGTATATGAATATGATCATTTTTCAACCGGATACCCTACATGAAAGTGATAGTTTTTCACTCTAGAGATGAAAATGGATTTTTGACACTAATAACAGTTAATCTCACTACTTGGAACTCGAATCAGCAAGAGAACGTCACTTTGTTTGACAATTTATAAACATTTAAGTACTAAAAATTGTTTTTTTTTTGGATTGACGTGGCCTTTACTTGATGGAAATCCATAGTTATGACACTAAGGTAAAAAACGATTAAAATTTCCACAAAATTTATTGTTTTCGCGACATGACATAACAATGAACCTACCTGGAAATCTCAAAACAAAGTTACTACTTAATTGAATAAATTTAACAAAGGGGAACAGTTAAGGTCTAGTTGATCATTGAATGTTGATTATTGAATGATCAACTCCTGAACGGTTCCCCTTTGTTAAATTTATTCAATTAAGTAGTAACTTTGTTTTGAGATTTCCAGGTAGGTTCATTTTTATGTCAATTTTATAAGTGTATGAGTCTAGATATTAGTGATAATTATAGGTAGTCCCTACTTATGTTAATGGGTAAAAAAAAGGTATTTAAGTAATTTCAATGAAGAATAGTTTAATGTACTACATTCGCTTGAAAAAGATACTGTGTATCGAAACACATCGCAAAGACAATAAATTTTGTGGAAATTTGAATCGTTTTTTACCTTAGTGTCATAACTAAAAATTGTAATCCAATATTTTATAAACAACATCTATCGTAGAAAAATAGCATTTCCTACTTGAGGTGAAATACGTTTTTTTTTTCGTTCGGGACATTGCTCGAGGACAAACTCTCACCTCGCGAAAAAAACATTAATTTCATGCCTCGTTTGAAAAATATTCCTTTTCATCTCATTGTTGATTGAAATGAGTCGAATTTAGGATGAAAATGTATGTATGGAAAATCGTTAACATATCTAATTTTCATCTTATCAATAATTTCATATTAGTATGTATACCGGTCATGTTATAAAAAATTAGGATTTCTTTTGTAGCCAACAAGTTATATTTTGGTAAGACATCATAGTTTCAGGCTATTCTAGGCGATTAAAACGTGTTTTGTTCCTTCTTCTTTCTGATGCTTGAAATATGAATTAAAAAAATTTTGATTTTAGTTCGAAAATATGAATAGGACATTCATAAAATTTGTTGTGGAATCATCTGCGATCGAAAGACAAACTTTAGTCACTATTTTCGTTCAAGATAACCTCTTGGGAGGTATTCATGTTGAAAAGGGGAAATCATTCCAATCGGCTGAAAAATGTAAGTTTCAAAAGGGTGCTTCCATCTTAAATGGGTCACACTAGAAAATTCCAGCAAATTCACCGAAAGCCAATTTCCCATCAAAACAGTACGAGGTCGTTTGCATGCAGGTATGAATAAAACGACACTTTTTCAAGTACACACGTGCCTCTTGCACATTTGCATCCTTCCTCGACCTTTATCTCCCTAAATCGAACTTTAGGCGTGATAATTCACTGTCAGATCTGTTAAATATTATACCAAGGTTAATGCAAAATGCATGCGTTTGTCTAAATTATGGCATGCAATTTTGGCCGAATGCAAAACTAATGTATGCAATATATCTCCAATTGGAGTTCATGTTTTAACCATCAGTTATAATATAACACTTGCATCAGATACTCGTGTCGATCGATGTTTCCAGATGTAAATGAGAAATTAATTCGAAATTATTTATTTAGCAAGGATTTGGAAGGTTAGTACTAATATTCAAGGATAATTTTTTGTTCGAAACATGAATATGATATTCATAAAATCTGTTGTGGAATCCTCTGCGACTGAAAGACAAACTTTAGTCGCTATTTTCCATCGTTCAAGATAACCTCTTGGGAGGTATTCATGTTGAAAAGGGGAACATTCTCCATGAAAATTGAAAAATGAAAGATGTGATTTATTTGTAATATCTTACAGAAAACAACTACTTCCCCGGCTAAAGCCACGCTGGTCATTGAACTACATCTGATAGATATTGTGAAATAAATCACCTTTTAAATTTTTCAATTTTCAAGGAGAATGTTCCCCTTTTCAACTCAAGGATAAGTTCAACTCTTTTTGATAATAACGAAAAATAGATTATCCAGTGTGACCAGTAAAGTCTTCATCATATGGATTTTTTTTATCAACAGCTTTATTAAAAATTTTAATGAGGCACCATTTTTTTTCCGCCTGGGACGAGAAATAACCAAAAAAAAAATATTACCCACGTGAAATAAAACCCAACGCAACCTATATATCTAGTATTTCTCAATTTTGGCAGTGCTTTATTTTAGACGAATTTTCTGTAAAGAAGTGCCATTTTAAATATGTGGTTTTAAAAAAATCCAAATAGACCTATTAAAATTTGGTGATGAAAAGTTTATTTGTTTTCGACCTGTATAAGGAAATTCCATAAAATATTTATTTTGGAAAAGGTACTTTTTGTCTAAAAGTAATAAACATTAAAAAATTGATTACATTTCCAAATTTTCCTTTAAAAAAATATATGATAATTGAACACATTTATTGAAATGAATGAAATATCTAATTCTGGTAATATTTTTATAAAAATATAGAAATAATTTCAGTGTAAAACTTTCAAGCGGAAACAATACCATCTTTATATATATTTTTTTTTAGTGTAATATTGAATTTTTGTACATGTACATTATGTGGACCTACAAACTTCAATTTTGTTTTGGAGATATTACAAAAAAAAAACATTTTCTGAGATATGTTAGCCAACTTTTCACTTTCAAATTGATCACCATGTGAATTTTTAGTTTGTCGAACATGGATTGGTACAGGTTACATATCGAAAAATAAGGAAATTCTGCTTTACTTTCATAAACATACCTCAAGAAAATGGAGTAAACAATATCAAAGAACATATCAAATATGACTTTCATTTCTCTAAAACGGAATTCAATTAAATTCTTCTAATTCTTTCCTTGTTATTTCCTGCGAAATAAGTTCCATTTATTTTCCTATTCTATCTTTTAAATCTTCCAGATTAGAAAAAATCCAATGGGGTCAGATCTTGAGACATTGCTGGCTCTTCGATAGTCCTCCCTTTGTTCAATCCAACGGTGTGGCAATACATTATCCAGGAAGTCACGGCAAATAATGAGGAGGAGCCCCATCTATCCGAAATCAAAGTGATCTATTCACGAGATACGAGATACGAGATTGAAGATTATTTAGAAAATTTTTCACTCTTATATTCTTAACTGGAGGCGTCATACAAACAAATTCAGGACTGGACGGTATTTCATTAGTATTGATAAATCGTTCGGCAGAAATATAGTGTTTTCCGTAATACTTATACAACGTCTTCTTCGACTAGTTTTTGCACATAAACGAGAAGAAATTACTTTTTTGTACAACTGTCAAAAAAACTTGACAACAACAATTTCATTTATTGGAATAATAATTGATAGTATTGTTCAAACAATTACTTCCAACATAAACTCCCGAAGATGTTCCATGTTACTGCTGATCAGAAACGTTAGATATTTCTTGAAGAGTTGATTCCAACAAGTTCATCAGATATTTCAATTTGTTTGGAAGAAGATGGACAATTCAATATTTTGTTAGAAATCTCAATTTTTTTATTCAAACTATCTTCTATATATGCTTCTGCTACGGAGGCAGATTTTCAGCCACCGTGAAGTTTTATGGATGTAATGACGCCCCCTGCATTGGCCAGAAGAGTTACTTACCTTCTGTGAACAGTGAC
The DNA here is from genome assembly GCA_958298965.1 of Chrysolina haemoptera. Lineage (NCBI taxonomy): Eukaryota > Metazoa > Arthropoda > Insecta > Coleoptera > Chrysomelidae > Chrysolina > Chrysolina haemoptera. Next base: position 47,228,000 of record OY282586.1, on the reverse strand, counting down.
CTGTGTAGCTCTTATATATGTATTTTCCAAGCCATTTTGCAATCATGCTGGGAATTTGGTTTATACATTTTACTCTCGAATATTTCAAAAATAATCTGTTAATTTTAGCATGAGGCGACCGTAGTGCTTTATACTAGCAGTATATCTCAATATAATCAGAATTTGAAACAATAAACGTTTTTGCGCAATAAGTCTTCGTACCAGGTATTTTAACAATCAATATAGATCCAGCATCTTCAATGGCATCAATAGTTATATGTAGAAATTCTTCACGGCGACAAGCACCGCTGATACGCAAAATATGAAAAATATTGAAATTACTACTGATCTTACAAAATTTGGATTATATCTGTCCTTATAAGGTAAATTTGTTTCGTTATCAGCATCTTGAATACATTTATTGATATCATCCCGTGATATAACTTTAGATTTCTTTTATCCGACGCTTTTGTTCTTAACGAGAGGGACCAATTTTAAAAACTTTTTTATATCAATATTTTCCTTAACATTCAATGTATTTTTCAACATTGAGTAGACACCCCATAACATAGAATTTTTTATAATTTTTGTTTTTTCCTCAAAATGGCATATAAGCACGTTTTCAGAAACCTCTTTCACATGTTTCTTGTCCCACCATTCACGAAATTGGTCATAATGTTTTCTCATATACTAACTTGGATTTGGCCGGTAATATATAAGATACTATTGCATTTGCTTTCTCAGATACATCTGATGGGGTATCACTACCACTATCATAATCAACATCCATATTCTTGGAAACAACTTGAAATTGAAGCAACTATTAGTAAGCACAGTCAAACACGCGGCGTGCTAACATTAAGGATAACATGTTTGGAAAAGAGAATTATTATTTAGTTATTTTGGACTTATTTTTTTCAGACAAGAAAAATTTTTTAATACGATTTTACTGAAAATATTGAATAATATTTTCAAGTCAACTATCGGGACAAAAAACCACTTCAAGATGTATTGGAAGTATTTATTTTTAATATATTTCAGACTATGTGAATTCACATTAACAATTGTACAAAAAATTGTGTTTCTATTTCGTGTATATTAACACTCTCATGTGCCATTAAAAAAACACTAATTTTACGCACTTAATACAGAAATAACTATTTCGTGATTGTATATGAGAAAAGATTAGATTCATACCGTACCAAAATGTCCAGTGCTATACATCAATACGGATAAAAAATGTTAAATATCATCACCGTAAAAAAAAATATTTCGCTCACACATAATAAATACCACAGTATTCCCCATATTCTCACTTCAAACAGAGCAGCTCTAATCGATCACCTTCCATGCTTTACATTTTGAAAGCCAACATCTGCGTGTGTTTAGTTACAGGCCAGATTTTTATCGGAGTTGCATTACATTATAGAAATCACCCCTGCATATTTCATACTCGAATGCAGATCGCAATCTGGGTGTAAATGCCAATCCAGCCGATCATTCATGATCATCATTGCGATAGAGGTACTTTGACGCACAGTAGGCCGTGCACCTGAAATATGCTTCATTCATTCGATAGGTCACAGTTAGGAGAACAATAAATAGTTGTACAATGAAATGATGACAGTAATAATGAGTTTTTTTCAAAAAACTATTCATCAAACTGTGTGGTTAATACTGTCTCATCAAAAGTCAAATTGTTGCACTGAGCAAGATGCTCTAGAGTTTTTACAATTGTTACTGAAAGGTACGAAGGCGTAGAAGGGCCAACAACAAAATATTTTTCAAAACATTTGGAATTGCCACTTCGAAGTGACAATTGCCACTTTGAACTGACAATTGTCACTTTGAACTGACAATTGTCACTTTGAACTGGCAATTGCCACTTTGAACTGGCAATTGTCACTTTGAACTTTAAATTGTTACTCCACAAAGACATTCACTGCCAGTGACAATTGCTAGTTCAAAGTGACTGTTGCCAGTTCAAAGTGACAATTACTAGTTCAAAGTGACAATTGTCAGTTCAAAGTGACAATTGTCAGTTCAAAGTGACAATTGTCAGTTCAAAGTGGCAATTGTCACTTCGAAATGGATATTCCAAATGTTTTGAAAAATATTTTGTTGTTGTCCCTTCTACGCCTTCGTAGAAAGGTGTACATGAGGACCTAAATAAAATTACCAAGGCCTGAACCTATCTTGATAGAAATCGACGATGAAGCACGGTCAAGATTTCTGATGACGGATAACTCTAATAGTGTAGATATATTAGTTGGCCAACTAAAATCAACATTGATTTGTACATACTTTTGAAGACTTCTGAGGACGCAGCAGGTTGACCAGAAATAGCAATTTTAACAATACTATAAATTTTCAACAATTCATGATCTTGGACCACGATTACACCCACATACTAATTTTGGGGGGAGTTGGATCATAATTTCAAAACTCGTCCAGAACCTTGAATTTATGAATTTCCACATCCCAAATTTTAATAATCTCCAACACCGAAAACCCCCACATACAGCTTGTCAATGTAGCTCTAAATGTGAAATCGCAACGCGTATTGATGTGCGGTAGCAGAATGGCCCATTATAGTCCGTAAAACAAGTATTAGTTACAACTGGTCAGTTCTAGCATCGCGAAGTGCATTGTGAAGTTATTTGTTTATTCATTAATATTCCAAAAAATTATCGGTAATAATCATACCACTTATATTATATGAGTATACCTAACATATCGATAATGTGTCACTAGATAGATGTTATCATTTCAGGATTTGGGTGTGATCTTCGATGCTAAGTTAATTTTTGTTGATCATACAGGGTGTAACACAAGTACGTTGAAATATTCAACTGGCGTATTCTTGAGATAATTTCTAGAAAAAAATGTCTATATAAACTTGTGTCCGGAAATGCTTCGTTTCAGACATACAGGGTGTTGAAATTGAATTTTTTTTTGCGTTTTTGGAAAATAACTTTTGCAAGAAATAAGTTATTTGCACGAAATTTGGTTCCCGGAGTTTTTTTGGCGTGGGAAATCATAATTTCGTATCAATTTATATGTATCATCTAGAGGGAGCTGCGTACGCTGTCATTATTCATTTCAAATTGCCCTAACATTTTTGACAGTAAACTTTTGGTACTTTTCATGAAAAATAATACGAAATTACGATTTTTCACGTCAAGAAAACCCCAGGTTACCAAATTTCGTGCAAATAACTTATTTTTTGCAAAAGTTATTTTTAAAAAGCGTACAAAAAAATTCCATTTCAACACCCTGTATGTCCGAAACGAAGCATTTACACAAGTTTATTTCGACTTTTTTTTTCTCAGGAATACGTCACTTGAATATTTTAACGTACTTATGTTACACCTGTATAACTGAAACGGTCGTTTAAGCTTATAAAAAATTGGGTTTCATCATAAGGAACTCAAAATTAATGGAACAAAATGAGTCCTTGAAGCTAATTTTCAATGCTTTTGTTAGGTCCAAACTGGAGTATGCATCGGTTGTCTCGAGTCCTGGATATGCTTTTCATGCAAATAACATTAAAAATCTTCAGTGTAAATTTATCAAACACCTTTGATAAAAAACCGATGCTATTTATCCAGATAGAGGACTACCTCAATTGACACTCTCAAGCGGACTTATAGTGGTGTAGTTTTTCTATACAAATTACTCAATAACAAACTTGATTGTCCCTTTACTATCACTCATTGATATACATATTCCTCGATTGCCATTGAGAGACAAGTCTTTCTTTTATCTTCACACCACCTCATTCTTACTTACTTCGATTCTCACCCTTGTATAGAATTTGTTCAGATTATATGATTATGATTATATTATATGTTATAAGATTCCTTTGATATTCTCCATTGTAAAGTTGCTGATATAAAGAGAACATTGCTGTAGTCGAAGTTCTTACTATTATACTAACTGGTAAGGGGCAAATCAGTACATAAACTTCTTTCTTCAATCACAAGAAGTTTTTTTTTCGGTGTATGTACTGATTTGCATATTTCCAATTGTTGGTGTGAATTGTTTTGATTCTTATTTTATAGATTAATTTATACTTTACCTAAGGTATACTTTTGTACTGTTAACTTTCCCATCCTGTAATTGATTTCCTGTTGGATGGTGTATGAATAAAATAAAAATAAACTGAAATAAAATGAAATAAGATCTAAAAAAACACATAAGGATGGTCGGCCCCTCTCCAAGTCCTCATAGAGTTTTTTGCATCTTCTGTAGATAGATGTAAACCCGAGTGTCTGTCTATTTGAAATCAAATTATATTATTATATAAACTCTTTCACCAACCAAATTTTTTGACGGGTTTAGCGGGCTGCTGACGCGTGGTGTACCAATATTTTGCTAACTGACTATGTCCACATAGTTTTTTAGTTGTCTTGCTATCCACAGACCAATTTTTAGATTTTATAAAACATTGCGACATACGTTTTTTTTACAACTTCGGAACCACCCCCGTGCCAGTTGTCCCAAATACTGGCTGACTGACGACAGGCTAATATTCAACCTATTTATGACCTAATATCAAAATGTCAGCCTTTATAAAACTGTTGCATTTTTGGTCCCTCAGTTCTCCGACTATAGTGTATCAATTCCTGGTGCTTTGTTGAATTTGAGGGAATTGATCAGACCCATAACTTCTATTTCTGGGAGTATTACCTGATGTCTAGCAAACAATTTTCACCGACATTCATTCAAAGTTGTTGAAGATACCAGAGTTTTTTATTTTTTATTTGTGAGTATGCCATTTTCATTCATCATTTCTGCGATTCCTCAATTATTTTGGTTTTTATTGTGCCTCACAATGCCTCACTACTATATTTATAGCTTTGAAGTTTTTCTCTATAACTTTTTTTTCTGTTTTCTTTTTCATTGAACAATTCAGTGTATTTCTCTAGTTGAAATACTCTTTTTTCAACTCTGTATAATAGTTATTTATGGTACTAGTATGTTATGTTGAAAATAAGTCAGATTTATACCACTCAAGTGACTTAGGCAACATAACACACGAGTGGCATACAATGTTTTTTTATCCAACACATGACAGTTATGACTGTCATTAATGTCATTTTGGACAAGTAAACTATCAAATAACACACTAGTGAGTTATAATCCATAAGTCACTAGTGAGTTATGGATTATAACTCACGCACACTATCAAATAACACACTAGTGAGTTATAATCCATAAGTCACTAGTGAGTTATGGATTATAGCTCACTAGTGTGTTATTTGATAGTTTACTTGGCTAAAATGACATTAATAATGTCAGTAATAACTGTCATGTGTTGGATAAAATATGTTATTCTCCTACTTTCCGAATGATCTATGTCTTTCGTTAATGGGCAGTACTTTGCCATTGGTTAATCCAAGCTTTCCCTTGATATATTTTTATGCTAGATTTTTTGAGCTCAAATTTTCATAAAATTAATTTGTGATTCTGGATAAACCTATTCAAAGTACCTTTTTGAATTTAGGTCGAAAAAACAACGAATTCAGAAAGAATTTCGCTTTTACTTCCATTATTCATCGACTTCCTGACTTTATAACAGCGTCCAAAAGCTATCATTCACTCGAAATGACATTTAGGTGTCTCCTGATTACCCCAACTACATACACGTGTAAGTCGAACCATTACAATGTATAATTTGACAACGATTCGGCTCATTGCAAAACATTCAATTAATCATTATGTGCATTGCAAATCAATGAGGACCTTCGTTTCAGTTCGAGATCACACAAGGTGCATATTTATCAAGGGTTCCAAACTTTTATTTGACTTCTTGCTTATCGCTGAAGGAACTCTAGCTGGGAAATATTTCAAAGAAATCTTAAGCCATTTGGTTTTTGCGTATACTTGTTTGTGCCAAGTGAATGTGTTTTGAAATCTGGATAATAAAGATGACAGATTAATTATTTCTGAAAAATTGTTAATTCATCCATTCACATGAAAGTTAAAAATTGTTTAAAAATTAAATTGTTAAAATTGTTTTTTCCGTTAACCAGCTGTCGTCCCCTTACGAACGGCAGCCCTCAAAAGTTGAAACTTGTGCGAGCCAAGGATTAACGAGAACTTACCTTTTAACGTGCGATTCCTAGCACTTTCTCGGGCCATCAGATTAAAATCTGAGGATTCGAACCTAGCCAACCAGCAGTCAATGATTTTGCGGTAAAAACGTGTTTTCTACCCCAAATATAATGGAAGATATTTTGAAAAAAGCTAAACAAGCAAGAGAATCATTAATTCCATCGAAAAGTGAAGCCGTATACCAAAAAGAATACAAGATATATGGACTGGCAGACACGGAAAAATGTTATGCCAAAAGATGTCACTGAAACTGTATTTCTGGCATATTTTCAAGAACTGGTAAGGAATTTTGGAATGTTTTTCGGTAGATTTGGTAGTAATTGTGTTCATTCGTTGCAGTCAGAAACGTATAGTCCGAATTCTTTATGGACTAAATGGTCAATGCTAAAATCGATGGTGACTATACATGAGAAACGAGATATCACGAAGTTCAATGAACTACAGGCTTTTTTGAAACGGAAGAGTAAGAGTTATAAGCCGAAAATGTCTGCTGTTTTATCTCCTAAAGATGTTATCAGATTTCTAAAGGACACTCCTAATGATATTCATTTATTGCATAAGGTAATTTTTTTCTGATTTTCCTTTTTGTGTGTATTTATTTCCTTTTTTTTGTTATAGGTTGTTTTGATTATGGGTTATTTTGGAGGATGCAGAAGTCAGGAACTTTTGAATATGAAGATATCGGATATAGAGGACCGGGATTCCGTTATGGTAGTGAACGTACCGGAAAGTAAAACTGGTGTATCGAAGAAACTTACAGTTGTGGATGAAAAAGAGTTCTCCGCTTTGCCTTTATTAAGACTTTATATGTCTTTGCGTCCTAAAGGTATTGAACGATTTTTTTTGAGCTTCCGACAAAATAAATGTACATCTCAGCCAATTGGAAAAAACATGTTTGGGAAAATCCCCAGCAAAATCGCAATGTATTTAGGATTGCCAAACCCATCTTCCTATACGGGACATTGCCTTCGTCGCACTTCTGCTACTGCTCTAGCCAATGCAGGAGCAACTATGACTAACTTAAAAAGACACAGAGGTTGGAAAAGTTCCACGGTGGCAGAGGGGTATTTGGAGGATAGCATCGAATTGAGAAATAAAACGGCGCGTATGTTGTCTACTTTGCCATTACAAGAGGCAGGTACCTCGACTGTAGTGAAGTAATTTTCAGGGAACATTTCAAAATTGTACATTTATTATTTGTAATGACGTGAATAAATAAAATATGGTTCAGTTTTCATTTCATAAATATATACATATATATATATATATATATATATATATATATATATACATATATATATTATTTTATTTTTACTGAAAGGTAGAGGGAATTATAAAATCTATAATGTCCCAAGGGAGTTATGACCCTCTTTATTGATAGCGTAACTATGACGATATAAGCTTATAATATCCCGGTCAGAAATAAAACAATTAATTGATTAATGATAGAAATTATTCAGGTAAGCAAAGTATAAACTTTGAAAACAAAATAGCAGAAAATGAAAACATATTGACCACGCTGAATTGGTCTACATTCACCGCTTTACACTACAAGAATGTTGGGAAAATTTCCCAATTTTTTTTTTCAGCAACTGGTGATTGAAATTCAATATACAGGGTGAACTATACGAACACTTACAGAAAATTACACAGTGTGCTCTTCCCACCGGAAGAAGTGGAATTTGGAATTCTAGATAAATACATTTACCTTTTGTGTAAGAAAACTCCCCTGGATGAACATACGTGGAGGGCAGAAATAAAGCTGGTGATGTAAAATGGAGTTCTATTATCACGACTCCTAATAGGAGAATGAAAAACAAAATAATTTTTGCAGAGAACAACACATCACGACGATGAAAATCGAAATTAGTAATTTCGAATGAACTTTCCACACACAATGTTCTTCAGAGCACATATCGTATTTGGTCCGAAAGAAAATACGTCGAAATAAATGTCTCAGGAAACAAAGGAATAAATAACAAAAAATTACAGACTGAGTGTCGAGTTGTTAATTTGCGTGGAACCACAGGAATTTCAGATCGAAAGATCCTACCTAAATGGAAAGACAAAGTAAAGGTAGTCAAACAAAAAATTATATAAACTCTGAAATTTCACAGGTATGAAAGACTAGTACCCCATTTTATTTTCGTTAATTGGTCAAAGTTCACCCTGTAGTACATTTCGATGTTGAAATCCGAAAAACGAATATCGTTGATAGCATATCTTCGATTTTTCACACATAGAATGTCTAAGATGTCTGCAGGTGGAGATAGAATCCAATGCCCCATTGCAATTAGCAAATGCAATTCTGTCCTCCTGGAGGAACAACGCACAATTGGGTGTCAGATGTAATTCAATGTTCGTAGGGCGGAGTAGTTGTTTTCTGAGAGGAATATGCCTCAGATTTTCTACTTTGTGAGATATTGTTGAAGGAAGGTGATTTCGACTTAGTCGAAATTACCTCATTTATTTATTTGAAACTCTCCGGCACACTTTTCGAACTTTGTTCTTTGTCTTTTTATTATATTAAAATAAAAAAATTATTTTAACATAATAAAATACAAGACGCCACACTTACAAGATAATTGAAACATTACTTTTCTGTCAGGTGCCACTTGCAGAACTTTTCAACGAAGTAAGATAAAAATAAAAAAAAAAATTTCACCATATTTGGACTTAACATAGTTTGCCTCTGAGGTACAGAATTTTATTCAAGAAATAATTATAAATTTTGAAGCAATAGCGAAATATCGTGTATTTTTATGAATGACAAACTTTGATGTTTAAAACAATAAAATGTATTTCACTAGCGGTTGTGGTCGAAAGTAACACCAATTATGTTCAACTCGTACAAAAATTAGTTCCTGGGAATTTTTATTCTACCCAAAACCAGTAATTTTTCTGTATTAGTGCGACAGTGACATCTTTATTATCTCGATAAAGTCCTTGATTCCGCATCTTTGTACTTTAGTACAACTAGGTATTTTCTCACATTTTCGAGTAATCAGTCCAATCCAGACATTTGTGTACTCACATTTCGAAAGTCTTCCCACGAGTACTCGCCATAAATAAATGCCAAGTTATTGTTTGTTACATAATAAAATCCTCCCTTAGATTACGAAATACTCCCCTTTTTGGCGGGAACGTACACCCCACACTTTAACCCACGACTCCAGGTGCGCTTCAACCTGACCTTACGCCCTATTCCGCCACCCTGCCACCCCATGTCCTGACGTTCCCTTTCATATCGCATTCCCATACTCATATTCGGGTCGAGATAATTGACGTGATTTGAATGCGCAGTACGCGGAGGGGAGGCGAATAAAAAAATCGTATAGCCGCAGGAAAGAAGATATAAATAAGTACTCAGTTCCGCGAGAAGAAAAATATATAGGGTAAAATGTCCAGTTACTGGACAGTTAGGATTTTTTTCAAATTCAAACACACGTGAAAATTTTGTTTTTAGACCTACGGATGCCAGCAAATCATCAATATAGTGCGGGTTTTGCGGTCTTTAAGAAACCCTATTCACATTCACTTCTCCATAAAGCCACTTTTTTGGTCAGAAAAACAAAAAATGTTTGACAAAAAAATTTGTTATTGGACATTTTTTTCATTTATTGGACAGGATCAATTCAGTTACCAGACAATTTTTTTTTTGATTTTTATATTCAGAAATGAAATTAGGAATAGAAGTTCGAATATCATGAACACTTTATGATCTATATATCTATTGAATAATTCATCTATTTCTTCCCCTTAATTTTCTTCAATTTCCTGGATTTCATCGTGTTTTTTTTTTCTTCCACATCTATGTTCTAATTTTTCATATATATCTTTTTCACTGTCAGCTTCTTGATCGCTTGATCCGAAAATCATGAATAATTTAGTGAATATAGAATTATTATACTAAAGCAACCCATACCCTCTTTGGACTATATGCAACAATTTTAGAGTCGTGTGATAGGTCCCACTTATATATGCCAAAAAAACTTTGGTCTACTCCTGCCTCATTTTCAACTTATACCGTAAAACCGGAATTCTCTTCAGTAAATGTTGAAAATAATCGTTTATTCATATCCTGCATATATGTTAAATAACACTATTGTGAAGAGGAAACCTCAAGCTTGAAATCACATATTTCATTTTTTATCTATAGGATGCGTATGAGCGATTTTTTTCAACATTTACTGAAGAAATTCCTGGGAATATGGGGGGTGAATTGAAAACTGGAGGCAAAAGTAAAACCCAGTTTTTTCTCTGGCATGTATGAGTGAGACATCTCACTAGTCTAAAATCGTTGCATAGGGTCCAAAGAGGGTACTGATTCCTGCTTCAGTATAATTATTTATATCAACTAAAATATCCATGACTTTCGGATCCTCCGTTAATATCGTAGAAGTGTTATGTGAAGTGGATAAAACACATTTTGGGTACTCAGATACTCACATGTTATATTTGCCTGAGGAAGTAGAAGTCTTCAGGAACGATATACACTTTTTCTTTTTCTTCTACTAATTTTTAGCAAAGTTATGACAAATGTAATTTTTGGCCATGCCAGAAATGGCTGTGGCGGGTCAGGGCGAGACTGAAATTTGATATCGGAATACAATGAGGTTTTCTGAGAAAACGAGCGCATTTTAAATAAATTACTAAGTTTATTTTTTGTGGAGAATTGAATTCTTTCGCCTGGTTCAAATTGTTCCTTGATAAATCTTACACTTTCCCAAAAAACGGCAAAAAAAATACTAATAAAGCAGGGCAAGAAATGGAACAGAAATCAGCTAGGTACTAATGTTTTGAATAAAGTTTTACTTTACCATTGTCTCACATCCCCCCGCACTTTCAAATCCCGTAAAAACATGAAAATATGCGATGAGTCACAGTCTACAATTTAGGAACTAGACATATCGAATGTACCAGATACCTATGGTAGATATAAATAAAAACAACATTCATAATTTAGTATTTCATCGCCTACCTATCCGTAGCAAGAGTATTTTTTCTAAAGTCGATCTATACCCACCCGCCTGAGGCAATAGCATTCCTAAGCCCAAAAATTAACTTACGTTACTAATTATTGGCTATGGTCCTGAATATTTCATAATTGAAAAGCGGGTGACTTCAATCATTATTTCGAATCATTAAAGTGTCAATCAATTATTGATGATAGGAATTAGTCGTAAGAGTGGATTCAACGCGAAGAAAGGCCGACATTAGACCCTGTCATGCGGACGATGTTAGACGCAATGGAATACTTAGAATGTGTGTATGTATTTTAAAACGTTGTTAAGATATCTCTCTTTCAAATATGTTTGATCGTAAGGTGTACATGCAGGACATTTTTTATTTATTTTTTTTCTACTTCCAATCCAATATTTATCTTCTTCATCAGCTGGTACCTATTGACCTATTGCCTTACTACTATCTGTAGTATGAACTAATAAACATGAATACAGGGATTGACCCAATTTCTGATAGGTACAAATGAAAAAAAATTCAATATGTTTCAATAAAAGACACAAGAGCTTTTTTTATCCGGATCAATTTCGTTTATTCACAGTCCCCTCATAATCGAAGTTTTATCCACACTTATGAACCGTATAAAGTACCAGTATAGCAGTATAGCGTATAGCTCTTGAGGATGATTACTTTGTTGGCGAAACGCGCGTCGAATGTAAGTGACGTAGTTTTGGAGTTTTGGGTATCTTCCATTTTTTGAATCGTTTTAAGAACCACTTTATCCCGTGGATATTTTGGCATTTCTATGTTCATCACGATAAAGCAATTCTAACAAATTATCACACTTGTGGTCTTATCCTTTGTCCCAAGACGTTTTTTAATAAAATGTACAGTGTGACCCAATTAAGACCGGAGCACCCTTATAAAATAAACATTTTCCATCCGAAAGTCTACTAGGACACTAAATTTCATAAATGAATCTCAATTTGCAGGGCCAACTAATCATATTTTTCAACGTCAAAAATCTAAAAAAATTACTAGTGATTTTTTCAGGAAAAATATGACTCCACCACTGGATTTGCGACATTTTCGAATGGTTTAATTGTGAATTACGTTGATATGCGTCGATCAATAAAAAAATTATAAGTGAATGAAATTGGAAAAATAAGCCGTTTAATTAACCCACCAATTCGATTTCAGAACTTTTATCAAAATTCGGAATACACCACTGTATTCAGGAGGTCTTGATATATCATTGGTCAAAGTTTCATGGACATCTATTCATAAATAAGAAAATAACAAGATAAGAGAATTTGAAAAATATGTTAATGGAATTTCAGGAAAATTGTCATTTTAATCATAATGTTTCATTCATTTTATTTATCAATAGATTTCTATGAAATTACAGTCAGTGATATTTCGAGACTCCCTGAATCCAGTGGTGTAGTCAAAGTTCTGATGAAAGTTTTGAAATTGAATTGGTGGGTTGATTAAACGGCATTTTTGTCAAATTCCATTCTCTTATAACTTTTTCAACGTAATTTACATATGAACCATTTGAAAAGTCACGAATTCAGTGGTGTAGTTGGAATTTCTCTAAAAAAATCGCTTGCATTTTTTTAATCTTTTGATCCTTGAAAAATTTGATTAGCAGGACCTGGAAATGGAGATTTATTCATGAAATTTGGTGTCCTAGTAGACCTTTTGAATGTCTATCTAATGAAAAAAATCGTTCGAATCGGTTGGAAAATGTAGATTTTATAAGGGTGCTCTTGTCTTAAGTGGGTCACACTGTATGATATTATGATAATTTTGCCTTGTTTTAATCATCACAAAAGAAATAGGACTGCTCAGTTATACAGAGTGACCCTAAATTTAAATAATTGGGCAATTGCTCGTTTCAGACGTCGCGTCGCCACCGGATACTGAAGCACCTGTAGTTCTAAAATTAATAGTTTTTGACCACAAGTTTGAGAAGTTGTTAGAATCGTTTTATTAGGACGAACATATGATAGAAATATACAGGTTGTCACATTAATAATTTTGAATCTGATGTCACGTGACCGAAAACAAAAAGCTCGTTCGGTAACATAATATCAAAAAAAGCTGTACCAATTGATAGATAGATAGATAGATAGATAGATAGATAGATAGATAGATAGATAGATGGATACTTTATTCAACTCCTTACATATACAATATATATTTGTAGCAGGTCCAGGGAAAAACATTTAAAATAGATCTGCACGTGAACGTGAATATACTACTACACATATTGAAATAAATAGTTATTTACCTAACAATTGCGGAAAGTAGTACTTTTCCGCACGCGATGGCAGTTGCACGAATGACGCGTAGCGGAGTTCGGGCAAGCCGTTAAGTGCGAAAAAGGCATTTTTCGTAAGAGTTAGATACAATATTTTTCATACGAGTGTTTTTGTCCATCTTATTTATGAAAAAACAAGGTTTTTAATAAACAAGTTTTCATAATAATGCTACAAAATGACTGATAAAGACAGAATAGTTACATAGATCATTTAGTTAGTCCTAAATATTCTCATTTTCAACAATACAAAAATCGTGCGGAAAAGTAAAAATCGCACGGAAAAGTAAAAATCGTGCAGAAAAGTAACTTTTACGCACGATTTCAAATCGTACGGAAAAGTACAACTTTCAAAACGAAAAATCGTGCGGAAAATTTACTTTTCCGTAAGGCATGTCTAAAATCTTCCAACTGGAGGGTGATTTATTATAGAGAGCAATATCTAGGGAATTATTTGCGGATTTATTCAATCTTTATCTCTGTGGTGTGAGACGCCCAGCACCGCGAGTGTTATAATCATAAAAATTTTGATAACTTTTTTTAGTATGAATTTCCAGTATTTGATGGAATATATAAAGAGCAGTTAGTGTCATGACTTTAAATTTCTGGAATAAAGGTTTACAATGGTCCCTGGAGGCAACATTAGAAATAATTCGAATAGTTTTTTTTTCGAAGCGTAAATACTTTCACAGTCAGATGCATTACCCCATAGGGTTACCCCATAAGCAATGGGCGAGTGAAAAAAAGCATAACAGATATTCATTAGTGTGTCAGAACTTTTTTTAGTTATCTCGAAACCAAAATTGAGCTAGAAAGCGTAGAACAAAGTTTCTTGATGTGAAACGACCAATTCAGCGAGGGATCTAAAAAAATTCCTGACAGTTTTGTGGGTTCATTGATTCCTGTTGCCTGTGTAGAAAATATTATTTGATTGGTTTGATTGCGTTCAGTTTCAAACTGTTTGGTGCAAACCAAGATTCGGCCTTTTTTTCAGTAGTTCAATTTTTTGTTTTCTCGTATATATTTTGGAAAGTAGTGGTGTCATCTGCAAATATGATACAGGTCAAATTAACTAGATGGTAAAATAAGTCGTTTACATATATGAAAAACAGAAGGGGCCCCAGAACAGAGCCCTGCGGTACCCCATATTGCATTGCTGCTGCTGCTGCTGCTACTACTTCTGACGTAACACCATTGCTTTAGTTCACAACCTCAAAATTACAATTCTCTACTACTCTCGAGTTCCGAGATATTCTCTGATGTCTTAATCGTCGTCGGACACCCTGTATGTTTTTGTGCTCTCACGTCAATCAATTCAGTCTGAAAGAATTCGGAGCGAAAATAAACATAAATTCTCTGGTGGTCTACACTGTTGAAAAAAGATATGAAACAATCAAATTTAAACATGGATTATCACATAATTTTTTACTTATTTTTATTTTTTCTAATATTTACGAATGTATAATTGTCACCATATCCTTCTGTTCACACTACACCTAACCATCCCATTGTAATATATATATATATATATATATATATATATATATATATATGAGTTTTTAATATTTGGGATATGCAGCAAGCCAATAAGAGTACTCTAATGCACTTGTTCCAAGCTTTCAATAACTTTTTATTATCATCTTCAGGGAAGCTACAATGTGGAAAGACATTCATGAGATTTCAACAATGAAAAACAAGGAATAAACTTACAGTGCTGTAAGGTTATGTGGCGTATATGTTAGAACTAATCATGATATATGGACAGAACTGGGAGTAAAACTTCATTTAACCAACAAGAATTCACTTAGATGCAAACAAATTACTGATGATACATATTAAAATGGATTTAAAAATTGTTAAAAATATAAAAAGCACGTGTTGTCCGGCGATTATTTTGAACTGGACTGACCAGACAATTGACATAAGACATGCACCACACGGAATCTTAACCAAAGGGAGTGACAGATGACACTACAACCTAATGATACAGTTCTGTGATGGTACTACATGAAACAGTAATATTGTGAAACAATTCTTTTGAAAGGATTTCTCACTATATGGGAGAACAGAGGTATGGGTGACAGATGATATGAACCAACAAGGAATCAAATCAAAATATATATATAAAATGTAACATGCAAAATGTAAAATGTAAAAAAAAAAGTAAAATGTAAAATTTAAAATATAAAATGTGAAACATGAAATGTAATGTAAAATATAAAAATGTTATGTAAACAAAATGTATACCTACGCCCATGCACAAGGGAAACCTTTTTTTGGGCGCTCTGTATTTATTTACCACCATTGCTACCACATTGTCTATTATATATTGTAATTTTTTATACGGTAAATAAATTGATTGATTGATAAAAAAAAAAAAATCATTGATCAGCCTTAGATCTGTGAGTAGAATCTGTACGGATACAACTTGAACTATGAATGCGGTAACTAAATGCATAAAGAAAGTATCTGCATCATTTTCATTCATTACATTCATTATTCACTCATACCGAAAACTGGAACCAATTCATGATATATTATTATCATTGAACACCGTATTGTCCGATCGTTGCACCTTGAAGGTTACCTAATTAAATCAATCAAATGGTAATATGTTTGCCCTTGTGAGTAATCGCAAGAAAGCAGCAAAAACAAACATTCCGTCATAACGATTTTCCAGTAAGTGTATTATCAACCAGAAAAAATATAAGTACGATAAGACATAATGTTGTTATTAGTGGGTGTTGTTGATTACTTTGTTTTTATGTAATGCCGCGTTGATTGCTTTTTACGTCAGCTTTGACGTATCTGTGAAATGTGACCTAGACCCAAATGGACTAATTATAATACGATTGCGTTACATAGTGTTTTGATGCGCGTCAACTTTCCATATCGTATGAGGGGTCAACTCAGCGATTGGCGACCAAGCTTGAGCAAGATGTGGAAATGAAACTTTGCTGGACAATCGAAACAAGGCGGGCATATTTGTTTCAAATTCTTCAAGAACTATCCATTAAGCTTGGAATAAGTCACTCGTTGGGTATATAGGTACATCAAAGATATAGGCCACTAGAAATAGATGACCAATTCATAATAATTTCAAAAGTTTTCAAACTTTGATCAAGTGAATGGTACATCGAGAAAGTAATAAATCTCAGTTTGCAACCTCTTCCGAAGTATGCAACATTGTCAGAATGGCAATTAACTAACTTTAATTTCACTGTATACTTGTTTAGAAAATTCCAAAAGTTCTGCAAACTTGAAGTTGTATAGAATATTCCATATCACGAACCAAGTTTGCTACAACATTTTTTTGATCGAAAACTAATGTTTTTCTTTGATATATCATAAGAGAAAATTCCAAAAGTTCTGCAAACTTGGCAGATACATCGGAAACATATTCCGAACATTTTTGCAGATTTGCAACCTTTCACGTTGACCGGAGCATATATTTTTTTAAGTCGTGGTCATTTTTCTTGAAAAAGGTGGTCTCGAAATAATTACAAAAGTTACGAAACTTTGTTGCAAATTTTGAAAACATCTATTCTGATACATTCACAAATTTGCAACCTTTTACATGATCCGGAACTTCATGCAATTTGCAAAAATCTAATTTGTAAATTAATTAGATTTTTCAATCGTGTGCAAGGTTTCAAATTTGTGAATGCATCAGAATAGATGTTTTAAAAATTTGCAACAAAGTTGCAAAACTTTTTGGAATAAAGCACTGTCAGTGACGTAATATGACAGTTGCGGAACAATTATCATAGGGGGACAAACAAACCAAACTGAGTAAAAACAAACCCATTGAACCCATCTTTCCGCTCAATTTTCTGCGAAAAGTGATTTACTAGAAAAAAGTTCTTTGCATCATTGTGATAATTAATTCTTCAAATTTCAAATGCTTTGGTTGTCCCCCCCATGACCGCCATGTTGTGACGTCAGCTGACAGTGCTCTGTTATTTCAAGACCACCTTGATCAAAAAAATTAAAACAAATTAAGAAACAATATGTTCCGGTCAATGTAAAAAATTATATAGCAAATTATCCTTCATTTAGCTGGGGAAGACCACCTGCAGATTGGTTTCGCAGTTCTTGTTGCTCGTCAGTGACAGGGTAGGTCGGACAATATTAGAGTCGTCCTACCCCAGCCCAATGAATTATAATCCACTGATTGACTAATATTTCCTCACAAATGAAGCAGCGACTTACAGTAATAGTCAGTCGCAGCGCCACCCGTGGGGAGACCACGGGCTGTGGCAGGACGACTCTAATGTTGTCCGACCAACCCTGTCACTGCAGGTGGTTTTTCCCAGCCAAGAATAGTTTGCTGTATAATTTAAGGAATTGCAACTGGTTCTTCTTGGAAGAACGTTGCACAAATATCTGTCAGATGTAATTCAATGTCCGTCGTGGTATTAGCCAGGAAGTAGTTGTTTTCTGTCAGATGTTTGCCGCATATTTTTCACATAGGCGAAATATTTGGAGAGAAGCGTACTTCGATTGTCGATTTTACTATTTCATTTATTTGATACTCTTCGGCAAAAATTTTCGAAGTCTGTTCACTTCCTGGTGTCTTTGCTATCGAGGATTGCTTATTGGTTTCCCCACAGGTGGCGTTGCGACTGACTTTTACTGTAAGTCGCTGCTTCATTTGTAAGAAAATATTAGTTAATCAGTGGATTGGCTGGGGCAGGACGACTCTAATATTGTCCGACCTATCCTGTCACTGACGATCGGCAAGAACCGCAAAACGCGGTCTTCCCCAGCCAAATGAAGGATGATTACAATAAGACACTGCAACTGGGTCTTCCTGGAAGAACGTTGTCTATTTTATTATTTCATTTGTTGCCAATCTACATAACTGTTCGGAATATTTTTCCGATGTATCTATTATTGTATCTGTCATGTTTGCATGCTTTTGGAATTTTCTCTTATTGTATATAAAAGAAAAACATAATGGTTCAATAGAAAACATATTCCGTACACTTGAATTGGTCGCAAACTTGATTCGTGGTATGGAATAATAATTCAATAGGGTCGTATTTAACCAAGCACCGAAGTAATATTGATGTGATTTCCAAATATTTATCTTTTGTCACCAAAAATCATATTTGAGCAACAACATTTGATTACCAAATTAATAATTTTTGAGCCCCAAAGTATTGAGTTTTGATGTTCTTAAGTACGTTAAAATATTCAAGTAACGTATTCCTGAGACAATTTAAAAAAAAAGTCTATAAAAACTTGTGTCCGAAAATGCTTCGTTTCGGACATACAGGGTGTTGAAATTGAATTTTTTTTTTTGCTTTTTGAAAATACTTTTTGCAAGAAATAAGTTATTTGCACGAAATTTGGTATCCGGGTTTTTTTCTGCGTGGGAAATCATAATTTCGCATCAATTTTCATGTAACATCCAGAGGGCGCTGCGTACGCTGTCATTATTCATTTCAAATTGCCCTAACATTTTTGGCAGTAAACTTTTGGTACTTTTTATGAAAAAACCTCATTCCCACACCTTTTCCAAGTAAAAAAGGCACACTTTCTCAACAATGCTGGAGGTGATCGTTTTCGAGATATTTGTAATTTTCTATATTGATGCATGTTACTTAGCTCCTAGGGCGCTAAGTGAAGTTGCTGAGAACATTCCAAAAACTAAGTATGTGGTAGATCTCGTCAAAATAAACAACTTTTTTCCTATAAAATGTTTATCGGAAAATGATTCGTTTTCGAGATACAGATTGTTGAAATTTTTCTAAGCAACTTCACTTAGCGCCCTAGAAGCTAAGTAACATGCATTGATATAGAAAATTGTAAATATCTCGAAAAAGATCACCTCCAGCGTTGTTCAGGAAGTATACCTTTTTTAGTTGGAAAAGGTGTGGGAATAAGATTTTTTCATGAAAAGTACCAAAAGTTTACTGTCAAAAATGTTAGGGCAATTTGAAATAAATAATGACAGCGTACGCAGCGCCCTCTAGATGTTACATGAAAAATAATACGAAATTATAATTTCCCACGTCAAAAAAACCCCGGGTACCAAATTTCGTGCAAATAACTTAATTTTTGCAAAAGTTATTTTTAAAAAGCGTACAAAAAATTCAATTTCAACGCCCTGTATGTCCTAAACGAAGCATTTCCGGACACACGTTTATTTAAACTTTTTACTTAAAATTGTCTCAGGAATACGACACTTGAATATTTTAATGTAATTAGGTTACACCCTGAGGGTGACCCAGGGTTAAACCGCCAAATTTCAGTATCGGTTCTTTAGGTGAAAATAAAATGTTTTCTTTATGTAAGATTGTGTCCCAATTTGCTTCCTTTTCGAACCTCAGCAAGCTAACTTAATTGCATGTTGAAAATGCGTGAAAGAATATTATTTAATGTTTTTGGTGTTTGTGTATCACATTAGGTACGACTTTAATATTTATACTTAATTTTAAACATTTCAGGTGTTCATAAATTCTATTTCTGGTTGAGGCTTTTTGGTGCTCGTTTATTACATTTGGTGGCCAAATATTATTTTGTAGACAGAGTATAAAACTTTGTAGCACAATGATTATTTTGGTGCTCATTTGAAATATATCCTATTCAATACTACACCAAGTTCGTAGAACTTTTGGAATTTTCTCAACGAGTATACAGCAAAATTGCAAACTGAGATTGATTGCTTTCTCGATGTAGTATTCACTTGACCAGACTTTGAAAATTTTTGGAATTTTTTGAATTATTGTTAAATTTTCGATTTTTCATATATATCTATACTGGCCTAAGTGTGAGATTACAGAGAATATTGAAGATTGTGCAGACACTTGTCGCAGATAGATTACCTATTTAAAGTAGAGATGCCACGAATAATGATTTTGACAAATACCGAATATCAGGCCACGCTCATGGCCGAATATGCCGCCTCCGATTATTCGGCCGCGGCAACAAGTTTCGACGACTACGGAAAAAAAGCAAGTTAAACTTATTCTAGGATTCAGAAAGTAATCAAGAAAAATACAAGTTTAAACTAGTGATTTTCGGTAATTCCCTTTTTTGGGTTCCGTGGTAGTTAACTCGTACCGTTACGATTTTATTTATTTTGGTGTCGTATTTTTTCATTGATTATACCTACTTATTGTGTTATTTTTTTCTATTATTTGTAATATTTGTCTGTTAAAATATATTCATTTTTAAGTGATATGAGTGACTTTCTTTATGATTGAAAAATATTAAAAATGACGGTATAGGGTATTCGGTATTCAGCCCAATACCGAACAAAGTGGTTAATCAATTAGGAGGGCAGTAGCAATTTTCCATGATTGGCATAAACGAGACCTACAGCTTTCCAACCTTAAAAAAAATCCAATTCAATGAAAATCAAAATAAAATTTTTCATGATCATCGCAAAAAGAAATTACGATTCAGAAATCAATAATTCCTCTGTCATCGTACTATGATTGCCTTATCTCAATAATAAAACTATATTTGGCTATCCATTCTCTCAGAGGTCATGAAACAGGCCACTTATGTTATTCCATACATAATTCGCCAGTGATGAAGAAATAAACACCAACGAAGCGATAAGAAGTAATACTTTTTGTAACATATAGTAAAATTATCAATTTATCCAGTAAGAATGGACTTCTTATTGTATTGCATAAAAAATAACAGTACTTGCGCAATTGGAAGATACCTGAATGAACATTTGTGAGAACTTTATTAGCTATTCTGGCAAAGCGGTAGGACACTAATTGACCCTTCGGTCAAATTTATAAAGTCATTCCACCTACATTACGTCTCAGTCACACGGTCAAGCAATCCTGGCAGTGTTGTCGCATGCCTTAAATTATCAATTTATGATCGTTTCGTATTGACGGTTTCGAAGGCGTTTCAGAAATTTCACTTGCTGAACTTTTTGAACCGAATGAATTCCTGCTATAGTGGATTAATACGAACAGATTCATGACCACCAGGCGATCCAATAAAAACTCAAATTCTTCGATGACGTTTCCATACACCCTCTCAGCATCTATTGTGTGAACCTACACGATAACCTACAGCGTAACCTACATTTCAAATTGGAGCTGAATATCTCAAAAACTGCAGGAGTTATAAAGAAAAAAACCTATTTTTTTTAGAAGTTTCAACACCCTGTAAGATGATAACGAAGCGTTTCCTATATATCTGTCGCTATAATTTCTTTGCTTTCACTTCGCAATTGTCTAAATGTATCCACAAAATGGATGATTTTCAATATTCCCCAAATCTGGTGAAAAAATAGTGTATTGTGTCACAAGGGCAGAAAATATTTGCTTACGCAGCCCGTGGGTATTTCGAGCCAAGCCAGTGGAGGGACGCTAGCTGAAATTTGAAAGCTGCTGAAGCGTTTTTTGCATGCAGTCACGTGCCTGAGGGGGGTGACGGGGTAATACACTGTCAGCGACGTAATTTGACATTTGTCAAACATTTGATGGGGGGACAAACAAAGCCATTTTCCATAAGATTACGCGTGCCCTTTTTGTGGATTTTCTGCGAAAAAAATTCTAAAATCACTTTCTTGGCATTTTATGTTTAGTCTGAATCGAGTGCACATGTCTGTAGACATAAACATGGATTTTCCAATTCAGAAAAACGTTGTTGTGATGATAGGTATCATACAAACAGTTCTCTCTTTTATATTTGAGGACATAAATCACGAAGACTTGCTGTTACGGGTTGTTATAATGGATCCGATCCAGACCAGCACGTGAAATTTCTAAATTTCCTTCTATACAAACAAGGCATAGCCAGGTAGAAACTGCTGGAGTACAGAGACATACTAGTTAGATCGTTCCGAACATCCGGATCATGTCCCTACCCAAAATAGAAGGTAAAACAAAAAAAAAACGTTGTGAATTTACCGTTAACATTGAAGACAACATTGGAGGATGTTATGTAAGACGGAAAGTTTTGTATTACTAGTTGATATGCCTTGTCAAAGATCGCAAAACTAACAACAAAGTTATTTCAAAATATTATCAAATAATAGGATCACTAAATTCTGTAAAGTTCAAAAAACTTACCCACTTACCACCGCAGAAAAAACAATTTTCTTTTAAAACTCAAATTCTTTATTTGTCCCACTCATCAGCTGAACACCGCCATGTTGTGACGTCAGCTGACAGTGCTTTATTACCTTCCTCATCCCCATGACTGCCTTAGAGTGGCCGAAATTGTTCTATTTAAAACGTGAAAGAGACCTTCATAGTGACCCCCCATGGAATGACTGTGACTGCAAGGGAACAAATGACCCAGTCGCGTCCCGAGATAACTAACACAAGGTAGAATGGGCTATATCAACCTTTGGTCCATCCAAATCAGCAAGGTCAGACCAAATCCCACCTGTACTATGTAGCGAGGAGAAGACCTACTGGTTCGTAAGCTATTCAAGATGCTCAGAGCGAGCCTGGCCTACAGATATGACCCCAACATATGGCGCTGGTCCAAAATAGTCTTCACACTGAAGCCGAGAAAATCATCCTAAGCCCAGACCCAGAACTAGTTGATACGAATATCCGAGGTAATGATACAACCTGGAATATCCTTTAAGACGGCGCTCCATAGCCTGGTCGGAAGTATTGAAAAATCTCTCTCGAATAGAGAGATTGCACTCAAATGATGAGGGTCAGGTAGCCGAGTACTTAAGAGCTCCTTCTATCTACCATTCTGGCTGCCGGTCGTCGGAGGTTCAAAGCCTAGCGACTGCAGAATTTTTTTCTGATGGCCTGAGAAAGTGCGAGTTATCGCACGTAAAAAGGTAAGACCTTGGCCCACACAACTTTCGACATCTGGGGGCTGCCGTACGTAAGAAGAAGAGAGCTAGTTAACGGAAAAAACAATTTAAAATAAAAATAATATAGGGGTCTGTAAGGATCTGATGCAATCAACCCTCACCGGCGTATAGACGTGGTGCATGAGAGACCTCAAAGTCAAACCAAAAACATCATTTTTCCTTTCACCAGGAAGACAAACCTAGAGCTCTTCGAATCTTTGGTGAATGCTTACAGATGTCAGAGAGAACTAAATACCTGGGACCCAATTTTTGAAATTGTAGAAAAAGATTCAATAGAGGAAATGACGTCAGTTTAAAATCACGTATTGATAGGAAACGACGTCACAATGACGTCATTTTATCTAGAGAATATTTTCCTACAATTTCAAAAATTATATCCTTGGGGTTGATCTTGGACTCGAAGTTCACCTGGAAGAAACATCTGGAAAAAGTACTGCAAGGACATCCCTGATGATAGCCAGGCGCTTCTTTGGCAAAACATGGGGACTTGGACTCAAACAATCACTTCGGCTATACACAGAGATAGTGAAGATACCGGATGGAGCATGAAGCATGGAGCCCTGCTTTGGTGGTTGAACAAGTAACAACCATCAGATGGAGGAAGGCTAGTTCACAAAGACTAGCCATGCTCGGAGTCACTGGTGCTATGTTCAGCATATCTATGATTAGCCTAGAGGATATTTTGAACCATCTTCTTCTGCATTTGCACATTGTAGCGGGGGCAGAAATATAAGCCTCCAGATCGAAGTGCCTAGACCAATGGAGGCGCAACAATCTAGGCTAATTCAGAATCAACATAAGAATCGACAAATCTGATTTTCTATCTATTTTCATTATGATATTGAAAAAAATCTTCAAATATTTTTCATTAAAAAGTAATTATTAAAAATAAATGAATTCAGAATTGTTCTCAGTCGGACTATTCTTTGGATTTTCTTGGACATAATATGTCAGTAGGTAACATCTATATTTCTTAGAGTTTGATTTAAACAAATCGTCGGCTTAGTGCAAGAAAATTAAAAATTGAGTTGAATATTACTACTTCTTGCGTTACCCTGTTACCCTCTATCTAATAGATAAATCATTATGTTGTCATATTGGTGTATATATAGTACTTACCAGTTCCATAATTTGAATAGTTACCTAATAATTTAAAATATTGTTTATTGAAAATCATCATTTTGTTATATTGTTAGAAAGTAACTTCTTGCACTAAGCCGACGAAATATTTATTTCAAAAAATTCTGAATAATTAATCATTCAGAATTTATTAATAATAATTCTAAACAAAGCAAGGAATTTTCAAAATTCATGTTCCTTTTCGTAAAATAGTTTCATATATCAATTCCCTATAGGTATTTATTGTATATAAAAAGCAGGCTTTGAACAATTTGTGTCAAACATCAAAAGTTATTTTGAGTGTATAGTAAATGTAAGGTTCATTAATTGTGCGTGGAGGCAGCAAAAATATCCCCCTTAAAAATCCTGCAGACCTAATATTTAAGTAGAAAAAAGTTCTTGTTCCTACCAATAGTAATTGTTAAGTAACTTTTTGAAATAAACTAGGTATGTCGTCTTTGATTATGATATATTGTGTACTAATATGTCAGATGTTGATTATACATTATTTGGTAAAATTAGTATGTGGTCGTAGGAAAAATAATGTACATTAATCGTGCGAAAGTAATTTTTCACACTCGTGTGATTGCCGCGGCTTTGCACTCGACTGACGCCTCGTGCAGTATACTATAGCAGGCCAAAGGATGATAAACATTACTTTCGGTGATATTTCTAGGGTTGGTATGATCAATTTCCATTATATGGTAGGGTTTCGTTATATACTACTTCAGGTAGTGATCTGGAAATATCATACATCGTCAAACAAATACTCAAAAAAATACGAAGAAATGCCTATTCGTATATAAGACATACGTGTTTGCTTCATTGATTTGTTAGGCAGTATGTTCTACGCTACAAGAAATCACCTGGAAATACTTTATGCAGCCCTGATGGTACTAGACATTTTTAAAATTATTTCCTCTAGCTGGCAACGATGTACACAGCCAATTTATGTACATCATTGTGCACGTAAATATCTAATCATTATGGTCGCGACATTCAATAAACAATTTACCACCAATGATAAAGATCATTGACGTCACGGCGTATGACATTTGAACTTAATTGGTATTTGTGTACTCGAATTGGACGTTGTTGCTTAATTTGTAGCGAAATTCTCATTCACGAAGCATTTCGATATCTATCTCACGAGGATCATGAGTCATGATGTACCATAAATATGGAATAGTCACTTGCAAAATTAGTTACAATGAGACAGCGTGGAATAGCATATTCTGTAACAAGGTTAGAATGAAAATTAGATGCGAGTGGGAACCTTCGAGCGCGAGCTGAATGCGAGCGTGGGGAGCCACGAGCATCGCGAATTTTCATTCTAACCGAGTAACAGACTGTGCTTTCTCCACAACCACAAATTTTATATTCAATCAAATGGAACGACAACGAAAAATTATTTATTTTTCCCTTGTATATTAGGTTGCTATAAATACACATGAGAATCTGTAACCGAATTTACTATAATTGTTGACACTTTGTTTTTAGAGAAAATGCTCTGTTCTATGTAACCTTCCGCCACAGATGCACTCTTCCATTTTCCATGCATTTATAAAGTTTCATACGATGCACCGGCCTCAGTTAAAAGAGTTGCCGAAGTCCTTCTCAAACAATGTCCAGTATATTCATTTGCATTATCCAATTTTAAAAAGTCAGCTATCTGAATGAAAATGCAAATTTTCACTTTCAGATTTTTTCTTTCCTTTTCTTTCTTTTCTTTCCTTTTCACAATATCTATCAGATATAGTTCAGTGTCCAGCGTGGCTTGTGCCGGGGAAGTAGTTGTTTTCTGTTAGATATTACAAATAAATCACATTTTTCATTTTTCAATTTTCATGGAGAATGTTCCCCTTTTCAACATGAATACCTCCCAAGAGGTTATCTTGAACGATGAAAAATAGCGACTAAAGTTTGTCTTTCAGTCGCAGATGATTCCACAAAAGATTTTATGAATTTCCTATTCATATTTTCGAACTAAAACCAATTTTAAGTATTTGGCAATCATCGAAGGCATACTTCCTATGGTATTTTTGCCAACAGGTTGGACGGTGCAACGACCGTTTCGGTACGTAAAAAAAATCTGAGATCCTTTACTCCACTGGGTCTTAAGGATATATATTTTCTGACCAGCCTCAAAGCGCCTATTTTTTCTTCCTCTACAATACTGAATCCTTTTGACATACCGGTTTTAGTTTCGGGTATTTTAACAAGTAAACAGCTACCCTTATCTTCTATATCGTTTATAGACATTTTCACAAGTTCATCTCTCCTTAGTCCTCCAAAAACACCCATTATTAGAACTACTTTATGTAATAGATGAATTTCATCCGAAGCTTCACTGATAAATGTAAGAACTTGATCTGCTGTCAAAATCTTGAATTTTTTCGGAATATATACTTTAGATTTCATCTTTAAAAACGCTGTCAGCCGGGAAAACTGGGAAATATTGATATTTTCATAGACTATTTTTTTTTTGTTTTTTTTTGTTTTGGCTTTGGATATGAACCTTTAGCCACACACATTACGTTAATTTCATCGACTATCAGTGTAGATTTTAAAATAGAATATTTCGTCCACAATGACGAAAATTTTGGTAAAGGTAAGCTTATCGGGCTTCTATGCTAATCAAAAAAAAAAAAAAGTGATGTTACTTACGTAGTTTTGTCTCCTGAACACGAATCTGAAAATATTTTGCGGAGCTCTCTACTTCTTTCCGAGATATGGCTCTTCAAACATTGAAAATTGATCGTTTTCAAACAAGAATTTTTCAGTAAAAAATCACTCAAAGTTTTTCCTTCTTTTGATAGGCCATTTCTTTATACACTAATCAACCCACATTTCACAATTGCAAGCACTAAAAACATTATTCTTTCACAAAAAATCCACCCTTCCTTAGGACAACACATAACCAACAAATTTGGATATTTTTATCATTTTATATGTGGTGGGTTGGTAACTGCGCGCGCTAATTATTTTTGGATTTTTTGTGAAAAAATAATGTTGTTAGTGCTTGTAATTGTGGAATGTGGGTTGATTAGTGTGTAAAGAAATGGCCTATCAGAAGTGAAGAGTGATTTTTGACTGAAAAATTCGTGTTTGAAAACGGTCAATTTTCAATGTTTCGAGAGTCATATCTCGGAAAGTAGTAGAGAACGCCGCAAAACATTTTCAGATTGATGTTAAGGAGATAAAACTACGTAAGTAACATTACTTTTTTTTTGATTTGCGTAAATGCCCGATAAGCTTACCTTTACCAAAATTTTTCGGACTGAAATAAAAAAACCAATCAAACACATGAAGTAAATAAAAAAAAAATAATATACCAATTCTTGAAAGTACGCCAATAACACGGTCTCTTCTATAGCAGTAATTTTATTTTTCAACTTATATTGATTAAATACTTCATAATCCTTGTCGTATACGAGTCTGGATTTCTCCGGCAATAAATTATTCGCAGCTTTGGCTGCGTTTTCTATGATATTCTTGGGTAAATTCGTATTCATTTCCATTATTTCTATAATACTACGCAAAGAAAGCAACAATGACATTTACTAAATATAATGATGACAGCAATATTCAACAAACGTCAAAATATCAACAAATGCCATGCCTACTATGAGAAGAAAAATGGAAAGAAAATGCTAGGAGCAATGAACCGATTTTAAAATCGATTCTTCATTATAATAAAATAATTTTTTCGTGAAAAATAACCACGAGCGTTACTAGATCCTAACGCCCGGAGGGTAACATTAGGCCCGAGGGCCTTTGGCCCGAGGGATGAATGTTGCCCGATGGGCACTTGGTATACATAAATAACTATTTGAGATTTCAATTCACATATTGTCACTATGATGCCAGTCAAGGCTAACGTTATTATTGCTAAAACAGAGTTAGAATATTCATTCCTTACCAAGTGATGGAATGAAATACACGCAAAATGCATAAGACAGCAAGTGTTGTAGAATATTTGTTCAATATCAAGAGCGAGAACGATTGTGGAGAAACATGTGCTGTAAAACTAACCCGGAAAGCACAAAAAGGATGTTAGGAATAATATCCGACAGAAAATTATTTGTCCTCTGTTCAATGTTGCGGCGAATATCTGATTGTATCAGACTGATTATATTGGATAGGAGGATCTATAATTCAACTGTTTTTTGTAATCTTAAGACATGATTTTGTTGCAGAATTAAACAGGAAATTAATTGTTTTATGTCAGATAGCATCATATCCAACCTTTCACTATCGCGTAGTCGTCGAAATTGTTGGGTCATTCCAAAGCGAATATAACATTGAAATTATTTCCCAACTGAATATATTCATGTCTGTCGGTGTTTCTGTTGTATATATGTTATTCATATCAGCAGTGTCAACGGATAATATCAATAATGAATCGATTTAAAAACCAGAATCGTATTTTATTTACTTTCCCACGAAGGGCCTGAAGGGGTCCCACGCATTGGAAAATATTTTTATCTGTTTACTTTTTATGCACTACATCAAACGCCCTCACATTCGATTGATTGATTTACATCGATTTTCAACGACTGAATGAGTTATTTGCGTCAACCTTGGACAAATGCATTTGCTTAAATTTTTTAACATATATCCAATCTTTTCATTGAGTTACTTCGAAATAAAATAAACCCGTAATGGAAGCATAACTAGTCTTGAAGGAAGAAACTTTGTATTTCGTGCAAAATATTTTTATTTTAAAAATTGTAGCAAAGCGCTTTCGACTGTTAAGTCATCATCTGTGCGTACCTGCAAGTAAGTAATGATTGAAAATGAATTTGGTAAAATTGAAAATTTTTGAAATTTGAAAGTTATGAAAAGTGAGGTTACTTACTCGTCAGGTGTACAAGAAGCCTTATAAAAACATCATGTCCATGGACCAAATTAAAATGTTACAAAATATAAAACATATTTAAAATTGAATAATTTTCATCCTGTTTAAGGATTATTAAAGATAAAGATATGGGATACTACATCATATCTGTCTTAATGTTGAAGCGGAAGTGGAAAAGAAATTTAAATTGACAATGTATGCCAATGACACTATTGACAAGTGACAGTGACCATTGACATATGTGACATAGATTCAAAGAACTCAAATAAACTCATGTCTGGATTAGTTCAATTTCTATATCTGAGACGATACTCAAAATTATGTTGAATTCAATGATAGTTATTTTTGTATTTAGTGCGCGAAATGCTTCTTTGGTGATAGAGATCTGAACTGAAAAAATGGTCGAGATCATCAAAGTATTTAAAAAAATATTGTTCTGAAATAAGTAATACGCCCAGCTTGATATAAAAAATAAACTTAAGGTGTAGTACAAAATTTTGTCACAATTTGAAAAGTGTTAAAAAGACTAAGTTATTGTTGAACATTGAGAAATAAATTATTTCTTGGATTTTTGCTCGATTGACGGCCATAAAGGATGAAATATAAAAATTCCATACAGTTTACATGCAGTGTGCGAAATATGTATTTCGCACATTACTTCGCGCACGCTGTCATGGCAACGAAGGAAAATGAAAAAAGGGTTACTTGGCATATTGTTCTCAACGTGTGAACCTTGTCATTTTTTTACGTTTGTTGAAATAGAAAACTCCAGGTGTTCATCAGAAAAAATCTGGAGTACTCACAAAATAGACCTGCCAGCGGGGAGCAGAAAGGTTCTACCCAGAACTACCTGCACTTCTGTTGATATCCAGTCCCGTTCTGCCTTAATAATAATAATAAAATGACCAATCACCACAAATAAAATGGTGTACTGATCTATCATGTGAAAACTTACCTCTAAAATTTCAAAGCAATTCAAGATTATTTAAATAATTTGTTTGGTCATTAACCTTCGAAGCCACTGAATACAAACTTATGTTTTTGGCTCTTTCTATGATCTCCCGATAGTCAATTTCAACGGTTGATCGGTTGATCCGTTGATCTTGATTCCACGCTCATTACAAATGTGACCACTGTCTGACATTTTTAGTTTTTTACGGTGCTCACTGAGACATCATTTCGGCGTATTTTCGTTAATAGATCGTTCAAAAGGCAATGATACCCTATGGTCCGAATGTAATTTGTGCATGACGGAACATTGTGTTCACGTACACGGAAGACTCATTCAACACCAGCATTATTTACTTCAACTTTCATATTGTGCTGTGTAATAATAACAAACAATAATAATAATAATGATAACTCGTCTTTATTCATCATATGCAGAAACAAATGTGAATACAAATATATAATATAATATAAAAAAATATATATTTAAAATAGTCTGCAAATATGAAATGATGGAGTACCAGCAGAAAGCTGCTCGTAGGGCTCTAGAAAAATAATGTATTGTTGCATTTCTTATTAGGAAGCCTGCTAAAATAAAATCCTTATTGGTTCTAGATGCTGAAAATAATATGTAGGTAACGTTGGTTGATCGATCAGACAATACAAGGTGCTACTTGAGAATATAAAGTTGGACAGGAAGTTGAATGGTAGCAAAAAATAGCTTTCTGAAATGACATGATAGATATGTGTTATAAAGCAGTTATATATAATTTGTACATGAATATAGCGTGTCAATTTGCATTGTAGAGGTGTATGTATAACTTATTATAATTATCTCAGTTTGTATGTTCATGTGTAATGCTGGGCAGTTTTAATTAGTGTATATATTAAAAAATATGCTGATGATCATCCTCATAATTATATTTTATTTGTTATATGAAAATGAGTACAGCGATTGCTCGAACTCTTGCTTGTTTTAATACAGAAATGGAATAAAAAACGAGCTCTTTCGTTTGGAGAAGTGAAAGGAGATTTCTAATTCAATATCCAGGCACATTTTTGTAAGTGTCTTTGAAGGACCCCTAAAAAAGACAGTCAAGGTCTGGCTGAAGGGCAGCGGCCCCCTACCAACCCTTGAATTCTTTTAGAAGGAAACATTCTTTATTGAAAAAATATTTTTGAGGCATTTTGAAATTTTTATATTTTTGAGTAAGATATGTAAGGAACTAAAAAATGAAAAAGCCAGACCAATTAGTTTAAATGTTAACCAGACTATTGCAAATTGTTTTTTAAACAAATGCAAAAAATGTTTTCAATGATCGAGAACAGATCGAGGTGCGAAAGAGAGGATATACTCCCCCTCTTAACTTTTGAACGAATTGGAATTTTCAGTAGACATTTTTTTTTAATGAAATAGTTGTTCATAAGCTACATTTTGACACCAAATAAAATTAGTTTAAATAGCGTGGTTAGTGATACCTCATTCGAAACGTCTTCCAATTCTCTATATGACTGCAGAATAAAAATATTGAGCCAAAACAAAATGGCGGTATATAGAACTCTTATGAGTAAAACCCGTAACTGTTAACTTTTGAGTGGATTGGAATTTTGCTCTAAAATTTCATCTGTTTGAATGATAGTTCATACACTACTTTTTGCTACCAAAAAAATTTCGATTTTTTCATTGGGGGTTGAATGATATCTCACTTGAATCGTCTTTTAATTTAATATACGATAACAAAATTACAGACAAAAATTTCAACTAGAGAATTGAAAGACCAAATGAGGTATCACTCGACCCACCATGCTGATTAAAAAAATCTTTCAGAATGGCATCTGGTCGCCATTTTGAAATACAGATAATTTTTCTGGTGTCAAAAAGTAGCTCATGAACAACAAATTGCACCAAAAAAAGTTTGAAAAGAAAATTCCAATCCGTTCAAAAGTTAACAGGAGGGGGGGTTACTTTATGGATACTGTATAACGGAAAACGAAACGATTACAAAACATACAATGCATTGCTCCGCGATGATCGCCGCGCCACTATCGCTTTGCGATCATCGCACTAGTCGCTACAAACAAAACGCACCTTAAGCCTCGTATACATCCAGCAATCACCTTCATAACAGTGAACGATGATTTTCAATCAAAATCACCAATCCCACGCTCTCTAATGAGATTAATCTATCGACCACACAAAAAACGCCCTGTATTAATTCAATGCCTAGTTTTTCGGAGGTCTACACATCGTTAACGCTCCGTCGATGATTTTGCCGAGATTTTTTTTGTATCGCAACAAAAAGATATTGAAGGCGCCGAAATGACTCGATGACTCGGCAATAATCTCACCTTTCTATCTGCATTTAATTATATTGAGCAACATTTTTAATTATCTTTATAAATCTTAAATACATAAAGATCGATGCCTCGATAATGCGTTGATGTATCCATCGGGAGAGAAAAAATCTCGTCCCGCTAGATTCCGTGTTCGATAAGGACGTGTTATTTTACAATTAGTACACTATTTTACTACTATTGATGGGGAGTTTTTTCTATTCATGTAGGATGTATGGCGTATGTGTAAATAGGCCTAGTCGTCTTGGGAGAGCGGTAATTGTAGGAGAAAATCTCCATTGAAAGGAGAGTGAGTTAGGTTAGGTTAGGTTAGGTAGGTATGCGCTTCTGTCTCAGCGCTTCTGTCTCAGCAGTTATGCAAAATATTAAAACTGAAAAATGTCGTTGTTTTTCAATACATGTTTGGTTTTCATAAAGTCATGTTCATATATGTAATATAATGTATATGAAATGTAATTCAATGTCTGTCGTGGTATCAGCCAGGGAAGAAGTAATTTTCTGCCAGATGTTTGCCTCATATTTTCCACATGGTGGAAGTATTTGGAGAGAAGGGTACTTCAACATTGTCGATTTTACTTTTTTATTCATTTGATACTCTCCCGGCACAAATTCTCGAACTCTGTTCACTTCCTGGTGTCTTTACTACCGACGATTGCTTGTTGGTTTCCCCACAGGTGGCGCTGCGACTGACTTTTACTGTAGGTCGCTTCTTCATTTGTGATGAAATATTAGTTATACATTGGATTATAATTAATTGGGCTTGGTCAGGACGACTTTAATGTTGTCCGATCTACCCTGTCACTGACGAGCGCCAATAACCGCGAAACGCGTCTGCAGATGGTCTTCTTCAGCTAATTGAAGGATAATATGGTGTATAATTATGAAAGCATTTGAAATTGGGTCTTCTTGGAAGAACGTTGCACAAATATCGGTCAGATGTAATTCAATGTCCGTCGTGGTATTAGTCAGAGAAGTAGTTGTTTTCTGTCAGATGTTTGCCTCATATTTTCCATATGGTGGAAATATTTGGAGAAAAGGGTACTTCGACATGTCGATTTTACTATTTCATTCATGTTTATATGATGTCACCATAAGAAACCAGCTTCAACTGAACGGGATGATTCACGTAGTTTCACTGTTCATTCATAAAACATGTATCGTCACAGTTTCATGTTGTAGCAAATGCAGAATGAATAGCAGGATCTTCAATGACTTTTTTGAATCAGAGCTCGCGTTGCCCAATGTTTCAGAAATTCCGCCCATACAGAATCTACTCATTCATCACCTGAGACCAGAATACCTAACAGGTGATAGTCAACTGTACTGTCAAAGCTGTGCCATAACAACAGACAGTCATAAAATAACAAGTATAGTTGAAACACCTGCAAATCTGATCATAACTCTGAAGCTCTTCAGTTATGACTCAGCAACCCAAAGATGCATCAAACTATTTCAACGAATCAAGCTAGAAGAACACCCCAATCTAGCCGACTGCAATTACGAGCTTTACGCAGTCATTGTTCACTTTGGTTCTGGAGCAGATTTTGGCCATTATTACACCTTAGCCAAAGATAAAACGGGCTGGTACAAATTTGATGACAATTGCGTAAATAGAATACCTTCTTTGGAACTGGACCTTTTGGAGCTTTCGAAGACACCATACATCCTATTTTACCGTAGAGCAGATTGCAGATTGTCACAATTCGTCGGACCTCTTTAGAAGTTCTCTATCAAGGAATTCCAACTCTTCAGATGATGTGGTGTTGCAGGTTTTTACGGGTTTCCCTGCAGCTCTGAAAGCAAATGCGCCACCGTTACCATTTAAGCCGCCCCGGAGCGCCGATCAATCATTTTGATGTTTTTACTTTGTTCTTGTTAGTTTCACTATGTTGATAAAAAATATATATTGTATACAACAACCTTATAGTAAAATAATAATCTTAACAAAATAAATATTCTTCATGATCAAAAGACATTATTACCATACATCAACACGGCTTTCACAAGAAAAGGGGCGTTATTACTAACTTGGCACCTTTTGTACAAAATTTATATAACATTTTGGAAAGCGGTCATTCAGCATTTGCCGTGTACACCGATTTCTCGAAAGCATTTGACAAAGTGCATCCGACTCTGATAACCAAACTCGAGAATTTTGGTGTGCACGCCAACCTGCTGAATGTCTTGACTTCCTACATAAAAGACAGGCACCAGTAGTATGTCGCAGCCAACAATTTCAACTCCAGTAAGACTCCTATCCGATATGGGTATTTCTCACTTATTCTAGCGAACAACTGTTGCAGTTTCCAGCAAACAACTGTTGCAATCGGTAGTTATGTTAAAGACATATGGTGTATATGCCGCTTCATGTTGAAGATGCAATTGGAGAGTTTAGCATTAGATAACGACCCCTGTCGGGAAATATTTGAATCTGTCGAGTAAGTGCTAGCACGTGCTGATCAGCTATTTTTTGTATGTGTACAACTTAACCTGTAAATCTAAATTAAATGAAAAAGTTGTATTTCGTGTAATTTTGTTTTATTACATTCGCAAAGCGCTTTCGGCTGTCAAGCCATCATCAGTGCAATACCTGCAAGTAAGTAAGGTTGTTTGAAATGTAGAAAAAGGTTTTTAAGAAATTTTGAATTACTTACTCGTCAAGTATTCATACAGGAGATCTATAAAAAATTTCACATAACCATGGTTTACATTTGTTTGGACGTAAAACAAATGTAAACCTTTTTCAATCTAACACTTGAGGGATATGAAAAACCACTCGATGGGATCACAATAATAAGTCAAACACCATAAAATTGAACGAATCTACAAATGATTGATTTCATATTTTCACATAAACAAATGTAAACAAACAAAGCGATAGTAGAACCTCATCGGTCGATTTAGTCTCCTATAAAACTTTTTCAGTATTTCTGGTTTGTCTGTAAACTTTATCAAGTGAATTGATTTAATTTCGCTCGAAAATCAATAATGTTTCTTAATGTTATTTTGGACCAACTAATAGATGAATAGTTTGGTTTTTGCAATATGCACGTATGCATTCTTTTCAAATGATGTTATGTAGACACAAGTAACTTCATGCACTTCATACGTGAACATTAGAGTTCTTCAATATATGCTGAATTAACTCGATAGATTAATTATATCTTTTTTTATAATGGCCCAGAAAACCGTTATATCAAAAAAGCGATGGATTGCAAAAATATGGAACGAGCCAGAAAAGCAATCCAATAGGGTCCGATGTCTCAAGTACCAGATGGGATTTTTGTAAATGAATTATCCAATTTTCATCATTGAATTCTCATATGAGTAGGATATTTGTTTATATATGGTTCATTTTATAATCATATGGCTTTATTTTCGGAGGTAGCCCATATTTAGGTCCAATTCAAAATTTGTCCTCAATTTATTCAAATATGACTGCTGATTCTGTTTTCAATCGAGTCTACGCAAGGAACAGGTCACAACTGAGCAATATAGCTATGAATTGGTTTATTTTTTATTCAAAACAAAAATCGAAAATTACCATTTACTTTTTAGTTCAGTAGGTTGTATGATATCTATGATACTATGATATAGTACTTACTAAGATTTGTATGTTTTTTCCTGATATTTTTATTGAATATGGGGCTTTTTTTCATTGTATCGTTCAATCTGGTTTTTTGTGATAAAACGGACTCAATATCATAATTTGGTTAAGCATTTTGTTAATCTTACTGGAAATTGCCGTTGAGAAAATACTCCCGATACATTTCGCAAAAAGCATATAATACGAAATGAAATAGAAATATAGATCATTTTCATAACAAAAAAAGGGTTATCCAACAAGAAGATATTGATAACTATTATAGACTAGTGTTGCTACTGCAAACACTGTCAGAACTCAGCTTCTTATTAAAAATTCAAAACGGTAGGTAGTGATTACTAATTTTCGAAATTGATCATTCCATAATTTGTCAAATCTTCATACTGAAAGATATTTAGAAAGTGACACATTATCTCAGTTCCAACGGCATGAAAAAATGTAAATGTGGCAAACTGTCTGCATTTTCTTGTTTCATGTTTTCTACAAATCTAAAAATTATTCCATGTCTATCAAATTGTGGCCCCCTTTTAACTCAGAAGAAAGGTTAACCTTCACCTTTCATAACAAACGACAAAATGACAAGAAGGTCAAAATATTTCTACGGGATCCATCATATATGTCAGAAACTATGTGGTGCAAGCTATCGAAATATCTCTAGCTTTCCAAGAAATGTTTAAATGTTTAATAAAGGCAGGGAATTAATTACATATACAGTATGTTCCTTTCATTTTAAGGTATCACACAAATCTACTGAAATACGTGTCCACCTACAATTCGCGAATGAGATCAACTTTGTTCTTGAAAGAATATCTTTCGACCTAGAAAAATATAATGTGAAACATCTTCCTTTGCCTCTACCGTCACCTACTTAAAAATTCCAAATGGTATTGGGGAGAGAGCGATCTTTCATAACAAAACACTAAATGATAGAATAACTCTATGTTCAAAATATTCTCTATCATCCTAATTTATTTTAAGAGGTATTTAATATTCCAAATTTTGCCGAATGCCAATGGATGAAATAATTCCAATTATGATATCACTTCATTCTTGTACTATTCGTGCATCAATTTTGGATTTGAAATGTCGTTTTTGAAAAATCGAGGAGGGTCAGATCTGGAGATTCAGCTGACTGATCGAACGTAGTCTACCATTCGATCTTTCAACATAATGTTACAGTTGCTGGCAATATGTCATATCGGCTGAAGTTTATAATAAAACACTATGAGTAAAGAAATTTTATATTTCTTATCAAATGTTTGTTCATCTGCCTTTTTCAAATCAAATCATAGTATCTAAAGAAACTGTTGAACTTGTTTTTTAAAATATATTTAGCGCAGAGATTCACTACCTGACTTTATTTTCTAACTACTTGACTTGACTTGAAATCAAGACTAGCTCAAGTCAAGTATTTATTTTTGAAAGTCGGCTCAAGTAGTTACACATCAAGTACTCCCAGACAATATTGGTACAATAAAAAAAAATGTGAACATTCGGCGATATTGGTCCAATATTTAAAAAATAATATTGGCCTAATATTCTCGAAGCAATATTGGCCTCAAAATGTTAGGCGATATTAGTACAATATCGCTGTAGCACACTTACATTGGAATAAGATTGCTAAAATATGGGCAAAATATTAAAACGTAATATTGGCGAGATAAATTATAATTATTTCGGTATATTGGCACAATATCACTTGGACATTATACAAATAATATTAGTGAAATATTGAGGAAGCAATATTGGCCCCAAAATATTTAGGGATATTGGTACAATATCATTTGCATATATTGGTAAAATATTCAAAGT
Organism: Chrysolina haemoptera; assembly: GCA_958298965.1. Lineage (NCBI taxonomy): Eukaryota > Metazoa > Arthropoda > Insecta > Coleoptera > Chrysomelidae > Chrysolina > Chrysolina haemoptera. Next base: position 47,190,094 of record OY282586.1, on the reverse strand, counting down.
GAATGTTGCCTTGGAAATATTGATAAAATATTTCCAGAAAATCTCGAATAATTTAAAAATTTTACAATTTCGTTTCTACTTCAATTTACCACTAAGTAGATTGACTTGTAAACGCATTGTGAGAAGCCTTATTTAATATATGTTACTATGATTCAGCTGTTGTTCCATATGTGGGGCCACCTAGCGGTTTCTTACCCAACTTTAATCATGGTTCATTTCGATATTGTTTATTGAATATTCGGCCAATATTCAAATTTCAATCCTAGTGATAAATGTATTTTGTAATATTGTATCAATATTGTCTTTCAAATATTGCCGTAAGGTTTTCGTAACAATCTCAATCAATATAGGGTCAATATAATTTTTAGAATATGGATTAAATAATAATTCACCAATGTGCTATCAAACTTGGATATACAATACTGTTTTTTATCTCTAAACTCGATATGAGAGTAATATTGAAATCGCAATATTGGAGATAGATGCTGAAAACGATATGTAGGCAATATCGCTTTATCGATATTGGTGAAAATTATTGAACCAATATTGACCCAATATTTCATGAAACAATATACATTCAGAACAGGTTGAGCGAATATTCCACCAATATTGTTAATGAAATATTGTTTTTCCAATATGAACCCATATTGGTTCAATATTATTTTTACATTTACAATATATCCATATTCGCCCAATATGAAAACAAGATTCAGCCAACATGAGGTGCTACCTGGGCTTGTAAATCAAGCAATCTACTTGATTTTTCTGATCAATTTATATAATATTAATCTATCAAATCTCCATAACAATAAAAATATATGGATTCAAAATAAACAAAACTGGAGTTAGTAAAATACAGTACAATAATATTCACGTTATAATGTCCCACTCTTAAATGGCAAAGTGAGTTATATTTTTTTCAAATGACGTGTATAAAAATGTATACCATTACTTGAATCCTATATATTTTTTAAGATGTTCAAAATTTTTTAAAAAAACAGCCACAAATAAAAATATATAAAAGAAAATAAGATGTGGACATTTTTTTGAACCACCATATAGATTATTCAATTGTGTCAAAAACTACTACATAGTTGTAGCTGAAATCTAATTATTGTTTTACCTTCTCAAGCCAACTCGAAACTGAAATTGTGCTACGCCTATTCGAACCTGTGCTGCTTTGAAAAGGTTCCGATTCCATCTCGGACAAATCACTTAAATCAGACAGACAATTTGCCGCCACTGTATCATTGATCAACGCCGCTCTACTATTTAACAGCACGTCGTCATCAAACAATCGGGGGCCTGCTTGCTGTAACTTCGGTGAATCCCCTAATTCAACGCTTCGGTGTGCATTTCACTGATGGCTATCAAGTAATATCAAGTAGTTTGATTTCACTTGATATCAGGTCAAGTAGTTCACACCGTGAATCGACAAATATAAAATTTTCAAAAGCCTGAGTTTTGAAGTCAAGTCAAGTATTTAAGAAAAAATTCAAGCAACTTGTCTTGATGAATCCCTGATTTAGCGTTATTATAAGCAGCATGATCTTTGGTATGGTCAACTGGAAGTGATTTTTCAAACGTTAATAATCTAATAATTGAAATTATTTCATAGTAAATGTGACAAGGAGACAACTGTATAGTGGATGAGTGGATGGTACGGACTATCGTATTTCCTAAGTCGCACTTAACAACTTCTGAAAGTTGCCCGTGAAAGTGCAGCCACATGAACAATATCAACGAATTTTGAACCGAGGTTAATAACTTTGTTAAACATTTTTCAATGAGTTCTCCAAAAATTATAGTTTTATGTTTTTTTAAATCAATTTTGCCGTACAAAAAACAAAAAGATTTTTGGAAGGTTGTCCAAAAATTTACATTATAAATTGATGCTTCTCCCCTTGGTTATTTCTCACACAAATTTCCAAACCACTACTCGATTATAGAGTTTGTTGATCGCACAATTCTATTGAGTTGTCCACCTCATGAAAGAATTCCAGGTACTCAATAATAAAAAAAGCAAAAAATTCAGCCAATCACCGGTGGGAGTATTGAATTGTAATATTGGGTAGGTTATGCATTCAGACAGGTGACATTAAGACATATTTATTAATTGAATGAACTTCCTACCACATTGTCGGCCTTTTGAATGGTATTGAACATTTCATATAGATAAGTTATTTACTGCACAATGCCTCACCTGTTATATTGGATTAGTGTCAAATCATCGAATGTGAATAAAGTCGAATTTACGACTTAATTAACAAAAAGTTTTCACCCACTCTTGTTATTTTCAATTATAATGAATGGATTGATTCATATGGACGGTTTCCGTGTGAATCAAGAAAGTATTGGTGCTGCATGAAAGCAGTGAACTGTACCTATTTTCCAGAAAGTACACGGGGTATTCAATATGCATCTGGAATTAAAATCACTTATCGGATTTATTATACTACTGGTTATAGAAAATACCATGATAATAATAAACTCAATGCTGCCAACTGTATTGGAAGCTGTTATAGTACGTGCCCTTAAATTATTATAGTACATTGGTGTACAATAAATAAGAAACAAGAAATATTTTAAATTCCTATATTATTAAGTAAAAATAAACAAAAAATGTTAATAGTACCTATTCTATAAAAAATAAAAACAAATTTGTGGTAAAATGTAATAATAATTTCTATTCTAGTATCTATATCAGCTGATATTCGGGTCAATTTTGTTTCTCAGTAGCAATATTGTTATCATAGCACAACTTTCGCAGCAAAATAAATTTCAATTTTGTAGAAGGCTTGAAATCTATAGCCTAGATGAGATGTTGCTGCCACATCATCTCCTGCCGATGAAGCAATGAAGATATCAAGCCTTAAAGAATTGAGATAGGTATATTTTGCAGTGAAAGTTGTCTTGCTATAATAACAATCTTGCTATTGAGAAACAGAATTGACCCGATTAAGCTGAAGCTCAAGTTCAACATTCTCGTCAAATAAATATGTTAGGATCTTCAGATTTATTTTTCGCAACGTGTCCGTACCAAAAACCATAACTATACTGGATTTAGAATGAAAATAATATAATTACAAATGGTACCTATTGAAACAGAATTGCATTTAAAAAAAATTGTTGCTAAAATGGTTAATCGACTTCGTGGACAGTGAATATTATCTCATTCATATTTTCCATATCGTTCACGACCATATAAATAGCTTTTATATTAAGCACTTTTTTTCACTGTTTAATCCAAACTGTATCTATTACGGTTTCCAGTATCTCCATAGTGACCATCCTTACGTCTGATGCTTGACTGGAATGCTCACCGACCACCTGGAGTGGTCTTGTAGGTTTTCCTACAACTGAAAAGCAAATACGCCAAAGCAAATATTAATAGACATCCACTACCCAAACAAGTACACTCTACGGTTATTTATTCGGTTTCATTATTATTATTATTATTTTTAATGGTCAGGATTGTTTCAGTCAGGCCCTGTCTCCGGAGCCCCGATATATCAGGACCGCGCGCTGGTGAAATTTACCCAGATAGTCACTCCCCACGTGCGTGGGGTGAGTGACAACTGGGTCCGAGAATCATGTGCCCTGAGTAGGCGGAGTGAACTAAGGATGGAGGCCTTCTGTATATTACCTGCCGCATCACAGCAAACCGATATGATTTTTATATTAGAGAGCAGCGTGTCCATCATTCCACCAAGGATCCCTATTATTTTTATTATTATAGGTATTTCAATTAAAATTTTCCGATGAGCAGGTTCTCCTTGCAGCCAGCGACCCCCTTCTTAGACCCTCTTTGCTCATATATCCGTTCATATACCAGGTTAACTGCGGAGAGTATTCGCATGCACAGGTTGTGTGGGTAAACATCTTGTAACATGCATTCAAGCATGTTATCGGTCTGTAGTTCTTTAGATCAGACGAATCTCCGTTATTGAGGAGGAGCACGTTTTACCCCTCGACAAACCATTCCAGAATCTGCTGCTCCCCATCTAGGCATGAGGTAAAAACTTGTGTCAGATGGTGGTGGGTGCTGGGACATTTCTTTCACCTATTGTTATTGATCAGGGCCTGGAGCAGCAAAGTTTTTCGAGCCTTTGCGGTCCTGTCGAACTCCTTTCGGGGTTATCGGACTACGCAGCTCGTTGTGCTCAGGCTGACAAAGCCTCCTACAAAAAGTTTCGAATTGCGCTTGGGCTAGAGTATCTACATTGAGTGGTTGCGGATACTCATAGATATTCTTCCAGAAGGTTTCCATCCGATCAGCGGCCGGCGGGTTATCCACAACACGCGGGGTCTTTCGGAATAAACAAGAAGGTTTATCGCGGAACTTCACGTTTTCCGCGATGCTACTCGCCCGCCTCACTAGTAACTTTTTCGCAGTTACCAGTATTCATATCCTATCAAGACAGTGCGGGCGTATAAGGCCAATTGGCCGCCACGTAGTCCGCCACACATTGGATACGAGACGCGTGTTATCTCACCAAATTGATTTTAGCTTCCATCTTGTGTATGCGTCGCTCATTCCTCCCAACCAGAGTTGAGATAGGGTCTGAGCGGTCTGAGCGGCGTCATACACGGCAGAGTTGATTGACCAGATGTCAGCCTTTTCTGAAAGTTTATCGTGAATATCCGCAGTCACCTGTGCCAGTTGTTCTGGTTTCAGTGGCTTGGTTTTGTAAAACGCCCTGCGGGCACTGATGCCCTTCATTGGTGGTATGATGTGAGCCTCCTCCACAACCGAAGATGAGATATTTGATCCCTAATTATTAAGATTATTAAAATAATAGAATAGAAACTTCATATTTCAAAACTTTATAGCGGCACTGTATGTGAACATTATTCTAGAACAGGTAACATCTGTGCCTTATTAGGAGCAGAGGAAATCTGAAACTTCATATGGTGAAGCAATATAGGAAAATCCTATGTATCTATGTACATGATCAGTTAGATTCAGAATAGCATTATCGAGATCCCAGCAGAGTAGAGCGGCCGCAATACAGCGTAGTCTAATGTATTACCGCTGGTGCCATTTTGATTCACAATTGTGTTAAATCATCTTTATTCGAATCACACTGTATTCATTTTCACACACTAAATGCTTCCGTTCAGGTTCACTCCACCTACGTGTAGCACGCGATTTTGTGGACAAAGAGCGCCGAAAGCCTCATCTGACGATTAGAACGACACTCTGAACTTGATAAAACAAGATATTTATTAGTATCTCTGTCAATATTCCCAAGCGTTAATGGATTTGGTATGCAAAACGCACGTGAATTTTAATTCCTCCACTGGTCCATGTGTATGAAGCAAATAATGACAATTATCTTATCGATGTACTGGAACCTCATGACGTCGAAGACATTTTATGGAAACTGCGAACTAGTAACTCTCGATATTGAGAGAGGCCAAGATTTACTTGTACAGAGTGTTTGTTTTGAAAATATCTCCAGAACCCATTTCCAAGAATTTATATGTCATATCTCCGAAATTACTTAAGAATCCCAAATATATTATTTGGATTATTCTTTCAGAGGGAACAAAAAAACAATTTTATTCATCTACGGCTGAAAGGCAAACTTTAGTCGCTATTTTCCATCGTTCAAGATAACCTCTTGGGAGGTATTCATATTGAAAAAGGAAAGTCTATCAGATGTAGTTCAATGTCCAGCGTGGCTTTAGCGGAGGAAGTAGTTGTTTTTTGTTAGAAAATAAAGGGGAAATGAATCACATTTCCATTTTTTTATTTTCATGGAAAATGTTTCCCCTTTCAACATGAATACCTCCCAAGAGGTTATCTTGAACGATGGAAAATAGCGACTAAAGTTTGTCTTTCAGTCGCAGATGATTCCACAACAGATTTTATGAATGTCCTATTCATATTTTCGAAAAAAAATCAAAATGCTATGCTCATGACAGGCCTATGTTAATAAATAACTTTCAAAGAAGAAATATTTCAATCATTTCCATCCTTGATATGCATAATTGCTTCTGAAGAATCTGCTTTTCAATTTTATCAATCTCCCTGATGAGCTTGACAAAGCGAAATAGATTTTCGTCTACCAAAATTTATTGGGGATTAAATGCGAAAGAAGCGAACCTTGCTTCAATGAAATGAACGATTTCTGTGAGTGATTTTTTTTCAATAACATTCTCTCTATCTAATTTACTAAATTTTCAATAAGAACTAGAGAAAATTAAAAAAATCAACTATCTGAATAAAAATGCAAATTTTCACTTGCAGATTTTTTTCTCTTCAGTTAGTCTTTTTACAATATCTAATCAGATGTAGTTCAATATCCAGCGTGGCTTTAGCCGGGGAAGTAGTTGTTTTCTGTTAGATATTACAAATAAATCACATATCCATTTTTCAATTTTCATGGAGAATGTTCCCCTTTTAAACATGAATATCTTTTATTTATTTCGAGAATTTTTAAACTAACAAACTCTTCGCAGACTTTCAGTTCCCCCCGTACAATCCGTTCGTGTCTCGAAGTAGCAGTTTGATGAATGCGCGGGTGTTGACGAGGACCTCCCGCCTAGAAGCCGAATTCTCCCCTAAACCATCATCCGCCAACGCCTGCCACCTCCCGCGGCTTCTCGAACCCAAACACGAATCCGTCACGGCAAGACGTCTGCCGAACATGCATTTACATGTTGTCTAAAATATAAAACGCATCAAAATCCAATATATTCTCCACCTCTAAAAGGGTTTGTGTGGGAACGGACATGTTTTTTGTTACACTCGCGTTGTAGCCGTCTATTGCTAGTTCGTGGTGTGGTTGTTTGAAATTACGGTACGAAGATAAATAAGTAGTTAGCCGGGCTGTCAAATGAAGAGAATGAAGTCGTTGAAAAATGAGATCGGATTGAAAAAGTAATCCAGGTTGTTTTTATTTTGATTCATTAGTCATAGATTTTCACTGACGACTAAAATACATCCGATATAGAATGAATCGGTCGAGAAAAAAGGGTAAATTCATACTGTCATTCATTTTTGAAACTGGTTGAATGATTGTCACTAATAATATCTTAAGGACAGTTGATTTTGATATAATTAGTGGCATATATTTTAAAGTGTCCAAAAGCAACTCGTTTGAGTTCACTCTCCTGGATCCCCACATCGTGCACCCCCTAAGGTTGAGGCCCGGAGAAAAGAGAGCCCCAGTAAATAATACATACTCGGACACTCCCCTCCCCCTTCCATCACCACCGCTCATAGAGCGGATCCTCATCCTGATGATTGGCGGTCAGCAGGATTAAATGTGACCTTGTGCTCAGCCCTTGCTCGCCTGAAGCTCCCTCATATCTGACATGAGTTGAATGAGTTGAATAGTTATAATGGCTTCAATGTGCATGATGCCCCCCAAAAACTGAGCCCCCCGCGTGTCAGTCTAATTTCGTTGAAATCCTTATTCCTGAAACATATAAAGTATGATTAGTAATCTCACTATGATACCTGTTGAAGTTGCCGTTGGAGTCGCCGGAGCTCCTGCCTTCGTCGTACTTCTTCTGGGGTGTCCAGTTGGGGTTAACCGGTCGCCTGATTTGTCTCTTTCTCGGTCGTCTTGCTCGAGTCTGTTTCCATGTAGGTCTGTCAGTAGTGGATTCGTGTGGATTTCTACTTCTTTGAGTGTAGTCTCTGCACGTTGTCTTAGTAGTCTTTCTATGTAATCCGGGTGGATGTCTAGGTACCGGTAGATGAACCTGTTGGGCATTGAACGCGGTGCGTCCGTTGCCATTCTTAGGCAGACGTTGAAGAAGGCCTGTATCTTCTGCCTGTATGTGTTTGCTCATTGGCCCCAAGCTGCCGACGCGTATAACAGCATAGGCTGCAGAGTTGTCTTGATTTCCTGGATCCCCTAAAAAACAGCAGCTACTTGAGGATTGGCCAATCCACGATGTTATAATGTCTGGAAACGAAGAATCTGGAGAGTTCGGGTGTAGTCATACCGACAAAGAATAAGTGCATACAGTCCAACAACTTGGAATGATATTCATACCAAAAGCTATCATAAGTCTCTGAGGCCCAATAATTCTGATGGCTTTGATATTGAAGAGGAGGAAACTTTGGAAGCAAGAGATGTTACACGTCTACGTTATTGAAGGAACATAAATGGAAGCTCACAGAGAAGAGTCTTTTCAATTGCATTGTGGAACCTTGCGATGAATGAGCTTCCCGAAAAACAAGAATTCTTCTCGAGTATAACAAAACTAGTTTATTGTATCTTGCCATGATGACAAATGCTCGCTTGGTTTACATCGACTATCCAGGGTAATGCTGAATGTGTTCTTGGGTTTTCTTACTAGAAATGGTCATTCAAAAATCTCCAGAATACCGGCTAATAATAATAGCCTTGACATAATAGAATAATTACAGAGCGTAACATGATTTTTAAATAATCTGACAGGAGAGTAAAAACAAGGATCTAGGTCCTATGTACTGATCCTCGGCGTTTTTCCAAATACCTACACAGTACAAATATAGTTGTGTACATACTCATATACTTTCTGCTATGTTATGTATTTTGGAAAATAAAAACCTATATCTATATATCTATCTATCTATCATATATATGTTCATCTGCTGGCATGTCATAATGACATCGTTATGACGTCAATGTAGATGGATAGATAGATAGAATAAGGTATGTGGGCGGACGGAGCCATAAGCATGTAGGCCTCTCAATCGGACCCGTTATGCACCCACCACTGCTGGGAGATGGTTCAGTTTTGAAGGTAGCCTATCTCGCGAGCGAAAGAGCCAGCCTTCTAACCGATACCTCCCCCACACTCAGTTCAGTACGATACTCCCGAGGTCTGCTTCCCGTGTTGCTGCCACTGCCGGGCATTCCGTGAGGATGTCGGTGGCTGACTCCTCATCATCCAAGCACCACCTGCATTCGGTATCATCCGTGAAACCTAAAATGTTGAGGTGCCTGTTGAGATGGCAGTGCCCCGTCAGGAGCCCTGTCACTGATCTGATTTCGTTTCTGCTCAGTGTGAGCAGAGTCTTGGTCCTCCTAGTAGAAGGGCCTACGATGTGGAGTTTCGATTGCCTCATGCCCGGTGCATCTTTCCATGTGTCCTGAAATTTTATTTCCAGAATTTCCTTCATGGTTGAGACGCACCATGATCTAGAAACTCCTAGGATAGGTTCTGGTCCAATCGTTGGGCTTTTCGCATCTTGTCTGGCCAAATAATCAGCCCGACCGTGGGTCAATAGTCAAAAGTCAATAAAAGTGTGTCTAATAAAACGAAAAAAATTACGGATTATTTCATAGTCGAGCACAATCCTAAGAGTAATAAAAATACTGACAATCAAGGCAAGTGTACCCTATATGTACGGCGGTTTTGAAAATGAAAAACTGTGGAACATCTTCACTAAGGCGACATTTGCAAGCTAAACACAGTAGAGTCTACGAAGAAAAAAAAATTTAATAATAAATAATTAATAATTTTTGATTTGTTTTTTTTTTAATTTTGAATATCTACTACTAGAATTTTAACTAAAGACTTCGGAGACACTATCTATTATTTTATTCGTAAGCTAAATGAGTGTGAGAGAGAATTTATTAACCGCAAGAAAAAAATTCTCTCTTCCACTCATTGGGCTGTAGTCTTTGGAGATATCAGCATCAAACTTTGTATTGTGGGATTCCTTATGATCATCCCTAATCGATCATGCATTGATATACCGGGTGTTCTTTTTAAACAAATTATTGAAGATGGCGCTCAGCTGCCATTTCGAAACTTTCAGCTGTGATTGTTTCATGGAAAAGTAGATTTTTATCTCGTATTTGAGCATTCCAAATTTCGTTGCGATATACCACGTGGTTCAAAAATTAGTGGACGGGTACTGTAGAATATATGTAAATCTGGAAATAAACGAAACTGTTGTTTTTTGTCAAAAAATGTCCACTTAAAAAGCGAGAAACGTTCTTATCCATTTTGTGTCTGAAAAATTGTATTGGGAGTTCGCCGACTTTTCATCCCAGCATAATGAGAATCATGTGTATATCAAAAATGAATGAAAGCCGCACAGCAATTTTGCACCTGTTGCACGCCTCCGGGGGTAAAGTTCGAGTAATGGATGGAAGTACTCGACCTTTGTGGTTTAGGTCAACAAAATCACGCTTGGCTTCCGCAGTAGTTGGAGTGGATAGCGTGTAATAGATCAAGAAATGTATTGCTTTTATCGTTTATATTCGTTGCGGAGCGCTACACTAACAAAGTGATGATGGGGAGGTGTTTTTTTTTGTGATTTAATTCACTTCTTACCTACATGAAAACTGAAAATTAGAAGCTGTCTGTTTAAGGTTTGCTAATGATAGTCCAGTCGCCACAGATTGAGAAAGGGGGGTCCCTTAAAATAAATTCTAAGTCAATAAAACTTGGGGTGGTGGTTCAGTATAGTATAGTGGGTGAAAAACCGTGATTTTTTGTTTTTCCTGTGTAATTTTTCCTCTTGTATCTCTCCTACGACTTAGATGATGTTATTCGCTTCTCTAAAGCGAAATACATTTCCTATAATTTGCACTGAGACCCGTATTTTTGGCCCAATACTTACCGAGTTACAGGGCTTCAAAAAGTGCAAATTAGCTAAAAACTGCAAAAATCTGGTTCTTGCTATATAACTTTTATATTATTACATACTTAAAAGTATTATGGTACCTGCATCTGATGTTTTACATGCATGAATCCAATCTCTTTCCTCCCATTCAGACCCCGGATTGTGAATAATTTTACCTAGTATGGTGGTCATGTTTTACAGATCCAAAAATGGAAAGAGTAACTCAATTAACTTTTCAATTCGTTGGATGGATGACACTTCCCTCTCTGCCCGATACTATATTTGCGAATGAAATGAAAAAGACACATAATTATTTTATTTCTTTCTTAACTTTTTGAAAATGAGCTTTTCAATGTTATTTGTTTTACACCAATGACGATTTGTTATGCATAAACAAAAAACAGGTACAATAAATATGTTATGTGTTATAAACGTAGGTACCTTTTTCTCCAAGGAAAATAAAGAAAGGAAGAATATGATGGGTCAAGCTGCCAGGCCAAGAGTCATCATTGTTATATTCAGCTTCTTCCTGCAAGTTCGATCCAAAACATATTTTATTCCTCGACGCCATAAGTGAGTGCAACACCACTTCAGCCCCTTTCGAACAAAGGAAAAGAAAATCTGTGCATTGTTAAAAAAAAACACTTTCCTGAATGCCTTAGCAGCCGTTCTCAAAGAGGCAGATGTTTCTGCCTCTCACATTGCTCAGGCAGGAAGAAGTTGCAGCTGTATGAAGAACAGAATCCTTCGACTCTCTGCGGTACCAAATTTTCAGTAAATATGTCGCCGAACGAAAATATCTGCCCTCGTTCTACTCCTCACAACAGATGCATCGACCTACCATGCTCATCGCATATATCTTCAAGTGCAGACATGATTCGGAAATGAGATACGGTCTTCGGTGAGGGACTGGTTGTTGACGTAGAAGTAGTCGTCCCCATCACAACATCACGAAATACAGCTCCCGACAACATCATTGTTATTATTGCCTACAATTGCAAAAAAGGTGCAACATGCAGCTGCAAGAAAGCTGGACTGCTAGCTGTGGTGCAAGAATTGCAGCGAGCATGGATGAGAAAACTGTCCTGAGCCTGAGTTTCAAGAGGAAGGAGATGAAGAAGTGACTGTGGGTGAATATAATATTGATAAGAGTGAACCCGATATAAAATAATGTTTACTAATGTAATTTAATTTACGAATATACGTTTTCCAAATCTAAAATAGTTATTTTCCTAACAAAGTCGCAAAGTGTTATTTTTCCGCATGCAAATACAGTTAGACGAACAACGCGAAGCGGAGTTCTGAGTTTTGACCATGCTTCCTCAGCTTTTTCATAGGTTTTGTTGTATATAATGTTAATATCAACCAAAAATTGGAAAATCCGATCAGCTACCTTCTCACACTCGGGTTTCCCACATTCTCATTATATTACAGAATATTCCTTTGTTTGTAAACCTGAACAAAGAAAATAAAAATATATAAATAAACTGAGTACCAAGGGAAGGTATCATATTGCATCGTACAACTCGGTGCACTAAAAATACCAAAGCGCCACTGATGTCATGTAGAAAATATTGCGTGCTAATGTACAGGAGTGTTTCTCTCCCAGGAGCTTCTTTACGGGTTTGCCAAGGGGGTTTTTAATTGTCACCTGTCCACTACCCGCCGCATCGCCGTGCCATGCTGTGCACTTAGTCTCGAGGACAGAGCCGGACTCAGCCGAGGTGTCAGCGAACGAAAATCAGTGGACATCACACCGATATTAGTGTGAAAAATGTCAGATATTGATAATGTATATCTTCGAGTTTATTTTTATTTTATATTAAATAACGATGGAGTGGAACAATAATCATATTGTAACCAGCTGCCCCTAAATACATATCGTCCCACATGAAAAGATCATGAACAGAAACCACTGTTTTAGTTCATATTGAATTTGACTGCACTTCCGAAGGTCAAAACATAATCCCTCGAAAATAGTTTTCAAAATCTTTAACTGAGTGTTTGTTTGCATTACATTCTGAAACCTTCTGGTTCTGTTATCAATTCTTGCGCTGATTCGGGTTATGGTTCTGCATCGACTTCTTGTTCTGGTTCAGGTTTTGGGTCTGGTACTGGTTCTTCTTCCGTTTCAGGTTCCGGCTCTGGTTTTAGTTTTGGTTCTGGTTCTGGTTTTGGTTCAGGTTCTGGGACTGGATCTAAAGCTACGAGAACATTATACAATTTTTTGGCCAACATTCCAAAAACTTTCCTTGAGTGTTCTAGAACCACACAGAGCCTCTGTTCTGATTTTTTCCTCGGTTTTTCCAGCACCACAAATATATTTTAAGAACTCTTCCAGAATGTTTGTTCAGTGCATTCTAGAATCTTCTGGGTCTGGTTCTGACTCTGATTCTTAGTCTAGTTCTGATTAATTTCACGATTCTCTCGAATCTACGGGCACATTCCAGAAGCTTTGAGAATTCTCTAGTATTCACACTATGTTATTTCTCAGTACGTTCTAGAACTCTTTGAAGCCTCTATCTACCTCAATTTTCTCGACCTTTACAGAACTTTCCAAAAGCTTCGTGAACTTTTGAGTTTTCGAAGGAAAAAAATCGTGCTTCATAACAACACTATATTTCATTCTCCTTGATAAAATGTATACTCAGCTTCTTCTTCTTTTCTTCTGAATTCAAGAGTTTGACACATTGCTCTATTGTTTTTTGAATTCTTTCATCTCAAGTTATGTATGTTTTATGTAGACATAGTCGCTAAAGCCGGTCATTTAACTTGGCTCAGTCGTGATGTAATTACCCTGTTGGAAAATTTCAACCCTCAAAATTACCCACTCCGGACCTGATAGCAGAGCACTCATTCTCCTGATTTACATCGTGTTCGCGTGAGTTCTCATTAAATGTTCGCCATTTTTTTTATGATTAGTGGTAAATTGTGACGTTGTTCTTTCGTTTATGCCAAGGCTGCATGGCATGGTTCGCATCGCGCGGGTTTTCTTTTTCTTGCCAACCGCATCATGCCATATAAAAATTAAAAACTATTAAAAGTGCGTTTGAATCAATATTTATTATAGGCGCTGTCCAACGGGTAATTAAACGATTGATGAAGATTAAAATGTAGTCGGTTATTCGAAAGGTGCGGATGATTCTGAGAAACGATCTCCGATTTGTTTCTGGTCAAATTTCACTGAAAAATCGATAATCGATACCGTTTCACCACTTACAATAAAACTTATTTATTGTAACAAGTAGGGAAAGTGTTACTAACCCACACACGACTGAAGATGATTGGAGTTATTGGTAGAGAAAATACTTGTCGCCAAAGTTAGGATTAGGTTTTTTTTTCACATGAACATTAAGAAGAAATTGTAATTTTGATTTTCAAGAAATTATATTGTATTTTTATTCAATATTCATATTTAATGTTAAACATACTATTCAATGCTCTCAGCAGGCTTATTGTTGATATTAATTATTGTTGGTTTTTTTAGTAGAGCAGGAACCTTACTACTGCCAGCATCTTCTTCTGTTTTATCCCTGATTGTTACATTTTTTTTGAATGTGCCTTCCTTAGTTTTACTGCTGCCTAAAACCTCTTCTATGTTATCACTGGTTGAAAAAATTTTATTGCATTCATATATCTTTTTTCTCAATTCCCATGTTTTCAAGGTATTCCTTTGCCATATTGGTCGATTTCCAGCCATCTAGCCTTTTTATTTTAGTGATTTATTCTTCAGAATGGGCCAAAAATGTAGCCAATGAATGCCCAAAACTATGGCCAGAATATCACTGAGGTTAATCGAAAAAAAGTTCGGATAAAAATTGAAGGGTATTTTGCTTGGCATATTTTTGTGAATTCAAATATTTTTTTGGTGTGCTGGTGGTGGTGGAGTGACGTCATCGAATTTTTTTTCCTGTTCAGTGGTACTAATATTTTTTAAATTATCTTGATAGGTACAGTGTGTTTTCTATTTTTGTTTCCACCTATGTAATTCACTCAGCTATTGCTTAATTTGTTCAAAATTTTCCTCAATCGGGGAATGTGGCCAGTTGATCTTTCAAGCGATATGGCAATTTGATTCAGACAGTGGCGTACGCAAGTTTTTATAAAAAAATATTTTTAATGTGCAACATTGAGAGTTGTGTCATTAAAAAAAAATCACATACGATGTTTTGGATAATTTAAGGTATTGAAAATTGAAATTAATCCATTGATGGTTAAATAAATACTTGATATAAAAACAAAAAACATATGATTTCCTTTTTAAACAAAATTAATGTATCAAATGCTCGAACTGTAGTCAATTTGTCTCTTGACAATAAAATAATCAATGAATAACGCCTTGAACACTATTCAGCAAATGCTCTTGAGGAATTTGCAACATTACTCGCCTTATCCGAATCTTCAAATCTTCTAAATAATTAGGTCTGTCGACATAGACCATACTTTTGACATGACCCCATAAAAAAAATCTAGTGGTGTAAGATCTGGACTTCGTGCTGGCCACTCGATTGTACCACGTCGTCCTATCCATCTGTTCTGAAATATCATCATCATCATCTAGATAATTTCTTACTTGCCTAGCATAATGTGAAGGAGCTCCGTCTTGTTGGAACCATATTGTATTGTGTACATTACCGTTTTCTCCGGGATGAAGACGTGCTAATGATGGAATAACATCATTCCTCAGAAGACTCAAGTAACGGTCTCCACTCAGTGTACCATCGATGAAAAATGGTCCTATAAACTTGTTGCCAATAATACCTGCCCAAACATTAACTTTTTGGGGATATTGTGTGTGAGCCGTTTGGGTCCAACATGTATTTTCGAATGATCAGTACCTACAATTCTGACGATTGACTGTTTCATTCAAGCAAAACGTAGCCTCATCGGAAAAAAGAATATTATTTATGAACTGATTGTCATTTTGTGTCTTTTCCATTATAGTCTCACAAAACTGTAGCCTTCTGATTGGGTCATCTTCGTTTAGTTCATAGATAAGTTTAACTTTATAAGCTTTAAGTTTAGCTGCTTTCAGTATTCTATGCTAATTGAGTTGAAGAAATATTTTGATTATCAAGGGTCGGTATAACGACATCCAGTGCTTTGTTATCATCCGTTGCCGATTTAGGACGTCCACATTTGGAGACGTTTCTGACAGTTCCAGATGTTTCAAACTTTCTAACAATTTTTGAAACGGTACTTCTAGAAATGTTTTCATCGAGATGGACGTTATCGAATAAGTCAGCAACCGATTAATGCGATCTCTTTCTATCACCATATCCAACCATCATCAAAATTCCAATTCGCTTTTTCTCAGACAATTGCATTATAAAATCTTAATTTCTGTCAAACTCTGTCAAACTCGGAGAATAAACTGTCGAACGATTAGGTGTATCCATGACAATGGATTCCAGGTATTTGTCACTCAATTATGGTGCAGGGCAAATTTGATCAATTATTCAAATGAATATCATTTGAATTTGTGTAGGGAACCCTACAATAATCTGTTGTGTCACTGAAGTGTCTATTTCGGAAACATTGAGGATTAGGGACTTATTTTGGAACAAAATTTTCTGTTGAAATTTTCCAATGAAAAAATAACTAGAATTTTTCTTCGAAAAATAAGCATCTGGGAAACCTATACCTACGTACGCCACTGTCTGAATCAAATTGCCATATCGCTCAAAAGATCAACTGGCTATATTCCCCGATTGAGAAAAGTTTTGAACAAATTAAGCAATAGGTGGGTGAATAACATAGGTGGACACAAAAATACAAAACACACTGTACCTATAGAGATAATTAAAAAAATATTAGTACCACTGAATAGAGGAAAAAACAAGCTTTTTTGCGATACCAAACATGACCTATGGTTCCATAAAAAAAAATGTTGATGAAGTCACTCCTCCACCACCGGCACACCAACAAAATATTAAAGTTCACAAAAATGTGCCGAGCAAAATACCCTTTTATTTTTATCCGAACTTTTTTTCGATTAACCTCATATTAACTGAGAAAAATGGGCGGGTCCATCCATATGACTAACTGTAGATGTCATAAACATTTGCAAAATTTTCATAGCGAATATGTATAATGTTTCAGTTGATAAAGAACAGTGTCATTTATGTTTCTAGAAAACAGCGTGGGGCACGTCTTTGTTAAAAAAACATCAGGAAGAGGACGCATGAGGATGGCAATCTCAGATAAATAAAAAACCCTTTATTGATCTGAGATGGCAATACAATAAGGTAGAGGTCGGCCGTTTACGTTCTCTCATCTACCAACATCATCAGGTAGAATCCTGATATAGAAAGAACTATGAGAAAACGGTAATCTAGATATGTTTACAAATTGAGTGGATAGTTTTTCAATCCAAATGCAATGGAAATATCGAGCACAGTGTCTTCATACCTATAATAAATTTTCAAATATTAATTAGAACATGTTTCATATCATTACTGATAAAATTATTTTACCGACTTCATAATATTTAAATCAAAATGACCGCAGGCCGGTTGAGTTGTGGTGCCGTAAAATGAATAATTTTCATATATTTTTTGGTAACTGAAAGCACAATTAGATGAAATTTGAACTGATGTGAGTTAATTGGTGTGGATGTGGAACGGCTCAGCAGCTGTCTCATCAAATGATATAAATAACAATTATTGGTATATTATTTATTTATTCAATAATAAAATTTTGGGATTAGAATTTCGATAATAAATTATAGATCATTATTTTTCTATGATTTGATTTGTTAACCGGTTTTTGAAAAAATAACAGATAATATAATCTTTATCTCAGCTATGTGATCCTAAAAATCTTTTCAATGAAATTTTTTAATATCACACATCACATTTTCCTCAAAATATTGAACCTATATATTTTTTTGAATTATTACATGCCAAATAAATAAATGATTTCTATGGGACTTTATTCACATTGGTAAATTTTTGTTTCGGGCTGTAACTAATTTGTTTTATGGAATATCAGCCTAATTGAGCAAAGAATATTCCATTTTCTGGTTCGACTATTTATAAAATGAATTATGATAGAAGGTCAATAAGAGGGTAAGTTGAGTTCCGAGTGTTGATTGTTTTTTACTTACGTACAATCTTCCTGAACGAAGTGATGCTCAATTACATATTTAAATATTGCATCTCAATCAGGTTTTTTGGAATTCTTTTTAATTTAATGACGTCTAAAGGAATTTGATATTTTGGTAGAAAGTAGAGAAAGGTATAAAAACCTTTTTGTTTTGTCTTTCTCCATTTCATTATTGAAATCACATACTAAAAGAAAAGTGGAATTGTCTTTATATTTTTCGCATATTTCGTCAAGAAGAATTATAGTTGAACAGATTTTCGAAATGTTGCGTTTCTTATATTAAAATACTAATGACGTTACTAATGCAATAAAATATCCAGAAAGTGAGATCCAAATAGTTTTTTTCACCTCCGTATTCAATAAGTAGGTTTGCATGGAATTGTTTATATTGTAATTATCCAGTAGGTGTTAATGTTGGAATATAAAATACCAACACATTTGAATGCAAAATTCTATTCAAAATACAAAAACATTACATTTTTCGGAAAATAAAAATATTACTGAATTAATATTTGTTATTTCAAGCATTCATTGAATTTTAATATTTTTATTGCGAATAATATTTAAGGGGTAAAAATTTGTTGAAATGGAAAGTTATCGCAGAATTCACGAACAATCAGAGTGTGATGTGGAAAATCTGAACTATATTTGTTCATTCAATTTCATCATATCCGATCATATTCATAGAACATTTAGAATTTTGGAATTTGGTAAAAAAACACGCATTTCAGAAAAAAAATAACTACGTTCAGTATCGACAATATTGACACAATAGATCATCATATACATTTTGCAGTTTTGAAAAAACTCTGTAAGTATTTGCATGATACTGGAAACTAGTTTGAACTTTTCCACATTATTTTCTGGTTTTTATGTCTACTAACGGAACTACTTCAAATGCGGATATCACAATTCAGTTTGTCGCAGATATTGTAGAACACATATACAGGGTGTCCCAGAATAAAGGGGACAAACTCTGAGGGTAGAATCCTCACTTCATTTTAAGGCTGAAAGTTCCAATAAACATATACCCTAAAATGAGTATCAACCGAGTTATAGGGTGTTGAAAGTGATACAAAAAAATATATTTTCCAGAATAACTCCATCACGGCTTAACTTTTCTTAATGAATGCTGTCAAGTGACATACCAAATTTCATTAAGAAAAGTTAAGCCGTTATGGAGTTATTCTCGAAAATATATTTTTTTGTGTCACTTTCAATGCACCCTGTAACTCTGTTAATACTCATTTTAGGGTATATGTTTATTGGAACTTTCAGCCTTAAAATGAAGTGAGAATTCTACCCTCGGAGTTTGTCCCCTTTATTCTGGGACACATTCGATGGAGAAATTTCCTTCACGGGAACATTCTTACATGAACTGTTAGTAGAGGTCATCATAAAACTTCCTCCATGAAAAATCGTCCCTTTGGTTAGAAAAACTATTTTCGGATATAATTCCAGAAAATAATAATATATCGCAATTTCGCACCCAAATTTACTAATTACTAACTGCACTGGTTAATTTCGGATACCTCAAAATATCTTGGGACGATTCTATAAAAACTTTATATTTCGATAACTTCTACAGCTTTTCCAGAGGCATCTAGGATTAAAAATCATCACCACCTGGTCCAGGTTTCATGCCCCTACAAAGAAAGCTACCGAAGTTACGCAATAGGGTGAGGGATTTCTATATTTTTCAAATCAGCTGTGATAGGGGGACCTCAAGATAAAGCTGATGAAGGAAGGCAACAGCGTGGGAAGGCCGTGGGATCGAAGGGGAGATTCTTTGTTAAAATGCGTCAGGAAGAGGAAGCACGAGGGTGACGGACACTTACGTAAAGATGCTCTAGAAGCATATTCAAACAGGTATTAGGAATACAATAGATGAGGTAGAGGTCAGCCGTTTATACGTTATCTCATCTACCCACAGCTTCAGGTAGAACCCTGTTATATAACTATGAGAAAGGAGTAGTCTATACATATTTCTACAACTTTGAGTGGATAGTTTTTCAATTCAAATTTGATGGAAATGACCACAGCGTTAATTCATACCTTAAATAAATTTTCAAATATTAATTAGAATATGTTTCATGTCAATACTGATGATTAACTGACTTGATACTATCAAAATGGGAATGACAGCAGAGTATATAACAGATATATTTTGTTGCTGTAATATGAATAATTTTCATATATTTTTTGGTAACTGAAATGATATTTCAACTGATGTGAGTTGATTGGTGTAGATGTGGAATGACACAGAGCAGCTGTTTTATTAAATGTTATAAATAACAATTATTGGTATACCAATAATTTATTTAATCAAGGACAAAAATGTTGGCATAATAATTCCAGTAATGAAAAATAGATCATTATTTTCATATGTTTTCGTTTGTTGTTTTTTTTGGCAATATATCCAAATAGCAGTAAATAATAGTAATTTATGTATCAAGTGAGTAAAGTGGTACTTTTTTTTTTACGAGTAAGAAATGTTGACGCACGACGCCGTAGGCGGAGTGAGGCATTCCTACGAGTAAAAAAAACAGTTTACTCACGAGTTTCATATCGTATTTTTTCTACAACTGTTAAAAAAAATAACCAATTCATATTTTTTTGCAAATATGAAATGAATTTGGCATATTTTTATTGATTCATTATTCGAACAAAGTTCGAAGAGTATGCCGGGGAGTTGAGTTTCAAACAAATGAAACGAATAATTTCGACAGAGTCGAAATCCCTTTCTCTTCACACTATCCCGCAAAATCGAAAATTTGAAGTGAATATTAAAATAACATATTCATCGAGGTCAATATATTATTATTAATGTTGACTTGGCTTTCGAATAACTAGTCCATCGAAGTAACTTTTCATTTTCTTAGATTTGTATTCAAAATAAACAACGGATACCTTTTTCTTTCTTTGAACTATGTCAAGGAAATCTCATATTTGCACTATCCACGATTTTCTCCATTTAATCTTCATCACTTTTCATTTATACTTAAATTTAATTTATAGTTATCAAGAATTCGTTATCTGGATAGATGCCCAATTTCACAAATTTTGTTAATTATTGTTGTCAACTAGTTTCTGACGGCCAAACAGCCATAGCTATACCTTGGATTACCTAGTGTAGATTAGGTCCAATAGTTCCTTAGAGGTATATGCTATTATTTTAAATATATTCGCCGCGATAGTTTGGAATTTTGATAATACTTATTTAATAGTAAGAATGCTAAGAATATTATTGGTGAAACATTTTTTGTATATCAGATATTTATAGGTTATTAGTTGCCAAAGAAAATGAGAACTGGCTTTATGACAGGATTTCGTTATTATTCGAATCTGTCACTGTTGTTGCATGAAACTGTCGGTTGCCTAGCAACAGCTGTTAAAAAAAGTGCACTTTTTTTACGCTTTTCCGTTTAATAATAAAATTGTATGTTTATAGTGAAATATTGTAATACTTTACGCACACAAACCACACAAAAAAAGTGGACTTTTTTTGACAGTTGTAGAAAAGAATAAAATATCTCAGTTATGCGATCCTAAAAGTATACCCTGTATTAATATCCCGACAAAATGCAGAATTTCCAAAACATATTTTCACCTTGTTAACTGTGTTGCTGAGAAACAGCGCGAAAGTTTGCTCTAGTGGTGTTTTGTCCAGCAGTACATTTTGAATGTCTGATAAGGTGATTTAGAAAATTGTGCAAATTGAGGGAATATTGGATCAGATAATTTCATGGATACATATTTTATGGCCTGAATCCGATTTGCAGGAATGGTTCATTTTGTTTCATTAATATCAGTTGAGCCGACAACTTGACATTTCTATATATACCACGATTGTTTCAACCAGGGATTCATCAAGCCAAGGAGCTTGAATTTTTTCTTAAATACTTGACTTCAAAACTCAAGTTTTTGTAAATTTGATATTTGATTCGCTTTACGGTGTGAACTACTTGACGTGATATCAATGTTAGCGTAGTATATAAGGGTATAGCTCTTGAGAATCCTAACATTTTTAGAGAAATGGGACCGCATGAAAGTGACGTAGTTTTGGTGTTTTGGGTAGCTTTTATTTCTTGAACTGTATTCACACCAAAGGTTCCAAACATCCATTTTCAATTTTTTTATGTGTGACTGGATTTTATAATATTTTCAACACCTACAATAATCTATAGGATTCAAGCAATCAACTAAAAATTGTGGCACATGCTACACATTTGAGTAAGGGTATTTCAAAAATATAACTTGCCATTTAAAAGTGGGACATTATAACGTGAATATTATTGTACTGTATTTCACTAACTCCAGTTTTGTTTATTTTGCATCCATATATTTTTATTGTTATTGCGTTCTGGCAGTTAGTCAGATTAATACGAAAATGGTATTAATTTTTCAAGAGAAATCAAGTAGGTAGCTTGATTTACAAGTACTTGATGTGTAACTAATTGACTCGACTTGAATTTCGAAAATAAATACTTGTCTTGAGCTTGTCTTGATTTCAAGTCAAGTCAAGTCAAGTAGTTAGAAAATTAAGTCAAGTAGTGAATCTCTGATTTCAACTATGATGGAAACGTATACGATGGAAGCAGCGAAACACCTATTTGAAAATACCACGGACTGTAAGCAGTGTTTTCAAAAAGTCTTGTTCTCATTGGTTTGAAATGAGAAAATTATAGAACTTGATTGGTTTATATAATACCTATTAGGAAAATTGCCAATGAAATTCACTGAAGTCATTTGCCAAATTCTACAAAATGGTAATACAATACAATATCATGCACATATCTCATTTTTATCGAACTATTGAAACTATATAGTCCGGTAGCAGGGTTGGATATCGTAGCCGATGAAGCGCGACGGGATCACCCAAGTTATCCTTATGTATTTTGACCCGCTGAATCCGAATTTCGAGAGTGATAAGCCGTGAAAGCATCCGGAAAATTTTAATTGACGATTTTCCGAGGGAAATCGAAAAATCCATTTTTTTCAAAAACAAATAATATTATAATATTTTGCATAAAATTCTCTACAAAAAAGGTGTCTACAAGTTTTTTTAGAAAATGCACCGTTTTCCAGTAAAACGTGTTCGAAATTCGAAAAAATGCGATTTTCTCAGTTTTCAGTGCTCTTTCATTCAGTCACATAATAATATTTTCAGGATCACCTTCTCCCAAATTATTCATATTAGTCTCGACTATGAATAACAGAAGAGACATTTTTGAAAAAGTCATTCGTGTGGATTTTCCGGTACTAAATTTCCCGATACTTTTACCTTTCATGAAAACGGCATTTTTTTATTCGCGAAGCTCCCGAAGCTCACGCAGTGGACGAATTTCTTATAGTGTCAATCAAAACGGGTTCAGCACATATTTTTTCATCGCAAAGCATTTCAGTAGCGGAAAAACAGAAAATTTTAGCGAAAAGTAAAAAAATTTTCCGAGGAAAATCGAACAATCCATTTCTTCCGAAAACAAATGACGCTTTAATATACTCCATGAAATTCTCTACAAAAAAAGGCATCACAAATTTTTCTTTTAAATGCACCGTTTTCGAGTAAAATGTGCTATAAATTCGAAAAAATGCTATTTTCTCAATTTTCTGTGCTCTCTCATTCAGTCACATAGTGATATTTTCACACGAATGATTTCTTCAAGAATTTTTCTTTTGTTATTCATAGTCGAGACATATATGAATAATTTGCGACAAGGTGATCCTGAAAATATCATGTGACTGAATGAGAGGGCACAGAAAATTGAGAAAAGTCATATTTTCGAATTTCGAGCACATTTTACTCGAAAACGGTGCATTAAAAAAAATTGTTTATACCTTTTTTGTAGAGAATTTTATGGAGTATATTAAAGCGTTATTTGATTTTGGAAAAAATGGGTTTTTCGATTTTCCTCGGAAAATTCTTTATCTTTTAAACAAAATTTTCTGTTTTTCCGCTACTGAAATGCTCTGTGATCATGAAAAAATATGTGCTGAACCCGTTTTTATTGACACTAGAAGAAATTTGTTCACTACGTGAGCTTCGCGAATAAAAAAATGCCGCTTCCATGCAAGGTAAAAGTATCGGGAAATTCAGTGCCGGAAAATCCACACGAATGACTTTTTCAAGAATGTCTTTTCTGTTATTCATAGTCAAGATATATATGAATGATTTGGGAAAAAGTGATCCTGAATCAGAGAGCACTGAAAATTGAGAAAATCGCATTTTTTCGAATTTTGAGAACTTTTTTCTCGAAAACGGTGTTTTTTCAATAAAAACTTGTAGATACCTTCTTTGAAGAGAATTTCATGCAGAATATTATGACATTATTTGTTTTTGAATGAAATGGATTTTTCGATTTCCCTCGGAAAATCGTCCATAAAAATTTTCCGGGTGCTTCCACGGCATGAGAATAACTTGGGTGATCCCGTCGCGCTTCAACGGCTACGAAAACCCTCCCTGCCACTGGACTAATATATTTTCTGAATAATTACATGCTAAATGAATAAATTGTTTGTATGGGATTTCTTCACATTGTTAATTATTTTTATGTTTCGGGTTGCTACTAATTCTCCATATAAAATATCAGTTCGAGAATTTTTGACGGAGAGTATCAAATAAATGAAATAGGTAGAGAGCGGAGAGAGATGAAAACTTTTTGTTTTTTCCTTCTCCATTTCATTATGAAAGTTACATAATAAAAAATGGGGTTAATTTTCTACATCGTTTTCCACAGGAAGAATTTACAGCCATGCAGATTTATGAAATATTCATTAAACTACTTTTCTTCAATTACTAATGCGAGAAATATCTCATGAAGATCAACAAAGTGTTCTGAGAGTTCCCAAGACGTTTTTCATTCCACCTAAGTTTTCAGTAATTAGGATTGAATGGAGTTGTATTGATTGTAATTATTCGGTAGGTATTAATATAATTTCTGTAAAATAAAATACCTACTGATTACACTTTTGGATGGAAAATTTGTATTTAAAATACAAAAACATTAAAGTTTTTGAAAGATATCAGATAATCCGAAGCCATATCAAATACTGGTAAAAAATATGGGATATCTATATCATACTTGAAAATATTCCTAGAATCAATGTTTGTTATTTCAAGTATTTATTGAATTTCAATCTTTTAATTACGAATACTCTGTCAGTAGTTATATTTCTGAATTAGTTGTCATAGAATTAAAAAACGATTAGAGCCATATTTGAGTGTGATGTAGAAAATCCGAACTACCTATATGGTTTATTGAAATCCATCATATCGTATTTTGCAACGTACCAACTGATAATATATAATAATAATAAATCTCAATATGGCATAAATTTTATGATTACTTATACTTGGTTCATTTAGAATACCTCAAAATAATTTGGCAACATTCTTTAAAAACTTTTTATTGTGATAACTTCTACACCTTTTCTAGACGCATCTAGGGGTAGAAATCTTCACCACCTGGTCCAGGTTTCATGCTACCACAAAGAAAGATGCGAAGGTTATGTAATAGGGTGAGGGTCTTCTATATTTTTCGTATTACCTGTAATAGGGGAACTCAAGATAAAGCTGATGAAGGAAGTAACCAGCGTGGGAAGGCCGTGGGACCGAAGGGGGAAAGTCTTTGTTTAAAAACGTCAGGAGGAGGAAGCATGAGGGTGACGGACACTTACGTCAAAAACTCTGCCAAGATATTTGAACAGGTATTAGGATTACAATAGGCGAGGTAGAGGTCAGCCGTTTACGTTCTCTCAACTACCCTCAGCTTCATGTGGAACCCTTACACAAAGCTATGAGGAAACAGTACCTAGTCTATATATTTCTACAACTCTGAGTGGATAGTTTTTCAATTCAAATATAATGGATATAACGACCACAACGTTTGTTCTTACCTATAATAAATTTTCAAATATTAGTTAGAATATGTTTCATGTCGATACTGATGATTAACTGACTTGATAATATTAAAAACAGAATGACAGCATGGTATATAACAGATATTATTGTGGTGCTGAAATATGAATAATTTTCATATATTTTTTGGTAACTGAAAGCAGGATTAGATGATATTTGAGCTGATGTGAGTTAATTGTTGTGGAACGGCTCAGCAGCTGCCTTATCAAATGAATAATAGTAACAATTATACTTATTGGTATTTTATACAATGACGAAGTTTTGGGATTAAAATATCTATAATAAATTATAGATTGAATTCATTTGTTGACCGTTTCCTGGTAATACATCCAAATAGCAGTAAATAAAAGAAATATCTCATTTTAACAATCCTAACATTTTTTTAATGAAAGGGGGTATGCTTTTCTGGACCATCTGCTCCCGGTTATAAGATTTTGCACACTTTCAGGTTTATATAAAAGAAACATTTTACCAAGATTTCAACTTTCAAACCATTCTGGAAAATCTTCAAATAAGTTCTTCTAAATAGCAGATTTGTGAAGGCAAAAAATGATAAAGTATAAATTTTGGCAACAAAGCGTATGTTTATCTTGGATTTCAATGTACAATAAATGGAACATTTTAGTTCTTCAATCAGTGAAATAATTCAAGAGCAATGTTGCCACTTTGCATTTTTTGAAAAAAAGCCATTAATGAAATTGAAAATAGTAATACACTTCACAATCGAACAACACAACACACAGAAGTACGACATTCGCATACACATCTAACAAACAACATTATACCTTATGTCTCTGAACTGTCTGAAAATATAAAACGGATTGGCCATATTAGGTATGATATAAGAACAACATTTGAAACAACCAATACATTGAGATCAAAACTCACACATACAAAACCCAAAAACACTGGAGAATGTTCAAAAAATTGTGTTTACAACATACCTTGTTCGTGTGGTAAAAGTTATATAGGTGACACATCAAGACCATTTTGATTGTGCGCCAGGAAGAACGTAAAAGTTCAGGAATCAAAAAATAACAGGTTCGAAAATATCTGAACATATTCTAACATCTGACGGCGATCATATGATGGAGTGGAATAATACCAAAATTTTATTGAGAGAATCAAATCAAGAAAAAAGAAAGTTAAAGGAAAATGCGTGCATTCTTTTATCGAACAACTGCTTTTCAACAAATTCCATCGAAATGGATCGCACCTGATTACCTCTCCTCAGAGATGAAATAAGAACTAATAGAATGGTGATTGATTGATACCGATCACCCTATGCATCAAGATACCAAATGTCAATCAAAAGAATGTATGAGAGACGTCATTTGTTATTTCTAAACTGCAATTCAAATACAGTTTTCAGCGTCTTTTTTAGTAAGTTTTGATAACGGAGGCAGATACAGCCTCCGAAACGTCAACATTTTTGAAGAAAGAGAAGTAATTTTGGTTAATTTGATCTCATTTTTTCAGATAGGCAAATTCAGTGTAGGATACGTTACTGACAAAAATTAATTTCATTCAAAACAGCAGTCTTGTGAACGCAGTAACTTATCGGGCAAATTAATTAATTTGTACAGATTTCTTTAGATTAACATATTTTTTCATTTTCAGATTGTGGAAGGTTACAAACTCAAAAAATCATGTCAAGAATCGAATCAAACTCAAAATCAAACTTTCAATTAATAATACAATATGATTCTTAAATTTCCCGAATGATTGCATGCTGAATAAATGAATGGCTCATATATAATTGAACGGTACTGGATAACTTCTTGTTTTCAATATTTTTAATGGTGGATGGGTAACAGGAAAAAACAGCCTTTTTTACCGATGGGGTAGTTTTTTTAGGGGGAAAACCATGTTTATACAAAATCAATTATTGTAGTTTCAAGATATATGGGAACTTTACTAAAAATTTATGAAAGAAAAATTTCATGCCGATTTATTGGGTAGATAATAGTGCATGTATTAATTAATATATAGGCCTCTGTACTATAATAATGATATTTATTCACCAAAACAAATATACAGGTTGACATCAACGCATCCATCATGGTCATGGATGATAATACGTATTGCAAATATAATCGAGTGTGATTGGAAATCCAAAGCCCATATAAATAAAAAATATATATATTTCGAAAAGGTGAACAGTTTATAACAATTTTTTTTTCTGTCAATAAAATGACACACTGCAGTCAGACTGAGGAATCAAAAAGATGGTATGATAAATTCGCGGCAAAATCTCTTCCGTTAAAAAACACAAAGGTAGAATAAACAGCGCCTGGAGAAGATTGAAAGGACCCCTATAAGAATAGGGCACGTGGATGTAGGACACACATGAGGTATACCGGAGAAAGGCGCTGAATCACGTCGCAGTAATTTAATTTTGAAAAGGTAGAGCATGTGGTCATATTTAAATAGCCATCCCATATAATTTTGATATCAGACATTTCGTGGGAAACGAACACGTGGTTAAGAACAATGTTCAATACGCTTGTAGGTTATAATTAATTTTTTGCTAGGCCAAAGGCGTCGGTAAGCAATTCACTTACCGACGCCTTATGTCACTTTTATATAAATGACACTATTTGTTTACGGTGAAAAATCAACAGTGCGTAAAAACATCAACTGAGTTTAAAAATAGCTATTTAAATACCAAGGTAGAAATAGCCTTTTCCTCCTGAGGTATGTATATAGTTTTTTCCACACCTTAAAGGTCGTCATTTTTATAACGTCCTAAAACTCATAATGCGTGCATACTTATGAGTACAACTGCAGAAAGTTGTGGGAACTATATGCGGCTAAAAAATCAAGTAAGTGTTGCGTCGTCGTCATCGTGTTTGACAACGATTTGTTGTTGTTTTTTATGACATTTTTGCTAATACAAACATAAGAGCAAACCTTGATGAAACGGGAATCGGTTTTGAGCGTTCAGTTTTATTTTTTCGCGAAAATTTTGTTGGAACAAATGATTCAATTTGTTTGTGAGAATTCGGGAATCTAACTGATTTTTGGTTTTGATGATTTTGAAGAAAACATTTTTTTTATGGTTTGACAAATGAAAAAAATAGGCAGATTCCCGAATTCTTAAGGAAATTATAGACTCGGAAGAAGAAAAAGAATTGTATAAAATCATTAGTTTTGACGCAAAACCGATTCTACGATTAGAAGCTATCTACCTTATTGGCGCTCCCAGCTAGGTAGTTTTTTTACGGACAAGTGCTTCGTTACCTCCACTATCGCTCTTGAAAAATATATCCCCATACACCCAACATGGCGGCGCAATGATAAAATTTTACTTTCGGGATGACGCGCTGATGTTGCCTCTTAACTGTTGTCATAAGCTGTCACGTTGTTTATCCTTTTGAGTTGCATCAAGTTTTGAAAATGCGTTCCAGAGAAGACGACCTGCCAGAAGATCTCGCTAAAGAGCCAAAATATAGACATCAAATATCCAAAATTTTTGTTCTTATGGAGGAATATTCTTTTCCTCTCGGTGGGAGAAAAAGTACAATTTTCCTCCCTTCTTTAGGGGTCGAAAATAAAGTTAAAGTCTAAATTTCTTTCAAGACAGCAGTCTTGTGAACGCAGTAACTTATCGGGCAAATTAATTAATTTGCCCTTCTACACTTGTACAGATTTCATTGGGATAAAAAAAATTTTTTCATTTTCAGATTGTGGAAGGTCATAAACCCAAAAAATCATGTCAAGAACTAAATTTCTCAGTATGTTGATGAGATTAACCAAAAAACTTGTCAATATGCACAGTTTAAGACCCTCCTCAAATTCTGTGGAATTGTAAATGAGAACCTATTCCAATAAAAGAGACTCCTTTGCAAAATTTAAGTATTTAAATTTTATCAGCACCAATACATTTTTTTGGATTCATCTGAAGGAACAACAATATAATTTTTTTTATTTTCGGAGGTAGTGAGAAAATCCTTGGTTTTGGAAAAATGTCAACAATGTCGTTTAGAACAATGAAATGTCTCGTACGATCGAATATAATTTTTCTACGACCACATGAAAGTACCGTATATCGCCCTATACAGTCCCACGCCAAGTGGCTTATATCCACACACGTGCAGAAAGTACTTTCCGCACGTGTGCGGATAAGCTGTCGAATACATAATTTCTATCCAAATTCACCGCTGTCAAGCTATCAAAATGTATCATTTCTATTCAGCTTCAATTATTTAATATTTATATTCGAAGTACAAAACACAATCTTTTGAAAAACGTAAATTTGTTCATTTCCATAACAGAAAGAAAATTTAAGTCTGCGTAGAATCGAACACATTCTACCATCTGAACCAATTGTACTTATTGTTCAACATATAATAACGTAAAAGAATATATGATTTTTGTAATTATAATTAAAAATGAAGTTTTTCGACAACCGTCCGGGAAGTACCTACTTCCCGGACGATTTTTCTTTGAGAAAGTATCACTTCCCGGACTAGTCCGGAAAGTATGTACTTCCCGGACTAGTCCGGGTAATGCTCGAATTTCAATATAAATATTTATATAAATAAGAATTAGAATGTTTCTGTTAGTACCTATCTTCTGTTCGCATTTTGATATTTAATACAAATAAGAATTAAAATGTTCGAAATTTTCTTCTATAAAGAAATATAAAAAATAAATGTGTATCGATTTGTTATTCTACAGGGTTACCGAAAAAATTGTGTACGTAACACGTCCTAGAATCTTGTCCACTCGTCTAAAAAAACAGTGTTTTCCGGACTTGTTACGTAAATTACTATTGTGTAATAGTGATTTTTGATCTCGTAGGAATTATCAGTTTATCCGGTTCTCAGGCCTACTCTTCGATTTTCTTTGCACACATGCCAATAGCATTGATATTATTTGGTAAAAGTATCGCGCGGTCCAAAGAAAAAAGTGTATATTACTTGTGCGAAATTGATTTTTCACACTCGTGCGAAAAGTTTACTTCCCACACTTGCAATGTAACATACTTTATATATGTAATAATATTCTATTTAGTTCCCCATATTATAGGGACTTAATTTATATTTATAGTAATTTGCAGTGAATTTATTGATAGTGATTATAGTTATTTATGGTACTAGTGTGTTATGTTAAAAATAAGTCACGCGTATAAATTCTAAAGTGACTTTGGAAACATAACACATGAGTGGCATACAATGGGTGGTATGTGTAAACCTGGAGCAAATGCTTTTACTCGAATTTCTTGAAAGAGAGCTATTCACTTCGTTAAACAATGACAGAGACCAACCTATAGT
Source organism: Chrysolina haemoptera (assembly GCA_958298965.1). Lineage (NCBI taxonomy): Eukaryota > Metazoa > Arthropoda > Insecta > Coleoptera > Chrysomelidae > Chrysolina > Chrysolina haemoptera. Next base: position 47,159,205 of record OY282586.1, on the reverse strand, counting down.
ATAAGCATTTGCTACCTTTTATGAATACCACCCAATGTTTTATCCAACACATGACAGTTATGACCCATTATTAATGTCATTTTAGACAAGTAAACTATCAAATAACACACTAGTGAGTTATAATCCACTAGTGACTTATGGATTATAACTCACTAGTGTGTTATTTGATAGTTTACTTCTCTAAAATGACATTAATAATGACAGTCATAACTGTCATGTGTTGGATAAATAAATGATGACTTCATCATTACTATCAACTAGATATTCAGCAATCGTGCGCTACCTTTCTTATTTGCGACACTTCAAAACTATCGATTCGTTTCCCCAAGAAAACAGGCACATGGTCCTGGCCCTTGAGGATATCTTATTATGTTATTGTGCAGCTTTAAGGTTATTTGTGCATATGAAAAACGTTACAATCGACAATTTTATTAAATCGGTTTAGATTTCCGTCTATTCAGTGGTCTTAAACACACCCTCACTTGAAATTTTATACCTTTTCAGAAAAAATATTCTTGGATTCTTAGGTGACTTCAATAAAATTTAACAGGATATTTTTCAGTACGTACCATTGTAGAGAGCTTTGGGTAATGCTATAGAAAATAGAAATGGAACTAAAATTGATAATGAGATGTCCTTAAGCTTCATCTAATAAATATATTTTATTTGGATATTAGTTGAAAAAAAAAAAAATTGCTCAGGAACTTTTTACCTCTTTTTAACAGCTAGTTTGTTCAACATATTTCTTAATGGACCCCGCACCGATCTTATGGGTTTCTGTGTCCCGAAGGAGTTGGATGAAACTGTAGTATGTAATTCTCTTCATTATCCTCATCTAATGTTGTTGCAGGCCCAACTCGAGTATTTTCTGAGATACAGGACCTCAAAAGGTATGACTTCGTACTTACTAACAATCAAAGCTACCGGGTACGAAATCTATGCAACACACTGTATCAAATAAATCTACTGTTATTTTTCTTTGTTCAATGTGCATCAACCCAAATAAAAAACATTTTGGCAGATGTAGATCATATCACTTCTTATATAGGTGATACCAATGAAAGAAATATCACTATAGCTAGAGCTACTAATGTCATCAACAATTACGTACTTAATGACGTTTCCAAAACAAATGATATTTTTCGAAAACTTTACAACAAATCAAAAAATTTTCTAAAAGATAATCCTGATTTGATTCTTATTCAGTCAGATAAAGGTAATGTTACTGTTATTATAAAAAAACAACAATATCTAGATTTATCTAATGATATTATTAAAAACAGCACTTCCTATGTTGAGCTGAATAAAGATCCAACATCACAAATACAAAGAGAATATAATAATTTGTTAAAATCTCTTAATGAAAAAAAACAAATAGATGACAATGTTAAAAAAAAGCTTACTAGTTATGATGGCATTTCTCCAAAATTTTACTCTTTACCAAAAATTCACAAACCTAATTTATCAGTGAGACCTATAATAGCTTGCATAGGTTCTCCAACAGAACAAATCATTCAATTAAAAGAATGTATGACAGATTTCATTTGACTCTGTCAAAGAAAGATCTTATTTCCAAAACCGCAATTCAAATTCAGTTTCTTCAGCGTCTTTCCAAGAAGTTTTTATAACGGAGGCAGATACAGCCTCCGAAACGTCAACAATTTTCAAAAAAAGAGAAGTAATCTTTGTTAATTCGATCTCATTTTTTCAGATAGGCAAATTCAGTGTAGGGTACGTTACTGACAAAAATTAATTTCTTTCAAGACAGCAGTCTTGTGAACGCAGTAACTTATCGGGCAAATCAATTAATTTGCCCTTCTACACTTGTACAGATTTCTTTGGATTAAAATTTTTTTCATTTTCAGATTGTGGAAGGTCATAAACCCAAAAAATCATGTCAAGAATCGAATTTCCTCCACAAAATCAAACTTTCAATCAATATTGAAGGCATTGTCAAAAATTCAGTCAGAATAATGAACATAACATACCACAGTTTCAGACAATTTCAACGGGATTCAAAAATCCATAAGACGGGTGAAGGGGTTCTTTCGACGGTTCAAGTGATCAATACACATCTATTCTGACAGTCAATGATATTAATTTCTTATTTGTTTGTTTTAACTTCACTAAATTCAGTGATCCTATTATTTGATAATATTTTGATATGGGAAATCGTATAATTTTACTAATAACTCCGCTGTTAGTTTTGCGATCTTTGACAATAAATATCTACTAGTAATACAAAATAACGACTTCAATATTAACTGTAAATTACCAGAGTTTTTTTGTTTTACGTACATGGTCCGGATGTTCGGAACGATCTGACTAGTATGTCTCTGCATGTACTCCAGCAGTTTCTGCCTGTCACTGTCTTGTGTGTATAGAAGGAAATTGGGGAATTTCACATTCCTTTCTGGATCGGATCGGTTATAACAACCCATAACAAGTCTTCATGATTTATGTCCTCAAATCTAAAAAAGAAAACTGTTTGTATGATACCTATCATCATAACAATGTATTTTTGAATTGCAATATTCATGCTTATAACACCTCTACAGGCTTATGCACTCAATTCAGACTATACACAATGAAAATGCCAAGAAGGTGTTTTTAGAAAATTTTTGGCAGAAAATCCACAAAAAGGACACGCGTAGTCTTATGGAAAATGGCTTTGTTTGTCCCCCTATCGAATGTTTGATAACTGTCAAATTACGTCACTATAACAGTACTTTGTCGAAATTTTTCGCTCCAAAGGAACACACTCTTGTCACATCAATAAACCTTGAATGCCAATCATGATTTTCACCAGTTTTTTCATATTTGGTTATCATTTTGAAGTGATAATTATATTGAATTCTAGTTGTAACATTTAAAAGAGAAAATTATATTAGCCCGAAATCTTCAGATAAGCCTGAGGAGGAGAAATATCAAGAAGCCAATGCACGTTCGTTATCTTTTCATCTAGTGATCCACGATTTTCCCGCCGTTACTCTAGATAACTCTATGATACTGATTTATCTGGGAAGATTCAAATTAGCCGTAAGTTCAGCTTTCACTTTATGATTTTTTCAGCGGACATTATAAATCAAGCTGGACATTAAAAAATTATCTCGGACCCGTTCGAAAGATTAGAATCGAACTATTTAAAAAGGCGTAATATTTCGTTATTAGCTCCCGATTTCTGTTCGCTTCGAATGCATTAATATAAAATAATTGCCATTTACACAAAACCGCACCCGAATATTATTATAAACTTTAGATATATTACATCTAATCTCTAGTATTTAATAGTCCACCGAAGGATTGAAACATTCAATCTAAATTATCTAGTGGCTGGTGGGTGATCAGGACCGTAATACGTATTTGTTGTCCGGGATATGATTATCAATTCTGAATTCACTAGTCGAGATGATGGTAAAAGTCCTGATGGTATGACGCTGATACCTGGGAAATGTGGCAAACCTGTGGTGTGGGACTTCACTTGTGCTGACACAGTTTCAGCGACTCATTTAGCAAACACTTCTAAGTCCGCAGGAGCTGCATCAATATCTAGCGAAAAATTGGAAAGAAAGAAATATCAAAATCTTGAACCTGATTTTCTTTTCCATCCAATAGCTGTCAAAACTTTTGGTGTCTTTGGCCATGAATCTCTGTTTTTTATTCATGAAATTGGAAGGAGATTGGGCGGCGCAACAAAAGATAGACGTTCAACGTCATTTTTGATTCAAATAATTAGTATAGCTATCCAAATGGGTAATGCATCTTCTGTGATGGGTACAATTCCTCCATCGCATCCACTGGATGAAATATTTTACCGTCTCAATTTTCCAACGAGATGCATATCAGTTAGCAAGAATAATAACTCAGTACCTTTCAAAAAATCATGATTTGTTTCTCTATCACCTTCTTTGAATTACAGGAACAATGAACCTAGGGATTCTTCGTTGAACACTAGTGAGCATGCCATAACAACAAGAGACTCCATTTCTACATTTGGCCTAAGAGAATTGAACAATGTAGGGAATACCTGTTCTATGAATAGCATGATCCAGTGTCTTTTGAACAAGAATGAAGGAAAATCTAGTGAAATCTTTTATATCTTTGATGAAAAATATCTGGAGTCCTGATTCTTCTCGGAAAATGGTGGATACTTCACATTTCGTCCATGTATTCAGAAATTTTGCTCCTTCCTTCAATCATAACGTCCCAGCAGATTCGGAAGAGTTTTTAAGACATCTTCTGGTATAGACATACATGAAGAATTGAACAAAATAAGTGCAGAGAATCATCCATCACAAAATGATTTTGTTATCATGAATGATGATCAGAAAGCTTCCATTTCTTGGACTAAATATACATCTACTCATAATTCCAAAATTAATTCCAGACTTACCAAACGAAGCCGTGAATTTAACACGATGTATTGAACTGTTGACAGAAGAGGAGACTTTGACTGACGATGCGAGTTCATACTGTTCAACTTGTGGAATGAAAAGGAAATTCAAAAAGATGATTAATATACAAACATTTCCAAACATTTTAGTTATACATTTAAAACGTATTTCTTCGACTGATGGCAGTAAATTGGACAATGTGATTGATTTTTCCACACAAAATTTGAATATGGACCAATATTCTGCTCAGGATAGAACTAATACTAATTATTAAATTTATACGCCATATCTGATCATAGCGGCAGCATTTCCAATGGACACTATACATCATATTACAAACACCCGTATTTTAATTGTTGGCACCTTTTCGATGACTCCCGTGTATCATCAAAGAGTGATTCTCTCATCTCTCAGGGAGCATGTGTCCTTATTTACGAGAGAGTTGATAATCTGAATTCTGATGGATTGTGGGTTTTTCCGGGTTTTCCTCCAACTGAAACAGCAAATCACTTCAAGTCCCAGACTCTAATCAAGATTTTCATCTTGATATTATTTTATATTTAAAACGCTTTTGTATTTTTTAATTAATTTTTATTTCTTTGTATTACATTTAATTGTTGTTCTAGCACCAGGTGCATAATATTCAGGGGGACCACAATACCTATTTTTATAGCTGTAATATCTTTAGAGTCATCAATTACACACGAACCTTGGTAAAAAAACTGACGGAATACTATTATTTTGACGCTATTAATCGCTGGATTCAGAACTTTTGTTCGGCGTATCTGTGATAGAGTTTGGTTTTTCAAAGTAAGGAGCTACTATTGTAGCGAATTCAATAAAAGACTAAACTACAGATATCCAAAAAATATAGTGATAATTTAATGAACGCATAGAAAAATTTGTATAAATGATATTTTAATTTGTTTCATTTGAAACCCTAGATAACAAATAGCACGCCTGAAGGACTATAACGAGACATAAACAAAGTTGTTGATTTTATTTTTACATCATCGTTGTCAATGAAACGATGAAGCTTTGAATGGAACTTGATTATTATGCAATTTAAATAAATCGCATAATAATTCTGTTATATTAAGAGCTATAATAAGATTCCACTGTCGATGTCACGTTTTTACACAAAAAATAATAAATAATGATAAATTTTAAAAATAATGCAATGGTTGAGACAATAAAAACATGTACGAATTTTTTCTTTGCGTTACTTTCAAAGGAGTCATAGTAGTCATTATTGTTTGACTTAGTCCTTCATTGATAGAAGAAAGAAGTTGAGGAAAAGTTACTTGACACAATTTTTTATAACAGATATTGGAATATCAACTTTCAACATGAATACCTCCCAAGAGGTTATCTTGAACGATGGAAAATAGCGACTAAAGTTTGTCTCTCAGTCGCAGATGATTCCACAACAGATTTTATGAATGTCCCATTCATATTTTCGAACTAAAATCAAAATGCAATGCCCATGACAGGTCTATGTCAAAAAATTACTTTCAAAGTGTCACCGCAGAAGAAATATTTCCCTCATCCATCCCTGATGTGTATGCTCCTGAAGAGCCTGTTTTTTACAATCCTATATCAATCCTCCTGAAGAGCTTGGCAAAGCGAAATAGATTTTCGTCGACCAAAATGTATTGGGGATTAAATGCGAGAGAAGCGAACCTTGCTTCAATGAAATGAACGATTTCTGTGAGTAATATTTTTTAATAGCATTCTCCTTATATAATTTATTTAATGATTTTTTCAATGAAAACTAGAGAATATTAAAATAATTAACGATCTGAATGAAAATGCGAATTTTCACTTTCAGATTTTTCCTATACTTTTCAGTTAGAGTCTTTTCACAATATCTATCAGATGTAGTTCAATGTCCAGCGTGGCTTGTGCTGTAGATATTACAAATAAATCACATTTTTCATTTTTCAATTTTCATGGAGAATGTTCCCATTTTCAGTATTTTGATAATATATGACGGCAATTCATAACATAAAGTTGCTACAATCTTTCAATATGATAACTGTCGAAGAAAAAACTCTATAAGATACACTTTCGTTAAGTTTGTATTTGTAAAAGCGTGTTTGTTGAACTCGACTGCGCCTCATTCAACAAATTTCACGCTCATACAAAAATGTCCTAGTTTACGAACTTGTATCATGAATATATATTTTGTTGATTCAGTGCAAGTACATATTTCTTATAATACTATTAAAACTTATGTAATACCCTGTTAAAAATTTTTTGATACGTTTTTCGATTTTATCAGTTGCTATAATCATTGAAATAGTGAACAATGGAAAATAGTATATATAATCCAATCTTCCGCAAGAAACACTTACAATAGGTAATTTGTCGGCAAGTATCCAAAAGAAACAACTACTGCCCCATATGAATATTGAATTATATCTTTACGAAGAATAAATCCAGCTATGTATTAAAAAGTATTGCATTTTTTTGCAGACAAGTCTGCCAATTATCAAACAGATATAATTCAACGGTCGTAGAGCAAGTAGTTGTTTTCCGTTGGTTTTTGCGAAAGATTATATTCTTCATTTAAATAAAAGCTTGTAAAAACGGGAAAACTCCCGTACCTATGAAACGGACTTTACCCATGAAATGGTATTTTGAGTAGATTTATTTTATGATCCATATTTTGCCAGCTACACTCTTTGATTCTGAAGAAATCTCAGGTGAGAAAAGGCTCAACAATTACCTTCTCATGAACTTCTAAATCCGGCCCTGACACCGGTGCTTGGCTAACAAATCAAATTTTTTTGCCACCGCATACGCGCAGAGGCACCTTTAGGCCATATAATTGAACTGGCCTTTAATAACGGACCAGATTTACGCAGTAAGTTTTGTTGATTTGTTTTCGAAACGCGCTGGTATTTTGCTTTCGTTTTCTTTTTTCGCTGTCGCTAACCCCGCAGTTGTTTCGCGAGTTTCCTTTTCAAGTTGCAGCTTTCGAAATTATCATGTCCCCAAAAGCGTATTTCCTTGATTTTATTGATGGAAAAAACATGTATGTGGATGATGAATTGGCAAAAAAACAAAGTTGAAGATATATGGATAAATGTTGTTGGTGACGCTTGAAATGCAGAAATCATGATGAGTTATGATAAATATAAATACTGGACTGAAGAGAAAATGTTTGAATGATTGAGAAAAATATCTTTCTCTACATAAAACATATGTCACATTTTCGCAACAATAATAAATATACACAGAACGAAAAAGGTACGTACATATAATCAAAAAAGTCATCGCGGGAATGAATTTGGACATTAATTTTCAACCGATGCTCGAGTTCGTCGATTCAATGTATCATTACTGATTGCCTGATGTTCGAGTTACTATATCAATCCTTGAGAGGCATTAATTTGATTACCTGGATATTAAAACGAAATACATTATATTAATGACCATTGTGTATGAGTCGATCATCATTTTCATCGTAACAATCCCATGAGTACATATATATCAATCATGATTTTAATGTTTTCTTTACATCGACCAACCAATCGCAGTCATTACATTGATGTAACCAGGACATTGATTCAATCACCTGAACATCATTTTTTAGCCATGCCCATAATGTATTTCTGAACATCATTCAACGAACCCACTGTATTCGTTCAATGTTCGAAGACATTAATATGATGATAACAAACATCATTGTAAAAGTATGCGATATAGGGTGGTCTTTTAAAATTGAACCCTCTTTTAACTTTTTTGTTTTTGAAGATATGAAAGAAGATTAAATGGCTGAAATAACTTGAATATCAACTTCAAAGTTTTTTATGTTCTTTTAGATTTCCGAAATGGGCACTAACTTTGGTTTTTCAAATATAATACAATGTACTTACCTATCATATTTTTCGTCAGATCGATAGCACTTTTTTCTGGTTCCATTGATATCAACAAGTTGCATATTTGGATGGAATATGTGATTTGGGTTTTATATTTTATATACAGGGTGTAATCTAACCTCTTGCACTCCCGTGAAAGACGGATGTATGATCCCATATTAGAACGAATGGCAGATGTGAAAAATGCGAATAAAATAGTTGATGTATACATCAACTAAATTTAATAAACTGCTTAGAACATTTTGCAAAGGTGCCATGATATCATGCAATAATAAGTACTGAATTTATTATTTCAACACCCAACCTGAATGAATGAACGAATGAATGTTTATTTACAGAATTTTTTTACATAAGTACTACATGGTGTGTATATAATTAATGGTATAGGCTAGTTCACGTGTGTACAACAGCAACTAAACAGAAGTGGGTATGCGACTAAGTTAATTTAAGAACTTCTCTTCGGGTATTTTCAATAATATGACCTATTTGTACATGTAGTAAAAGACTAAACATACAACTAATATTTGAAAATTATATAATTGAAAGTGAGTTCATCGCCCCTGGCGAGCATTGTTTTTAACTCAAATCAACCACAGGCAAGACTTAGACTCATCCTGAGATTTGCACTGTTCTTCTCGAATAATTAAAAAATAATAATTTTCCTGATTTTACCAGTGGCGTAAAAAATAGGAGAGGAAAGGGACCAATATACCCTTTTTGTACGCTTAAAATAAAGCTCTTATTGAAAAAAAAATATTTTTTCGAATTAATCTGTAAAATTTCCAAAACTGTGGAAGTTATGAATGAAAAATAGATTTAATTTTTCATATTCAACACCCTGTATCTGCGCAACCCACCGCTACTGAAGGGTCTGACGATTGATTTCGTGATGACTATCACATGATCTATCAATGATAAAACATACTATGACGTATTCCAAAGTGACAGTACCTCCCGTGCTATAATATAAACAGAACAGGGCCAAGAATGGTACCTTGTGGGCCACTTGGCCACTTTGCAAACATTCTGAACCTCACATCAATACAATATTTTGAATGCACCATTCGAACTTTGCTTAGGATGTTGTTTTTGTCAGGATATCTGCATATGGCGTATTATTTGTTTCAATATATTTCACGCAAATATTTCTCTTCATAACACCGTCTCCAACAAAGTGGTGAGGAATATATCTGTGTTCACTTCTTGCGCGAAACACGTTATTTTTCGACATTTCAGTGTCTCCTTTGTTGTCACAGAAAATATTGGTATGTGATAGTTCCCAATCCTTATTTCTTGAAATAACTCATGCAACCACAACGCTTCTTTAGTTTTCAGCCTCTGTGGTTGATAATGCTACTTTCCTCTCGTCTAAACCACAGCATCCCACTATTTCTCGTAAGTCAACTGCTTGCGTGTATTTCCTCGAAAGTATATCTCAAAATTCACCGTTGTTCGGTGGGGTCAAACCTGGACCATTGTGAAAAATATATCAGTTTACCACCTGCTTCTCACTAGGGAGTGCTATTCATTTAATTTCTCTCTTCTTTATTTTTAGGTCCATTTAATTTCTGGTTCTTGTGCAAAGGAATCAAAACTGAAACTGAAATTGAATTTATGTAGTTTTCTTGATCCATCAGCTCCCTTTTTGAACTTGAAGACCCATTTGCTTTTTATTACTTTTCATCCATCAGTAACCTTTTTCACAACATCCCATGTCAACTCAGTTCCTGGACTATTGCTTGTTTTCAGTTTTCAGAATTGTCACTTCTAGAGCTTCGGTCATGCGTTCTAAATAATTGGACTCATCTTTTGAACTAGCTAGGCAAAGGTAATCTTTCAGGTAAGTTGGTGGTTCATTATTTCCTTTTGGTTTGTTGAATTTACTTCTATTTTTTTTTGTCACAGCTTTCACCTGCATTTTTTTCTTCATTTCTGGCTTATTGAGATTTCATCTCACCCCACCAGAGTTTTGCAAGCGATCATTTCCTTACAATCACGGGTCAACACAAAATTTGGCATTTTATCAAAGTATGAAATTTCGGTATATAAATTGGATCATATTTGAACGACACATAATTATATGGTATGAACAAGTTTGCTTTTCTTTCCAGGAGTACATGTGCATATAACAAAATGCATTAGCACCATATTTTCACTTTCGTGACATTTTAACTTTTTCTAGACTTGTACAAAACAACCTGATTGTTGTTCATCACTCGATTACAATCTGAAGACACTGTGTAAATGTAAAAACGCCATTTTTATCGCGCGGTATTTTTGAATGTATTGAAGTTAATAAAAATTATTATAAAACTTGAAAATTAGTATTATTATTATAACTATCACAAATACAGACTTTACATGAGGGTATTTTTCTTTGGTTTTTATGCATAATTAACCGAAACATCATGGAATAAACTTTACGACAAAGAACAATTTTTTTTTGTAGAGTCGTGATATATGCCAAGTGATAAACCTATAACCAAAAGAAACAAAATAAAATAAGGGTTTTTATAATTTTTTTAAACTTTCTCTATTGGAAAGCCATTTTTAACCATTGAATACATTTTGATTCTGAATTTTATTTCATCAACTTTAGGTTATTCACGTTTTACACTGTTTATCTTACGTATAAACGATTTTTTGTTCCTAATTTTCTTTTGTGTCTTGTCTTAGCTCAGATAGAGGTTATGATTTATGAAGCTGAAGCCAAAATTATTTATTGAAAAATTTCTATAAAATTGAATTGCGGACTGAATGGTTTTCACCATTTTCATTATCGTTATCATTTACGAAGTGGTCGAGGTGTTTTTAAGCTATAGGACCTGAATATCCCTGGTTCGCACAAGCTCTGCTTTTGAGGGGTTTTCTCAGAAAACCTGGGAGTTTCCCAATAAAACATTTTAACTAAAATTTTACCCAAGTAAGGTTCAATATATTTCCTGATTTGTCTGCAGGAAAATAACTAAATTTGTTACAAGAATGCTACTTGTACCGCAATTAAAATTGCGAATTGTTAATTGTTTGAAGTAGATCTTACATTCGGTTAAAGTTTGCGCAAAACTAAAAAGTACTCGGAAGGAATTGTAGACCATTTATAGTCCAACAATTAATTCTAGGTAGTAATATAAATGCAAGCCGCTGACTCCGATACCAAATACAAACACAAAACATATGTTCCTCCGGCCATAAATTATTTTTTATGTAGTTTACGCGCGTGCCTACAATCTTTAGAAAACGCACAATAGTTCCAGTTACCCTCGGTCTCTTGGAAATGAGCAGTTGTAAAGATGCCTGGATGTTTTCGAGACGCTCAATGGACCAGAAGCATCCCTAAGAACTGTTCAAACTTCGAGACTCCCGATAAATTGCATGAGCCGCTACATCAGACGTGCTTCCGTTGATTCTTATAGGCCAGCAGCAAACTACGAGAACGAAGCGTTGTGATAAATGAATTCAGCAAACGTTCTGTTTATACAGTGTTAATCCAGTAACGACAGACAAACTCGAGCAAAAAGGGAAGAATGAATTGTAATACTCTGAAACTCGGCACATGACATCTCGACATCAGGTAATTAAAAAAAAAATTGTTTTCCAAAAAATCGAGCGAGGGAGGAACCTAAAAAATTTAAAAAAATATAATTTTTTTTGTTGCGATTTCCATAACTAGGTTGAGAGATAATTCAATTCTCCACAAGAATGATTTTCAGTATTATACCTCATGAAATACGCTCGTTTTCTCAGAAAACGTGGTTTAACGCCGACGTCACATTTCATGCTCGCGCTAATCCGCCACTGCAAGTTGAGGCAGGGCCGAAAATTAGATTTGCTATAACTTTGCTAAAAATTATAATAGAAGGAAAAGAAAAAGTGCATATCGTTCCTGAAGACTCTTTGTTTCCTCATGCAAATATAAAATGTGAGTATCTGAGTACCTGAAATGTATTTTGTCCCACTTCACATAACCTTTCTACGGTATTTACGGAGGATCCGAAAGTCATTGATGTTTTTGTTGATATGAAATAACTATACTGTACACAGTACCATATTTGGACCATATATAGGTTAGGTTACGTTAGGTTAGGTTGGGTTAGGTTAGGTGAGGTTGGGTTAGGGACTATCATAATCTCAGCTGCCATTTGGAAACTTTAAGCTGGAATTTTCCCATGAAAAGGTAGGATTTTATCTCCTATTTGAGCCTTCCAAATTGCGTTGTGATATACCAGGTGGTTCAAAAATTAGTAGGGGGGAACGGACTTTAGACTAGCACTGTATAATGTATTATTTCAGTAATATTAAAGCAGTGTGTTGTCCCATTTCATCAGGGTGGTTTAGGATTTTTTCAATGGTGATAAATCCGTAGCATTCCGGAAAATTAAACAAAATCTATATTTATTCTCGAATCCACGTCCCACTGAGCTTCTGGCTAAGTTACGGGCGTGAAATATCTATCGCACATTCACTGCTCAATTTCCCTAATTTCGCCCCTAACACAATTTCGGATTTTGGAATGTCATTATGCACTGATATGTTTTCCTTACTTTCAACACCCTTGAGTGACAGTTACATCTCCCAAATTTTAAATAGGAATGTTTTGATCAGTTTCCGAGTTTTGCCGTGGTCTTCTTTGGTTAAAACCTCCAAACGTTTCAACTATTGCTCTATGGATTACCGATTGTTCTATGGATTACCAAACATTTACTGGGCTCTAACGATGGAGTATTTTCCATACCTTGAGAACCAGAGTATAAAAAATACCCCTCACATATCAGCCAGGGATGTAGTTATTTTTGGACAGACACTTGCTATATAATGGCCAAACTACAAATGAATGAATAAAGCCTTCATAGGTGAACACGACTGCTTCCAAGAAAAGTTCTCCATAAAAATTTCTGAATTCCTTCAAACTCAGATGTACTACTCAAACTTTAACTAATCCTTGCTAGCTTGGAATGCAGTCCGACCACCCGATGTGGAGTGTAGGTTTTTCGGGGTTTCCTACAGCTGAAATGGGAATACACCACCAAAAAGTTCCCCCGAATCGCCACGGCAAATAATAATAATAGCCGTCCTCTACTCTCACAGGCTATACCTCTGGTACACTCTACGAGTGTTTATGAGGGAGTATTATTATTATTATTTCACATGTAAATTTAATTTCAAAAGATGTTCTCCTCAATAATAATGACCTATAAGAGCGTGTGCATGATCGATCATAACTACCCAAAATATCTTTCTGTTAATTCATTATATGGATCACTCTGTAGATTGTCGAGCTGCTAGTAGAATTTTCACTTAAAAAATTGTCAATGTTGATGCAAACTGTTGAATATAAGCCATTCCTGCCTCTCAAACCATTTGACACGGAAATCGTGACTTGCCGCTGGTCTATCATTTCTGCTATATTTCTTATATGGCAAGAAATCACCGTAGTTTCTTGTAACTTTTTCTCGTAATGGTTACTGACCACCGGTCAATCTGTACGTGTATTTAGCACCCTTGTTTGCAAGCTGTTTTGATCATTATGCCAATGTTTGGTGTTTCGCCCACTATTGTATTGCCACCTACGACAGGGGGTGCATTTCGAACCCTTATTCATCGATAAATCTGTATTATAATGAGGTATTGTTGCGTTATTGATTCTTTTTGTCTCCTTGGTGCCGAGGTGCGAAATTTGGTTTCTTCGGATATGGCGGTATGGTTTGTAAGACTTAAGATTTTAGATTAGATGGAGCTGCTGTTCGAGAACTTCAATGTGAAGTTTTTCAACAGATGAATAGTATTTATGAATTATTTATTCTATGGACAATTTTTGATGGCAGAAAAGCATCATTTAATGTTTTGAGATAAGATTGTGAAAGCCAGATGAACATAGAGAAATCTTATTATGTTCAACAGATATTTAGGAAACATTAGGAGACAGTTTTAGCCCGGGAGGTACTGTCACTTTGGAATACGTCATAGTATGCTGGAATTTTTATCGTTGGTAGATCATGTGATACTCATCACGAAATCAATCGTCAGACCCTTGAGTAGGGGTGGGTTGCACAGATACAGGGTGTTGAATATGAAAAATTAAATCAATTTTTTATTCATAACTTCCACAGTTTTGGAAATTTTACAGTTCAATTCGGAGAAAGGTTTTTGTTCAATAAGAGCTTTATTTCAAATTTTAATAATAGTTTTGAGTTGCCACCAGTGGCGTACAAAAAGGGTATAATGGTTCCTTTCATCCTCTATTTTTTACGCCACTGGTAAAATCAGGAAAATTATCATTTTTTTATTTCTTCATTCAATTTTGAGTAGAAGATGTAAAATTGTTTGAACCCGAAAAATCAATCGTTTTCAAGAGAATTGCGCTTTTATGAATACATACTTATAGTGTAAATAGTAATTTATGTATTGAGTGATACTTTTTTACGAGTAGGCAATGATGACACACGACGCCGTAGGACTTACGAGTTTCATACAGTATTTTTTCTACAACTGTCAAAATAAATAACCAATTCATATTTTTTTGCAAATATGAAATGAATTTGGCATATTTTTATTGATTCATTATTGGAACAAAGTTCGAAGAGTATGCCGGAGAGTTGAGTTTCAAACAAATGAAACGAACAATTTCGACAAAGTCAAAATCCATTTCTCTTCACACTATCCCGCAAAATGGAAAATTTGAAGAGAATAATAAAATAACATATTCATCGAGGTCAATATTATTATTATTAATGTTGACTTGACTAGTCCATCGAAGTAACTTTTCATTTTCTTAGATTTGTATTCAAAATAAATAAACAATCCTCGTGAAGCTACGAATACCTTTTTCTTTCTTTGCACTATGTCAAGGAAATCTCATATTTGCACTATCCACGATTTTCTCCGTTTAATCTTCATCACTTTTCATTTCTACTTAAATTAAATCTATAGTTATCAAAAATTCGTTAGCTGGATGGATGCCCAATTTCACAAATTTCATTAATTATTGTTGTCAACTAGTTTCTGACGGCCAAACAGTCATAGCTACCTTGGATTACCTAATGTAGATTAGGTCCAATAGTTCCTTAGAGGTATATGCTATTATTTTGAATATATTCGCCGCGATAGTTTGGAATTTTGATAATACTTGTTCAATTATAAGAATGCTAAGAATATAATTGGTGAAACATTTGTATATCAGATATTTATAGGTTATTAGTTGCCATAGAAAATGAGAACTGGCTTTATGACAGGATTTCGTTATTATTCGGATCTGTCCCTGTTGTTGCATGAAACTGTCGTTTGCCTAGCAACAGCCGTTAAAAAAGTGCATTTTTTTTACACTTTTCTGTTTAATAATGAAATCGTATGTTGATAGTGAAATATTGTAATACTTTACGCACACAAACCACACAAAAAAATGGACTTTTTTTGACAGTTGTAGAAAAAATTGTTTTACTTAAGGGAATTGTACAATCCAAATCTCTGCTTCAAATTTGTACTGGATATTCTACCAAAAATATCCATGCTACGTTCACATGCATTTTTTCACAAAGCTGCTTTCTTGCAGAAATATAGACTGTTGAAACTGGAAAATTATAAAATATTCTTCTCCTAAATAACATTTCACTTTTCATGGAAACACTCCCCTATGTTCCGTAATTATTTGAGGAGAACTCTGTTAATTTCAGGATGAGTCTAAATCTTACCTGTGTTTGATCTGAGTGAAATACACTGCTCGCCAGGAATGATGGACTTACCCACCTTTGCGAAAAACCATATTAGGGGACATTATAGACCCAAAACGCTAAAGAATTCAGAATCAAGACACCAATTTTACTCCCAGTACAGATTTTAATTTTCAGTTCTGAAAAACCAAATATGTCTTAATTTTCGTGGAAACTCCCCCTGGCGAGCAGTGTATGTCACTCAGATCAACTTCAGCCATAATTCAGACTTTGTTGCCTGTATATCTACCGATCCCAAAATTTACAGAGTTCACACCAATAGTTACAGAAGATACGGGGGTTTTTCCATGAAAAGTGAGACAAACTGGGTTTTCAGAACTGAACAGTTTTCAGCGAAAATCTGTATTGGTAGTGAAATTGGTGTCCTGATTGCGAATCCGATGGAATTGTGAGCCTATATTGCCCTCCTATATAATTTTACGCAAAACTGGCCAAGTCTATCGCTTCTGGCGAGCAGTGTATGTCACTCAGATCAACTTCAGGCAAGATTCCAACTCATCGCTTGTACATCTACCAATCCGGAAATTAACAGAGTTCCACTCGAATAGTTACGGAAGATACGGGGGTGTTTTCATAAAAAGTGAGATACACTGTATGTTAGTTGGGAGAAAAATGTCGGAGCTTCAGAAAAAGGAGCCGACTGGAAAATTTAAATTTCAATTCAAATTATAATAATAATAATAATAATAATAATAATCTTGAGTATTGTTTAATGTTTCTTGCCAAATTTTCTGTTAAGATAATATACTACTTTTTATATCTTCTAGTATTTTCCTACAATTCAGTACACCCTGTAGGTACATCCTTAAATTGAGGTTCAAATTTAATACAACAATCAACACCGATCAGAGTTGATTCAATTTGTGATAATGAGAATCGTGATTTGTTCAAGTTTACAACGGCAAATAAACGAGTAACACCAATTAAAAACTGTTGAGTAGTAACATCGTCATTATCAATTTCTTTTGTTGTGTTTATCTGTAGGCTTAAAATGACTGAACACTGCTGCGTAGAAAGCACAGAATTCAAATGGCCATTGATCTTTCCGAATGATATCTCAATATAGAACTCATCCTACGGCGATTCTATAACCTGCGTGGTGCTCGGATTTAACACAAGAAATCATGTTATAATGAATAATATGAGAGTTTTTTTATGTTATTCGCAATTTTTCTCTTGACAGAAACATTAAGATTTGTGAGGGGACTTCTCATATATAGGGTGCTACTGCAGGTTTTCCTACAGTTGTTAAGTAAATACGCCACCAAACGAAATCAGATAGTCTCCACGGAGCGCCACGGCAAATTATAATAATAGTCGTCCTGTACCCGCACAAGTTATGCCTTTGGGTAAACTCTACAAGTGTTCATGAGGGAGAATTATTGTTTCTATCAACATATGTCCGGATTTGCTTCGTTTCTGAGAAACGCAGAGCGTTGAAGTTTTTTTTTAAACGCCCTCCAAAACATCAAGCATAGCATTGATAGAAGTATCCCTGCCGCACTTCAGAGTAGTCCTCATACCACGATACCAAGTTTTTGGAGTTGAGACAGTTTATTCACATTGAAGAGATATATATAGGATGAAGGAACAGTAGTCGAAGTGTAGCTGAATAATTAACTTATAAACTTTATTCAGAAAAAAAAATAAACTGTGATTCTTGACTCGGTTGATAGATTATTGGCAACTCAATAAAAAAATAAAAATTTCTTTGGATTTATTTTTTATAAATATAATCAAAATGTTCATCAAACGATACAGCTATTTGGTTGAGTTCACTATTTCAATTAATTCATCATCAATGTTAAGATTGATAGTTTTTAAGTATATTTGGTTGTATTTAAATTTGTTAGTGATTTTCATAGATTTTGTTTTCAATACAACCCGAGTTTATTCATTTTTAAATACTTGGTAACACTTTCTAATGTAGTGTGCATATTTCCTATTGATGCAATTTCTATGTTCTCATGACTCCATGCCAATAGTGTATCATCCGCAAAGAAGTTCAACAAATAACGGCATATCATTTGAATAGAGTAGGAATAGAACCCAAATTAAATAAGAAATCATATTGACCCTATATTGATTACTTTTGTTACGAAAACCTCACGTTAATGTTTGAATGGTAATATTCAATGAAAATATTGAAATGAATTATAGACAAACCTGAGCAAGTAACCGCATATGGAAAGTCATCTGAATCCTAAGAAATATATTAATATATGGCTTCTCACAAGTTTTTTATGAGACAACCTATTCGGTGGTTTATTCAAGGAGAAATATCATTGGAGAAGTTGTGAGTTATTGGACATTTTTTGGAAATATTCAATCAATGTTTCAAAAGCACCATATTTCCCTTGTATATTTTACCATTATATCCAAATGACTTGCAGCAAACATATTAATGTAACGTCAAATAAAATCTATCCATCTATTGTACTAATGCCGCAATATGTTTTGAGGCCAATATTGCTTCCAGAATATTTCACTAACATTATTTGTATAAGTCGAAGTGATATAGGAACAATGTCGCGAAATATTTATAATTTTATCTCTTCAATATTAGATTTGGATATTTTGCCAATATTTTCATAATATTGTACTATTATCAGTAAAGTGTACCCTAGCGATATTGAAACAATATCGTATAGTGTTTGTTCAGTATTGTTCCAATATAAGTGTGCTTCTTGCTGTGTACTTACTAGGCTACATGTGACATTTTTTAAAATTGATTCACCACTTCATTCCAAGGTCCATAAAATATTATAGGTGGTATTTTTGAAAAAGGAATAATCTAGGTATTTTGTGATTCTGCTAAATATTTTCACTCAATTTTGAATGTGATTTTTAGGATAGCCGTAGAAAAAGTATAGTTCGCAAGGATCACGAAATAATAAAGGATGCCTGCGAACTAACTAATTGCGAAACTACTTGCTGCGCTCATCCGTGCCTGCAAATTATACTCTGTGAAATATCTATATTCCTTTCTCATAATTAAAGTATTTTACACCCATATTTTGATAAATTTGAGAATGATGCGGATCCTTGTGGTGACACGCACCATTGAAATATTTTGTTTTTAGGATGGAGAAACTCGGTCCTAGCGAATTCACAAATTCCCGCAAACGAGCGAGTCTAGCGACACCGCGTCCAAATCCTTGCGATCTCTGCGCGTTGTGAACACACCGACACACTCACCGTCCTAAGTGCAATCGCCTCTTGCCTTGGTGCAAAGTGGGTGGTGGGGGTCGGAAAGGCCGTGGAGGCAGAGCTGCCAGGAGCGAATCAACGTCGGCGACCCACCACTCCAGCAGTGGGTGCCAGCGTTTCCCGAACTTCAGTCGGAAACAAACCATCGCTGGGTCAAAACGTAATCACAGCAGGCCATTCCCATCGAAACCGCGTGGAACGTAGTGTTTGGACAGTGATGTGACACTTTTCAGTGGGCTCGTTTTTTAGTTTTTGTTTTGTTGACGATAATAGTGACGATTATTTGTTGTTGGGTTATTTGTGTGCAGAAACACGTTTGTTTCAAAGTGAGTACGATGATTTTTTTTTCAAACGATATCCGAAATGGAAATACTATGTGTGCATAAAAGCTCCCACATTTCTTTGGAAGAATATAACAGTGTTTAATACGAGAATATGTGATTTTTCATTGTTCTCACTTTTTGAAAAATTTGCACTGCTCAGATCTTCAAGAGCTTCTGACACAACGTGTCTCTAAATTCATCTACACCCTAATTGTCTTTAGTACAACTGTCCACGATTATGTCGTGTTGAAATTTTTTCGTATATAAACAAAATTTGCGAATAAGCACGATATTGACATTTTTTACTAACTGGTGCCAATGAGATCCTAAAAAAATATAACAGCGTGTTAGTACTCTTGAGGATTTTCGTATGTTCGTATCTAATTTGCAATATTTTTACACAGCTCGGTTTTTTTTTAGTCTTCAAAATCTTGACTGGGCATTGAAAGATATTAACCCCTATTAAAATTATGAGTATATAGGTTAATATCTTTTCACCACGTCCTAATGAACGAATTCAACGTTCAAATAGTTTTTACTATTCATACTCAACTTCTTAGCCTTTCATCTCGCCCAGTTTTCATTTAAACATTCATTGAAAACACCTACGTTATTGCAAGGAATATATTATCAGAATAAAAATCAGATAATGGAAGGCGACACCACTAATCCAAGATTGATGTTGCATTATAAATATTCTATAATACAAATATTTTTCGTGAGACTCTTCTGAAATTAAATTTGTTTAAAGAAATGTTCCAAAAGTACCTACGAATACAGTAAAAAACAATCCCACTTACTGCAAAACCAATGTCCAATAATCGAAAACCAATCATCAAGAAAAAAAAAAAAAAATTCGAATAAATTTTTTTTAAACGAGACGTTCTACACTATTTGTTTTTGTGTCGGACGCATTACGACCCTAACATTCATTGAAAACATATTTTCCAGTAAGTAATATTTTTCATGAAAAATTGGATGAATGAAATTAACACCACTGATACGCGATGAAACTTGTGTTTTAAATATTCACAATAGTGAATAGAACATGGAGGGACCTCGGGAGGGACATATAGTTGAAACTTGTACGCTCAAAATTTTCGACAAACTCGAAGGTAAGAAGTAGAACTGGAATTAATTGATTCAAAAACTTAAAAAAAATCAATAAAATGAGAGAAAAATTCATACGAATAACTTAGAAATGAATTTGAATTACTGAGAAACCAATTCAAATCGCCAAAACTTAATGATTTCAACACAAAAAAGTCACATTCTAATGAAACAACGGCATTCAATTTATTGTAATAATGAGAGAGATTTAGGTTAACATATGAAATCACCAGTTGCAATGAAGAACGTGAAAACTGTCTTAAATAATAACAAAGTTCATCAAAAAATTCTTCGTAAAACTTGTGAATCAATTTTTCATTGGGTGAGAAATTCTTTTGTTCTGATGGATCTCAATGCCTAAAATTCAACCCAAATAGCAGATCTACCTACTTACTCATCACTTTTTTGAAAAATATTTGACAGTTTCACCTACTTTTAACTACTAAGAAGAAACGTATTTTGAGCCTGATAACTATAGATGTTGGAAAGTTAGGAATTGACTGTTTTATCTTCTTGCTCGAAATATCTGCAATCTACGGTTAGTTAGTCTTCAACTATCTCTGTTAAATAACGCCAAAATTTTAATAATCATATTATATCTCCAACTTACTAGTTCAATAATCAATAAGCAATGATAAATAAATTCTTTCTACAATTAATGATAATGTATTTTATCTATTATCAAAGAACATGTGGCCGATAGTATAGAATTGAACTACGAATACTTATCACTCGGTAGTTTCATTGATCTGAGTCAATTATAATCATCTTCAAAGTAGGTATGAGTCTCATTCATGTACACCACAACAGCGCAGATTATTACGAAAATCGTAACAATATCTTGCACTTGCAACCTGTTGATCCTCACAACAGCCGAGTTCAGGATGAAGGTCAAAGTGGATCAATAATCGAGTTGGATGTCCTTAAAAGCTTGTAAACGTGTAGCTTTGTATTTTTTTCCTTCCTGCTTGTTTAGTCATTGGGAGGATTTTATGTAAACTTTCGAATAAAAAATATACCAATAAGTATCTCACAAAAACACAAAGATAGTGGATTTATATGTGCTGAGTAACATTTAGTAATAGGAAGGCAATATTTTGGAATTGAAATATTTTTATTTGTCAAGCAATTTAATAGATTTGTCGTTTGAAGGCAATTTAAAAACGATAAAATGGTAAAATTTTACTTATTTGAAGTTTAAATTGGTGTTTAAATTCTAACTAACTTGATTGAATTGTAGAGACGGGTATGAAGTATCAGGATAATAAGATAATAATCGTGCTTGTTTCGTTATTAATAAACACTTGCGAATAAAAATAAAATAGAAGGTAATTCACAAAAAAAAATAAAGTACGAAAGTGAAATAAAATAGCACAAAATATAGACATGGAGATAATAATACAATATATAATAATAAACAAATATTCAATACATAAATAAAATACAATGTATAAAAAATATTCAAAATATAAAATAAATTACTAATCTAGAAGCTAGGATGAGTGACTATTCAAGTTGTAAACTGACAACTGAAGGTAATTTGAACATTTATGCTGTTCACATGTCCATTATTTCAACTCGTATGTATGTACCCGAGGGGGAAACAACTAGTCATTTTTTGTACACCTAATGAACAATTACTTGTAATGAAAAATAATGAAAAACGTTTTAGGGGCCAGGTTATTCTCTGAAAAATTATTGAAGGGGCATGATATACGATTTGACTATTTTGATTAGCGTAAATTATTCATGTAAACGGTTTCAATCATAAATCTGAAATGGCCAAGCGGTTTAATGCTCAAGACAAAATGAGTAATGAAGTAATGAAAATATCATGATGTACACCTAATGAACGAGTTGTTTCCCCCTCGTATGTACCTATTTGGGAATTTATTCTGTTTTTTCAAGAGACGACTACCTATTAGTACCATTATGGGTACGTGTATACATTTTATTGAAAATAATTTTTATATCAAAATCAAGCCAATCTGTACTTATGACAATAACACTAGACCATTACAACAAGAGTTCACAACACTCAATCGCTGCCGTTTTTCTAAAAAGCTACGGTTTAGTATTTTTCAATAAACTTTTAGGAAATCTGAAAAACTGAATAACATTTAATTTAAAAATTAGTTGAAAGAGCAAAGTTAGGATTTTTTTTTATAATTTTGACGAATTTTTGTCATTTGAATTTTAACACCAAATAAAAAGAAGAAAACGTTGAAATCTAGCCATTTTTTTTTATTAGAATTTCAATCAGTATATTGTATGTATTGTTTAAAAAAAACCCATTTCAGCTTTTATAATTAAAATTATTTTACCACTAGTTACTTGTGCTTAACTTGTATTGATCAAAATAGTTTTTGACAGAACCATTAAATATTATTACATTCACCTTCCACAAGTAATACGAAGTAATACAAAAGGAACCATGTTTTGCTTATATTTTTTGTACATATACTGAAAATAGGAATCATCCAATACTATCTGTCAATTATAGAAATATAACTAATCGATTACAAACAAATAAACACATACAATAAGAAGTCTACAAATGAGGAAGCACTTGACTGTATGGTCTGTGTGTTTTTTTTTTCATCTTGTTTGCCGAAATTATCGATACTTTCGACACCATTTTATGCACGAAAATGGAGGTAGAATGTTAGCACAGACATGAAAACTTGGCAGACAAAAAATAGCCAAAACTTTAGTGACAAGCATCCAGTCTACTTTAGGTAATCTCGTTCAAATAAGTTTATCTCTCTCTGTCACCCTTTCACGATGCGGAATAATTTGCTACAAAATAGTAAAGCCATTTGTTCAGTCGTAAACCATAGACAGACTCGGTTGCATCAAGGTAGTCCTTGATTATTCTTTTGTGGAGTGGCAGTCCTATGGAAATATTTGTTTAGGGCCTCAACATTGTACTACTTGATGGGAATGTGGTTCTCTTTTCCGGTAAGGGATTATGTTTATTACTTACCTATTATATATTTATATCAATAATCTGGATTCCGCGTCATCGACCATCGAAATGGCGGCTTGAAAGTTTGACAGCTGACGTGAAAATATATACTTAGATGTTGAAATCATATGCCAAATCCGGCTATTCGCCGAAATAAATACTCAGTTTGCCATGATCAATTGAAAAAAAAAAAATCCTGTTTCGGAATATGTTCAAAATTTGTGTTTTTGCTCGCGATTGACACACAAACATAACCTGAGCAAGCTAACCTAGCTTGCAAGTTGAAAACGCGCGAATTACTTTTTCGTCATTCGAGCAAAGTATGCTTTCGGCGAATTGCCGAATTCGGCCTTTGATTCCAACACGATTCCAACATAGATAGTGAAGCCTCATCATTATTATTGGAATTCGGTTTGATTCGAAATAGGGAATACATATGGCTTTTCAATATGTATCTACTTGGTCCAACATTCTCAATCTGTTTAATCATCATCGCCAAATACTTTGATATATGTTCGGTGATTTGATAATTTTAGGAATATTTTTCTAATTTCTTTTTATCAAATATGTGATTGTGAATGACATTGTTTTCGTAATAGTTATGTGCTTTCAACACAATAGTTATTTATCTAACAAGTGCGGAAAGTAGTACTTTCCCGCACGCGACGGCAGTTGCAATACGAAAAATCGTGCGGAAAATTAACTTTTCCGCACGCTCGTAGGAAAAATACTTTTTATATTTTTTCTATATACATATAACTGAAATGGAAATTCAGCATACGGATATGTGGTACTGATGCGTAAATGATCGATTATCCACAGATTCTCAATTTGTGTGTGGAGGAAATATATGAAAACATTACTATATCAACTCCATTCTTCAGATACTATGGTTACTGTTTGATTTCAGTGAGACTATTTTTTGTCTGTCAATTGTAACCAACTTCAAAAAATACGAGTTCAAAGAAAAAACACTGTTGCATACTTTTATTATACTCTCGCCTCGACTCTCGCTATAGTTTTGCTTGTGTTTAAAACACTGTTTACTTGAAGAAAGTCTATAAAACCACTTTCAAAAAGAAAATATCCTGAGGAAAATATTTTTCAATAATATGTGAACTATTTATACAACTTAATTAAGAATAATTATTTATAATAAAATCCTTGCGGAATTGAAAGCAACTGTATAAAAACTATATAAAAAGTCTAAAATTCAACTAGTTTATTATCAAATCGGGCATATAAAAAGTTACTAATAAAACTTTCACCTATATAATATATTTATATTATTGGAGAAATTGTTTCAAAAATTGTTCAAATATGTTTTTTGTATAAAATTGTTTTGAAAGAAACGAGGTGTCCTGCCCTACCAGGACGTGCTCATTGCCAAATCCATCAGAAAACAACTACTTTCCTGGCTAATACCACGACGAACATTGAATTACATCCAATGAATTTCAATGAGCCCGTCCGGGTAGGGGAGGACACCTTGTTTCTTTCTTGACAAGCTCATTGTTAGAAATTGCAGATTCCTTTTATATAAAAACTGTTTTGTTTGAAAATTTGTTATTTTCTTCAACCAACTGCACACTTGAGAGCAACCAACCCTCAGAAGTCTTCAAGAGTTAGGAATGACGAGGGCCTCGCCTTTCAACGAGCGATCATAAGCAAACAAAAAAAATTATGTTCATGTTGATATGAATATGTGGAAATTTTATTATGTGAAAGATATTCAATTCTTGACAATTTTTTTGGGGATTTTGACTTCGATTATAACCTTCGATAGTCCGATAAAAAAAATTAATTCAAGGAGATCTATACAAGTTTAGAAGGGAGAGTGAATCAGTTTGCACAAATAAGTTGTGTTTACAAGACTGTTGTCTTGAAAATGTGTTTACAAGACTGCAGTTGCCTTGAAAAAATTATTTAATTTTCTCAGTAGGTTAATTGTGTATTTCACTCTTTGGAAAACGTTGAAGGTCCGGCGACTGTCCAAAAAACTTCATTTTCATTACATTTTGGGCTAGTTAGTCTTGAAAACGCAGTAACTAATCGAAAAGAATTATTTTCTGTATACCTACTTGTAAGTACCTCTGAAACGTGTAAATCCCAAAAATGAATACGCTTATAAATAGTGCTACAAATTACTCAAAGATTTTGTTGAATTTTTGATTCTTGAACATAAGTGACTTTTAATCATTAAATTTTATCCTAGACAAAGTGTAATTCTCACATTCTAAACTATTTGCATTTTTCCTCGCATTTTTCGTAAAGCCCAACGTTTTCTACCTCACCATTATTTGAGTAATAAAGTAAGAAGATAAAATTTTGTTTCAAGTTTGATATTCCTCTTAATATGGAATTTGTTCCTTTTGATTAAACTGAATATACGTTCCTATGGATGAAAACGAAAACACTCACTAGTTACTTCTAATGGGTCTGCAAAGCTCTTGAAGATATTTAAAAAAGTTCAAAAGTTATTCAAATTTTTTTTTTCAAATGTAAGTTTCTGAAGTTTCGGTATGCTTCTGCTGGGATTTTTTTCTCATTTATAAATATTTGTTTTTCAACAATGTAACAGTACATCAATCCATAACTGTGACACAAAGAGTTTACTGAAATTGTGTTTATTTTACGAACAAGGCAGGGAGTTTTGCAATAAAATATTTTATTACCCACACACTAGATTTGCAACCATAAAATCCAGGCATCTGCATAAAAAACTCGTTATAAAGCAAGAATGCCAACCTAATAAGACATAACCTCGTAATCACACAATAATTAATCATAAAATATATTAAAATAAACACTGAATGATAACAATACATTCATTCCAATTGAACCACGCTGTTGGATAATTAGTTTTTTCGAGAGGTTTTTTAATTGGGCTCCTTACTTCATTCAGAGGCAATATAATGCCTATTGACGAGAATCCAGATGGACACAGGTGGTCTGTTTTTTGATTTGAATTGTACTGACACAGGGCCGTATTGAAATAATAAGTATTCAACAAATAAAATTTAATAGAGGTGTTAGTGAGACCAGAAAATAAAAATTGTTTTGGATTTGCAATGAACAACAATAAGCATAAAAAGCCAATCCTCTAGGGTGTAGTATTTCCAGAGTCACCATCAGTGCCGGATTTAGAGAGGGGCCATGGGACTCTCAGCCTCCGGCGGTGAATTTTAAGAGGCGGTAAAGCAAACAGCAATATACTCGTCGCCGACAACGCTACAATACAAAATAATGTTCCTATCCCTGATGGTTAGTAGTGCACACTCTTTCCCATGGAGATGCTGAGAAAAACATGCGAAGACCATCCCAGTCGGCTGTAGTGCCATATGAGACGGGACAGCCTTGAGCTGCCCGATGGTGTAGAAAAAGAGCAAAGAGTTGAGATGGGGTTGTTGTTGGAGTTCCCAAGTGGAGCACAAACTTCTATACTGTATGGATCTGGATTGGTGGTGCGAAAAAGATCAAGTGTATTGGCATTCTGGTTGTTGACATCAAGTAAGTATGCATGTGGTTAGTTAGCTCAACCAGTTGCTCCAAATTATATGTGATAGCGAAGGCCTCAGCTTGATGACCTGCATCGTCTGTTTATGAATGGAACGAAAGACAATACTACTAACTTATACTGAAGAAATATGATAAAATGATGAAGTTACTCTGAAACAAATAAAAATATGGTTTTGACATATCGGTTTAATTCAAAACACTGAGTGCCTTAATTGTTCCTCGTGGATCTTAATTCCAAACTGATAAGCATGAAAGAAATACTAAGAACTCTAAGGACTCGCAATTATGATCTGTAAACAGGACTGACATCAAACCCATATTTTTTCAGCAGTTGGAGCCCCATAAGACTGGTTAGAGTACAGTCCTATAGCATTATTTTCATTTTCCACAGTCTTCTCTTCTTCGTCTCTAATTTTGTTTGGATTTATTCCAGTCTTAGCTTTACTTTCGCCATTTGATAACATTTTATCATCTCTAAACAAATGAGGCGATCTTTTCGAGGGGCTTTTTGTTTATAAAAACTTTATTGACTTTCATATGTTGCTCTTTTCTCTTTTTCGATAGAGTCTTCATAGAAGGTGCTGGTGGGTTCAACCACCGAGAATTTTAGTAATCTTTGATGGTTATGGAGAATTGTTAGTCAGATATGAAAAAACAATTTTTTTCGGTACTCTTTTGTTGTAGAATCACTATTTCAAGATTTTTCAGTTTTGTCTTCAATAGTTTCTGGAATTTCTTTTGAAGCGTCGAGTGAGTACTAGATAATGTCAGTATCCAAATCGTGGTTGGATTTCCCTATTTTTCCTTATGAAATGTAACACGGAAACTGAAACATAGAGAAAGTGTTCAAGATTACAGGAAAATATAATGAAATATCGGTTTCTTGATAATATTTCATTCGACATAACCTATTTCACATCAAATCACCCAATTACCTCAGTCCGACCCTAGACGATTTTCCTAATGATAAATACGTCATCTTCGAACAAAGAGGTTATTAGTATATAACGAGTATCCGATAAAGGACCGGTAGCCCGATTGTATCTGTACTCGGGCCATTCTAAAAGATCATTGACATACCTTTCGAGGCGAAGAATTCGATTTGTATGACCGACTCAAGTGGCCAGTTACTTTTTACTCCCACATTCAAAGAACTCAGTTTATCGTACGTTTTCGCTGCAATTAGCATCGTGTTTTTGCTTTTGATGAACACAATGCAGATAGGAGGCTGTTTTATCGAGGCATGACTGCATACTGGGTGGGTAACGGTCGTTGATTCGGAGTGCCATGGTAAAAAAGTATTTCGATTTGTGAAGTTGTTTCTCTTGATTTCACTTCTACGATATAGATGAGAACAGATGATTCTTCAGGTTGGTCTGCAAGCTTACCAGACCTAACACCTCCGGAATTGTTTGAAATTCTCAAAAGATATGATTTAATTGAACAAGGACCAATGAATAAATAGAAAATTATTTTTGACATAAATGTCGAAATTTCGAGAAAAAGGTCGAATTTTGAAAATATAAAAAGTATAATAAATCATACGAAAGCACAGGAGCGTCACAAGAGTTTTTTTACCATTTCGACTCTTTTCTCGAAATTTCAACAATAAAGTCGAATTGATAAAAAAGTTTGTGTTCCTCCAGCGCTTTCGTAAAATCAGTACTATTTCAAGCGTGAAAAAAAAATCGGGAATACATTTGTCTATGCTTCTTTCCCCTCGAACGTCATAAATTATAAATATACGAGAGACTACAAAGAAGGAATCGGAACAGCAGCTATAAATAATTCACATTATTCAACATCCAACGTAAATTTGTGAGACTTATCTAAAAATAAACATAAACAATAATTTCATTTCTAGCTAGTAATAACGCATTTAGTCGGATTAACTCGTGCATGTGCGCAAATTCGTGAGGACGTAACGATACAAATGATAATTATTATCGGTTGACGTACAGGGTGATTATTATCGCCTTAATAGGAGTTGAAAGTAATCATCAGTTGAAATTGAATTTATTTATTTCAACAACAGAAATTGGTGACCACTTCCCAAAATTACTCTATAGTGGAACATTAATAATAAGAATATGCATTCATTCAACTAAAATGAAGCTTACATTCCATGACAGATGATTTTTTCATGATTATTTTCAATAAATATCTTCACTGAGGACCTTGACCATTGTTTTTTAAGCCCTTTCTTTTCATTATCGCATCAACAACATTTTTCGAAGGAAGTGATTCTTATTTTAACAAGATCAAGTACTTCCATACTACACCTTGTACGTATACAAAATACGTTTTGGCAGATGCATTATTGATTTGGCCTGCCAGACTCCCTGATTTGAATCCGTTTGAATTTTTCCTCCGATCGCTGGAAGGCATATGAAAAAAATGCTTCAGATAGTCCAAAACTCCAAAATCATTGCGAACGAGATCTGTACCATTATTATGAAGCTGAATGAAATAGTTTAAGAATTCCATTGTTTAAAGAAATACATGAATTCTCTATAAGTGTGTGAATAACGAAGTTTTGATTGTTAGTCTACTAATCGTCTTCAAGTGAATACTGATATACCGTGTGGATACACAAGTAGTTATAGGCAATCTCGTAACACCAGTTTTTCTACTACTTGCATTTACCGCGTTTCTTCCTAATGTGGTAGGTGGTATGTACGGAGAAACGAAAAGGCCAGTAGATATCAGAATCGGGGAACACAAGAAAAGTATCCAGCACCAGTGAGGAAGAATATCAAAACCAAGACTAGCAAATCACATCCATTTCTTTTTTCTTTTTGGATATCACCACAATCTCCATTAGGCAGTTGAGGACAGTGCTGATATCGTATCAACCATCGAGATAACCATCAAGTTGGGCATTATTTTTTCACAGCATTTGAAATAATCCCTCTTTTATTTTCAGTACCAGCTTCTATCAACTTTTCTACCCCGGCAAACTTGAAGAGAAAAAAATTATAAGCCTCACTTAAAATGACGTGGAACTTTTGCAGTTTGATTACAGCATCTACCGAATCATTCCAAACTAAATTCAAATTGTTGTTTCTGTCAGTTATTTTGTGCCGTCATATCCTTGACCACGGATTTTTTTTAGGTCTATACCATGATTTCTAGAAATGCAATGACTTATTTTGTCAGATTTTCTGCGTCTTGATCTCCAACTGCTATAGAACCTTTTGCGAACAGCCACTTTTACATTAGGTATTATCGAGGGTATTACAGTTACGGACTGTATGACAAAAGACAATTGATCCATTTCAGAAATATCTTGCGTCGTGTGTGGTTTGATTCTGCAACCAGCATTTTTCAGATGGCCAGGCTCTCTTAATGAGGATTGAGTATGTCTAGATAGTAATTTTACTATATTAAAAAAAAATCCAGATTTGCTGTTAATATCGTCAAAATCTTTTCGATGGTCCTTCATCGGTATATTGCATTTTGCTGGTAGGTATATTTTTTTGCGGGGGCAACTGTAGTGCCCATTCTCGCCTTTTTCATTGCTCACCATCAGACAATTCTTTCATTAAGTAATGATAATAATATATTCGGCTTCTTAACTCTAAGTAAAGCGATAAGGAAGTTGGCAATCATCAATGCAAAATTATGCAGAGAAGCGGATCAATTTGGCACAGGAAGACCTTACACTGATTCTGGTGATTCTTCTCCAATTAAACGCATCGAAACGAAGCCTCGGCTGATTATACCTATATTTCGAATATTAAAGTTATAATTACGGGTGGAAAAATATCGTTTATACCTGCTATTTACCGTTGAAAGTAATCTCTCTTTAATGTTATAGATGTCTGGTACAAGAACCTGTTATACGTAGCACGCAATGTCTGCTTCTCCGTTTAGAAAAAAATAAAAAAGAAGAAGAAAATAAACCGCGGTAATTTCATCTTTGCGGCGGCTTTCGTCGTTATCAGATCATTTCTTCAACAACAATCTAGCGGGCGAGAGTTGAGGTATCGGTAGCTGCTCATATAAACAGGGTGATCGATTCGATGTGGGTCCGTCGTGACTCCTTTGTTGGATTCGTAACTGATGAATCGAATATGCTAATAAGTTCGATTCAGCCTTCAAGAAAAAGATTCAATGGAGAGTGATTCATCATTCGAATGACAAGATTGTTGCGCCTTGTTATATCTCAACTGAGTATTGTTTTCTGTAATCTGCAACCTAGAAGATCTAATGTGTCCCTTTCTGCTGCTGCCCGTAGCCGTTTAGGACGTCTCAACGACTAGAGTAATGCCTCCAGCAGTGTTGGCAACCATGAGGACTGAAAATATGGTACCAACCGAATGAAAATATGTTATCTGAAATTGAATTAAGGGGTAACCGGACAGAACAGAACATGAAAGAACAGAACAAGAAAGAACAGAACATGACAAAACAGAACATGAAAAAACAGGACAGTGAATAAACAGAACAATGGTAAAACAGAACAATGGTTAAACAGGACCATGACATAACAGAATCGAGTAAAAAGAGAACACTGAAATAAAAGAACCTTGATAAAACAGAACTCTGTTAAATAAGAACAACGGGAAAAAATAAAAGAATGTAATACAAAACAAATAATTTTAATGAAAAGAATATTATATAGGTATATACACCAATATTAGGAAAAATTACTGCAAGTTTGCCATTCGCCGCAAATACATCAATTTATCGGCATAATTTGCATATTCTTCTGCAACTGCTGCCACTTGATTGCTGAGCTTCACATACTTTTTCTTCCGTATTTCTGGACGACCAGTTACTGCATTGGATAGCACCAACCGTTGGCAAGCAATGTCTCGCCTTAATCCATCCAGCAAATTCCATATGCTAGGATGGCTGCAGTGGAAGATGGAGTTCAAAGCGTTGTGGAAACCTTCACAACAATTTGTTGTTTTTGGGCTTCCCTCAGCAACGGCTTCGAAATGGTTCCACAAGGCGATTGGAAATTGCGGTGGTCGCCCAGCAACGCCCTCTATATATGTTGAGAAGAAATATGTCAACACGTCGTTGTGGCCATCATCATCGGGAAAAGTTGCAGCTAGGTCATCGAATATAGATCGCACGTCCTGTGCTGGTACAAACGACAGAGCAGCCAGAGACTTCAGTTTCAATTTGACGTCAATGTAAGACTCATAACCGTTTTTTAAGCCAGCACTGTTGATTCTCCGCAATAAACTCTGAGATAGATGGAAGTAGCAGCCCTTAATTTCCGCTTCCGGGAAGGCAGTGCGAGCAGCAGTAATGCATGCTTTCTCGAAGTCAACTAAAATCTTCTGAGGTGCGATGCTGGGCACTAAATCCTTTAAGATTGTGAACATACGACGGTATGTATCGCAGTTCTTTTTTTGCAGCAGAAAGTAAATGCAAGGTGGATAGCTGTTGCCAATCTTAGCATGCCACGTATATAGTTGGTAAAATATATTGGGGGCTTTGTCGAATGTTCCGTCTCCACATATTACATCCTTATCCAGTTCTCGCAGCAGCTCACCATTTCCAATTACCAAAATCCTATCTTGATCGTCCGCTCCTGTGTCGTGCAAAATCAGGTCTGCATAATTTTCGTGAACCCGAAAATTTGTTGTGGTCGACAAAAAGAAAGATAAAACATACGACGGCGTGCTAGGGTAGAATTGTCACTTTACAACTGACAACTGTCACTTTACAACTGACAATTGTCACTTTACAACTGACAATTGTTACTTTAGAACTTACAATTGTCACTTCACAACTGACAATTGGTACTTTTAAATTGACAATTGTCACTTTTGAACTGTCAATTTTTTTTGGTTCTAGTAAAAATACTAGCGCCTACATGCTAAACTAAAATCCGCTAAAATCCTTGAACTGCACATGCGCTTATTAGTAGTATTGAGGCGTGATTGTTCACTATAACGGCGGGATGTTCAAATGAATAACAAGAAAAATGCAAACTGAGTTGAAAATGCATAAATTTGTTTTTTTGCTCACGATTAACAAACAAACCTAGCCTGAGCAACTAACCTAGGTTGCCTATTCCCTACAGGGTACATTTTTGAATTTGTATCAAGACAAGGCGAACTGAGTTGAAAATGCGTGAATTTGTTTTTGGGTCACGATTAACACACATCCCTGTGGTAAACAGGCAAGCTAGGTTAATTTGCTAGGGTTAGGTTTGTGTGTTAATCGCGAACGAGTAAACAAATTCAAGCATTTTCAACTTTTTCTTGTCTTATATTTAAAAGTTTAAGGATTTTGGCATGTGGGCACTCGTTTATACAAATAAATTGATAGTTCAAAAGTGACAATTGCCAGGTTGAAAGTGACAATTGTCAGTTGTAAAATGACAGTTGTCAGTTGCAAAATAACAATTGTCAGTTGTAAAGTGACAATTGTCAGTTGTAAAGTGACAATTGTCAGTTTGAAAGTGACAATTGTGGAAAAAATAAACTGAAACAGTGGCCCTAGCACGCCATCGTGAAAACAAATTCTGTTTAGTTTATATCCAATTTTATATTCCAAATTGCTTTTCATCAGTTTCATGTATATTCGGCCAGTGTCGTTGACCGTCGCGCATACTCGCCTGCTCAATACTAATTATTGATATAGTTTTTAACATTCTTGCGGAAAATAAAATCATATCAAGTTTTCAATAATTCTGAAACTTGTATCGATCGAGAATATAATGATGTAGTTTGAGAAGTTCTTGGAGAAAGACCCAGTATATAACATATATTCCGAATATAATCTTATTTTTCTATCACATTTCCCACACTTCCAAACAGTTGAGCAATCAGAGTCATAGCATAACAATTATGAAATATTAATTTTAATTTCGATAACCATCGTCATAATCTTGTAGTTTATCTATTATGTCATAGATGAAATTCCTAGCCGGGAATTAATCAACGCTTACCATCTAGATAGCGAGTTTTTATACATTGACGTTCATTTGTCATCAGAACTTCAGCGAAGCGAATGCAAAAGATCTTGACAGCGGAGAGTACGTGAGAGAGGATTCTTTTCTTGAGAAAGAACCGAGTAGGCGGGTTGATCAGATATGTACAGAATACAAAATTTGTCACATAGCCATCTCAAGCGGTTCTATGATAAATTGAAGGAGACATTTTGAATCGATTCCAGGTGATTTATAATTGATATAGGTTGAAAATAGTCGAAACGTTGGGAAACGTTGGAAAAAAATGGCATGTCTCCGTGGAATGTGAATGCGCATTTGAGACAAACAGATAGACATAAACTAATATGGAAATTGCAATAGCATGATATTTCAGGGATGGCATAATTTATCTTGAAAAAATAGCAAACAATATTAGAAATTTCAAATGAAAACGGTGTACAATAAGGCACCCTGGGGCCACTGTTCTTGTTGTATGAAAATAATAATAGCAATTGTGGTAAAAGCTGTCAAATTAACTTGCTCAAACTAAACGCATCGAAAACTAAATTTGTTCTGATGAGAATAAGTATATTTCAAAAATCAGTACTGGCAATAATCAAATGGAAACCGAGATGGAAACTATTGAAAATATTATATATTTGGGTATCATAAACCGAAACCTCACGTTCAAAGAACATGTTGCATAGTACGTAAGCGATTAGATTTTAAAAAATCACCTAACTTTCTATCCTTGACTGATCAGTCTTGGTCTTGGTCTCGAAGAATAAATGTAGTCTTGGTTTGGTATTGGTCTTGATGTTTCAAGACCAAGACGAGACTGGCTCAGTCTTGGACTTAGTCTTCATGGTCTTGGTTTTGGTTTTGATAGTCTTGCTCTTGGATCAAAGTGCGCGTCTAGAAATTTGAATCATTCAATTCAATTGTCACAAAAATAGTTGAAGATAGGTATAGAATATTAATAATATATTCAACCTAAAAATCAAATAGGTATCAATATCCAGGACGATTTATTCAAAATAAGGAATAGTTGCCAAGTTTAGCTGAAAAAATTTTAAATTCAAACCAAATAGCTTTTGTATTAAATTTTTTTCTATCTTCAATAGATCAGTTCAGATTTTTCTCAATACTGAATAGATTCAAGTTCATTATTTTTCTCTCTCCCAATAGCCTTGGAAGTCGAGTCTTGGTCTTGGTCTTGAGAAAATTTATTAAGTCTTGGTCTTGGTCTTGGTCTTGGTCTTGGTCTTGGTCTTGGTCTTGGTCTTGGTCTTGGTCTTGGTCTTGGTCTTGGTCTTGGTCTTGGTCTTGGTCTTGGTCTTGGTCTTGGTCTTGGTCTTGGTCTTGGTCTTGGTCTTGGTCTTGGTCTTGGTCTTGGTCTTGGTCTTGGTCTTGGGATAAGATTGTGCATGTCCGATTACCTATAAATCGATTTTGACACACGTCACGTGATTACTGGTATGACGCATGGCGGCAAAATGAAAAATATTACCATATTACAAAAAGCTGGATCAAATGGCAAAATAGCAAAAAAAAATATATTTGAAAAAGTTGCTCAGAATTTAATATTATACACATTAGAAAGTTTGAAGAGATAATGTTAGAAAATTGAAAATAGCTGTTTTTTAAGATATTTTCCAAGCTATATAAAAATATCAAATTATTTTCTTACGAATAGCTTGATCATACTGAAACATGTATTTCAATGATAATGACAAAACTTTCTCATTTTCTCCACACCAGAGAGCACCATATTGAAAAATTGGATTTTGTTAGTACCCTGGCTGTTACATTGGTTCTTATCTAACAGTTATATCAGAATTCCACCACCATTGTTATGACATGACACTCCAGAGAAATGGTGTAATCCAGATTTTGATCAAGTTTCGATGATAATCGTACTAGAGCGTTTCACTTTGATTGAAAACTCTTCGACGTACTATTTTTAAGATAATGTGCGAAGTGAAACGTCTGTGCACGATTATCATCAAAAATTGATTATAATTGAAAAAACACTATATTTTTGGATTTTTCAATAATCGCAATAATCGTGGAATTCTGATATATAACTGTTAGATACGTACCAATGTGGAGAAAATGAAGAAGTTTAGCCATTATCACTGACATACAAATATTTGAGTATGGTCAAGCTATTCATAAGAAAATAATTTGATTTTTTATACAGCTAAGAAAATATTAAAAAAATATCTAGTTCAAACGATTTGAACGAAACGAACTTTGGGTCAAAAAACTCTACCCCATCATTACCAAACGTTTCGACTCATTTTCAGCTGATTGTATAAACGTGATGAACTCGAATATCTGAGTAGATTGATGGATTCATTAAGTCAGCATCTCGAGCGCAGTGTTAAACAACAGTTCCTCAACATTAACATGTGGTTTTGATTACAATAATTAGTAGTTGCGGATTAATTAACTGGAAAGTGTAGCTGGGTGGGTAGCCGTGAACGATTTTACACGAAATGATGATTTATCGTGATCAACGAGCACTCGTCTATTAGATCGGAGATTATGAACTATGAGAAACATTATAAAACCGTATGGCCGTAGCACATTCGATGATTTAATGATGACAAATTGGCTGCTGTTCACCGGAGTTCATCTTCTGAGGCAAATAAACACTGCTGCAGCGAACCATTATTGGCAACAAACAGTTTTTATACTCTGTTATGCTCACGTGTATTTTCATATAGACGTATTTTCAACTATTGAACATTTTTTTGCCTAATAACTTACTTACTCACTTACTTACTTTACTTACTTACTTACTTACTTACTTACTTACTTACTTACTTACTTACTTACTTACTTACTTACTCACTTACTCACTTACTCACTTACTTACTTACTTACTGACTAAATTACTTACTGATACTCACTTACTTATTTACTTACCTACTTACTTACTTACTTTCTCTATCGAAATTGTTAAAAAAAAATCGTCAACCGACTGCACCCAAACAAGCAACCCACAGAAGTCCTCGGAGACTTGTGCGAGCTAGGGAAGATGCAGCCTTTAGCTTTTAACGTGCACGTACTCATACTTCCTACTTACTTCATATGTTTATAAAAATCTCAATGAATTGGACGGAAAGCAATTCTAAATTTTAAATTATTGAAACTCGTATGTTCTTTGTGCTCAGGAAATGGTGTGATGCCTTGTATCTGATAGCATTACTGGAAGCTTTGGGGTCAGACGCCTGAATCTCGTCAGCAGCGCCAACAGGGTCTGTTTTTCAGGCATTTTTTGATGAAATCAACAGAAAAAAGTCGCATTGATCACAATGATGAGGGTATTGAGTAAAAGAGAAAATCGAAGGTAAATTTTATGAAGAGAGAACACGCAGCTCATAATCTGGCTCTAAAACTACTGATTCTTCCAAAAGTCAAATGAGAGAAGAGCTTAGACCTCCATACTTGTAAAACTACATACTTCAATGGTCGGCGCCGGCGGCTTCAATTTTTGAGAAGTGTTACGTGAAATCTCTCAGGTATCAAGATCAAGACTCACGAACTTTGTTAAATGTCTTGGAAACCTGCTAGTTTCGGACACAAAATATATTACAGGCCCAAGGTTGAGACCTACGAGTTTTATATATCCTCCAATGGCCTGAAGTATATATTATAAATATCATAGAACTCCACTGGTGTTTTCATCTGGAGCAGGAATACGACATAGGAATAACTATTGTAGGAAAAGGAAAGCAGTACATCGATTGGTTCTTTTTTCAGGCACCTGACACCTCGTGGTCCCTAAAATTCCTGAAGATGTTATCCAGCGATCTACCCTCAGGTTTTAACAAAATTTTCTATACATCTCTGATCTAAATGTGGCTAGTGGAATGCTCTGCGTGCCTCCTGTCTGAGTTTATGCGCTGGCATTTATCGCATCATAAGTAATAGTCCGGTAGCAGGGAGGGTTTTCGTAGCCTATGAAGCGCGACGGGATCACCCAAGTTATTCTTATGTATTTTGACCTGCTGAATCCGAATTTCGAGGGTGATAAGTCGTGAAAGCATCCGGAAAATTGTTATGGACGATTTTCTGAGGCAAATCGAAAAATCTAATTTTTCCCAAATTAATGACGTCATAATATTCTGCATAAGATTCTCTACGAAAAAGATATCTACAAGTTTTTCTTGAAAATGCACCGTTTTCCAGTAAAACGTGCTCGAAATTCGAAAAAATGCGATTTTCTCAATTTTCAGTGCTCTCTCATTGAGTCACATAATGATATTTTCAGGATCACCTTTTCCCAAATTATTCATATATATCTCTACTATGAATTACAGAAGAGACATTCTTGAAAAAGTCATTCGAGTGGATTTTCCGGCACTGAATTTCCCGATACTTTTATCTTGCATGGAAGCGGCATTTTTTTATTCGCGAAGTTCACGTAATGGACAAATTTCCTATAGTGTCAATAAAAACGGGTTCAGCACATATTTTTTCATGATCACAAAGCAATTTAGTAGCGGAAAAACGGAAAATTTTGCTTAAAAGTAAAAGAATTTTCCGAGGAAAATCGAAAAATCCATTTTTTCCAAAAACACTTTTTAATATTTTCCATAAAATTCTCTACAAAAAAGGTATCTACAAATTTTTTCTTTAAAATGCACCGTTTTCGAGTAAAATGTTCTCGAATTTCGAAAAAATGCGATTTTCTCAATTTTCTGTGCCCTCTCATTCCGTCACATAATGATATTTTCATGATCACCGTGTCCCATATATGTCTCGACCATGAATGACAAAAGAGACATTCTTGAAAAAACCATTCGTGTGGATACGCATTTTTCAATAATTTCGCTGATATGGAAATTATTGTTATTCAATGCATGACTAGAATAATGAAAGTTGGTTGAAATTAAAAAAATACGGAATTAATAAAGTCTCTGACTTCGGGAGATTGACGGGAAAACTTTGGGGTGAAAAAGTTAACCGGGACCAACCCTATCACACGTCACTGGTTAACGTGATTATATCAGTTCATTCATCAAAATGGATATATTCCTGAACTGTACGAATGTGCTGGATATTAAGAGGGAATGTTGAAAACTCGAGAAAGTAATACATTGATTTTTTTTCGAGATTAAACACCATGTAGTTCTGAAGACACTGGATGTTACAAACAGTGGAGTAAGTACCATGTATTAAGTAGGTACTATTATATTTGAGATTTGAGCCATGAGTCCCTATAATAAAAAATCTTTTGTAGTAATTTGTAAATTTTAGAAACATACTGTATATGGCTGTGTTTACTCGTGTGGATTTCGGGTCATTGTATGCACACAAGGTACAAACGTGACACTGGCAAACCCAAGAATTGTGTAGACGAATTGCAATCATCACAACTCCAAACACATCTCAGCTCGTAGGAGATAAACTGTCCAGCGTCCTTCACCAAAGCCATCGAATTCGAAAGGAAAACATATAACTGTGCGCGGCACGTAAAAATCCGAACTCCCACACAAAGTTTACACACTTGAGTGTACGTCAACTCATTAGAATGCTAAACGTTACTATGCTTTTACCATAAACGTTCATGTGTTATGTTTGCTTAGGTGCTGTGGTATTTCTTATTCTTCTACGGCCTCAGAAGGTTGTGTTTAGTTAAAGAGCAGCACGACTTTCGAGAGAAACAAATATTAAAAAGTAGTAGTGATAAATCCAACATAATTGCTATTGACAGTGTTTCTCCATTTACCGTACTATCGAGAATGTGACCAGATCCAAGGACGTTTGAGGTGATTCTCTACGAGCAGAATATTATCTTGCGATATCCATTGTTGAAATGCTATGTGTTAATGAACTTAGTAGGTATGGGTATGAAGATAAAAATTATGGAATTATATGAAATAACCACACTTTTATTTCACATGACTCAATTAGACCTGTTGATGTAAATGAAGTTGAAAATTAACTAGCAAGTACATGAACAGAAAAACAGGAAGATAGTTGTGTTTACAATAATAATGATATAGAAATAATAATATTTTTACAGCAAAATATATTGTTAGGAACTACTTTCGAGATTGTTTTCCACCTAACCCTCATAATAGGTATACTCAACCAAGCATATTTAAAGAAACTATAGGTATACAAAGAAAGTAAGTATAAAGACAATTTTCTCACCCTAGAATGAAACAAAAAAATACAAAGCAAAAAGTGCCGAATACAAACAATTAAAGCATCTACTTAGATTTATGAAAAATGCAAATGACAGAGTTTCAAACATAGGAGGATTTCAGGAATTCTCTCAAATTCGGAAAGTAGTTAGATTATAAATATTTAAAATGTTCGTATTATGATCAGCGGATATACCATAAGAAAAAGTATATTCATATAAATTGATTTTGAAGTTATGAACATATGTAATATTATTTTTTTGTGACGGTGTTTTCGTAAAAATTATTTTATGTTGAACAGTGGCGCAATGACATTTTCTACCAGATTATGGTTATGGCCGAATGGTTGATATCAGCGAAAACTGAGACAATAATAATGAATTTTTTGGATTTTGTGTGCATTTGTAGCAGTGAGACAAGGACGTTTTTAAGAGCAGCATTACAATACGTGAAAGTGGACAAGGAATCACACAGCAATTTTTTAAGATTCCCATTTAGGGATGTACGATAGCTGTACACAATTTTTATTTTCGAGGTACTTTTACTACTTGATACATGTAAACCCAAGAATTTTTAGAAATGTGAAAGTTATTTCTTGAATGTGGATAAAAAGAGTTTTTCTAAAAAAAATAAAAAAATTCAATTTCTTTTTGATACTTTTGTTTTCTTCATAAAAAATATTTTTCCTCTCCATTGACTGTATCTAAAGAACAGCACATCAATTTAGTAGAAATAAAATAAGAGTTAGAGTTGCATTGAAAAAGAGATTGGATATAGATTTGCAAAACCCGATTTCATTAAAAATTCTTAGCAGTATGTAGGTGGTCAGAAAATTTAGGGTAAATTATAAGTGACTCAAGAAAAATCAAGATGACTCCGTCAGGGGGGTGGGGTGTAGGTGAATATACGTTTTGAGTGCTGGATATTGCTTTTCCCAATTTGTGGCTGAAATATATACATCCTATCGAAAAATGCTTCATGCAAAAGTTGTAGATAATTAAAAAATCTGAATCTTTTGTGATGATCATTCTTCAACATAACCTCTAAATTAACGAGAAAAACGCTATAAAGCGTATTTTTGTTTTTAATTTTTATTCGCTGAAAATGATATGCTTTTTTATGAAACTAGTTTAAATTTAAAAAAACCTAATTATCAGTCGAAAAAGTTTCAATTTTTCAGGTTTATTTGTGCTCATTTTCTTCTTCGAAACCTCGACTTTAATGCAATTAAAACAAAAAAATATAATTTTTTCCCCATCGATTTTTGAGTAATCTTCAGAATTTATTATGTTTTATTGCAATAAACGTTGAGAACAGAGGCTATTCATTCAGAAAAATGAATTTCAGCGTTTTTCTCGGTAATTTTAAGATTATATTGAAACTGATTGTTAAAAAAAGTTTTAGATTTTTTAATAATCTACAACTTTTAGATAAAACTTTTTCCAATAGGATTTATATTTCAGCATCAAATCGCTAAAACCCAATATCCAATCCTAAAATCGTATTTTGAAAAATGGAATTGGGGTTTGATGATGATAAAAACTTCTCCCAGTCCTTGCCATTTATAATGGTCATAGGTATTGAGTATTATAATAAAACACAATAAGTGTATTTTAAGAGTTCCTCAAAACGTAAGGACTTATCCATGCATCCGAAGATCTCAGTTCTGAACAACTTCTCATCATCTCAATTTTTATGGAAATGCTTTGTGAATAGAGGGTCCAAAAACGTCTACAATACCTTCGTAAGGATGATAAATACCGTGATATCTAGATATCTCGTAAATTTTCTCAAGATTTTCGTTGATTTTCAGACAGCTATTTGCTATATCAGAGGTAGGGGAGGAATACATTAAGGCTGGCTAAACACCAAGAAATCAAAAACGTTTGAAGCAAAATGTTTTTGATTAATTAATGCGAGTGGTACGAGTGGTACGGCAAAACAGGGAAACACTTTCAGGCTTTTTAAAACTGCTTGAAACAAACTGTTTTTGATTGAATCTGTTCTGTGTGATTCAAAATGTTTTGTCATCCTACAACATGTTTTGAATGAAAGCGTTTGGGAAACCTCGTTGTAGACAACACGCCAACTCTATTTGCACTGTTTTACTGTACAGCAAAACGTTTTGCATGAAACCGTTTGGCTTTCAGGCGTTTTTGATTTATCAGTGTGTGGTCAGCCTTCATTTCTCAAAAATATTTTGCTTTAAGGCGTTTTTGATTGTTGTCAACCTAATTGGGTATTACCAGCGATATTTTTGTATAATAGTTGGACGCATAATTTTTGTATAACAGTGCGACATACAATTTCTGGAAAATGTAATGTGAATAGAAGGAATTATAGATCCCAATATATATTTCCCGAAGTGATGATATCGTACTCATTAGAAATGGCATTCACAAGCTCAAGAAAGTGAGTTAATGAAGACATAATATTCAAATAGCTTTTTCTCTTTCATTATTGAAATTTAAAAAGTGAAATTACAAACAGAAAACAAAAAAACAATTCAAGATACTAATGAAAAACTAAAACTGGACTAGTTCTATACTACCAGATTTTAAGAGTACAAGAATTTTCACTTTCCTGAAACGAAGTTAACCGGAAGTATCTGAATCCGTCACAATTTTTTCAGGGCAAAAACCAACAGGGTTGAAACAGCTTTCAATTTTTCATTCAGCCGTGAATGTTACATAACAATCAACATTCTCTCAGCACAGTTCTTCAACAAAAAAGTACCAAATTTTGATTGTACTCAATACAGACCTCCATACTAATGCATTTCAGTGGCACATTAATTGGTCATAAATTACTAATTTGCAGCAGTAATTGGTTATTGAACCTATTTCCTTTCTCTCGGAACCAGTCTTTTCAAAAACGCTTCTAATGATAATTTGTAGTTTCGCAGCGGTACAAGCAGAATTATAACCGATAACCATCGAGAGACAATGCGAATCAAATCGCGCGCTGTCAATGATAATTGAGTAATGCGTCATTCTGATAGCGGTCAAGTGGTCTTTTAGCCAACTGTTGCCTCAAGGATTCATCTAAACTAACAGATCAATTGATCCAAAAAAACTGGTTGAGATTCAAAAGTAAATTGGTGAGATTGTTGTTAGTAAGTGACCAGTTAATTAATTCATTTATAGTCTGGTTGGTATTAACGCGAAGTAATGAAATGTGTGCTTCACGGGCATACTGCTACTACTACTACTACTACTGCTACTATACTACCACTACTGCTACTACTACTACCACTACTACCACTACTACTTATACTTCCACAGACAAAAGTTATCGTACCCATACTCAAAAACAGCACGTGTCAATTGTACTAGCGATGAAGGCGGCTCCACACATTCAGGTATTTGGCAAATATAGGTATATTTGAATATTTGTCTGTATATTCGCCTTTAACTATTTGCTTTTATGCCAAATATATATCCCCACATGTATGTATTGGTGTATTTGACGCGGGAAGCACACATATTGTATACGATGGAAATGGAAGGTGAAGACGTTGCAGTGATTGCATCAGCAGAATTTTTGGTAATTTATTACTGCTAAAAAAGAAGAAAAATAATCGGAGAGAAGATGGTAGATGTTATCGCCGAATACGTCTCGTGA
This sequence comes from Chrysolina haemoptera, assembly GCA_958298965.1. Lineage (NCBI taxonomy): Eukaryota > Metazoa > Arthropoda > Insecta > Coleoptera > Chrysomelidae > Chrysolina > Chrysolina haemoptera. The sequence continues at coordinate 47,115,384 of OY282586.1, read as the reverse complement.
CTTATAAGAATAATCGATTATTTTCGATGCTTTTGTGATATTACTACTGATTATATTTTTCGTATGATTTTCAACCAATCCGAATGTCCAATTTAGTTAAGTTACCTCGTATAATTTCGATAATACCTGATTATACATAGAGTAGCTCCACCAATCGAAAATCTTAAAAAAAATTCATTTTCATAGTAACCACATCGACATCAATATACAACAAACAAAACTGTGAAATTGTGACGTTTATCAAAAATTGTTCAAAAATGAGTCGATTCGGAGATTTATCATCAAATGCAATAGACGAAAGTATACAAAATACTGAGCCTCTTAATACAGTGAAAACAAAAAAGTACGTATGGAAACAATTTCTTTCGTTTTGCAGTGAAAGAAACTATGTGCTAAATGAATCAATTTCCACTGAAATGATAGCGTCCATTTTGAAAGATTGGGCTTTCAATATGCGAAAATGTAATGGAGAAAATTATAAAGAAAATGTGGTTAAAACGATGTGGAACATTACGACAAAACAAGTACAAGAAAAATATATGAAGGAGTTTAATAGAGTAATTGATCCATTCTCTAGTCCCATATTTTTAGCCGCACGAAACGCAAGAAATTCAAAAAGAAGGGAACTTCAAATATTACCGGACAAGAGAAAGGTTAGTGCATCAGCATTTAAAGATAACGAGTACTATAACAAATCGCTATTATAATAACCAATAGCGTTCTGTCACAACTGATTGACCGAGCGAAGTCATTTATACTAAAGCAATAAAGTAATGTATGGGAACGGTGAGCTCTCTGTCAAGAATTAAGAATCATACCTCACAAATATTTCAGATGTTTCTCTTACCTTGTCATGTCTAATTCTTCTCTCCTGTGCCTTGGACAGCATCTCCAGCGATTCCTTACTCCACTGGCTAGAAGTTAACTTTTCGCGAATTTTGCTTTATTCGCGAAATTTACTTTATCCTCGAAATAGCACTTATTCTGTTCAAACTTCTTATTCGAAATGCTCAAGTCTCAACTCAGTAAGGCTTACAAAAGCCATATGTGAATTATTAAATAAATAAAACAAAGAAATCAACAACACTTATATCTATTGAACAATGGAATAATAAATAAATAATAGAAAACAAATACTTCAATAATTAAGGACATTTTAAGAATTATTCGACAGTGAAAATCTTAATTTTTAAATAACATGATTTGAAAGTGAATAATAAATAGAAAATGATACGAGATGTAACAATAATCAAACATAAATTGAATTCAATAGAATGAAACCATGAAGAATGTAATACAATTTGATTGAGAAAACAAACTGGTGAGAGGTGAGAAAGATCGTTCTAAAACTTGAGACTTCATAATAAAAATAATAATGGAAATTATAACGGAAATTAAGTGGTTATCAGATATTTAAATACTTAAAACAAAATGTACTTATGAGAAAGAACAGAATTTACGCGGAAAATATAACAATAACACAAATTTACGAACTACATGCTTTCTGTATGGATTGAAAGCTAAGACTAATTTTGTCTTGAAAAATAATAGAGAATTTACCAAACCAATCTTTCTACCCTCTCCATTCTAAGAAGTGTTTCTTCTCGGAAGACCACCGGATGCGGCCTCTAACAAAAATATTCACACGTAAATATTAAACTAGCTATTGAAAAGAGTCGTTAAATTTATGGTCCCTTCGTATTCAAAACTCAAAACTAAGGGAAAAAGGAACTTTCATAACATGTGTCTCGGTATAAGGAGGCTGTAATTTGATATTTTCCGATATTTTGGATATGAGTGAATTTGACCTGATCATTTTACGACTTGAGGAAATGCTAAAACTTTGTGTGTGGTATTTTTTTTTAACTAAAAATTCTTCAATATATTTTACTCTTTACACGTTTGGTTACAATCCTCCCCCCTAAGAATAGTGACAATTTTTTTTTTTTTTTATACCGAAATAAATTGTTACTCCAGATCCTCTTAACATTTTACACTTGTTCTACAGTCCGTATTTATGCAGTCCGTATTCCGCGCGTAATGGGTTTCCGCACGCCCATGGTCGTCACAACAAAGTCGAAATTCTGTTCACTACCGCGCTCATCGGTATAGTCTATATGTCTATGCGGGATAGTCTATGTCCATTGGCGTTCCGACACTTCTTCTCATTCCGCTCGAACCGTTCGTGAAAGGAAGGAGAATGGGTTCGCTGGTCCGGTGGATGTATTGGCTTCGGTATCCTTCTTGGTACTTCTGGCAACCTGGTTTCTGGGTGCCCCGCAGAGCTATCAGGTAAGCTCTACTCTGTCGACGTGAACCGTGTGGAATTGGTTCACATGACTCGGAAACTGGATACTCCTTCCGTACTGGATACCTGTTCCAACAGATATCTCCCATGCTCCATCGGTTGCTGTGGTGGTGTAGCTGGACCTATATGGTGAGGTGGTTGTCCGTTCTCCCATCACCAAATCTGCATCTCTCCTCAAAAGGTGGTGGTAATCTTCTGAGCCCCTTGGCTGGAAATAGTCCAGGTTCACTTATGGTGGTCCTTGTTTTCTCGTCCTGGAATCTTCGGTCCTTCGTCTGGGTTATTAGATACTTGATACTTTCTCTTGTGGTTCCTTGTTCCTGGGGTCTTTGATCCTTGGTCTTGGAGAGTCTTCGGTCCTGGAATATCGGTTATTCGCCTGGTGTATTGGTTCATCGGATTGGTATCCTTGTTTGTTGGAGTCATAGATATTTGGTCCTGGATCCTTGGTTCCTCGTCATGTGGTTCCGGCTCCTTATCCCTTCGGTTGGGTATCCTTGTTCCTGGGGATCTTCGATTCTTCATGAGACCTGTAAACACAAAATTTTATTAGAATTCTGATAATTTTCGCTGGTGGCCTAGTAAGGAACTCGGAAACTGGAAGTCATATATTCCAGTTCCCGTTACCTTATTACGAATTTAGTCCTCCACTGGAGATTTTTGGTGATGACACGGTTCTGCTGTGCTGTGTCTGAAGTTCGTCCATTCCCTCGCGTATATTTCTTTGTTTTCCACTATGACTTCCGTAGAACTGCTTTTACCGCGTCACTTTTTGCTACTGCGCTCGTAGTTGTCCTCTTCTTAATCCTTTACTGTAGATACTGCACATCACTTCGTGTAAAATTCCTAACTTTACTTGCATACTTCAATTTTGGCAAAATTTTTAATATCTTCTTTTCTTGTTATTGCTATTTTTCATTTTTTTTTCTGTACCGCTCGAGGTACTGTACTACACATTATTCCTAGTTTCATAAGCAACCGATTCCTCCTTTTTACTGCTTCATCATTTTCCTTGTTATACCGTTATAAATATCTGATCTGCTTCACATAATCTCCTGATAATCTCATGTCTATTGGTTATGGTTCGACTTTCATACAAATTGACTTGATTTGGTTTTTCTAAATGGTTGGTGGTTCGTTTATTTTGAAACTCTTTAAATTTGGCAACCTTGCATTTTTCGGTAGCGTGTGGACACCGATCGGATATCTTTCCAGATACTCTATTTCAACACGCCCCTCTAACAATATTGAAATGGATTAAATTCATCTATCTGTCTGTCCTTTCTAGGTGATATACCTGAAGCGACTGAAATACTTATTGACTTCCGGGATTAGTAGCTAATTAATTCCAGAAATCTGAACAATAACTATCAATTTACGAGTTCAACTATCGTACCACGCACTTGTTAATTCATTCGCATACGTTCAATCGTAAATTTCTTTCATTCAATTAGGTACTATATCTCATTCATGAGTTTTTCATTCATTATTCATGCCAGATTCATTCATAAATAGTTGAACAAGTATATATATTTTCATAAAATAGGAATCTTCAAAAAAAAAAAAAAAAAAAAATCGTTATAAGAAAAGGTTCAGGAATCAAACAAAACATTATTAGACCTTTTATAAATTCGCTCAGTATATCACAAATCAAGACGATGTTATGTCTCCGATTGACATTCCTAAACTGTCATTATCACCTGAAATTTCTTCGCCGATTACGTGACATCTTAATAACTTATTCTTCCATTTCTGATTGTGCGGTTTCCTTTGTTTTCCACATATCCTTCTTCATTTCCAGCGTGTGTCACCTTTTTAGTTCTTCTCCGTATTTACAATTTGATTTCCATTTATACCATCTTTCGCTACCAAGTCAATTTGTTTTTTTTTTATAACAGTAAGATTCCTCCTTTGATTTGTCTAACAATTAACAATTTTATACAATTTTTTCTTCTTCATTTCTAGTGAACGTGACTACTACAACTCATTTTTGTTTTTCTCCTCAGCCTATATTCTCAAGTTTCCGCAACTATTTTCTCCTATTCTATTGTCTTCAAACAACTTCATATTTTCTTCTCTTATTTCTCATTTTCTCGAATCTCCACAATTATTTTTCTTCAAAACCACCAAAACTTCCTCCTCTTCTACTAAGCCTATCCCAAGAAAGTAAACAATTTTCTTATCTCACAATACTCGAATTAATGCAAAATTTAAAAATACTTATGATTCTATTGGGATTCGAACCAAGTACATAGTCAGCTGACTTGACCATCTCTAGGGGGCCGGCTTCCCCTGAAACACTCAAATCACGACCATGAAACTGGTAATCAATCATCTAGAATTTGAGGTTGGGAAAGTCCCTGATGTCAAATTTGATAAAGTTTTCTAATTTTTACTTTCTTGGTGTACGACTCAGTTCGGTTCGGGGTTTAGGAAAAACAGGATCCTTCGTCAAACGACACAAGATGCCAGAGGAATTTTTCCCTTCTCTATGGCATTGGTGAAACAACGAAGTGCTCAAGGGTGCACTTTTAACAGTTTCCTCGACATCTTTCACACTCAGCATTAATTGCTCTTCGACTTATCCCGTCGGCATCTATATACTACTATTTACAGTGTCGGCATAACGTTCCTCGACAACTTTCCCCAGTGTCGAACGTTCCTCGACGATAACCTCCCGTGTCGGCATAAATACTTCGGTGCCGTCGCTACCGGTATATAGGATCATAGCTCTGCTCCCTGGAGCTTATCTATGATCAGTTTCACCCGCTCCCTATCTAGCCAAAGCCTTGGTCGAATGACATGCATTTGTCCTCAATCCGTTACTAAGAAGAGAAAGCTAAATGGGTTTTCCTATCACAATATTCCGGGTCCAGTATCTCCGGCTAAATCATCGGCTGGTATCTTAATTTTTCCAAATGTCACTGTTTACTTCAATTTCATATTTCGAATAGAACTCGCTCAGTTCCTTCACGCATTTTCACTTTTCTGGAACATTCTTATGTGCAAGTTTCTTGATATAATCCGAAACGTTGCCAATATAACCTAAACCGTTAAAAAAAACCATATATCAATAGGATGACGACAAATTGCGTTTCATAATCATATCATATACATATTCAATAAAAAAAATTTGGATAATTACCATTTATCAATGAAACGAACGAAACGGAAATATTAAATTACTCTGAAAGAGTAATCTGAAATGTAATAGTGTAATGGTACTAATATCATTGAAATGTATTATGCAAATCCAAAAAAATTCTACCTGTAATACCTGACATCAAATTTTACCTGATCCTCTTCTTAATATATACATATATATATATATATATATATACACACATATATACACACATATATATGTGGGGATGCAGGAATTTTCCTCAATTAATCTGCATATTTCGTTCATTCCCATTGCTATTTGTCCATATTTCCTAGCAAATGCTAATGTTTTTCGGCTGGATGACCCCGAAAAAGTATATTTTACTATATAATTTCCAAATCTTTATTTTTATTGCATGTTTTCTAATAAGATTATTTGTTTCTGATGAGTCAATTTTTCGTACAGTTTGATCAATATTTTTCAGAAAACGGTTACTTTACATTTTATTGGAAAATCGGTTACTTTTATTTTTCCGCGGGAAATACAATGATTCATTTCTATCAAAATTCTCTTTGGAATGGTCACTATACATATTAATTCATATACATGTGCGAACACATACTGTAGTTTTCGATTCCAACTTCAACTTTCATGATAAATTAATTTAGTTCATTATCGAAATAGTCAGGTTCAAAAGACAAAACAAGATACCCCATATATCTTTAAAAAATGTTCTCGATATTCGATTCTTTTGTCCAGATAGGAAATTAGTCCTCTGTATTTACCCAGATAACCTCTTGAGTAGGTAAGGTTATTAACAAAGAAAAAAAAAATGATTTTCATCTCGGATACACTCATTCAAATTGGACTTTCGCCCTTATCTTAACCTTTAACAGGCTATAAACCTATTGGTATTCACATTTAAAATTATGGACCCTTTTCTAGTTGGTACCAGAACGAATTTGAACAGAACAAAAAGAAAATTAGTGCTCGAATTGCACCATCTTAAAATTTCAATTTATCTACAATACTTCAAACGAATATGCCCTTTTTTAATGAAATTATTTGTTACATTGACTTCAAATTATTGTTGAGTAATATTCTGCGGTTTCTCGAAAAACTTCAGGGTTTGTTAATAAGGTATCATAAAGATTACCATAAATACCTATTGTGATTTTATTTTCTGAAAACCATAAAGGTTCAAAAATTTTCCTTTGCTGTTGCGAATAGAAAAAATATTTGTTGATCAATTGAATTTTGTAATTCACTAATATATATTTAAAAAAATACGAAAATTTAATTTTTTCTTGTTGCTTTTCGAATTAGATTTCAATATTCTTAATAGGATTCGACATATACGTATCCATGAATATGAGTATCCGTGAAATATTGTTTAATTTTAATAAAAATATACTATAACTCAGCAGTTCAGCTATGATTTTGATTTATTTTAAGGTAAAGACACTGAATTCGACCCAAAATTTCTAATTAACATCGGTCGGGGACCGTTATATCGATAGGTAGTCGAACAGGTTGACTATATAGGTATAGTCATATTTCCTTTCATTTATATATTAAATTGTTTAATTGATTTAATGGCAGGTATAGCATCAATTGATTTATTTCGTTTCTGATGGTTCTAAAAATTATGAAATGTTGCTTGCTAATCATTGTAATTCTTTAGATTTTCTCTACATTAAAATGCTATTGAATTCTATATTCAGGTGGTACAAATCTTGTCTCACCCGTAAAATTATTTGATGTTGAACTATTCAAACCCAAAATGAAACCCATCACTCAATTGTTAAAATTAACATTATAAATAGATCTAAAACCATCTGAAATGTCGGAAAAATCTACATAATTTCCATTTTTCTGTTCTTTGTTCATAAATATCCACAATTGACGCCATTTGCCATACGTTCACAAACACTTTCGAAATATCATGTATTCCATTTATAAATAAGTTCCGTTTTAGTGACAAAAAATTCCGAAAACTACAGCAACCATTCGTGAAATATTCAATTTCATTTTTATTTCTGAAACATATTGCATTTTCCTTAACCGTCTGATTCTGAGGGAAATATAAACACAAGACATTGTTCGTTTCGAAGGATATCAGTAACTGTTAATTGAATTAAAAAGTCCGTTTTGTCGGATAACGATTCGTTTAAAATATATCCCAAACCAAATAGTGGATAAATAGTGTCATCTCGACAACTTATTATTTAATATTGGACTATGTCTATAAAATGAAATATATAATTATATCTGACAAATGTCTTTTACGAAACAAACTTTTTACGATCTTAAAATGTTAAGATAGAATATAAATAATGAAAGAGTAGTAATGACAAATCATTACAAAGTTAATAACTCATAATTCCAACTCAAATATGACACAAAAACTCTTTAAAAGAAATTATCCCCTAACTTCAACAATAAATGATCCAAACCTTCACTGGCTCATAAATGAGAATTCACATGCTCATAGAGTACTGAAAGAAATACGATTTGGAAGCAAATAAAAAGCAAACAAAATTTTCCTTGAGCGGTCGGTCGAAAAATGCAATATTTTGTTACCTAGAAATAGGCCGGTAACTACCTCTTTAAATATTGTATTCCCTTTTTTTTTTAATTACCTATCCATTATAAGGATTTATATTTGAAATAGTTTGGACAAATTTGATACTTTTAACTACATATTGATTACGTCTATTCATTTTTACGTATTACATTGTGGTTTCATCGAAGTAATCACTAATATTAACTTTTATAACTGAATTTTCGTACCAAATTTGTCAAAAATATTACTTTTAACGGCAATAGCCGGAGTCTTAGTTTCAATCGTACGAACTGTGCATTTTAATAAACAATTAGCAATGCTTTCTTCATTTCTGTGTGCTGTAACTCGCTGAAAGAAAGGTTATTTTTTCTGGTGGAGGTATAATTCTTTGGGTTTTCTTGTACTGTGAGCCTTTTATCCTTGAATTATCTGATTAAAATCATAGAATAGACCTATAGTGATTGGTTTCTCTGGTTGAATTACCTTTCATTCTAATATGCCTTAATAAATAATATAGGTAGATTATTCTGTCAAAATAATAAAAGTTGTGTCTGTTTTTGTTAATAAAATCACACAACACTTTTACTTATTTAGCTGTATTTCATAGTAAATTTTATCTATTTTACTGAACTTTTCCGGGAAAAATGTTCCTGTGAGTTGAACTCATTCAACATGAAAGTTAAAATGCCAATCAAATGCATAAGTTATTCCAAAAATAACAATAAAATTGTAGAGTACACAAGTGAATAATTTTTTTTTCTCCAAAAGTAACTTCTTCACACTTTCGATATAATTTATTTGAGAATTAATCATAGAATTTAAGAAATCTTTAATTTCTAGACAAACCCCATACAGCTAGACACCATTATAACAAATCGCTATTATAATAACCAATAGCGTTCTGTCACAACTGATTGACCGAGCGAAGTCATTTATACTAAAGCAATATAATAATGTATGGGAACGGTGAGCTCTCTGTCAAGAATTAAGAATCATACCTCACAAATATTTCAGATGTTTCTCTTACCTTGTCATGTCTAATTCTTCTCTCCTGTGCCTTGGACAGCATCTCCAGCGATTCCTTACTCCACTGGCTAGAAGTTAACTTTTCGCGAATTTTGCTTTATTCGCGAAATTTACTTTATCCTCGAAATAGCACTTATTCTGTTCAAACTTCTTATTCGAAATGCTCAAGTCTCAACTCAGTAAGGCTTACAAAAGCCATATGTGAATTATTAAATAAATAAAACAAAGAAATCAACAACACTTATATCTATTGAACAATGGAATAATAAATAAATAATAGAAAACAAATACTTCAATAATTAAGGACATTTTAAGAATTATTCGACAGTGAAAATCTTAATTTTTAAATAACATGATTTGAAAGTGAATAATAAATAGAAAATGATACGAGATGTAACAATAATCAAACATAAATTGAATTCAATAGAATGAAACCATGAAGAATGTAATACAATTTGATTGAGAAAACAAACTGGTGAGAGGTGAGAAAGATCGTTCTAAAACTTGAGACTTCATAATAAAAATAATAATGGAAATTATAACGGAAATTAAGTGGTTATCAGATATTTAAATACTTAAAACAAAATGTACTTATGAGAAAGAACAGAATTTACGCGGAAAATATAACAATAACACAAATTTACGAACTACATGCTTTCTGTATGGATTGAAAGCTAAGACTAATTTTGTCTTGAAAAATAATAGAGAATTTACCAAACCAATCTTTCTACCCTCTCCATTCTAAGAAGTGTTTCTTCTCGGAAGACCACCGGATGCGGCCTCTAACAAAAATATTCACACGTAAATATTAAACTAGCTATTGAAAAGAGTCGTTAAATTTATGGTCCCTTCGTATTCAAAACTCAAAACTAAGGGAAAAAGGAACTTTCATAACATGTGTCTCGGTATAAGGAGGCTGTAATTTGATATTTTCCGATATTTTGGATATGAGTGAATTTGACCTGATCATTTTACGACTTGAGGAAATGCTAAAACTTTGTGTGTGGTATTTTTTTTTAACTAAAAATTCTTCAATATATTTTACTCTTTACACGTTTGGTTACAGTACATAGCAATGATAGAAGCGTGGAATGAAAATACACCGGAAGGATTACAAATAAAATTTTTCTTAATTGCTTCTGTAGAACTTGCGTGGAGAGGAAATGAAGGAGCGTCATGCTTGACTCATTATTTTCAAAAAGAAAGTGGAAATGATGATACTCCAACTGGTAGAATACAATATAATCCTATTTTTACCAAAACCACACAGGGAGGAGCAAAACCATGTGCTAATAATAAATGGCTTGTACCTAACCATAATGAAGTAAGTCGTTGTCCAGTGAGACTTCTAGATAAGCTAATGATGAAAAGAAGCGAAAACATCAATATTAAAACAGATAGGTTATTTCTGACAGTAAATCCCAACTGGAGAAAAGAAAAAACCCTTGGCTGGTACAAAAATATGCCAATTGGAGGGCATGAAATTAGTAAATGGACCAAAAAGTGTGCAGAATTGGCAAATTTGAATATGACAAACAAAATATTTTCAAATCATTCTCACCGAGCCACTGCTGTTTCACAATTGGCAAAAGCAGGTGTATCGGAACCAGAACTTATTAAAATAACAGGACATGGTAATAGCAATTCTATCAAACCCTACCTACAGATAGATGAACAACATCACCAAAACATAATAAATAAGATGAGATCCAATTTTAAAAACGCTGCAGGTTCAAGTAATAACACGTCCAGTATTTAATCCTCCCGCTTCGCGGTCGGATTATTTAAACTGTCAAACTGACACTCTTTATAATTATGCAACAAGTTATCGATGTATAACTTGATTATTTTGAAGTACTTATACTATTAAAACTGAATATAATGTCTGGCCCATATTCCAACATCTCCACACCACAACTTTTGTCGATAGACACACACTTTTTATTAAAATTATGATAATTCAAAAGTGAGAGTTTTTCAGCATTCAACTCTTCCTCGTTCCTGCTTTTGTGAAGTGAAGGAGACGCATTTCAAATCACAGATTAATTTTTATATAAATCTAAAAACTCTATTATCGTTTCGTTTGACCACACCATTTTTAAAAACTAAAGCTAATTAGCATAAATCGAGGCATAAATAGAGCAGCGCACTTCTATCCATTAAAGGATCATGCCCGGCCGTACGATAATGTGGATCAGACAGGCCCTTATTTGGCCAATATTTGCGTCTTTGATTTGTGTTCCTTTACCGAAATCGAGCGGGAAATCTTTGCCGAATATACCCTTTTTGCGATATTTGCCTTCAAACACCTCATACACATATTCGTCTATATGCCAAATATTTGGAATGTGTGGAGCCGCCTTAATGGTGCAAAGCGGCTTATCACCGATTATCACCGTAGTTTATAACATTGGTTTTCGAAGCCGCAAAATGGGTTTCACTTGGACAAAATTATAGATATAATTCACAGATTATGAAGGCCGCTCTTTTGGTACTCTATTGGTATTTGGGGTGAAATTTTCTTGGAAGAATTGTGACAGCCTTCCGTATACGACATTCCATTACTTCGCCTTAATACCAACCAGACTATAATGAATACTAGGATAGTTTGACAACCAATTTTTTCATTAAGAGGCAACATCAGCGCGTCATCACGAAAGTCAAATTTTATCATTGCGCCACACATGTTGGGTGTGTATATATTTTTCAAGAGCGATAGTGGAGGTAACGAAGCATTTGGTTGTAAAAAAACTACGTAGCTGGGAGCGCCAATAAGGTAGATAGCTTTTAATCGTAGAACCGGTTTTGCGTCAAAACTAATGATTTTATACAATTTTTTTCTTCTTCTGAGTCTATAATCTCCATGAGAGTTCGGGAATTTGCCTTGTTTTTTTCATTTGTCAAACCATAAACAAATTTTTTTCTTCAAAATCATCAAAACCAAAAATCAGTTAGATTCCCGAATTCCCACAAACGAATTGAAGCATTTGTTAAAACAAAATTTTCGCAAAAAAATAAAACTGAACGCTCAAAACCGATTCCCGTTTCAACAAGGGTATTGTTTGCTCTTAAAAACAAATATTTGATACAAAATTGTGTTCAATTATTTCACATAGTTTTAATTTCTTCAATTCTCAGCATATTAACTTCAGTGATCGTGTATTCTCTTGTTTGTCCAAATGACCATCCAAAACAAAAAACAATTATGAATAAATGAAATACCAACACAATGAAACACACACACACACAGTGACAATGAGAATTGAATTAACATAATTTAGTAAACAATACCACTTTTTATAAAGGGTAATTTCCGCCTTCACATATAATAATTAACCACACGTTATGGATTTCATTTTCAATAAAGGAAAGTGTTTTCAATTGAAGGAATTTACGAAAAGCTTCAATAATGCAATAATCGATTCAAAAGAAATCAATATTTCTCCACAACCTTCATAGAATTTGCCAATTCTGAAATCATATTTTAAAAAAATGGTAACATTCACGATCTTGATATTGAATAAATATTCTAAAACACTTGTGCTGTCTTATGCATTTTGCGTGTATTTCATTCAATCACTTCCTGCTTGCCATATTGCTTTCCATTTGATTATATGTGAAATTTGTGGTTGTGGAGAAAGGTCAGTCTGTTACTCGCTTAGAATGAAAATTCGTTATGCTAGTGGTTCCTCGCATCGAATTTTCATTCTAACCTTGTTACAGAAGATACTATTCTACTGGTTCATACTGTAGAGTCGAAATAATTTGAAGTAATAAATGGAATTGGTTAAAACCAAAAGAGAAAAATTCCGACTATTTGGCTGCTCTGGTCTCGCACGATGAAACTGGGTCAAATCTGCTCCACCTTGCAAGCAGAGTAAGAAGCACTACGAATCTCCGGGTTGAGAGATTTATATACTTATAAGAGAACAAAGCTCATAGATTTTTGGAGATCGTTTTTCACTCTCAAAAACATCGACGTAGGCTTATTATGACAAATACCTGTCAAAAAACAACTACTTCTCTCGCTAATACCACGACGGGTATTGCATTATATCTAACAGATACTTGTGCAATGTTCCTCATTGCAGAAGTGATTACGGGGACATAGTATATAATTATCGTTTGACATTCAATATGTCTAAAAAGGTTCAACATCTGCAGAATGTTTGCATGAGGTTCTCACACCAAATACCATTTAGGGAACATATAACGCCTCACCTGAATACGAAACAAGTACTTAGTATGAGTAATAGACGACTACTACATTTCTATACCTTCGTTTTCAACATCTTGCAACATAAAGAACCAAAATATTTGTATAATCGTTTGAACACTCATTCTCACCCGTACGGTACCAGAAATCATGACCATTTTCGAATACCAAAACATAATACAACGTCATACCATAACTCATTCTCTTGTGTCACAGCAAGACTCTGGAATGACTTGCCAGCTGAATTGAAAAATACTTCTCTATTTGTTTTAAGAAAAAAAATTAAAGCACTTCTATTAGCTAATCAAATGTTAACCTAATCTTAACTTGAACATACTTACATTGGGTATATTGGTTATATCGGTTAGACAATTATTGTTCGCATTATTTAACCCTGTTCTATCGTATTAACCAGTCATCAATCAATGTTAGATTAAATGAATCTTTGTACTCATACTGCTTAATAGTACTCCTGTATAATCTGTTTTTCCTTATCTGTCGATTATATATTATAATATATCTTACTGTTATTATCATTATTTTCTTTCTGTAACTGTTATTATCATTTGTAAGTTCAATATAAATGTGTATCTTTGAATTTCAAAAATATTGTAATAATTTACCAAGTAATTAGTTAGCTTAAGTCGTTACTACTGTAACTTTAAATGGCGGGGTGGAAGATCAACTCAGTTGAACCCCAGTCATATTTACCCCATTATCTGATTTTAATTTATTCACATTTTATGTAATATGTATCATAATGCTGGGTAAATGAAATAAATGAAATGAAATGAAATGAAATGAAAATGAAAGTCACAATTACAAGTGCTCCATATACAGTGCCTTCATTTCAAAACTTCCCACCCCTATTATTTCTTTTAGCAGGGAAAATTTCCTGTGGGGAAAAAACACGTCAATTTAGATATCGAGGGGGAAGTTTAAAACCAGTGCCAGTGGTATATTAGGTGTCACCCCCTCACCCCTAGCTACCCCCACTTAATAATTTTAAATGGCACTCCCACACTTGTAATACATCATTTTAAAGATCTTAAAAATCCTCACTCAACCCCGTTTAGAAAACTGAAATTGGTTGATCCGTTCTCGTAAAATAGGGCAAAAAGAAAATAAATTATAACAAAATGCAAAACAAATTAATGAATTTATGGAACCGCTACCACTGACTCAATAACGGTATGTTTGTTCATTTTTTACACAGAGTTTTTTGGTTTAGCTAAAAGTGAGATAAGGTCTCACAGTTTCTTCTTGGGGTCAGTTAAAATTAAATGGTGAAAACATTTATCAGAATTAGTGATTCCTGATTTTAAACTGTTTGTCAAGTGGTGTCAGTTGCACTGACGGTAATACAAATCGTAATGGTGTACACTTTACAAGAAAGAACTGAAATTATTTTTATTTATGGTGCTGAAAATAGGTGTGCTCGTAGGACAGCCCGGGTTTTTAATGAAAGGCATGCAGGCCAAAATGTGAGTCACCGATATGTTCTAGACCTTGTTCAAAAATTTGAAGAGACCGGTTCTGTGTGCAACAAAGCAGTAAAGCAGCCGAGAGTTCTTACTGAAGCCGCACAGATTGAGATTTTAGGCCAATTTGCCATTGAGCCTACTACTTCAATTTCGAAAGTCGCTAAGGTAGTAAATATTTCAGTTGGTTCTATACACAAAGTTTTAAAACTAAACAAGTTCTTTCCTTACAAAATGAGTATTCTTCAGCAACTCAGTGAGGATGACTATGATAGGAGAATTGAATTTTGTGAAATAATGACTGCGAGAATTCAAAATGACCCGAATTTACTACAAAATATTTGCTTCAGTGATGAATCAACTTTTTTTCTTAATGGCTTTGTAAATAAGCATAACTGTAGATACTGGGATAATGAAAATCCACACTTGTTTCGAGAGGATCATACGCAATATCCACAAAAACTTAACGTCTGGGCTGGAATTCTGGGAAACGAAATAATTGGCCCTATTTTTATTGAAGAAAATTTAACTGGTCAATTGTATTTAAACTTATTGGAAAATGTAATCGATCCACTGATAACACAGTCCTTAGAAAGCCAAATTGACGAAGACGACAACCCGCTCTTGGATGAACAACATTTACATTTTCAACAGGACGGCGCACCGCCACACTACGCATTGCATGTCCGACAGTGGCTCGATCAACGGTATCCTGACAAATGGATTGGCAGAAGAGGCGCTCTGGAATGGCCGGCAAGATCTCCGGATTTAACTCCATTGGATTTCTTTCTCTGGGGTTATTTGAAGACAATGGTATACAAAACTCCCCCGCAGGACATTCAGGATCTAAGACACAGGATTACTGACACATGCAGACAAATTAATAAGGAAACATTTACAAAAGTCCGACAGGAATTCGAGAATCGATTGTACTTTTGCTTAGCTAACAATGGTGAACATTTTGAACACCTAATAAAGTAAAGTACATTTATTTAATTGCAATAGCTATTATTTTATTTGTTATAATAATTAATTTTCTTTTTGCCCTTTTTACGAGAACGGATCAACCAATTTCAGTTTTCTAAACGGGGTTGAGTGAGGATTTTTAAGATCTTTAAAATGATGTATTACAAGTGTGGGGGTGCCATTTAAAATTATTAAGTGGGGGTAGCTAGGGGTGAGGGGGTGAAACCTAATATACCACTGGCACTGGTTTTAAACTTCCCCCTCGATATCTACATTGACGTGTTTTTTGTCTACGACAAATTCTCCCTGCAACAAGACGTAATAGGGGTGGGAAGTTTTGAAATGAAGGCACTGTATAATGAAATAGCAGAAATTTGTTTTGGTTACATGTTGAAATTATAAAATCGACATTATCGAAGTATACTCTCCTCTTCAGATATTTCCACAATAAAAAATATGAGGCAAACATCTGACAAAAACAACTACTTCCTTGTCTAATACTACGACGGATATTGAACTACATCTGACAGATATTTGTGCAATTCTTAATGTAATTAAACAGTAGATTATCCTTCATTTGGCTGGGGAAGACCACCTGCAGATGCGTTTCGAGGTTCTTGCCTCTCATCAGGGTAGGTCGGACAATATTAGAGTCGTCCTGCCCAAGCCCAATAGATTATAATCCTCTGTAAAACCAATACTTTCTTACACCGCCACCCGCGGAAAAAACCAAAAATCACTTCTCGGTAGCAAAGACTTCAGGAAGTGAGCAGAGTTTAATAATTTTTGCCGGAGAGTATCAAATGAATGAAATGGTAAAATCGACAATATCGAAGTACCCTGGTCTCCAAATATTTCTACTATTCAATTACAATAAGCATTTGCAATCGGGTCTTCTTGAAAGAACGCTTCACAAATATCTGTCAGCTGTAGTTCAATATCCGTTGTGGTATTAGCCAGGGAAGTAGTTGTTTTTGTCAGTTATTTGCGTAATATTTTTCACATAATGAAGATGTTTGGAAAAAAGGGAACTTCGATATTGTCGATTTTACTATTTCATTTATTTGATACTCTCCGGCAAAAATTCTTAAACTTGGTTACATGTTGGTTACATGGAGCACTTGTAATTGTGGATATATTGTAATTGTGCATTATATCTGTTAGATACAATGAAATACTCGTCGTGGTATTAGCCAGGGAGTAGTTGTTTTCTGACAGGTATTTGCCATAATAAGCGTAGGTGTATATGGTAGTAAAAAGGGGGAAATGACTATAGTTCAATTAGATTGTTAATACTCAGTAAACAATAATAGCTTCCGTCACACTAAAGAAGATTTAAAATGTGTGACTTGTATGAAGCAAAAGAACTGAAATATTGATTTAAAACTCCAAAGTTCCGACTTTCAAGTCAGAAAAATAGAATTTCGACTGCAAAGTCGGAATTTCCGAATTAAAATTCGAAATTTTCCACTTCGAAGTTAGAAAAATAGGATTTCCGAGTTTTAAGTCGAAATTTCCCACTTCGAAGTCGGAAAAATTAAATTCTGACTTTAAAGTCGGAAATCCTGTGTTTGAAGTCGGAAAAATAAAAAAAAACTCTTTGGCCCTAAGACGCTTTCGTAATGAACTATCAACATATATATTTTAAATCCAAATATATTTAGTTTGAATTTCAATAAAAATTTGTCAAATCTAAGCCTTCATAGATACTCGTTTTTTAACAGCAAATTCCCCCCATCTCCTCAATGGAATTTTCATAATACATTTCCTGTGTTACCTACATAAAACCCTTATCTGGGCTGTCCGCCGACACTTGCAACTCTCATTTCACTGACCCACTAACCCTATTTCACCTTACCCTTCATCGTGCCGAGCATCCTTGAATATGCAACAGTTGGGCGAATACAGAGTTGCCAGTTCTTAACAAATTTAATGGTGTAAACCTTCGGAGAATACCAAGAGCAAATATTATTATTGTTGCATTTTGGAAGGTTCCTAGTGGAGTCGTTTTGAGCTTAAAAGTTAAAAACGTCCCTGGTGGACATTGAAACAACTGATTCAATGCATGGAGTTTGTGGTGCGGTTCAAGTGGTTATTTTCATAAGGAAGTTTCCGAATTTCATTTCCACAACCGCTATCTACAGAATTTGCCAATTCTGAAATCAGATTTGATGACAGAATGGTAACATTCACGCTCTTGATATTGAATCAATATTCTAAAACACTTGCTGTCTTCTGCATTTTGCGTGTATTTCAGTTAATCACTTGTATAAGAATGAATATTCTGACATTGTTGGAGCAATAATTAGGTTAGCCTTGACTAGCATCATACTGACAAGATGTGGAATGAAATGTCAAAATAATTTTTCGTTTGCTTTCCATTCGATTATATGTGATATTTTTGGTTGTGGAGAAAGCGCAATTTTTCATTGTAACCTTGTCATTCTGTGAGCAGAATGATGTCAAAAGTAATGAAGTTGCCTGCTCAGCAGCAGCATATGTACGTTTTTTCAACGGAATTCTTATATTTTATTTATTTATTTTACTTACTCGAAAAATATACATTTTCATTGAAATGGTCAGTTGCTACGGCTATATAAAATAATTGTATAAGATTGATAAAATATTACAGAAAGTCAACGGTTCAATAAAAAATGATATCAATTATTGTTTACATTGTTGAAGCAACTTATGTATAAGTTTTCTGTTTTTTTCTTACTAAAATTAAATCTACTTTGCACTACCAAAATTTGAACATAACGATACGGGACACCTTGAATATTATGATCATAACTGCTCTAAGTGAGACCATAGAGTACCCTAAGGGACGGACTCAGGGCCTCTACTGTATTTCATTTACGAGAACCATTCCAAGAACTGGTTTGGTTTGGTTTGCACTCAATTTCCCAACAACTAACGTACCGTTGTAATGATACAATAATAATAAAACAATCTAAACTCTCGTAGAGTGTACCCAAAGGTATAAGGTATAGCCATTGTGGCTAGAGATTTTTATTTGCCGTGGCGCTCCGTGGTAAAAATGTTTGGTTTGGAAAACGACTCCATTACAAGCATTTCGAGTACCTCTGGCTATAAGGAATGATATTCAAGCGCTTTCTATGAACTGAGCCAGAGTTTTGTGTCATTTAAATTATAAATCAGTATTTTGCGTTAATTACATAACACTTCTATTTTTTCATGTAACACCCTTCGTGGAGTGGATATATAATTGATTCAGAGAGCATTTACTGTATTATTACTATTATGAACAAGTGAGACCAACTAGGTATCCGTATTTAGTGCAGTCTGTAGAGGTGATATGTAAATATTTCAATCTATCACTTTGGTAATCATTTCGAAGTATATATCTACAACACCATGGCAATTCTGCCCTACTAACATGAAAGGTCATATCTACAATTTCATTGTTTTGAGATAATTAGCATCTAAATTGCTTTTGTTAGAAAATACATATTTGCCATGTGGTTTTTAAGATATCCACAGACAAAAACTGCAGTGTAGTTTGATTTAATATATAATTTGGAAAACATTGCATTATAAGTAATAATTATACCTATTCATCTTTATCATTTGAATTCAGAGTTGCAAGTGCGGCAACATTTTTGGAAATTTTCCCTATTTTTTCTCTACCGTTAATAGTTTTCAAGTTATTTGCAAAAAACTGGATCCCTCTTTTGTAATCTTCAACTATCAATTGCTTATGCGACAATTTGAAACTCTTGCACGTTTTTCTGAATGTCATTAGGAATTGAGACATATTTTAATCCGTATCAGCAATAATTAACAAGTTTTTGAACTTGTCTACTAGTCTATCACAGTTTACAGCTGATCGACATTTCTATGCATTTCTCAGAAACCCCAGCGAACCGGCAACCCTGTTACGTGGATTGGCCTTGTTCCTACAGGAGGGAAGTTTTGACGTGGCGGTCGTTACCTCCCCATCGATCGCAACGACACGAGGACGAAGGTGAAGGTCACGAGAGCGCCGGGACGCATCGATACTAGAAGTTTCGTTGCCCCAGTGCGCGACGTTGCCAAGTTGTTCGGAATGTCGGAAATATAGGGAATGTTTCGATTCCATAAAATATTCTCATTCGTTGCTCTACACGAACAATTTGTACCCTGATTGGCAATATCACGACGGAGTATCGGCAACAATGTATTCGTGACTAGCTCGTGTACGACCTTCTTTCAACAAGTTTCCTAGAATTTCACTCCGGCGGGAATTTGCTGGATAAAATTTATTACTCGGAAATTGTATTAATAATGAATTTAATAAATGATTTCTCGACAAACTTTAATATGAGAACGTCTACTCTGGCTCCAGGAGGATGAAACAGGGTGGAATAATTGGAAGTCGCAATTGAATGAATTAAATTACTCTAAAAGAGCAGTATATGAGATATTTGCGTTGAACTCTTTCCACTTTTTCGATGTGTACTTGGAAATAAAGGCACCAAGTAATCGGAATATATTCAAGTTGAGATCTTACCGATGAGTTGAATACGATTTTCACTATACTCACTATACGGTATACTTTTCCCTAATTTTGAATCATCGGCATACATGAGGAATTTACAATCTGAGATTTATTTGACGATGCCATCGATAAATATAACGCCCTATATAGGCCCTAGGAGGGAGCCTTGTGGCATAACCGATATGAGGTGAATATGGTTCCAGCGTAGATTCTTGAGGTAAAATCATCGAGAGTCTGATGGAAAAGCATGTAATTGTTTTCCAGGTAGTCTAAAAAAAAATACAACTTCATCAGAGATTCCGATAGATTCTTTGACGTTATTTCCAAACGCAGGGTCGAAGATCAGCAAGTCATGATTCTGTGGGTTATTCGTGTACTAAATGTCTAAGACATGCTAGCTTGGTGGAACGCTGCGGAATAAGAAATAAATGTGGATTTGTTCAACATTGTTGAAGTTCATAGGAATAAATTTTTCTTTAATCAACGTTCAATTGCTGTTGTTTCCCTGCAGGAGAAGGTGAGGGCGGCTATAATAATTACCTATAAAGAAATAACATCTCTTTCGATGATTTCTATTCATTATTCCCGCTTCGAAAACAATTATTGTTTTTGTCTTGGTTTGCTAGTCTTGCGTACCCAAGAAACAATTCAATTATTATTTCTTTCATTTCCAATTACATTCATTGCGGACGCACAGATAATTAAAGTAATCGTCAATTAAATATCATAAGATCTTCGTAATAAGTTATTTGAATTATCATGCTGAGTATACCCATAATCCAATTATCTGCGTGCATATGCGCAATTCGATTAAAACATTATCAGGATTCATTATCACTCGGGGATAGATATAGATTGGTAGAAGACATTGAATCGATCTCTTGTATTTAACGGGGCGTGTCATTGTTAAACAAGTCTATTCGTAACAGCTATTGTGAGGAAAATTCGATCGATTCTTTAGCCAGTGGGTTCAAATATTTGTTTTCGGAGCGTACAAATTCACATACAAGACGATTTTCACTTACAAATTTAGAATTTACAAGAAACGAATTGCATCCCTTACTTCATGAACATAGAGTTTAAAATAAAGAAAACGAACTGTCCACACTGTCCCACGAAGTGGAAAATATTTGGCAAATATCTGTCAGAAAACAACTACTTCTCCCTACGAACATTGAATTGCATTTGACATCTATTTGCACAATGATCCTCCAATGTCCAATGTTATTCAAATTTTCCGCTTCGTGGGATAGTGCGGAGAGTTATTTCGACTTTTTATTTATTTGAAGCTCTTTGGGACACTTTTCAGACTATTTTCGAATTAATAAACCATATAGATTGAAACAGTGAATTCAACTCCAATAGAAACTTACAATCTGAAGGATAATAGAAATTCTGATGAGCAAGATCGAAATATACTGAAATTATTATCAATTCAATTCAAAATATGTTTCATTGTCATAGGTATATAATACACACATATTAACAAAGAATGTTATATAAATACATAACCATACAAGCATAGATTATACAAACAATATTTGAAACTAACATTATTTGAAAATTATACCAAACTGAAATTCTGAACATACGAAGATTATATAGTAAGTTAATGACAAATGGAAGCTTGTATAAAGTCATAGTTATAAAACTGAAACTGTTTATTACAAGGCAAAATTGTAATTAGAATTCTTGTGAAAAGTAAGGTATATAAAGGATTTAGGATAAGTAATGTTTTCACCTTAGTACGGAGCTTTTGAACACATGAGTTATCTTTTATGACACTTGGCAAATGATAAAATATTATTCTTCCATTGTAAATAAATAAAATCACTTTAAACAAATGTATCATACAATATTTTCAGACACGGAAGTACTTATAATTAAAAATATTCAGAAGAAATTTCAACGTACTTGGTATAACTATTTTACTTTTCACACTGGTGATTCACTTTTCGCACTGGTGAGTCACTTTTCGCACTAGTGATACGCTTTTCACACTATTGATTCACTTTTCAAAATGTTGTTTTACACATCGAAATGACAACTGAAAAATACCATATTTTAGAACTTAGTGTGAAAAAGTATTTGAATATTATAAACCTAATCCCAGAAACTTCGTTGATACATTATTTTCTATTTCCTCATTGTACTGGACACTGCAGTAGAAGGTCAAGATATGTGTTGTTTTCATACAGTGCGGCTTTCAATAGCCCCCCCCCCCCCTGTTAACTTTTGAACGGTTTGACGTAGAAACATGAATAAAAAACCGTTTCGAGGGTTTCACCAATACTATACTTTTTGAAATAAAAAATATGGTGATTACTCAATGAGGGTCGCAGGGGGGGCCCATCAACTCAAAATTTTTAAATGGCACGGGGGGTCAAGTGGCACATGGTCGAGACGGAAATTCTCTCTTCACAACCATCTAAATTTTTTTGAATTTCGTTAATATTTTTTTTTGCAATTTCAATTCGAAATATCAAATATAAATGCGGATCTGAATAATACTCATACCTCGATAAATTTGAACGATTTGATGTGGAACAATAAAACCAAATTTTTTTTGAAGGGTATTACCGATACTACTTTTTGAGAGAAAAAATATTGCAATTACTCTATAGATGGCGCTGGGGAAACATTAACTAAAAAATTTCGAAAGGCATGAAAATCGAAGTTGGGAAAAAAATTATGGACAAAATTCAAAAATATTCAAATGGTTGTAAAGAGAATTGAATTCTCTTTTCAACGATGTGCCACTTGACCCCCCATGCCCTTTAAAAATTTTGAGTCGATTGGCCCCCCCGCGCCCCCTATTGAGCAATCACCAAATTTTTTATTTCAAAGAGTAGTATTGGTGAAACCCTCGAAACGGTTTTTTATTTATGTTTCAAAAGGTAAGAGGGGGAGGGGTCTATAAAAAGCCGCACTGTATAAAGGAATAGAAGGTTTAATTCACACCAATTTTCAATGATTGTTATATCCAGCATTATGTTGAAGTGTGAAGTATTTGATTCTCTTCTTGCCTCAAGAACAGTGGTGTCGTTAGCAAATAACGTAATTTTACCCTTGTTGTCTGAAAAAGCCATATCATCCACATAAAGTAGGAATAGTAAAGGTCTAAGAACTGATCCTTGTGGTACTCACAGTGGACCGTAGACGGTTCATTTCCATGAATTTTGTTTTGACCATTGAAAGTGCTGCCAACTTTAACTCCGCACAATAACATTCATTACTTTCCTAGTTTATTTTACAGGTTGTTCAGAATATTCAATTTTGTTTCTGAACGATGAAAAACTTGAATATATTGATTGATATAAAGGAAATAATTTTCATATTGTATTAGTTTGGAAGTTCTGTGATTTAAATTCCAGGACATAGTTATTATTTACAATAATTGTCCTCATAAGGGGTGACAGGTGATTGATGAAGATAAAAAATAATATTTGGGTGAAAACAGTTTCAGTTGGGACAACCTGTAAAAGTGACCCCAATTGCACATCGAAACCACCAAATATTTGCTTCAATCATCCCAAGAATGTTTAGGAAAGTACTAGCTATATCCGACTGAAAGCACCATCATAACAGTGTCACCACTGTCACCAGAACACACTTGATGTCGCGAAGAAAAAGGAGTTTTTTTTTCTCGGTAGTTTCTCGCGGACAGCGTTTGTCTGATGCCAGATGTCGTCGTTTCAACTGCAGCGTGGGTGTTAAAGAGTACCCACAGCGTTATTATTTGATGTATGTGATATATTAGCATCTAGGAAAAGTCTGACGCAAATATTTTACGTAACATGTCACAACTACACCTGGTGGGACGGGAGGAATCGCCACACATTCTCATAGAAGTAATTTTAGTACAGACGGGGACGCAAATAACTGCGGTTGACCGACTGCCACTTGAAAAATAGCCCATCAGCTGTGAATGCGCTCGCAAACAACGAGAAATAAATTACGTGTTTCACGGGATCAGGATCGGCATAACCGGATTTTTTATACGGGATTTTCATATCTCACATTTTTCAACCACTTGTATCAATTCTTGTTTTCCACTTTATCAAGACCATATTGATACTTATTTGGACTGAAAGAATAATTTTGAGATTCCTATATACGTCATTCCTCAAGCTCTCTACAAGTCACGTATCTAACTCAATTCAAGTCATCATACCAGAGGACTTTTCAAATTATCAGACCTGTTTCAAAAATTTCCATATTCCACTATTTACGTCAATTCAACTCTCATCGAACTGTCAAGTTTTTCCGATTAGCTTTTCCAACTCTTGGGTCGACATGTTTCAATCGTATCTACGTTTCTAACGTTTCAAGTACTATTAGCTCGTGACACTATTTCATAGAGCGTCAATTTCTAGTTCATGAACATTGAGTAGATCAGAAAAGTACTTAAAAATATCCCATTTCCAAGTTTTCACTTACTTCATTATTTCAATAGGAACTTTAAAGAACCCTGTATTTTCAGCGTTTACCGTTCATATGTGAAAACCCTCAAGCAATAATACATGAAAAACATTGAGCCAAACTTACATTTTTGAAATACGAGGGTACTACAAAAAATGTTTGTCGGTGACACTATATCTTTGAACTTTCTCTAAAAATTCGCATGCGGTGCAATTTTCATAGGTTTATTATATTACTATAGGTAATATTACTATATTATTATATAATAGGTATTGAAGATGGGTTGGATAAAAAAATAAAACTGGAGATAGGTGATGTTTGCTCAAAACGTGTGTGCTTTTGTCACAGTTTTAGTAAATGAATATCGGATAAAATTAGCGTTGCTGGTAAACATTGTGAAAAAGGTGATAGAAAAGATGAAAACTCTGCCACAGGCGAATTTTCAGCAAAAACCTCAATAATATATAAGGAGCTCTGGGGGTATTTACTAATTACTCCCTCTCTTAGAACCCCTCTTCTGGATAATCTTGATATTTTTTTAATGTAATTACTAGTAATGAGTTTTGCTAAAATTGATTTTTGCTAAAAATTTGCCTGTTGCAGGGTTTTTATCTTTTCCGTCACTTTTTTCACAATGATACCACCAATTTTTCCCCGATATTTATTTACGAGCAATGTCACAAAAGCACACACGTTTTGGATAAACACCTCTCTCAATTTTTGTTTTTTCTATCCAACCTATATCTTCAAATATACCTATCACGTAGTAAAATAACAAACCTATTAAAATTGCGCCACATGCGAATCTTCAGTGAAGAAAGTAGAAAGATATACTGTTGCCGTAAAATATGTTTTGTGTAGTACCCTTGTATTTCAAAAATGTAGGTTCGACTCAAGGTTTTTCGCGTATTTTTCGAGTTTTCTCATATTAACGTTAAACATTGAAAACATAGGGTTCTTCAAAGTTTCTATTGAAAGAATGAAGTAAGTAAAAAACTTCGGAATATGATATTTTAAAATACTTTTCTGATGACACGACATATGGTGAAAATACTGTGTTTGTGATGAAACAGTATCGCTTTTTCAAACTGTCATTATTACTCAGGGAAATATCGAAATTAAACTAGAAAATATCTCGATTCTGATAAGTAAGGTGAACAACGTCGAAACGGGATATCTTTGAGAACGTTTGTGACGACCCCCATAAATTAAATACTATTTTTAATTATGAAAATGGTGCGTTTCCAAAGGCATGACATATTTAGGCCAAATCACGAGAATAAAGCAGAAATATTCTCAATTTGTGAGAAATTAAATTTATTTTCTGTTTGTGTAACTATTTTCACCCTATTTCACAGAAATTAATCATACGATTTGATTATGGTCCATTTGAAGTGTTACCGACAGATCGTGATATACAACATACTTGAGTTTCATTGAATTCCGGAATAAACCAAAATCCCATGTATTCCTTGCAGGGTCCTTTGTGACATTGTACACGATCTGGAACTTTACGCAATTTTGAAAAATCTGATTATTTGAAAACTTTTGTAATCATTGCAAGACCACCTTGATAAAAAAAATTACAATGAATTAAAAAAATATATGTTCCGGTCAAGTTAAAAGGTTGCAAATATGCACAACTGTTCGGAATATTTTTCCGATGTATCTGCAAAACTTTTGGAATTTTCTCTTATAGTATATCGAAGAAAAA
The DNA here is from genome assembly GCA_958298965.1 of Chrysolina haemoptera. Classification (NCBI taxonomy): domain Eukaryota; kingdom Metazoa; phylum Arthropoda; class Insecta; order Coleoptera; family Chrysomelidae; genus Chrysolina; species Chrysolina haemoptera. The sequence goes on along the minus strand of OY282586.1, from coordinate 47,089,078 downwards.
CATTGGTTTTAGATAAAAAAATATTTCATATATTTGAATTGGTTGCAAACTTGATTCGCGATATGAAATAATATATTCAATACTACTCGAAGTTTGCAGAATTTTTGGGATTTTTTCAACGAGTATATACAGCAAAATTCAAGTTAATTGCCATTTTGACAATGTTGCCTACTTCAGAAGAGGTTGCAAACTGAGATTTATTGCTTTCTCGATGTACCATTCACTTGACCAAAGTTTAAAAACTTTTGGAATCAATGTGAATTGATTGTCTATTTATATTGGTCTAAATGTGGATAGACAATAACTCTAGAGAATTTAGAGAGCATACACACTAGATCCGAAAAGGTCTGGTATAGAGGCTCGTAGCAAAGTAGCCTCCCATTTAATCTAATATAGTCCAACCTACTCCTCTAGCAAAAAAAAATCATCAGGCCGGCTCTGTATGAGCTACAGCGTAATTCCCGTAGATTAATGCTTTATTTTGACGTGGGAGATGTCTGTAAAAATGTCCGCTTTAATCTACATTTCTCGAATAAATTACAAGGAATCCAACACCCGACTTTAATTCCCTTTGGCTGATTTACCGCCAAAATAAAACAGATCACACCGAAGAGGTACACTTTGATCTCGCCATTGCATCGAAGTTTGAAACTCCCGGTGTGCCCATAAAACATTGTAATCTTCTTCCAACGTCGCATTTCGTTTTCCATCTTTTGTCGGATTCGGGTTCAATATTCCTTCGAGAATATTTCTTGCAAAAGAAATAATTATTGTTCCTGAAGTAATTTCATGTCTCTCTATGAAGAAGGGAATTTATAGACGGCGCGGCGATCGAATATCAAGAGTTAATTTGTCAAGGAACTCACAATATCACAGCATTTTTTTTTCATGAAATTGAAAACTATTTAATGATCGGAGAACATCGTGAAAGCCAAGAGAGAGTGGTTAGGAATTGGTGCTCTTCTCAGAATTCTGCGGGCTATATGCCGCAGGAAATACCTGCCGAGGCAGGGGTTTCAAAGCTTTGCCAATGCAATTGACAAATTGCAAGTGAAATGCGAATTTCAATGCTCAAGGCTCGAAGGATTATTTTTTGTCTACATGACAATAAGCCAGGAATCACACTGATCGACTAGGACCGACCGTCCGCGACCGTCCACCTACGACCAAAATTTCCAACACGTATATTCTTATCGCACAACTCACACTGTATAATCGCCATTGACCGTCCTCGACCGTTTTTCAAAGACCATGTTCGAAATTGTAGTCTGCTGGAAATTTTGGTCGGTGTCACACTATCCTGACGTGATGTCATTTTGACACACATTTATGATGAACTTTTGACTTCAACAAAACTCATGTAAATAGGTATATTTCCTGCCGGAACAATAAAATGTCTGTTATAAACTATTGAAATTATGAATTTAACTTATTTTCAATAAATGAACAGACAATTCACATAACCTTTCGAATGTCAAATTAATGTCAGATTTACAAAATTATTCTAGTGGTCGGTCGTGGATGGTCGATCAGTGTGTCTTTGAAAGTTTTCATTGATCTACTTCTACTTTTGGTCGTAGGTGGACGGTCTCGGACGGTCGCGGACGGTCGGTCCTGGTCGATCAGTGTAATTCCTCACTAAGTTTGCAAGAATTTCAGAAACTGACTCTTTCGGAGATGAAAGCCACATAATTTGTATGTTTGGAAATAGTTGCCACAGCAATATCGTCTTGGACAGAAAAAATACCACCTTCTCAATAAAGGGTGGCCCATCAAAAACGTACCACCAGGCAATACAGTCTTGTTGGACGAGTGTACTGCCTTCCTGAATGGTTTAGTAAATATTGACGATTTTATTCGGCATGAGGAAAAAGTTATTTGTGTCGTGAATTATATGATGGAATTCCTGAAATTACTGGAAGCTTGGGGATTATCAAAATTTTCGATTATTTCTAAGGTGAGTACAAGTTATTGCATCAGAAAAGTTTTGATCAAACTTTATACTTACTTTTCTTTCTTTTATACATATAGAATATTTGTTATTGTATATAAGTTAATAAATAGTATATATTTTTTTATGTGAAATATCTAATTTCAAGTATGAAATACTGATATTACAACTACAATTGTGAAAGTACTATATAAATTGATAACTGTTATACAAGAAATATGCAAAATGCAACCGCAGTTACAGTAGACAAGCGCAGGAAGCGATACTATTGGCCGTTGGTGATAAGTTTGCGCATGCCCGTGATCTTCCTAATTAAACAAGTAGCACACCCATATTGAGACAATATTGGTACAATATTGGCAAAATATTCAAATAATAATATTGGCGAGAAAAAAATGTGAACATTCGGCGATATTGGTCCAATATTTAAAAAATAATCGAAGCAATATTGGCCTTAAAATGTTAAGCGATATTGGTACAATATCGCTGTAGCACACTTACATTGAAATCATAATGGTAATATATTGGCCAAATATTTAAACGCAATATTGGCGAGATAAAATTATAATTATTTGGGGATATTGGTACAATATTACTTGGTATAAAATACTGATATTACAACTACAATTGTGAAAGTACTATATAAATTGATAACTGTTATACAAGAAATATGCAAAATGCAACCGCAGTTACAGTAGACAAGCGCAGGAAGCGATACTATTGGCCGTTGGTGATAAGTTTGCGCATGCCCGTGATCTTCCTAATTAAACAAGTAGCACACCCATATTGAGACAATATTGGTACAATATTGGCAAAACATTCAAATAATAATATTGGCGAGAAAAAAATGTGAACATTCGGCGATATTGGTCCAATATTTAAAAAATAATCGAAGCAATATTGGCCTTAAAATGTTAAGCGATATTGGTACAATATCGCTGTAGCACACTTACATTGAAATAATAATGGTATAATATTGGCCAAATATTCAAACGTAATATTGGCGAGATAAAATTATAGTTATTTGGGGATATTGGTACAATATTACTTGGACATTATACAAATAATATCAGTGAAATATTGTAGAAGAGCAATATTGGTCTCAAAATATTTAGGGATATTGGTACAATATCATTTGGATATATTGGTAAAATATTCAAAGTGACTATGTTGCCTTGTAAATAATGATGAAATATTTCCAGAAAATGTCGAATAATTTGAAAATTCTACAATTTTATTTCTACTTCAATCAACCACCGAGTAGATTGACTTGTGAATGCATTGTGAGAAACCTTATTTGATATATGTTACTATGATTCAGCTGTCGAGCCATATGTAGGGCCATCTAGTGGTTTCTTACTCAAGTTTGATCATAAGTCATTTCAATATTGTTTATTGAATATTCGGCCAATATTCAAATTTCAATGATAGTAATACATTTATTTTGTAATATTGTATCAATATTGTCTTTCAACTATTGGCGTGAGTTTTTCGTAACAATCTCAATCAATATAGGGTCGATACAATTTTTCGAATATGGATTAAATAATATACCACCAATGTGCTATCAAATTTTGACATACAGTATTGTTTTTTATCTCTAAAATCGATATGAGAGTAATATTGAAATCGCTATATTGGAGCTAGATGCTGGAAACAATATGTAGGCAATATCACTTTATCGATATGGGTGAAAATTATTGAACCAATATTGACCCAATATTTTATGGAACAATATACATTCAGAACCAATATTATTAATGAAATATTGTTTTTCCAATATGCACCCATATTGGTTCAATATTATTTTCACATTTACAATATATCCATATTGGCCCAATATGAAAACAAGATTCAGCCAACATGAGGTGCTACCCGAGGTGCTACCTGGGACGTAAGTATGCTTATAATAAAACTACGACTGATAGTAACTAACACTCTGTTTATGACTATCAATAACACTCCAATTATATTTTTTTAATTATGACAGGGAGTTATTTGTACTTATATAGTGCGGCCGTTGATTGAAGTATGGATAGTTTGATAATGGTAAATAAATGGTGTTATTTTTTTTGCAGCAAATACTGCACTTTAGAGCTCGTAAGTAGAAAATGTATTGCTATTACTAAAATAGTCTCAAGTGCACTGGTGCATTTGGACCTTTTTTCCCGGTGCAGAAGTTGAATGTATGGGCTGGTATTTTGGAAATTCCATTGTATATGCCCTTTTTTCTTCCTGAAAAGGATATGATGTGTACTTGGATTTCCTACAAAATGCTATCGACCCAGTTCTAACAAATATCATAGGGAACCACCGCTCATACAGTGCACAGGAACTGATTTTCCAATATGAAGATCCTCCACATTACTCTCAGAATGTGCGCAATTACTTAAAAGACACGTTTGCAGTGTGCTGGAAACGACGAAAGAGGTGTAATGGCGTGGCTCTGTTGGTCACCCGACCTAAGTCACTTAGATTTTTTGTAGAAGCACCAATACGGTAAGTTTTTAAATGAAATAAAATTGAATTTTGAAGTTTTCTTTATTGTTGGTATTTCAAAGCTCCGTTTTTTTAAGTGGATCGATTTTCTGAAACTTACCTTGCTACATAGGGAAGTCCTTTCTGATGAGGTATCACTTGACACCCATTCCATTAAAAAAAAAATGGGTGATGTCACCTCCACCTAGAGGGTTGAAGGTTTTGCTATGCATTTTAGGTCGAAAGTTGTCCTCCAGACAAACAAATTTGGTGTGTCTTTTGGTTTTTATCGAATAGTTCTTTCCCATGCAGTAATGCCTTGCGGTACGTTTTCGATGGACTACCCTGTACGATACCAAATAACATTTGAGAGGCACGACATCATGACGCTTGATGTAATTTTGATTCGGTCGTCACAGATATTATCGTGATTTCGTGCGATGACATTATTTTTGTCATTACCCGAGTGCCAAAATAATTACTGAGTAGGTTTATCTAATGCGAATAGTCTGGATCTTAGAATCTATTCTTATAATATCTATGATGTGTTGTTTGGGTTATCATTCTTTTTCTCGTGTAATTGTATGATCTAATTTGGAATGTTTCGTCATGGAGACGTCTGGAGGCTTTAAGATTTCAAATAGGTCGAAAACAGAGAAAAAGCATTGAGAAAATTAAAATCATAATAAACAAGAGAAGAAGAAAATGTAATATTAGTGATATACACTTGGGAATCGACAACAAATGCTGAAAGTATTTTTCGATTTAATTGGGTCACTGATGATTTGGCATGTGTCATGATAGGTATTCCCCATTTAAATCAAGAAATAAATTCAGCTATGTATTTAAATAGCATTGCAAAGTTGTTCTTGTAGACGTACAAGTATTAAACATATATTATGATTCAATGGTCGTAGGGAGCAGTAGTTGTTTTCTTTTGTATACTTTCATCAAATAATCAAATTTTCGTTATTATTCATAAATATCATTTTCATGGTTGTTTGGCATTGCTCTGAAATGACACATTCAACTTGAAAATTAATGTAGTCTATAGGATATTTGGTGTTGGTTTTTTTTATTTCGACATGCGAAATAAATTTGAATTATGCAATTACAGATGAAAACTATATGAAAATGATAAACTTTATCTTACCAAGAAGCAAAAATTAATAAATATTTTTTTGAAAACGTTATCCTTTACATTTGAACATAGAAACACATTTAGGGTGTTTCAAAATTCAATAAAAATATTTCAAAGGCGGATCAAAACAAGACATTTTTTCCATAACCAAACCAAAAAACACAAAAAGATGTTAACCGTTTAAGTCAAATTAACTGGTAGATCAAAGTGCTCTTTTACAATTAAAGTGTCATTGCCCACTAAGTATTATAGTTTGTTACTTTGATAACCTCTTTTTATTCAGCAGTTTTCTTGAGCTGTTTAAAAAAAATGCAGGACGCCAAAATTTTTGAGTTTTTCATGGCGAACTCAATGAGAATCTTCGAATTAAAATTTTTTGGCGAAAATGTAAAAATTTTGCCATAAGAACTGTAGGCAACCCTCGTTCACCCCTTGAATTGAAGTTACCTTATTTTTTAAGCAAAAAATTACCATAGCGTCCAAGAAACCAAGGGCTTGTAAAGTGTAGTCACAATTCAAAATAATCTTTGCGTCATTTGCTATATCTGTAGCCAGAAGGGGGTGAATTTTAAGACACATTTTTGTAGGAAAAATATTTAAATTGAATTTTGAAATAACTTATATGTACTGATAATTATCAAGAAAATCCTCAGATAATTTTGGTAAAAACTACAATAGTTTTTGGCATTTCCAAAAACATGTATGAGTGGTGATGACATTTTTATAAATTGTTGAAATAGTTAATTTATTGAGTGAGTAGAAATATTTTGTTGCAACTATCGGATAACCATACAATCGTATCAATTATGTTTCTCATTAGCAAGATTGTTACCATAGCAAGACAATTTCCACAACAAAATATATCTCAATTTTGTAGAAGTCTTGAAAAAATACCGGTAGGAGATGTTGCTGCCACATCATTTCCTGCCAATAAAGCAATGTAGATATCAATCAATCCTTCTACAAAATTGAGATATATTTTGCTTCAAAAATTGTCTTGCTATGGTAACAATCTTGCTAATGAGAAACAGAATTGACCCGATTGTCCACGTATAACAAGTCGGATTAACAGACCTAGAGCTAAAACATACGATGTTGTAATAACTTTAAAAATCCACCATTTTCTCTACTAAAATATCTTGAAATAGCTTTATTGAGTATCCACAAAATAGTTATTCTGTTAACGTCTTATTTGGTTCAACTTGAGGCTTTTGGTATTGTTGTATTAAGAAACCACATACGTAATTTCCGATAAAAAAATTAATCTATAAATATTTCGCAATAATTAGGACAAACCTTATTATTACCGTCATTATTCTAGATACTTTAATTATATTTTCCTTCTATCGCAATGAACGTCCTCAATTTCTTCACTGGATAATGACAAAAATAATTGGCAAATTATAAAACAGGTCTCACGGTCGGGTCGATTGTCACTTTTCTTCGAATGCCGTAGGTGATCAAATTCTGAAAACTAGCGGAGATAGAATAAGACGAAAAGTTGGCACGGAATCAATCGATTTCAGCGCTGTGGGCTCGCGGTATACACGAAACAACTGTTGTTTTTCTCAGACTTGTTTGCTTTGACTATTTGGACAAATGTCGAAATCCATTTTTTTTGTCTCGCCCACTCAATTCCCAATACAACTACGGTTTGCTTGTGTGGTATTATCAGGCAACATCAGGAATTCTTCGGAGTCTGTAATTTCTCTGTAAAAATAAAAAAAAATATACCAACATTTTTTCAGTAGGGCCTGAAAAATCACTTCAGTATACAGGTCAATTGTCACCTATATAAAATCTTTTGCGTTGACTGTACAAAGTTATGTTGGTTAGACCAGAATAAATTTATAACACGTCTCAAAGAAAACGTCATGAAAAATAAATGAATGTTAAAATGTTGAAAAATAAATCTAGTTGAAACATCCTTCTTCATTGGTTGAGTATACTGTAAGTAATAAGACCATCGTTTGGAATTTACAAACAACAAATTTTTATGTTATAATGATTCCACATTCAAAATAGTTCTTTCTGAAATTATAAGTACGATAAAACATAATAGGAAGGCCAATAATTTTAGAAACCATGGAGAAAAAATAACAAAACCAACGAAACTTCCACAAAAGTTGTATTTTAGTGGTCAATACAACCATATAAATTTGTACCCTCGTACAAGCCTGGCAACATTGTTAAAAATTTGAGTTATTAAGCATTGTGGTTATTCAATCGTAGGAAAAAAAAACAAAAGAGTCGTAAAATGGTGAAAACAAAGAAAATATCATCCTTCATTCTTTTCCAAGTTCACGACCATTTTCAACCTAACCTAACCCAACTCAATCCTTTTTTATTTTCGTGTAAGGGAAGAAAATCCACCCATGGACGTTGTTTTCTTAGGGCTTATGTCTAATTTTCAGTTCTTGTCATCATCATCAACTTTATTACCCCAAGAACATTACATGTTTAACTAGAAGGGATACAAAGGAAAAAAAATACTCAAATCTTAAAACTAACGTAAATAAACATACAGACAATGTGAATCAATTTAAAGAAAATAAAATTGTCATAGAAATTGAAGGATTTTTCTTAAAATACAAAATAAAATGTAATGTAATCATAAATAATATACATACAAATAGACAATTATTATATTTCCCAGCGGAGTTGAGAGTTGAAAGTTCAAGAGGTCAAATTCATTAAATGAATCACTTCAAAATTTCTTTCTTCAGTTTTATTTTAAATTTTATTAACGAATGGCAATTTTTTATTTCATCAGATATTGAATTGTAATCTACTATGCTATTATAATAAACAGATTTCTTTCCAAAATTTGATCTGAAATTGCTGGCAGCTAACAATTTTGTTTGTCTGGTATTATGGTTGTGAATACTATTTAAAAATTAAATTCGATTTTTTAACTTGTTTCCTAATTGAATGGATTTTACAACAAATTTTCAGCCTATATAGAGAGTTTAAATCAAGCAAACCGTTTGGTTTGTATAAATTAATTGTTGGTTCCATATAGTTCAATTTATAGATACATTTAATTGTTCTATTCTGTAGTTTCCTCAAGGGATTTAAAAAACAATTATTTGCAGTACCCCATATAGAAATCAGGTATTGCAAATTTGAATAAATCAAAGCAAAATAAATATTTTTAAGAAATTTCAATGGTATGTAGTTTCTCATTTTAAAAAGAATACCAATAAGTGGAGCTATTTTGTTTCTGATTTTATCAATATGTGTATTCCAAAAGAGTTTTTCATCGATATATAAGCCTAAAAATTTTATTGTTCGCTGATAATTTATAGTTTTATCAATTAAATTGATTGGAAGAATGGGAATATCCATCGCCTTCTTTATCAATTTATGTTTAAATGTAAGTTTTGATAAAGAGTTTATATAGATTAAAAATAAAACCGGGCCAAGGATAGAACCTTGCGGTACACCACAATTTATATCTTTTAGAGAACTTCGATTGTTTCCTAAATGAACATATTGTTTTCTATCATATAAATAGTTTTTAAACCATATATGTAGATTTCCTCTAACAGCAATACTATATAATTTTCTGAGTAACTGTGCCAAATGCTTTACACAAATCCAACGACAAGATGGTACATTTCTGATCATTGTCAAGTTCCATTTGAATGTTTGAAACAACGTCCATCACTGCTGCCTCAGTGTCTCTGGATCTGCGAAAACCATATTTCCCATCATATAGTAGGTTATTTTTTTCAAGAAATTCGAAAAGTCTGAAATTTTTCAATTTTTCTAGGATTTTTGAAATAATTGGTCGATAATTGTTTAAATCCATGGCAGTGAAGAACTCCTACATGCTAAAACTTTCCCTGCATTATAGTTTCCACTACTTTATCTCAGTGGTACGAAGTCTACATTCTACATTCGCCTTTCTTCTTTCAGTATCATCTCTTTCCTTTACTCAGTGCTGAAGATGTCCTTCGCTATTATACATATCGCGTCCCACTTCTCTTTTCTCTCCAACATCTTTGTCATCATTATCCCCTCAGTTGGGATATCTATAAAAGTCAGTCGCAGCGCCACCCGCGGTGAAACCAATAAGACATCCCCGTAGCAAAGACACCAGGAAGTGAAATATCGAAGATGTAATAGTCATTTCTGAGTTTAAAACGAAGAAATATTTTTCTAAAACCTCAGGTTATCGTTCGTTATTATAATATATTTTCTTTTAATTTTTTTTTCTTCATTAGTGCATCCAGCAGAATACACATTTGAACTGAATAACAAATGTACTGAATATGATGTCCTGAATAATGAAATCATATCGGTTTTTGATTTGGTATACAATTGAAAATAAAAAAAAATATCATCACGGCTAATTAATAGTGCTTGGTATTTTCAAGGCGCGTTTTATTTTCAGAAGTACCATGTCAATTATTATCAGTAAACTGTACTTCACAAGTGTACGTTACCTACCTACGCGAGAAATACCAAATAAAATCCCGTTGTGTTTTCTGATGAATGCTTAAAAGTACCCTTCCTCTATTTTGTATTTATTCAATAGTGTATGATTGTGTGTCCATTTTGAATTATATTGGTACGCAATGAATAAAAAATTATAATTTCGGTAAAATTTAAAGCACAGGCAAATTCATTTTTGAACACATAATTGAACAATATTTTAGCCAAGTTAGAAACAAAAAGATATATGTGAACAATCATGATTCCATTTTAGTTACATGTTGGAAACAAAAAGCAGAATCAAGACACATTTTCGAAAAGTTTCAAATATATTTCAGGGCCATATTTAGTACACATTTCTATCACCATTTTGATCGCATTTCCCACTTATAATGGTTCCATCAGCCGTTCTCTAAGTAACCCGTCTTAGATGTTCCAGTACAGAGCACTGTGGCACACCTGTTTTTGTCCCGAACTAAGTACTCGTTTTTGGTTGTTGATATCCTTAAGTGAATTATTATTATGTTGTGGAGACATCCCGGTTGTTGGCGCCTTCTCAGTTCTTGCTACTAAACTAAGCCTACTACTATGGAGGATATCCATTTGAAAACTATCAGTTTCCTAGCTAATTTCACGAGGAATATAAAATAATCTCTGGTGAGTTCCTACGCAGAGTTTCTCGAAGAAGTCAAGTGCTTCTTGTGAACCTTGTTTGCTTTGGTCAGCTTGATCATCTGTAGATATGTTTCTGGGTTATTTTCATCATAAGTGCCGTCGCGGTACTAGTCAACACAGCAGTTAGTTTCTGTCAGATATTTGTCCACGTGGTAAAATAATTTTATTGAAAAGAAGTCATTTCCACGTTGTCCGAAGTATTTAATTCGAAAGAATGTATTGAACTTTCACGCGCAACCCGGCCGCTTCCCTCAATCCCCGCCGCCGCCCGCCCATCCGTGACCGCCTCCTCGCTCGCACGAGCCGCTCGTATTTCTTCCCGGCTAAACTCACCCCCTGCGAAGGTCGCAGGACGAGTGCAAGGTCGCGCCCCAGTCGCATCGCAGAGGGCCGCGCTCGGTTGTTGACACGTGCGGGCGGGCGGCGGACAGGGCTCGCTTGACGAGAGCGGCTGCGACCTTGACACCGGAGCACGCGGTCGACCCAGACCAGATGATGATCGGAGGATCCATGCAGCGACGAGCGATGCACTTCAACCGATCACTTTCGTCGTTCGGCTTGGTTTAACTCGGTGCTACCACCTGTTTTTGCCGCGAGGTGGAAATCGTCCGGGATGAGGGTGTGGAGGGGTTGGGATGTGTGGAGTGCGTTGGATGAGGGATGTAGCTGGAATGTGGACGTTGTTTCTTCCTATTTGATTCTCAAGATAAAAAACAGATACAGGGTGTAACCTAACCTCTTGCACTCCCGTTAAGGACGGGTGTATAATGCCAGTTTATAACGATTGGCAGGTATGAAAAATTCAAAAGAAATTTGTGGAAAGTTTAAATTGTGTTGGAAAGTTCGTCGAAATTTTTGGAACCGCTGTCCGCCGAACGTCAACTGACCGGAGCAGAGCTAAGCCGCAATAAAACTGGAACTGCCGGATGGAAGAAACTGTGTGAATTAGAACAGCGGTTTCCAAGATTTTCCGAATTTTCCAGCAAATTTTTAAATATTCACAATTGTTTTTCGAATTTTTCACACCTGCCATTCCTTACAAAATGTCATAATACACCAGTCCTTTACGGAAGTGTAAGAGCTTAGATTACACCCTGTGTATTTCATCCACATGGAGTATATAGTCCAAAGTTTTGGTTTTGAGAAAAAGCACTTCGAAAAATTTATATGAATAAACTTAGTTAAATTATTATTATATGTACAAGATAATATGATATCGTGTTTTTCCATAGGGTTTTCAATATTATTAAGGAACTGATCAGATTTGGAAAAATAAAAATTATGTATCTGTTTTGAGTGACAAAAAAAATTTCTTAGACACCCTCCGAAAATTTTTGAAACTGGAAGGCGGGTCTCCACATATTAATCATTTTCCATTACTTTCTTCATCTGACAATTATCTACCATTACTTGTCCTCAAAATACTCGTCACTGAAAGGACATTTATATCACTGTTTTCATTGTGTATTATTATCGGTTTATTTCGAATTCGCTTGAAACGTATTTTCAACAACAATTATACACCAATGAAATACGTATTCTAAATATAATTGAAACAGGTATAAAACCAACATATTTTCACCCTCACTATAAAAGTTTATCAAACAGCTAGAAAATATACCTGTTTCAAATGAAATTAATGAACGTATATTCCTAAAAAAATTTACGTTTCCAATAAAGGTTTTTCATTCAGCTTCAAAATTCATTGATATTTCACTATGATTTTTACTATGTTGAGCTCTCTCAAACTCGCAAATTCATTATGAGACAATGACATGAAATAGGAATATGATCAATTGCATAGAAACGTAATTTCACTACGTATAATATGCATATATCATATGAAATGAATATATATTTCAAACTTTGATAAATACGATATATGGTATAACGTTATACCAATACGAGTTTTATACCGAATAAATCTTTAAAATACAAATTGTCTGACTTGGGAATTTCAGAAATATTTAATCTTCTATTTTAAACTTTTCAGTTTGTCAGTAGTTTCATATATTGTAAATCACAAATAAACAAAAATAAACATAAAGAAATCAAGTTTATGTTCCTGTAGTGGTCACTCATATTCACTACCTGTGATAGGAAAATGGAAAAAAAAATATTTTGAAGGAAAATCAATTCGATGCTTTTTTCGATAAGTCTTAATACTTTTTCCAATAATTGAATTTGAGTAATTTCAAACTATTAAAATAACAATGTGAAACTTATTTAATTTTCACAAATTACCTCTTGTCAATTGGTCTTGAAAAATAATTGAATATATCAGAGATCAGCAACTATCTCATATCAATATCACTTGTTGGTGTTTCGGCAGCTGAGGGGGACAATTGAAGACAGATAGATACCTTACATATACATTGTTGCCAAATAATTGGAACAGAGGAAAAATTACATTGTTTTCTCATTTTTTAATTTTCAGATTGTGGATGTCCACTAGGTATAGGGGTATAGGGGCAGTGTTCATGTCTGCTACACTTATCTTAAATATTTTTCAGAAAGTCCCTATATCCATATTTTGGCTAATTCCAAAGATAAACTTAGTTGTAAGAATAGTGACCAGAAGCATGTTGATCCAACTAGGAGGATCATGAATATATGACTCAAGGAGCATGTGGCTCATTTAATATTTTTGAGACCGGAAAAAATGAATTACTGCCCATAAGTTTTTAGGCAACGAACGCCGATTTGATTGTAGATCTTCGAAATTGATTAGACCCATATTCTAATCAACTCTCAATGCCATCTTCGTACGAAGGGCATACCCACCTTGTGGTTGACAGTTCACATGAAATATACCAAATGATATTGTGCAATTCACGTTACGCAAAAATATCCTATTACTTGATATAAACTGAACAGTTTGTCATAACAAATTTCCAAACGTTTAATTTGAGCGTGTTTGACATATGGACAACATATTTGTATATTAGAGCGATATAATTGCTGGCAAATATTATAGTTTTGTTGGCGTCTTCGCGAGACTAATTTGTGAACGGAATAATTGGACGGCTTTGCGATATAATTAATTATAAATTGGTTTGATTTTCCATTTCGCTGAATGATTTTTCACTGAATTTCAATCATTCAGTTTTGACATTATTTGAAAAGGATGTGTCGTATGCCAGAAGTTTCCTAACTGACGAATTTGAAATAAACCATTTTTATGCAGGGGTACAGGGCCGCCTAGAAATATACAGCTCAGAAACAGTTGAATTCGAATCTCATAGAGTGAAATTTTTTTCAGGAGCAAAGTTTATTTACCATTCTTCAAAAGGGAAGGTGCATATTGTTATTTTACTGATATTTTGGGACTTTTTAAAGACATAATAAATCAAAACTATATTAAACTCTTCAAACTATACTCTACGGAAATAAGAAAGTATCTACACCAATAAATATGACACGAAGTAAATTATAGAGAGAGCTATGAAACGATGTGTACTTCCATGAATTCAATGAGTCCGAAGAACATCAACGGATAGTGTGCAGCTATCTCAAAGTAATCGGTTTGTTTTTGGGATTGCAGGTTGGTTACACAAAAAATACTCTTGCTTCCTTTATCTGTTGGTATGTAAGAAAATAATGGCCTGAATAAACAATAATTGACAACTTTCAGTTGGGGTGTAAATCCGTATAAACTAGTGTTGTTAGTAATGGACTTGAAACTTCTATTACAGTTACGTTAACAGAAGATGTATATTCAACCATCGTAACTGTTTAATTGATTTGAGGTTATCGCTCTTTCCAGAACATGGCTATCGACAATAATAATGAATCAATAATTATCTTTCCAACCCCACCATTTATGTTCTTATAAACAACTATTAGTTGTTCTAGCAAAAATAAAACGATAACGAAAGGGTTGAACTCCAATAATCATTTATTATTATATTTTTAATTGAGTATCCGCCTTCTCATTGCTGAATGAGAAGCAAAAACAGTTGTAATGGTTTTCTCGACGAAGATAAAATCACTCGATTCTATAACCAATTATGGAATTATTACATTTTTTCTGTAATCCGGAAACACCATTCATTTAGAACGCCGCGCTGTCGCTAATAATTGGTTTGGTAAATGAAATCAATAAGCATCTCGAATGTTTGTTATTATCAACAATTTTTCAGCAATGAAAATAATGTATGAGTCCACGATATGAATTAAATTGTGTGTAGGTATATTCAGATTGGCTGGACTTTATTTTCTCGCTTTTTATGATTATTATGGTATTTTGACCCTCATATCCTCATTTATTCCGTGCTTTGGACTACCAAAACCATTTTTAATTTTTCCTAACACCATACCCTTTTGCCATTCAGTGTTCCTGACCATTTTCGTATTGAACTTTTTTTTAACTTCACAATAAATGGAAAGAATTTATATTTTTGAGGCAATAAAAAAATTTCGAAGTTTTTATAAAATTTTATGAAATCACTTTTAGTTCAGGTAGTTTGGTACATTCTGTATAAGTACCTTGGAATAACATATTATTTTCATCAGTCAGATTTCAAATAAACAATCTGAAAAAAATCAGAGATCATCTATGTGGTTTCAGTACTTATCAGAAAGAATATTTTAAAAAAATCTCCCGAAATGTGAATTTTAGGGCATGGAAAAACCAAACTTGACAGATTTCCTATAGGTGTATAAGAAATTGAATATATTGTATTGTATTTGTGATGAAACAAATTAAATAACGACATTTATCTTCTTCATTCTTTTCTCCAAAAATTTATTCTGTTATGTTTTTTCCTAGTTTTCCGAATAAGCAAAGAAATTCTCATTAAAGAATTAATGAGTAGAACGTCAAATTGCTTTCCTTGCGGTGTTGCCGATTCTCTCACCACGACTCGGGAGATTAAGTCGGCTGTGGCTTTCTATCTTTACTGATGTATTGGATTTCTTTCCATTTTATAAATTATTGGACTATTATCTACGCTGACATTCACTTCGTTATTGTTATTGTACTCAGAAGAAGAACAAAACTCTAGTAGAGACATAATGGTTTTTTGTCCGGTGATCCGAATAACTGGTGCATTCCAGAGTCTCGCATGGTCTCGTCTCGTTTCCGAGACGAGACTTGAGACGATACTCGGACAAGGCGGGACGAGACTTTTATTGGTCTTGTCTCGAGTCTCGTGCATGGGGTCTCGCGTCTCGTAGGAGAATCTCGGAGGTGAGTATTTCTACATCCGGACTTGAAAATCCCATAAAAATATAAATAAAATACTTGATACAAAGTTTTTATAATATTTTCAAAATGAACTAAACAGTATAAAACAATGTTTTATTGGGTATTGTATTGTATCAACTACATAAATTTGTTTTGATTTCAATTCTAAGTCTAATGGCACGAGATCTTAGGCATACCGGCTACTTCAGTCCCGGCGGAAAGATTATTATCACGTGCTGCGTTAACTATAGGAAAACATCGAAATCGCCTCAATAATGAATCTGCACGATGTTTGTTATGCCTGAACGACTGGGTAAAAAAACAAAATCATTTGCGACCGAGAGGGCTCAATGGCTGTTTTTTTTCTTCGATTTTTTTTTACTTATTTCATTTCTAGAATAATGTTAGGTTTTTATTTTGTTTATATGTATATTACTCCCAAATACATAATGTTATCTTTCAATAAATTTTCTCTTCCGACTCTTAAATTATAGCAAGTATTTAAGTATTCTTTATTGCACTTAAATAATAAGATTAATATGCATGATGAGATTTCGATACTTTTATGGTACTCTCGTACGAGGAGCGAGACGAGACGAGAGTGGAGGCTGCGAGACGACACTTGATACGAGATATTTCATTGACGAGACGATACAAGACTTTATGAAAATCTCGTCTCGTTGGTCCCGTGCGGAGCACTTATCGGAATATCGGCATTCATTTGCCTGATAAGTCATTCGGAGCCCAATACACATAGAAGCCATTTCCTCCATTCCCAAGTGAACATTTATAAATTAAATCGGATTTTCTAATTACTCCTGAAGTGAATTCATTGAATGCTCGCAGAAGCATTTTTCGAATTGTCGGTATTGTTGCTGAGAAAAACAATTTGCGAGTTTGGCATAACGAGACATTGCGGAAAACACTTCGTTAGCAAATGGGCATCAAGGGATCAATCCGATCATTACAAAGTCAGGACATTAGACATTTTATTGAGTTACCGTAGGTAGTTTTGCCAACTTGCAGTCCTTTCACTCATATGTTTTTCTGTACATACCACATGTGATAAGTGAGTGTATTTTATTAGGACTAAATAAACTTTTTTTGTGTGGTTATGATGAAATAAATAAGAAACTAATAGACATTTACATTTTATACCTACATCTTTTCTAATAAAATCTATTTTATCGTTGGATATTAATTAGTCTTCCTATGAGTTAAATCTTTATTACAAATTATCAACATCATAATATCATAACAACACATAATACATTAGCTACAATATAATACTTTAGTTACTTTATAATAGATCCCAAATGGCACGCTCAAATGACAATAACGTGACATAACCAAAGTTGTTGATTTCATTTTCACATCGTTGTTAATGTCAATGATACGATAAAGGTTTGAATGTAACTAGATTATTATGTAATTTAAATAAATCTCGGAGGTTGCACAGGCGACATCCTGGATTATTATAAATCGCATAAAAATCCCGTAACATTAATATTTATTGAAGTATTTCATCCTATTGTGTCTTTGTCAAGATATTTATATTAGTTTTTATGAAGAATGTATGTCCTCTTCGGACATGTTGTATTCAGATATTTGACTATGATAGTAGAAACGTCTAAAACGTCAGACTTCTCACACATTTCTTAATATAATCCAAACCAGCGAATGAAGAATAATTCAAAATACTTTTTATCCCATGAATTTTATCTATACTTCTCGACACAAGAAATTGAGTTCTGTCAACACTAATACAATTTTTTCTATTTACTATCAGTTGAAAAATACCTACTTAAATTTTTCGATTGAGGAAAGTTTGTACAATCTGCAAAATGAATACCTTAGAAATAATTGGACATATCCTTTTTGATTGTCCAATTTACTGTTGAAAAAACCCCTATCGAGTCTCAATATCATGATATATTCACTTATAATTGCACGAGAGGTTTGTATTTTATTGAGTAAATTTTGGTTGTTGAATGAGAAACTGTGGAGCGTTTTTAGATTGACAATTTTCAGAGTCAAATTGCTAAAGGAAAAAGTTTAGAATTTTAGAAACACTAATTCTGCAGGACAATTCAATGAATGAAAAATTCAGAAACATATCAGTGTCAAACTATTAATTTTGACAACCAACACCGTGATAATTGATAAAACAATCAATAAGTACAAAAACCATTAGAGCATTTGTCGCTGTAAAGTTGCAGCAAACTTTTGCCGCTGTCAAAGTAACAATTGCACTGTGGCATATGCGATTTTTTATACATGAGTTGAATTGTCTCAAGAAAATATGACTCCAAACATTGCCGTAGTCATAGCAAATGATGCCTCGAACTCTTAAGCCCTCTGATAATTTTATATTTTGGACATTTTTTTGTTTAATTGTTTGTGTACAAATTTTTTGCCTATATTTGAAATATTTTCTCCATGCATTTTATTTATTTTCCTATTCCCTTTCATTTTTAATGCCAATAATTCATGTCGAACCCTTGCTATGAAACACAACGTTTTTTTGAAGCAATAAATGTACTAATATTACTATTATTGTTATTTTTCTACATCTCCCGATAATACCCGATTTGTTCATTTTGTGGTATGAAATACAGTATACTAACAAAAAATGGTAAAACCGAGTGAAAACATAGGTTTGGAAACTACACAACAATTTGACATATTCAATTCTTTTTTGACTTGTTTTAGTATTGTTCACCATTGCTTGTAGGTACACAGATAATAAAAGTTTGAGTAGTTCACATAAAATTTTAAAAATATGACAATTGCGTAAAGAACAAAATTCTTCAATTAATTTCAGATAGAAATTCATTCGAAATACAAATTTTACGGTTGCTGCGATCTATATATGCATGTGACATAGAGTATCTATTTTCTATTTACATTCTTTCAATCAACTATAAAAATCCAAATTTTGATGATGGGAGTGACCGCCACCAACCCCATCATTACCGAAATCATCAAAATCGATGAAGATTATCCTAAAAACAAAGTTAATTTCGACCAAGATGGTGCTCTTCCTCATCATACTGTGGTAGTTAGGAATATCCTTGACGAACGATATGCCAATCATTAGAAAGAACTGTGAGGCCCATTGATTGGCCAGCTGGATAACCCGATATCAGTCCTTTCAATTGAATCCTATTGGCATTTCTCATGGAAATAAGTTGTCGCTAGAAGATCTACTAGGTACAATCGTGAACGACTGCGAAAGATTCACAATAGAAATGTTAGAGAACTCTGAAAATACTTCGAATATAGACTTCATCACTGTGTGGATGTTGGTGGGAGTAATTGTGAAGAAATTAAGAATTAGTAATTGTAAGAATTTTAGTAATTGTCACTGCTGGATTATCGGGTATTTATATTAAGTCAATTTTGATTTTTTTACGAATTTGTATAGGGTTTCAAATTAATGCATATGACTCGACCCACGTTCCTTATACTAATTCACTATAAAGTCGCCCACATTAAGAGAAAAAAGTTGTATCCGTGAATTTGTTTTTGTATTTTCCATAAAAGTTTCAATTTTTGAGTCAATTTTTTTCCAAGCCATGAAGTAAGAAGTTTTTTGGAACTTACCGTATTTTTGGTAAATCGTCAATTTATATGAAAAATTAATTACGCAGAACTGAAAAATACAAATAGAAAATATAATTTGTTTAAAGTAAATCGTCATTTCTATTGGTCTGAAAATATTTATTGGAGTTGAGCAATAAGAAATGTGATCATGAATTCAGTTGTTCGTATCTAATAATAGCTGTTTGTATCGATTACATCTTGAAATAATTGAAATTGGTCGCATTTGAACTAAGGCGGTTATCTTTTTCAGCCTGAAATCTCTCTATGGAGATGATTTTCTTCAACTGAATTCTTCACGAATGTAGTTTAAAAAAATATGTCAAATACTGTCATAAAATAAGAACTACTCGCCATTTATCCTTGAATTAACTACGAAAACAATAAATTCGTTGATTAAATATCAACTTAACATGCAGGAATGTATCACCGAGTATCTCAATTCGGCGTGGAAGTGTGGTAAGAATAAATAATTTATACTTCCTGATAAAAATTATCTACCAATTTCCTCTAAAGTTCAGAGGAAACGTATGATATTCAACCGCATTAACCAGCTTGCTCGATGTAAAATGGCATAATTTTAAAAAATCGTTTCCTGCTTCACTGCCTCAACAGGTTTTTTTACCCAATTATAATTCTACAGTGACCGCCAGAAAGTGTACAGGGCATGAAAAAACTTTTATTAAGTTATCAAATAATTTATTCAAATTATTATTTTTATGAGATAATTAAGTTGTTTTATCGATTACAAGCAAATTAAATAAAATTTGAATGAGTTAGGCAGTATAGCAGCTGCAGGTTTTCTCTGCGGCTGTTCGTAATCGAGGTAAAACCATTAGAAAATCGTTTTTTATTACGCTCCTTTTGGAAATTGACTTTTCCTTCCTAGTTTCAGGGTTGAAACTGGCACTTTTCCACTCTAGGGTGGGGAAATTACTGTTTCAAATATATTAACAAAAATTACCAATTTTAAGCCTAGTTACTTTGGCAATGAAGTTTAGCAATATTTTTTTTCAAGACCATAGTAGATCACAGAATTGGGCAAAATAAGTATTTTTTTGGGATTCTAGCACTGGTAATAATTTTTCACGTTTCCTGGACCCGGTAATAAATCTAGCAATAAATCTTAACTTCCTTATTAGGAACTCTGCCAGTTTCACATTCCAGGATAAAAATCAGGATCAGTTGACAAAAGAATCCACATGTTCAGAATAATTTTTCCGGATGTCCAGGGCCGGCTTCACTTCAGCAATAAATCTTAACTTAACTAATAAGGAACTCTGCCAGTTTCATATTTCAGGGTAGCAATCAGGATCGGTTGAGGAAAGAATCCACGTGTTCAGAATAATTTTTCCGGGCGTCCAGGGCCGGCTTCACTCCTGCAATAAATCTTAACTTCCTTATTAGGAACTCTGCCAGTTTCATATTTTGGGATAACAATCATGATCAGTTGGAAAAAAAATCCACATCTTCAGAATAATTTTTCCGGGCGTTCAGGGCCGGCTTCACTCCAGCAATAAATCTTAACTTCCTTATAAGGAACTTTGCCAGTTTCATATTTCAGAATAGGAATCAGGATCGGTTGAGAAAAGAATCCACGTGTTCAGAATAATTTTTCCGGGCGTCCAGGACCGGCTTCAATCCAGCAATAAATCCTAACTTCCTTATTAGGAACTCTGCCAGTTTCATATTTCAGGGTAGGAATGAAGATCGGTTGGGAAGATAATCCACATGTTCGGAATAATTTTTCCGGGCGTCCAGGGCCGGCTTCACTCCAGCAATAAATCTTAACTTCCTTATTAGGAACTCTGCCAGTTTCATATTTCATGGTAGCAATCAGGATCGGTTGAGAAAAGAATCCACGTGTTCAGAATAATTTTTCTGGCCCTGGACCAATTCTGCAATATGTAACTGGCAGAGTTCCTTATAAGGAAGTTAAGATTTATTTCAGGATTGAAACCGGCCCTGGAAACGTGAAAAATCATTACCAGTGCTAGAATCCCAAAAAAATACTTATTTTGCCCAATTCTGTGATCTACTAGGGTCTTGAAAAAAAATATATATATATTACTGAACTTTATTGCCAAAGTCACTAGGCTCCAATTTTAAACCTCATTGAAAAAATTAAATGTATTGTTTACAACACTGCTGAAGTTAATTAAGGGGACGGTGGGTGTGTTATTCGTATTGCAGGTAAAAGAAATGGTAGAGGGATACATTGATAAATTGATAAATCCTGAAATAATTTGATTTACAATTTGATATTTTTTGACAGTTGACTGATAGTACTGATGAAATAATATTACCCCTATCTTGAATGGCTTCAAAGTTCATATCACATAATTTGTCACATAGGTGTGCATCGCAATAATTATTAAAGCAAGCTACAAAAAATAACTAATGAGTAAGGAAAAAATTACTGGAACATACCTCCATCATTAATGCTTCAACTTTTCGATTTTTTTTCACTATTTTTTCCCTCATTCAATGTAGTAAATATCCTATTATTTTCATTAACGGAAATTATTTTATCGGTAATACAGACACATTCAGTTATTTTGCATCTTCCTCTATGTCGTCGGGTGTAATCTTGTCTTGAAATAACTAGATTGACTGGGCTTGAATTTTTTTTTTAAGTAATTCCTATTTTAGATTTGTTAGAGGTATTTTCAAAAATGCGTGTATTCGTTGTATTCATGCATTAAAAAATATAAGGTCTCTCAATATATTCGAAACACTATATTCTTTGTTATTAATTGGTGGTTTCAGAAAAAATCACATGTTTTACACTGTAGTAAAGTGTCTTTTCTTCCCTAGCAAATAGCTAGTCTTCGAAATATTACTCCCAAGGAATACTTGTTGTTAACAATGTTGCGTACTTTCTGTAAAACTTTATTGTTTGATATCGACTTGACTATAAAGATGCAGTTTCACAGATATTTCTTCTTTTTTCAGATAGCCTTCCGAAGTCCATCCCAAGTGGAACTAAAAAGGTAAATATCAGCTCTTGTAAATATAAACTTGATAAATCATCATTAATGTTGGAAAATACAAGGAAAATGTGGTCAGCCATTGTATAATTGTTGTAAATACTTGAATTATTATCATAAATATACGGCGAAACAATTAATGTGAGCATTATGTTCAAATTGAAGCTATAAAAATGATTTATACTCCATATTTAAATTTCAAAGTTAGAAACACAATTCAACGATATATCATCATAGGCGGTTCCGCATTGGGGAAGGGGTTATGGAAGGAAGTGATTGACTATCTAAATACTTTGAAACTCAGAAAAAGCGAACCTCCAGAAGTTATATGTGGAATGAATGAACTCCGGAATGAAATCGAAGTCAGGTGAACTAAAAAAATAAATAATAACATTTCACGTTTACTTTTTGTGTTAACGATAATTTTAACTCTTTTACAATAAATCCACAATTGAAATCTGTGTCAACAGATTTTACTCAGAGTAAAGTGAAATGCAATGTTTATTGGCCACTCACGTATTTCAAGAAAATGTATAGATCGCACTATTGGTAACTAAAATGATGAAGTCTTGATTGATTGAGAGCTGTACAAGAAATATTTCTACAGGGATATGAGAAAATATGTACAATTCGATTACTTTTCCCATGCATTATCGTCATTAGGCATGCATATGGAATGAGTCGAAAAATTTTAATCAAAATATTGGGTCTAATGAATAAACCTTGAGCAAATGCTTTTACTCAGATTTCTTGAAACAGACCTATCCATGTTATTAATTAATGAGAAAAAGCTTTTGCTAGCTTTTATTTATAACACCCAATGTCTATACTAATACTAATGCAGAATACTACGTGGCTAATATTCCGATAAAAATTACGTGTGAATAGTAAATTTTCAACTTGATATTTTTGAATATATGAAATTATCAAACCTCCATAAAAGAAAAGGTGATATTCATATTTGAGCTGATATGACATTAGGGGTTGAATGCATTAACCCATTGATATCAAACGTTATCAAAAATCATTTTTATTTTTATGACATGTTGACTGGTGGTAATAATAGATGAAGTGATATTCATTGCGAACACAGTATACATGGTGGGTCACTGTCGATGGTACCTTAGATGTTTACGGAGAACGGGACATAGGATCATTCTGAAAATTTGGTTTCTCAAGTAGTTGCTCTTGATCTATCGATCTAAAATATTTTCAGCAATGTAGCGTTGCCGCTTATACCGAAAAGTAGCAGCATCTTTGTTATTTCAAATGGGTCACCCTGTATATTACCGCATTTTTGAACTTGTCATTCCTTTCTGATCATTTGTTTTTGAGATATTGGTTATTTTCCATATTTTTTATCCAAAACATAGCTCGAATTGAATTTTTATTTCTGCGGTATTTGGATTCTTAGTAAGTTGCAATTTTGTGTTTAGTTCATCAAGATCATGTACATTGATTCTGTATAGAGAAGTTTGTTCTGCGATATACAGGGTCGTTCAAAATTCATGATCTTACTGCTAGATATACGAAAAGGGTTGAAAGTGCGATTTTGAATGGAACATCCTGTATATTATGAAATATCCTGAAAGATGACTAAATTCCCTTCGAATTGATATATCATGTTCCTATATCTAAATAGCGAGATAATAGCAATTCTCCCAAGTGCTTGAATTATTGCCCGAAATTTTTCGAGTACATGAATTTTCTTTTGAAATTCATGTACGAGATAAATTTACGGCAATTAATTCAAGCACGAGGGGGATTCGGTAAGAAAATTTCACACCGAGAAATGAAAATCATCCAACAATTCATAAGAAATAACTAACGATGGTTTCACCAGAACTATTTATAACCTCTGAAATATTGATATGTAAAATACTTAACAAAATTTTCATCAATAAATGTGTTTAAATTTGGAACAAAAATAAAATAAAAAAGTTATGTTCTTATCGTGAATTGAACCATCGACCTAGCGACTCATGAAATTATGATGTAATCGTACAAACTTCCTTTTGTTCATTGGTTGGAAATCAGGGTACGTTTCGTTGAATTTTATGCACGTTTTTGCTATAATTCCCTCACATTTTCCATGAAGATTAAACAATTTCATCAGAACTTCGTTTGTATAGTTACTTCCCTCCATTTCAATTGTTTTTGAGTCACTTTCATTAAGAAACACACAACGGTATTATTAATAGTTAGTGCACTAATTCTCAAATTTTCATAATGTCATGTAATTTGACATTTAATAGCCACTTTAGATGAATATGAGAAATATAAATTAATTTTTTTTGAAAATTGCTATTATCTCGGAATTCTGGCTATTTAGGTATAGGAACATGATATATCAATTCGAAGGGAATTTAGTTATCTTTCAGGATATTTCATAATATACAGGATGTTCCATTCTAAAATCGCACTTTCAACCCTTTTCGTATCTAGCAGTAAGATCATGAATTTTGAACGACCCTGTATAACGCAGAACAAACTTCTCTATACAGAATCAATGTACATAATCTTGATGAACCAAACACGAAATTGCAACTTCCTAAGAATCCAAATACCGCAGAAATAAACATTCACTTCGAGCTATGTTTTGGATAAAAAATATGGAAAATAACCAATATCTCAAAAACCGTTAGAGATAGGTATAGGGGAGTATGGGGCAGAAATAATCAGAAAGGAATGGCAAGTTCAAAAATGCGGTAGTATACAGGGTGACCCATTTGAAATAACAAAGATGCTGCTACTTTTTGGTATAAGCGGCAACGCTGCATTGCTGAAAATATTTTAGATCGATAGACCAAGAGCAACTACTTCAGAAACCAAATTTTCAGAATGATTCTATGTCCCGTTCTCCGTAAACATCTAAGGTACCATCGACAGTGACCCACCCTGTATAATGTGCCTGCGATATTCTTGAAGGCATTGATAGTTTAGAAAGTACATATATTCTTGATTTGAAAGTAAAATAAAACACCAAAACATTAGTATTATTATGAAGTGGAAAACTAGATAGTTCCACTTACATGATTAGTAATAAGTTTCAGAAACATGTTACTAAATGCTCTATACTGTCAGAAATATTGCAAATATTTGACGCACTCAAGTTACTTAGTTGTGTCATAATATCAGTGAAAATTTTGCTACAAGACTTATGGTCTGAGAAATTAGGATGGGACGATGTATATACAGTTATGTACATAAAAAAGTCGTACAAGCCATGCACTAATTGCATTGTATTGCACTAACTAATTGATTTAAAAAAATGTTAAAAGCGCATTACTGGCGAAATTAGTTTGAATTTTGACTCTACTTGTCAAAGTCGATAATTTAATTAAGTGACAAGTCTGGCTCACAAAAGCCTTTAACTGCTGTACGACTTTTTTATGCACACAACTATACTTCCTAATCACTAATTCATTTGAAAGATATAAAAATACCCAGGGTTTTGCAGTTCTTCAAAAGCGTTTGGCGCTTGCGTATATATTAAATCAAAAAATGAAAATGGTGATACTTTTATCAGATTGATTTGCGCTAAATCCAAAGTAGCCCATTTGAAGGTTCAAACCATTCCTCGTTTAGAGTTAGTCGCTGCTTTGATGTTAGCAAAATTAGTGGATAAAGTAAAATCAGCCTTTGAAATTTCTGCAAACGTCACATTTTGGTGCGATTTCATAGTAGTATAAGATTGGCTAACAGCCGTTTTGATAGTCATTCGCCAGCGCGGCGAATCTCCAGAGGTGCGCCGTTCACAAATTATATTGTGAACGGCTCACCTCTGGAGAGTCGCCGCGCTGGCGGATGACTATGAATACGGCTTTAAATATTTCGCCCAACAACATTCAAGTTTTCGTTGCAAATCGCATAGCTAGAATCCAAGAGTTATCAAATGTTAGTGACTGGAGACATGTCTCTACTACAGATGACCCAGCAGACTACGTTTTACGTGGTGTGTAACCCAGTATGTTGCAAAACCTTGATATATATTGGCACGGGCCAGATTGGTTGATGTCTAATGAGACTTCTTGGTCCTCCAGGCATTCTTCAAATTCAATCATAGTACATTCACATTTGAAATACGTACGATGTAAACAGCGTGTCCACTACGTAATCGCCAATTCGCGCAACGCTATTAGTTGTTAGAACATCAACTGACCCGACACAAAATGAAATGCTTTCGCAGAGTTGCATTTAGCTTTAGATTTTTTCACCACATATCGGTAGGATTAACATTTATTACTGTTCCTCAATATCACTTATGTATTATTTCTCTTTTCGGTAGCTCTTAATGTAACCCTATTTTTGCTAATGATGAAGGATTAGATTTTTCACTACCCAGTTTCAATAGGATTATGTCAAATGTCTACAAGATAATATATCAATAAAACTTTCTAATTTGCCAGTGAGTGTAAGAGAGACTTTTGACCTTCTTACTCTCGACTAATTTCAGTCACACTCATAAAATATGAGGTATTTTTTTGCACACATTTCTGCATCTGTTTGACATAATTCCATCAAATCTTATCATTATTGAAAGTTAGTTTTTTCACAGTTATGCATTTTTTGTTGATGTAACAGAGTTAACGAACAAAGTTGTTCAGAAAATTGGCTAAGACTGCAAAATTCTCTAAACCCTTGCATACTATAATATCTGATGAAGGAATTCCATTGAATGGGGATTAAAACCCAGAAGATGAAATATCCGCCCTTAGATGGTTAGTCAGACTTTTTCACTCATTCATGCATGGATGCAAGTTTACATTGTATATTTATCCATAAATGATTATCTGAGAAGTAACACTACGCTTGTAAAAATATATTTGCATATACGAAAAACTCAACACATGATTGACATGAAGTTCCATCAAATTCCATCAAGACAATAGACAGTGTTTTGCCGAGGTGTATATTACATTTTTTCGTCGACCTCGACAAATTACCTACTAATTTCCGATTTTCGAATCAATAATCGAGTATTTTTTTAGGCAAGTATTTTTCGTCCGCAAACACTGTGGTCACTATGATACGGCATAGTGACCACAGTGGACGAAAAGTGTTTGCGGACGAAAAGTATTTGCCTTCAAAAATAGTCGATTTTTCGTCCGGAAATTAGTACGTAAAATGTCATTTTTTGTAGAGGTCGACGAAAATAGTTATTTATGTACCAAGGACGAAAAACTGTCTATTATAGTCGAACCTACAAATTGATAGCTGAGGCGCAGCCGAGGCTAGCAAGTAGGCGAGACAATAGACAGTGTTTCGCTCGACCTCCACAAATTATCTACTAATTTCCGATTTTTGAACCAATAATCGACTATTTTTTAGGCAAGTATTTTTTGTCAGCAAACACTTTTCGTCCGCTGTGGTCACTATGATACGGCACGGCGGACAAAAAGTGTTTGCGGACGAAAAGTACTTGCCTTCAAAAAGAGTCGATTTTTCGTCCGGAAATTAGTAAGTAAAATGTCATCTTTTGTAAAGGTCGACGAAAAAATATTTTTTATGGGGTGACCGGTAGCTTGGCGGTCTAAGGCGCAGGCCATTCGAAGATTCAGTATAGGGGTAGTCGGTTCGAGCCCGATTATGTACGAGGGATTTTTTCTCAAGTACTCAATATCGAAATCGATAGATGACCACAGTCCTTGTTGAAAGCAAGTGTATTGTGTGTTTTCTAGATGCCAATCTCGTCTAGTGCTAGCTTGGAGTGCACGCCGGCCACCCTAGGTGGTGCTGTAGGTTTTCCGGGTTTTCCTGCAGCTGAAAAGTGAATACGCCACCAAAAATCAGTAAGTCGCCCCGGAGCGCCACGGCAAATAATAATAATAGCCGTCCTCTACCCGCACAGGCTATGCCTTAGGGATACACTCTACGAGTGTTTATGAGGGAATATTATTATTATTATGTTTCTTTATCATGTATTGTAAGCATACAAAATGTACCATTTATGAAAACTCAGTATGGACAAAAACATTTATATATCAATCACTTCGGAACTGTCACCGATGTTTATGATTAGGGGTTCAAAATCCATATCACAAATACTCTTCTTTCGTTTATACCATTCTTCTATTAGTTGTTCTAGTCTACACCATCGTCTTGATATTTTATTTTTTATTCTCTAAGGTACAGTTGAGAAAAGTTATGGAATTCTTATTTTGACAGATGAAAATGGTATCAAAGATCCTTCATGCGTTCTCTTCCTTTCACAATGAGTTCGCATAAATTGTTGCACTCGTGAATTGAGGATAGTTCTAGTCGTGATCTGAAAAAAGTACAAATAAATTATATGTTTTTAGTTTGTATTTGTATTTTTAGGTGATTATCTATTTTCATAACACGGCTTTCATACTCTAGATAATTGTTGTGTAAATATTTTAGTAATGCGGAATTGTAGTCAAAATTAATGTCAAATGTGAGGTAAGAAATTTAAAAAAGTATTGGTATGGTGAATAAAACACAAGGTCTTGTAGGTTCTCACTCAAAGTAATGATCCCCCAAGATTCGTCCAGCTTTTCGAAAAAATGTTTTTGTGATATATTCGATTGCAAAACACAGAGAAGATAATAAAACTCACGAAAAAAATTCCATACTGATAGGTGATAGAGGTACTGCGCTAGTCATGATCTGTCAAGTGCATCAGTTAAAAACAACACTGTCATATTGCCTAGATATCTCTTTAACTGATTTGAGTGTTTATCGATCATCAAAATACTATAATTTTTGCATTGAAGATAAACGAATTTCGATCTGCTTGTAGATGTTGATAGAAAGAGATGTTACATAAGTAGAGAGCGTGGCATTTTTTTTTACTGGAAGCTAGATAAGAAAAAAATAAGGCGATTCAATAACATGTGTGATATAACAATGTGTGATAAAAAATTATAATAGAGATATGTTGCAGTTCAGGAATATAGTATGTAGTCTCCGTGATTCAAAAATTATTCATGATCATTATGTTTTGTTTAGGTCCTCCGAATTAAATGGAGATTTGAATTGTGGGACTAAGGACAATGAAAGTGATCTAAATTTAAAAAAATTGCCGACGTTTAGACATTTACTATGAAAGTTGTCAATTTTTTAAAATTTGGACCACTTTTATTGTCTTTATTCCCGCAATTCAAATTCACATTATCCATGATATTTGCAAATTCGTGCCTTCCTAGAATTTTATCGTAGATCCGCCTATGTGCATATCACTCACATTGTTGTATTTCAGTGATTTAGTAATGGAAGTGACAAATGAGTCGGTGGATCCTTTGTTAGCGAAAATCATGGCGTCTATTTTAAAAATCGAAGTTTGTCACATTTTAAATATAGATGCGTCTTTGTATGTTTGCTACAGTTTCAGGTCGTGAAAATTGTTGAGAGACTTGCTTAATTCACCATGAAGTTTCTTGCTTAAGAAAAGCATTCTTTGATGTGTGAAAAATTACAACTCTTTCAATGAGTTGGATGGAACTGTGATTTTCTCATTATTGTGTTTGATGAAGCGGAAAGTTTTTTCAGTTCTAAAATTATATCCCCGAGAAATAAAGAAAACCCCGATCACTGATAAATATGACGCAATTTTTCACATCATGTATCTTAATATTAATATATCGATCAGACTATATAGGAGCACGGTATATATCCAAATTTCAGGTGACTCCCCTGCGAAATATCTCATAAAGGTAGTATCAAAACTTTTCACTTTTATTTCGCTACAAAATGGAATCTGGTACTAAAATGAAGTATGTTTTAATCATTTCATTTTGTCATCGCGAATATAATTACCAAAAAAATCAAGTTACGGAGATACTTAATGGCCCATCCATAAAAGTCCTCAGATAGCGATGGTAGTACGGACATTCTTGACATTCTCCTCCGATCCTTGTTTTATTGTACCTCGAAAATTAGGTAAAATTGAGCAATCAGTTACCTGATATTGATCCATATCATATCCATCCAAAATGAGTTTGACGGAGATCCGGATAGCAGATATGCAGTAATGAGTGAAACTCCAACTACTACGGTATAAAAAACCATTTGAATGAAAAAATGGTAATTTGTTCCACAAGTACAAAAAATTATGGTTCTGGGAGGAATAAGGCGATCAAGAAGATTACCAGAAGACCTGTAGCGTATAGTGGGAAAGTTGCAATCAATTCAAGAGGTCGCCTTCTTTAAATGTGACAATAGATGGCGGAGCAAAATATTTTTTTGGAAATGCTAAATGTGAAAAGTAAAGCATTGAGTAGGAATCGCAAGTATGGTTGAATTCTATAAAGGCATACAATGTTTCAATGTCCCATGAGAGATTATTTTGTGACCAAAAGTTTGAATAATTGTCTGAGGTTTTACCAAACAAGATCGAAGGGAATGGACAGATGGCAACATCAGGGACAAACCTGGAGAGAGGATCTGGTACACGGACTGATCCAGAACCAAGGAAGGAAATGGTCCTGGAATATACAGTGAGGGGAGAAACTCCCAAATAAGCGTCTTACTAGGAACAAACACCTCCGTATTCCAAGCAGAGATGTACGCCATCTTGCAATGTGTGAGAGAAATCAATATGAGGGAAATGTACAATGCACGTATCAAAATATGCACAGACATCCAGGCGTCACTGAAGGCCCTCATGAATCCAAAAGTGACATCAAGACTGGTATGGGAATGCCGAGAAGAACTCAGTGTTCTCACAAAACACAACAAACTAACTTTGATGTGGAATCGAGGGCAATGAGAAAGCTGATGAGCTAGCCAGAGTGGGCTCATCAACTCCATACATTGGCCCAAAACCAGCACTCGGGATTAATAAATCCGACATTCGAGGATGCATTCGGGACTGGGCCAAGCGAAAACAAAAGGAGAGGTGGAACGAAGCCCCTCTCATGCACCACGGGAAAACATTCATTAAAGGTCCGTCAAAACACAGAACTGAGAAACTATTCAAGTTGAGCAGGAATCAAGAACAATAACAGACCTTCTCACTGGTCACATCCCGATGAGAGAACACCTGCACAAAATGGAGCTGTACAACGGATAACTTTCCTGCAGACAATGTGGTAAAGGGACAGAAACAGCCAGACATGTACTGTCAGAACGCGAGGCATTAGACCGAAGAGACTAGCAATATTCGGGAAACCTAGAGTAAATCCCGAAGAATACAGCAGTCAACCGGTGAAGAACCCGTATAGACTGGTACATGGACTAGGGTATGCAGGGTGCTGTAAAACTAACCCGGAAAACACAAAAAGCCCAAAAGGCTGAGGTGTAGCTGGCGAACGTACAGCACCCGAGGAAAAAAATTGGGTGTCACCAAGCTGTTGCATACATTTTGGAAGTGAATATCAAGCATATCGTATTCGAGAACTATTTTCTCATCGTGTCTTTCATTTCCGGAAGGAGAAAAATGCCCATGCATGTGTGTTAGTCGCACTAGCCAAGTATTATCGCAAACACAAAGATGTTGCTAGTTAGAACATTAGCGGAAAGATGGCGCAAGTTCAGTTGTTTCCGGTTGGTGCGATACAGCGTTTTCAATGCGAGCGAAAACTCTCAAATTGTAAGCCTAGGGTATTAGACAGTTTTCATAATAAACGTAATGGTGCTGCAAATATAGAATTTGAGTGAACTTCAAACAAACATAAATAAAGGGAAGGATTATAAAATTGACAAACGATCGGTGTATTCTGAGTGCTAAAAAGTACCACTTTACGCACTGTGAACGGTGCCTAAAAACTTGTTTCAGACGTAATTGAAATTATAATGTTTTGTGTGAAAAAAATCATTATCAAACTACTGATTCAGCTTTGACCGAGGGGAAAACCGATGGAGAATTTTGGTGTACATATCTTGGGAATCAGTGGTATTATTCGGGAATTAGGGGCATTACTCGGATATTAGTTGGGGATAAGGGGCAATACTTGAAAATTATTGGGCATTACAGGTATTACTCGGGCATTAGAGGAATTAGTTAAGAATTATTGGGCATTACTCGAGCAGTACATGGGTATTATAGGAATTATTCGGAAGTGAGAAAACAATTACTGCACAATAATAATCGGTGATGGGCAAAAAAAGGTCTTCAAAACATGGGAATTGAAATTGTCTTTGAGCAACAGCAGAAATCCGAATTGTGCAATGAAAAAAAAAAGGTCCTTTGACAAACCTAACATTCAGACACGATTTTTTACGTTTTCTTACTTTTCTAACGGGCATTACTGGCATTACTTGGCGGGTATTACTCGGGAATTATTGGGTATTATTCGGGAATTACTTGGTTATTAGAGGCATTACTTACGATTTTTGGGAATTAGTGTACACAATATTCTCAGCGGTTTTCCCCTCGGCTTTGACTAATTTTTGTGGAGCATACGCCATCCTCGAAACAATCCTATTGTGGCGGGGGCGCCTCTAATGAGGTATGTCCACTCGGCCTAGACTTTGTTATTGTTGTAACATTTTTTTCGTTGTGTGGGAGAGACACAAACTCTTCTGAAGTGTCCGACGGAAAAGTTATGTATTGACGGGGCGATAAATTTGTATTCAAGTCGGCGTTCACCAGTCGATATAGTGAGGAAGGCTTCTTCTGTAGCCCGAAATGAGCCGCTCTTTCCAGGGACGTACTGCGTTTTTTCGAGTTGGATGGACTTGAATTCGTTTGGTCTGCAAGCTGAATTGCGTGAAAGGAAAATGGTATTGTGTAATTTTTGTTTGAAGACATTCATCAAATTCAAGGTACTTAAACGTTTCAGTTGTGGTTTCAATAATTCCACATTCAATTAAATCGTTATTTCTATACATTCTCTTAGGTTGGAACTAGGGAGCAAAGTTTATATAAATACCTTACTCTTGAATATCGATAAATTCTCAATAATATAATGAATTCTCTCTCAGTCAACAGTTCTAATCTGAATTATTTACTGATCATTATCATTAATTTATATCGCGAATATGCCAAATGCTTATATTCTAGCGATATGGCAATTTTAATCAAACAATGGCTTACCTGAGTTTTCATCAGCAGTTATTCCGTTGAGAAATTTCACTTACGATGTTTGGGTTTGGGATTATTTCTAGTATAGAAGAACTGGAATTAATCCGTCATTATTTGAAGAAATATTTGGCATAAAGAGGTACGATCGAGTGGCCAGCACGAAGTCCAGACCTTACACCACTCGACTTTTTTCTAATAGGTCGTGTCAAAAGTATGGTCTATGTTGACAAACCTAATGGACAAACGGACTGCAGTTCGATCATTTAATACACTAATTTTGTTCAAAAACTAAATAATTTTTTTCTACCCACCCTCACCTCACCTCATAATTGAAGATATATACACTTATGTACCGTATAAATTACCAATTTATCCTCTAGTAGAATAAAACTATTACTTTATTTCATGAAAAATACAATCTTGAATCAATCAAATTTTACTTATTTATTAATAATATTGTTACAGACCTGAAATTTGATAAAGACTTCTCGAATTGTTCGAGATCGTCGATGAATTAGATGGAAAAATCTAGAAGCACTAACTTTTGTTCTGGATCAATCGTCGAACATTCGTATTTGTATATAAAAGCAATGCATTTGTGAGATGAAGTTAGTTAGAAAGTTACCTTGAGTTACCTTGGATACAAGTATTTTGACAGTGACGTGTATTACAGTGTTGTCAAGTGAAGTTTGATTAATAAAGGCGAGTTCATACCAGAGTACACTTATTTTTGAACCCGAAAACGCAACAATATCAACATCAACATTTATATTGAAGTTAAAATGAATAGCAAACATTCAACACCTCCAGATATTTCTGTACGTAATTTCAATGAACTCTGAGGAAGTGATATAGCCGCTGTCACAGCAAAATGCCAAATAATTTTTGATGAAAAATTTCGGTGATTCTGATTCTTAATGAATGTGATTGTGAATAAAACGTTTGTATTGCATGTTTCTCAGGTTTTGATACTGAAAATCATCCCAAACATCGTAAGAGTAATTTCTCAATGAAACATTTGTTAAAGTAGCATTTGAGAAATATTTCTTTATAAAAATTTACTTACCTACGCCAGTGTCTGATTCAAATTGCCATATTGCTAGAATATTTGTCTGGCTACATTTACCAAATGAGTGAATTTTTGAACAAATCATGCAATAGGACAATGAATTACAGAGGTGGACACGAATATACGAAACACACTGTATCTATGGAGGAAGTTGAAATTATATCAGTACTACTGAAATGAGAAAAGGACAAGATTTCCAACAATAATGAACATGATGGCGCATAAAAAAATTAATTCACAAACGGTGCAGAGTGAAATACCCATCAACTTTCATTAGAAATGTTTTTGATAACTCTCATATTAACTGGGAAAATGGGCGAGTACATACATTTGACTAACTCTGTAGATGTATACATACAGTGAGGGTCCGTCGCCCCCCGTTTAACTTTATTTTACATATTACAAAATTATGTTAAATATATAACTTGCAGGGTTTCATTCGACATCTTTAAGGGTTTAAGTTTTATCTATACAGGGTGTTTCAAAAAGCGCAGCGACTTGAAAGTTTATTTTTTTCATTGGGACACCCTGAATATCATTGCATGACTGGTTAGGGATGATCATAAGGAATCCAAGTTTGATACTGTTATCTCCAAAGACTACGAGGAGATCGCCATTATTTTATTCATAAGCTCAATGTGTGTGAGAGAGAATTTATTGATATGGATAAAATAATAGGCAATATCTCTGTCTATCGAGATAACAGCATCAAACTTGGTATTGTTGGATTCCTTATGATAATTCCTAACCGTTCAAGCAACGATACACAGGATGTCCTATTTGAAAAAATAAACTTCCAAGTCACTGCGCTTTATTGAAAAACTCGGTATAAGTAAAACGCAAACCACTAAAGAGATCGAATGAAACCCTACAACTTATGCATTCAACTTTTTATTTGTGGTATGTGAAATAAAGAAGTTACGGGGGTGGCGACGGTCTTTTGGTCCTCACTGTATACCTATGAAAATAATCAAGTGTCATAATCAGTGAATTCAACTGTTCGATTATGCCCCTCCCATAGCGTATTCATCTGCGGTCTGATCCAACTCTGTCGTTCTCAGTTTCTTCGTCTTTGTTTGCTTTGTCGACTTCACAGGGTGGTCCAGCCTTTTAGTATTAAGTGTTCGATTGTTTGTAATTGTTTCAGCAAAGTATGTTGTTATGTTAGATAACTTCTCGTCTACTGAAAGATCCACAGAAATTAAACGAAATTGAATGTGCCTGAAAGCTTCTTATTATTTCAAGAACATAAATGTCCTCCATATACTCTTCCAAACAGAGAACATAGTATTCATATAGGTTAAACTATTTTTGAATCGATTAATTTGGGATGCGGAGTCCCGCAAGAATACATTCTTGGACCATTTTCATTCGCAATATATACCGGTCATTTTATCAGGTATCGACAATATTTATATGCTAACAACTTCCAGCTATACTACCTTTTCATCCTTCTGACGAAGACATAGATACTGAGAGAATCAATGTGGATTTCCTTACATTTTTATAGTTAGCCAAAAACATGCATTGATAATGAACGCAATGAAATCTGATATTCATGATTGAAAACCAAATTGTATTTACTCCTCAATCTTGACTCAATTGGTCCTCAATCTTGCCGATGCAAAAGTCTTGAAGATAGTAACTTCGGTTCTTTAAGCATATTAATAAACTGATGCAAATGCCCTGTACCGATTTAATTTTGGCTGGCAGACGATACCTAAATGAGATAAACAAGAACGAAAGAACTTTTGAAACAATCTGCTATTCGAATATTTGGTTGTATCAGTAGATATTCAATCATGCATATGTTACGTATGTTCCAAGCTTAATGAGTGTATATTCAAAAATTATTCTTAGAAAAGGGTCTCATGGTTAACGAAAGTACTCACCAAAGTTGAAAAGGGGAACATTCTCTATGGAAGTAGATTAATATTTGAAAATTGTTGACATTTACCACAGGTTAGATAATAATAGGTAGGAAATAGAGGGCTGGACCAAACATTATCTGGCCATTGCTGCATGTCTACAATAATTTTAATGATTTTTTTTTAAGATTCTCAGTTCCTATTATTCTGTATAGTCAAGTGAAAGATCACGTTGATGAGTTACTTGAATCTTCATCAAGATGAATATAATTCTTTATTATCAAAATACCGTGTATTATACTTCAGTCCCCCCAATCGAAATCCTGACACAACTATAAGTGAAAATTTTCAGATTTTATAAAACACTTTCACCAACCTAATTTTTTTACGGGTTTAGCGGGAGGCTGACGCGTGGTGTCTCAATATTCTGTTGACTGACTATGTCCACATAGTTTTTTAGTTGTCTTGCTATCCACAGAAAAATTTTCAGATATTATAAAACAGTTGCGTCATACCTGTTTTTTCACAACTTCGGAACCAACCCCGCGCCAGTTTCCCCAAAAACTGGCTGACTGACGGCATGCTATTAATATTCAACCTATTTATGAGCTAATATCAAAATAGCAGGTTTATAAAACTGTTGTACTTTTGGTTCCTCAGCTCTTCGACTAGAATGGTTCCGAGAAAAGAAGCAGCATTGTCTCTCTGGATTGCAATACTAATTTTCAGAATAAAAAAGAAGTAGCCCTGGGTTCATTCGTTTCTTTTGTCTTTTTCAGTTGGTTCATATGTGAATGTAACTGATTGCCATTGCATATTCGTATCTTTTTTCAAATGGGGATGAGACATTTTTAGTTTTCTTATCAGTAGTGCAGATGGTTGGAAATTTGATGAATAAAAAAACACCAAGATTTGGCAGAACTATTCGTAGCAATTTCCAAATCAATTCCACAAACATGAAAAATATTTTTTGCGATGGTCTTTTACGCACTTGTCTTTTAAGTTGGTAGACTGTAAATATTTGTAAATCAAAGTCTTTAGTGAAACTATTGACGATAACGGAAAATATATTTCATCACACAAATTCCCTTTCACTATTTGGTAACAGTCAGTGGCTTTTACGGACAGGCATTATAGTGGGTGGTGGTATAAGTACTTTGAATAAAATCGGCCGTCATTCTCATTTCACGCCAGATAAATCAAAGGTTTTTACCTGACCATAAAATAAAATATAATTAGTTATCTCAAGTGGAGTGAAACCCATTTGAAAAACTCGTTGGCAAGTTGAGAGAAAAGGCGTTTTTCAGCAGTGTGGGTTATTTTTCTTATATTTCTTTATTCTTCAGGTAACTTTCTCGATTTCATCCACATTTTTATTGAATTATATTATGCATTGAATCAGTCCTTTGTTTTTATAGTCTGTCTATGGTGAAGATCATTGCGGACAATTATATAACTTATTCTGGTTAGTGCCGTGTCGAATTTTGAATTGAATCTTGCATTGATAGTCCAGTAAATATGGACAAAATTGACCCAAAAGTGAAGGATGAATTGTGGCGCTATGAAATTCGGCACATGACTTCTTGACATAATGTATATTTGAAAAAAAAAAAAGATTTTCCAATTAATCAGGAGTAGAACCAAAAAATGTTCTCTTTTCTTTATCTTTTCATTCTATACAATCAATATATAAGCCAGGATTACTCCACCATGATAACTCTCTCGGTATGCTTCCAGTGCAAATCATAAGCTGCGAGCTCTGTGTCTAGAGTACGGTTTTTTGGCTTATACACATGGGTCATAACTTACTGTCATGTATTGTTGTTTGTTCCTGTTGTGAAAAATTGGAGTTTGTTCAATGAATCAAGAAATTCAATTTTCAAAATTAAAAAAAAAACTGGCGTCTGGCCCCATTATTTTTGTACGGCAGTAGGTTCTAGGAGATTATTATTTCATAATGTACCCAACTTGAAGAATGCCGTACAAAAAATTTTTCCAAAAAGCACATCTCCAGATGAAAAATTATTATTATTATTATAGTCAACAAATGTTCTCGCCTTCTAGAAATTAATGCCAAGCCTGCAGTGGTGATATGCCAACAATCCTAACAAAAATATCTATATTGCAAATAAAACAAATTCCTTCCTCCTGGAACATCCTGCAAATACTTTTTAATAAGCTATAACTAGGTACAAAGCAAAAAAATCTAATAAGATGAAGTGCTTAAGGGTTTGCTGAGAATTATTCTCGTGAAAAACTAAAATATTTTTGTTGATAAACCATATGTTCCACTACTGTATTTTTGGTAAACAACTTATTTTTTCTTGTTGAAAAGGGGAACATTCTCCATGAAAATTGAAAAATGAAAAATGTGACTTATTTGTAATATTTTTTCTTGTTTGGCATGGTTCCAACTATTAGCATGCCAATTTGGCGGTGCTACGAGTCAAAATAAGAACGACAAACTCCGAATACAGATTCCTCACCTCATGTTGTCGGTCTCATTCTGACTCACCCTGTATATTAATATACAGTGTGTCCATAAAGTATCACCCTCCTGTTAACTTTTCAAGGGAGTGGAATTTTCTTTTGAAATTTTTTTTGGTGAAATGGTAGGTAGTTTATAAAATACTTTTTGACATTAATAAAAATGTCTACCCTTCAAAATGGCAGCCAGGTGCCATTTTGAAAGATTTTTTCAAATTGCATGGGGGGGGTCGAGTGATACCTCATTCGAATTGTTTTTTGATTTTTATACGACTGCAAAATTTCAGACAATAATATTCATTCAAAACAAAATGGCGGCACATTATGTTAGAATTTTTATACTCGATTTCTTTGAATAAATGGCTTTAATTTAATTTAAATGAAAAAAGATTTTTTGTTATCTACAAATGTTCTCTGTTCCTCAGAATTTCCTATGGGACATGATTTCTGAGATTTGCTGAGGTTCAATAAAACGAGGATTTACACCACTCATCTACTTATTTGAATTTTTTGCCAATATGGCACCGATCTGCCATTTTGAGTGAAAAGAAGCTCTTGCAGAAAAGCTCTTTAATAGCCATTTATTCGAAGGTATCCTCTTGTGAGAGTTCTAAAATAATGTACCGCCATTTTGTTTTGGATTAATATTTTTGTTTTAAATTTGGCTGTTGTATAGAGAGAAGACGATTCGAATGAGGTATCACTCGACCCCCTATGCCTTTTAAAAAAATCTTTCAAAATGGCGCCTGGCCATGGAGTTTTTTATCATTTTTAAAAAGTAGCTTATGAACTACCATTAAACCAAATAGTTAACAGGGGGGTTACTTTATGGACAGACATTTTTGTGTTTCTCGGGTCGGGCGATCCACTCTGTAACCCGCTAAAAACCAGGTAAATATGGAATGCCTCTCGGAGGACGAGTGATGAGACTATGCTGGTGACTGCTTCTTGAAAGAATTATGACGCGCTATGCCGTTGAAGATGGCTTTTTTGCGCCATAAAATAACATCGAGGGCAGAAGAATTACCACTTCTTGTCATCATTCCGGTATTCAGACTATTAAATTCTTATTGTGAGCCGTATATTTATTTATAATATAAAGTTTATCTGCATTATCATCACGCTTTCATAAATAAAACATATCATTCTCATTAAATCGGGTACAATCACAATCAAAATCGTTGTATGAGTGAGGAATTTCGTGGAGATATTAATTTTTAAACGAGTCGCGCCATACTTAGCACCGGGAATTCAGACAGTTTTTCATTCCATTCATTTACATTTTGAATTTGTTGATGTCGACCTTTCTAGGTGAGGTTTTTGTTGCTTTCAAGATATCCCAAAGGTGAATTAGTGAAACAAACATTAATGAGGACCTAATCAAGTATTTAAATCTAAGGTTTTTTATATTCTTCGATGTTGGACATGCTTACTT
The DNA here is from genome assembly GCA_958298965.1 of Chrysolina haemoptera. Lineage (NCBI taxonomy): Eukaryota > Metazoa > Arthropoda > Insecta > Coleoptera > Chrysomelidae > Chrysolina > Chrysolina haemoptera. The sequence goes on along the minus strand of OY282586.1, from coordinate 47,048,766 downwards.
GCTCCTTCTGCTTTTACAGTAGGTAGATAAATATCGATCAATTAATCCATTAAGTTTTAAGTCTATAAGGACATTTGTGAAAGAATGTTTGGAAATTACGAAAAAAATAAAGAATTTTACAAAAAAACAGGAGAATACTTTCTTAAAAAAATATTACGAAATAATCAAATTGTCGAAATCATATTATTGTTATATCTCTCTTTCTCATGCAATCCGGCAAATTAGTATACTTACATTCTTAAACGTACAAGATTTGGTGACTAAGAAAGAGTCTCCTTAGCAAAATATATATGAAAATGATGCATTTTTTATGCGGGAAAAATAACCTGGTAACAGTTTTATACCTCAATATTTGTACTAATAACAACCTTCAAATACCTGAAATTTAGTCTTATCATAATAACAGGTTCTTTTCTAATTTTAATCAGAACTGGAAATTGCCTGTATAAACTGTATGTATATTAAAATTCTCTACACGAAAACAAATTATCATTCCTCATTACAACTGAAGAGAAAGTGGGGGAGACCTATGGAATTATCGATTACTGAAATCCCGCAATTGATGTGTACATAACTCATGGTAATTAAATACTTATAATTGCTAAATATTTTTGTGAAAGTTCGTACTTTTTCTAAAGAATGGAAGATTCTGGGTGGTAAATGAGTATTTTCCCAAGATAGGCGACGCTTACAAATTTGATTTGATGAACTCAACGAATTAGTATTATTTTACCAACAATATTCAAGATCGTGGAAAGGATTATGTAAAATACATGTATGGGTATTTTTCACATCATTGGCTACGATTACCATTTCTATAACTATGAGGTATTTCACTCAAAATTCACATATAATGTATGGCTTTGATGATAATGTAGCTTTTCAAATTTGAACTATCTTGTAAGAGGTCATAGCGAATCTTCATTAATGATAGATATATGATATATCCCTGGCCTCCTGGACATTTATTGTTTTCATCAAGGCTGATATCTTTCTCTTGTCGAATACTGTGAAATTTGTTAATAGAAATGATAAACAACTGTATACCCATATTTTGATACTAACGATTATTTGAATGCCCATCAGTGATGATCTCACTCAAGTGAGTATATTGTCCCAGAAACAAGATCGAACGTCAATGTGCCTTGTGATAAGAAACTTATCACCTATTTTATTGTAACTATATATTGTTTACATACAGCATTAAATAATTCACTATGTGTATAATGCCAGGTCAACATTTTACTAGCGCTGGAAAAGTGTATTTTCATATTTATCATTTTGAGTTTTTGAAAAATATATCATTACAACATAAACTCGTGCAGAAAAACTTGGTGTTCCTACGAAAATGTAATGTGTTCGCCTTCTGGTTGATTTTCGACCAGTTCGGAATCAACCGCCGCACTTGATGTGTGATGTTCATCAACGTTTTCGCAAAATTGGCGTCATACCAATTCCAGCATTTGAGTTAATAGTTGTATGTGGACGTGTTCCATCATGTGCTGGAATCATACTGTTGTGAGTTGTGTGAATAGTAATAGTGAACCATGGCTCATTTTCAGTTTTTTCAATTTGATATATGTATTTTAATTATTGGTAAGTAGAATGTGGACTTTGTCCTAACATTTCTAGAGTATTGTCATTTTATGTATAATGGGACCAGGAGAATTTTCCAAAATGTAGAACAACAGTTTTGTTTCAATAAAAATTTTAATATTTCTATTTCCATTTTTTTTCAATTCTTCTTTATGTTATACATAACTTGGATTTGTTATGGAAATACATTAGCGTGCCTGCTTGTGTAGTAGCAACTAATATATTTTTCTATAGATTATTTGAGAATAAGCCATTCTTCTTCAATGGTACATTTACTTGTTACTGGTAGTTATTAAACTGAGCACTTATTGGAAATAGAACGTAGATGGAGGCTAATAAAATACAAAGTTTGTTTGCAAATTTAACTTTTTATCAATTTTTTTTTCATTTGATTGTCATACAATATTCAAGTCCATGTTGATGAATCCGATTTATTACCATTATTAATCTAAATACAATAGAACAAGACATATTAGATCGTAGGTGAATGTGAAGTGTTCTATATTGGGGAGAAAAAGATACTATTATTATATAATCAGAATACTCATCACTAGAAGAAGCCGTCGCGTAAAATGCAGAAGCATTTATTTCGAAAACGGTTGGGAATTTGAAAAAAGTGTAGGGTATGAATATTTGATACAGAATTTAATAACCTTCCGTTTTGGTAAAGGAAATTTTTTGACTGTTCGAGATCTTAGCGAAACACCCGGAAGCGGTCAAAAGTAAGACCTTCTTTGGCCATTCCCCTTCTGCTCCATTACGCCAGGATTTTCAAGTTTCTGAAGGAATCGCTTAGGTTCCTGCTCACGCACTCTACACCCCCTTTTGGGTCATTCGTCAACTGGATTATATTATCAATTTGTGAGTTTCATTGACAAAGCGCATTATATATATATATTACAATATATGTAATGAAATTGAAACATATGATTCAACTTGCTAGAACAGTTGTTTTGAAGGTTGTAGACGATGTAGTAACTTGATTACTTGTGCTTCGGACTTCCATCGTCCTAATGGTTGAAAGATTTCTACTTCTTTCAATTTTTCACTACGTTTCAATTGCTTGAATCTGAAATCGTCTTCAGGTGAATACTGACAAATTTTGAATCTACACGATGTTTTATAGGTCTGCCGGTAATTACGTTACAAATTACGCGCGGTCTTGTGGCGCGCGTGTTTTCGCGCTAATTCTCCCTCCAAAACGGTTCATTAGCGGCCTCCATACGTTTTTGATTTCCACGCTCGGTTGACTGAAAGCACCATTAACCTCGATATAAGCGGTTTCAATAAATTTGCGTTTAAACCAGTGTTCTTCTCTATGAAGAACATTAGCCTCGTCCCAAAGAATTCGATGGTGCTCTGTCCACGCGTGGTCGGCTATTCCCGATTTAGATGTTTCCCCCCGTTGAGTCCACTTTTTGTGTTCAGCTATTCTTACAGATAATGGCCGCTTGGTCTCCCGATATAGGAATCTCCACATTCACATGGGACCTCGTAAATACAGTTTTTGCTGGATTCTGTTTCGTTCTCTGGTTTCGTTTTGGTGAGGAAACTTCGTAAAGTGCTGCCGGATTGAAAGCCACTCTTGATATTGTATTTGTTTCCGATCCTTTTAATCTTTTTGGAGATACCCCTAATGTAGGGAAGGACAAAAATGGGGTTTTGTGATCGTTCTTCGACCGTCTTGGTCCTTTTCTGAACTTCCTCTATGAGTTTCTCGGGGTATCCGTTTTGGCGTAGGTCTTTCTTTATGTGGTTTATTTCCGCATCCAGAGACTCCTGGTTGTTGCAAATACACATTGCTCTCTCCATCAACGTTCTTACAATGCCCCTATTCGTGGAATTCGGGTGATTGGAGCCATAGTTGAGGTACTGTCCAGTGTGTGTCTTTTTTCTGTAAACAGAGGTGAGGATACCAGTGTCTTTTCTTTCAGCTTTCACATCGAGGAAAGGCAAGGTACTGTTAGTTTCCTTTTCCATTGTGAACTTGATTGAATTCCTGATGTTATTTATTCTTAAGAAGAAATTCTCAAGGTGTTCATCTCCGTGGCTACATATGATGAATGTGTCGTCCACGTATCTTAGCCACAGTACCTTGCCTTTCCTCGATGTGAAAGCTGAAAGAAAAGACACTGGTATCCTCACCTCTGTTTACAGAAAAAAGACACACACTGGACAGTACCTCAACTATGGCTCCAATCACCCGAATTCCACGAAGAGGGGCATTGTAAGAACGTTGATGGAGAGAGCAATGTGTATTTGCAACAACCAGGAGTCTCTGGATGCGGAAATTAACCACATAAAGAAAGACCTACGCCAAAACGGATACCCCGAGAAACTCATAGAGGAAGTTCAGAAAAGGACCAAGACGGTCGAAGAACGATCACAAAACCCCATTCTTGTCCTTCCCTACATTAGGGGTATCTCCGAGAAGATTAAAAGGATCGGAAACAAATACAATATCAAGAGTTGCTTTCAATCCGGCAGCACTTTACGAAGTTTCCTCACCAAAACGAAACCAGAGAACGAAACAGAATCCAGCAAAAACTGTATTTACGAGGTCCCATGTGAATGTGGAGATTCCTATATCGGAGAGACCAAGCGGCCATTATCTGTAAGAATAGCTGAACACAAAAAGTGGACTCAACGGGGGGAAACATCTAAATCGGGAATAGCCGACCACGCGTGGACAGAGCACCATCGAATTCTTTGGGACGAGGCTAATGTTCTTCATAGAGAAGAACACTGGTTTAAACGCAAATTTATTGAAACCGCTTATATCGAGGTTAATGGTGCTTTCAGTCAACCGAGCGTGGAAATCAAAAACGTATGGAGGCCGCTAATGAAACGTTTTGGAGGGAGAATTAGCGCGAAAACACGCGCGCCACAAGACCGCGCGTAATTTGTAACGTAATTACCAGCAGACCTATAAAATATCGTGTAGATTCAAAATTTGTCAGTATTCACCTGAAGACGATTGCAGATTCAAGCAATTGAAACGTAGTGAAAAATTGAAAGAAGTAGAAATCTTTCAACCATTAAGACGATGGAAGTCCGAAGCACAAGTAATCTTGCTAGAACAGTATCTAAAATCTGACAAAAATTGCAACGAAATTCTTTACCATTACCTCTGCGGATAACGGTAATTTCCATGCATAATGGGAAATTATCGATGTCAGATGTTTTGCTAATAATTTCAGTTGAATTAGTAGTTCTTCATCTGATAGATTATTCAGTTTTCAGGTACGCAGAATATATTCAACATTTTCCTACAATCCATTCCAAAATTCTGTTTAACTACAGAATTTATCCATATTGTATTACGATGACTCGACAAAATCTCCACAATCGTAAACCATGTCGCTCGATTATCATATTCAATTTTTTCATCATGTAGGATGTGTTAATGACCACGAAATGAACATGGCGTAGGAAACGACCCTCTTGATTGCCGTACACACATACAGTTTCAATATTTCTTCGAGCATTTGCTTAATTTTTGTTCTGAATTTATTATGAAGATAACCATAAAATATGAAGCAAACCTGTAACTTGGGCGAGGCAGTAGGAGTGCCTCCTGCTATTATAAAAAGTGTGTAGATGATACTATTTTAATACGCATACATATGGATGAAAAATTAACAAGGTGATACCTCATACATGTATGTATGTACGTTCTGCCGTTTATCGAAGTGATAATGTTTTGAAATATGAAGTTGCCATGCACGTAACAATGAATATAATGCAGCTTGTTGGTAAAACCGGAATAACAACTAGAAAACAATAGGGCGGTTTGACATACTATTCCTAGAATACCATTACATCCTAGTGACATTCAGAAGATAAATATTTGCAAGTCCGCATTTTATCCAGGGAGAAATAAAATGAACAAATCAGAATGAATGCAAGCCCTTTATTCGTTAAAAAAGCGTTTCCAAAGTCAATCTTGAAGAAATTCTGCAGGGATATCTGACGGATATAATCCAATAGTCGGTGGGTTATTAGCCAGGGCACTAAGTATTTTCTTTCTGGAACGCGACTATTGCATTTCTGGTGTATCGTGGAACGTGAATTCGCTGAATAAAATTCTTCACTTGTCTTTACTTCAGTGATTGTTTCAATGTGAGGAAACGCTAAATTTTTCATATAGAGAACTCCAAGAACAATCAATTGAGTTCTTTTCGCAGCTATAGGAAGTGAACAAACCCGGTTTCATGTTCACTGCATGTAAATAAAATGGAAAAAACTCTTTAAAGTTAATCTATAACTCACAGAACTTTCTACATTACACATTTATAGAAACTATTTTCTTTCATTAAAATGAAAACTTTCCTCTAAAATATTTCATTCATTGTTAATATAATAATATAAGTAAGGATTGAATTTAGGATGTTTGATAAAGCATGGTTATTACAAGGCAGTTTTCATATGAATATAGAGCAATCCAGCTCTTCAAAAAGGTGGACGTCGAATTATTTACACGTCCGCCATCATGGATTCCGAATTCATACCAATTTCGAAGATAATGGAACCAGAATTACAAAACTATTCCACCATTTCAGATTGATGAATTTCGACAAATAATCTTTGACCTCGAAAACCCATCACAAGAATCGTCCGCCATATTGGAGAGGTACTTTTGAGATAATTGATTTTGACAAAAAATTCAAAATGTTTTTCACTCGGTTTTTCCCGAAAACCCCTATATGCCAATTAGTCGGCCATATTGTAGCCACGATTTTGAATTTATGAATTTTGACAACAAATTCATAATCTCCGAACCCGAAAACCTCCAAATACTGATGTTGAATTGAATGCCGTCTTGAAGCCACCATATTGCATTTTTGAATTTTGACAAAAAAATCAGAAACAGCCACAAATCAATTTTCAATATAATATTTTATTTTATTTTTTTCTCTAACAAAAACTTCATATTGCATTGTCACCCAAATGATGACTTCACTCGCAAGATAACCAAGTTTGCAAGTTGAATAAGAGCTTGTAATAATAATAATAATAATGAAACCATTATAATGATAATAATAATAATGATGAAATAATTATAATGATAATAAAACTAATAAAGAAATTTGTTAATGGCAATGCAGGCATGAAAATATTTGCACTGCCACTAACAATTTTTTTTACATTGATTTATAGACACCAATACCACTTCAATATTAATAAAAATGGTCACTTGGTATGAGATCGCTCATTATTAAATAAATTATAAGAATTTGTAACAAAAGTAAAAATTTGATTATTCAGATCTCATATCTCTGATCTCCTTATATTCCAAATTGAATCTAACTAATATTTTGTACACCCAGACAAGGAATTTTGAGGAAATGGTACAATATATCTGTCTACCTAAAAGTGACAGCCTTAGTTGGTCATCTTCTAGTAACCATGAATTACTGAATTAGCTATGAAGCATCAAAAATCACCCACCCTTCAAACACCAAATGCCAATTTTGAGACAAAGGCTTAAATCAATGACCAAAGGCAGCCAATCCGAAAGCGCCATATTGAATTTATGACCTATGTAATAGTTGTTGTCATAGCCACCCTTGGATCTCATTGATATTTTGAATCCAGCAATCCAACTAAACCATTTTTTACAAAACGCGTTCACCACTTTCATTATCAGTTATTTTTATTTTTGTTCGCAGGGGTGTGACATAAATTTTCTTTCAATTTATTTTCATTGTTTTTTATCACTCAATTTCTTTGATATCATTGTTTTTAGTTAGTTTGCACAAAGATTCTCAACACCCAGAAAATTCAAAAACTGGGACTACAATAACAACTGTTTTTGAGATGAAAAGGGCATATTTCCACTTGCTCCACTCAACTGAAATCAACTAATACCTACTCGTGATTTCAGTAATAGGTGCTTTGCATTGATACACTGAGTATATGCTTTCAACTCTTCCAAAATAAATTTGAAGGTTTATGAACCACTTCATGCATTTGATTATTAAAAGCTATTATTTTTAATGAATATTCAAAATGTATCGTTTATTTCCTGAAAACCAACTCATATCGTAAGTCAAATCAGACTATTGTGTAGGTTATTACTTCCATTAGAATATCTTGATATACTTTATATGTTAGTTCAGCATTGGCAGAGGTCATATGTATAAACTATGTTAATTTACATATCATTAAGAACTATTTAAATACGAAATGTATATAATTCAAGCTTTTCTATCACTTATATACGTACCCTATTTCTAGTTCATAGAAATTCGAGAAGACAATATTGTTTGCACGACAAAAGTAAATCTAACCATTAAAAATATTTCATTGTGTCATTGCATTTGCTTTTACAACATGTGGGAATAGAATGAATGGAATATCCAGAAAATTCCAGCTGTAAGTGATTAAAGTTCGTCTGAAGATGAAAAGCGTCACCCTGTATCGATTCTTGTTCTTCCTCTGCGGTTTCCCACGACAGATTTAAGTGTTCATAACTGATTCGGTGATATTATTAATAGCTGCCAAATTTCCAATTCAACAATGCGGTTTAAAGTAGTCAAAACACCGAACAGATGTGTAGAATATGCGGGTCAAGATTTGGAAGATTCACTTAATAAATTATAGATAAAAGAACCTGACAGTGTTTTATAACGCTGGTTATACTCCTTTCTAAATTCGAAAGGTGGGATTAAGGAGCATACTGAATGAGTGATGGTTTATTTTTTTTTTGCTTTCTTGCTCAATTTTTTTATGTATTCCGTTCTGGTATTTTGCTGTGTTCCAGAAAGTAAGAACTATGATATGGGTAGTAAATAAGTTGAAAGTTAGTATAATATCATATGTAGAAAATAAACCAAAAAATTAAGTCTTCAGGATACTTGTGCGAGTACGGAATGACGAGGGTCTTATATTTCAACGTGCGATTTCGATGTAGGTAATCATACATATATACTAGGTTTTATGTCAAACCTTGTCTAGCTCTTCTGTAATAAGTGAAGTTTATGTGATAAAATATTCAATTTTACGTGGATTTATAACTTCTACAAATCCATCCACTTTTGAATTTTTAGTAGAACTGTGTTCAGTGTTTCTATGGCTGAGTCAACACAAGTGTGAGAATATAAAAAAAAATTATAAGCAAACAGGTACATTTTGCAGTGATCTAAGTTTTAGAAGATATAATATCACTCAGGAACATCAAGAAGGGTAGAGGTTCCAAACCGCTAGCTTGAGGTACTCCCATTTCCATGTTATCCTATGCTTTTGTACTTTACTATTGACTTTGAAAAAATTATTAAAACCATTTACATGATGAGTCATCGGACGAAAAATAATATTCAAATTCAAATTCCAAAATGTCTTTATTAACCTCTACTAAGTCTGTTTTCAGGATTAATTCAATTAATTTGTAGTCGACAGGGCTCCTGGCGAGAAAGTTTTGGGGTAGTTTTGATTTCTTCCATTTCATACGTTTTTCGAAGTGCTGAATCCGAATCTGAAATTTGCTGACAAAATTTCTTGACTGAAGTATAACCAAAATGCAAAAAATGGTAAAAAATCAAGTTTTTGTAGTTTTTCGCTTATAACTCAAAAACTGTCATTTTTTCGTGAATACATTTTTTATTCAGAATGGAAGTAGATAAAATTTTCTACAAATTCCACTATTCAGGTTTTATTCCGACAGAAGGTCGGGCTCAAACGCCAAATAAAAATATGCGTATTTCTACGTCAGCAAACACCCAATTTTTTTCACTCCAAAACTATTATTGACTATTTAATGATATTGTGATAAAACTAAAAGTACTCTTTTTCGTCATTGGAGCAGTTTCGAAAAAAGGACTCATCTGACAGTCTAGTTTGAGGTTATGTCGATGACTGGTAGTGATAGTGCGATATAAAAGAAGTGTTGAGAACCTCAAACAACGAAAAACGGTTATGGGTCATTCAGGGCGTTACTTGCTCCTTCTCGGGCTAGTGTATCGGCCTCTTCATTGCCTCCATAACCTGTGTGTGCTAATACCCAGGCTAGGGTCGGTCGGTTCTGACTGCCGAGATCTTTTAGGGCTTCTATGCAGCTCAAGTATTGAGGTAACTTGCATGGAGTTGACTGTTTTTATTGCAGCTTAGCTATCTGACCATGTTTTTTTCTGAAAACTCATGCCTTTTTAGCTCTTGTGCACAATGGTGATTTCCGCTTGAAATACCGCCTATTTTTTTCTAGAGCGTTTGCTATGGACTCGGTGGATGCATTGTTGAAGGCACCCTTGATATCTATGAATGTCATGGCTATGGAATAGGTATTTCCTGCCCCTTTTGGAGAATTATGGGGTATATTCCATCTACCACTGGAAATTTGTATGGTTTGAATTCACTGATAGCCCACCTGATTCTAATTGGTCTCGATATTTCCTTAGCAAGCCTCCATTCCAAAGTTTTTTCGCCTGTTTAGCCTGCTTCTGGAAAGTGGAAAGTGTGCTTCTGTGAGAATCCTTAGACGTTCCTCGAATATTGTAGTATATAGGCATTGTCATTCTCTTTCAAGAAACCTACTTGGTTCACAGTATCTTCTTTGGCTAAAAACTTATGGATTCTGGAGCACCTGATTATCTTCTAGCCTTACTAATTTTTTTATTGCACTGCGTGAATTTAGCCTTGTATGTGGTCCAATCTTGGTTCGATTTTACTCTGTTGAAAAGCTTCCGCACCCTACCTCCGAGGGTTTCTAGATGCTCATTCCACCAGACCGTTTTGTTATTTTGAGCCTTTTTTTTCTCAGGTCAGTTTTCATCGTAGGCTTCGACTATTGCCTTGCCCACTTGCCCTCTCAAGGCTCTCCCTGTCTCGTATTTCAGTCACGGGTCTCTCGAGAGACTCACTAACCTAGTTGGTCTCTATTAGGTTTCTATATTTCAGTAAAGCACGCAGTGGGTAACTAAATCGTATAATATAAGATATATAATAATATGATCATATGAAATATTTTTTCACGGTTTTTGTTTGAATTTCAAGTTTTGTACGATTTCGGACCTCATTAAATAACTTGTATGTAATTTTTGAATAAGTAACCTGTACCTTCATTATATGATCTAAATAAGGTATGCGCAGAGAACTGGGGGCGAATCACTAATTATCTTCAATAATAAATTAGAGTTTCGTAGTGAAAAAGTGGGATTTTCCCCATAGTTAGCTGAAATACGCCAATTAACAAGTAGTCCTTGATCCCGAACGGTTAGTTGTGGAAAAAAACTTGTATAGTAAAATTTGTAGAAAATATTATGCTCTTTCATTCCTAAAATGAAGGTTATCAACGAAAATTTTGTAGTTTTCAACTTATAAGCAATAAACCGCAGAAGAGATTTTTTAGTTTTTTTTTGCAATTTTTCAATGTTCCGTAACGAAAATTCGTTAGCAAACCCAGATTCGGATTCAGCACCCCAAAACACATAGAGAATAGAAGTAATCAAAACTACCCCAAAACTTTCTTGGTAGAAATACAATTTGATCAGATTAGATACAAAGGATTCATTTATTGAAATTTTCGGAACTGCCTTTTTCACATGAGTGATGCTTTCTACAACCAAATTAAATTTTTGGTAACAAATCGATCGTATGAATAAGTTCTTTCGTTTGCATGGAAAGTGCAATTTCCTACAGCATCATACGGCTATCATTATTATTTGCCATGGCGCTCCGGCGACTTACTGATTTTTAGTGGCATTTTCAAGCTGTAGAAAAATCCGGAAAACCTAGAGCACCACCACGGGTATCGTATATGTTGAAGTCTGGAAAGCAAGAAGAAATCCGTATCAAGAATTTAATGGTTTGATAAAATAAGGAAAATGCCTGAAAATTATGTTTCGTACTCATGAACTATTTATACAAACCCATATCATCAAAACCACGCTTCTTGCTAGTTTATATTTATTTCCATTTTTACTCCACCTTGTATGATATTGCACCCACAAGGTAATTATGGGAAGAATTCCACATGGCTCATCACCCATTCAAAATTTTTCCCATGGAATGGATAATCATAGATTTCACATCGAATACACGAAAACTCAAATCATTATCATAATTGAAATCTATAAGAAAGAACCTGAAAAATAAAACAGCATGTATGAATGGCTAATGGAGAAAAAACGACCATTATCCATTATTTCCAACACTTTTATTGGAACTATTATATGTAATTAACTTATCATCGACTTGCGTAAGTCATGAATATGAACATTTTAATTGAATACTAATACTGGTCTCTCGTCTTGATTTGAAACTAATTTTCGTGGCTACTTTGTTGGTATAATGGTTAAAATCAACGCCGTTGGACATGGGTGGGCCTAGCGTGTCATGATTTCATCGGTCCTTTCAATCAAGAGGAAATCATATTAATCATCACCAATTGAAACTATGAGAACCGAACTATTATGGTTATAATGCCAGTGTGGTTGAGAAACAGATATTACTATTATTATTTGCTGTGGAGTTCCGGGCCAACTTACTGACCGTTCAGCTATATACATATAGAGACCCGAAAAATATGCAGCCACACCCAGATACGATCAAAGCTCGGTAATTGTCCTAACGGGTCCCACTCTTTCCTTCGCCAAAGCAATGAAGAGAAATTTGACTTCCAGCTAACCCCCCCCCCCCTAATTAAGAAAGATGGAACTCTAGCAAGCAACGAACGCTCAGGAAAAAACCAATATATTTGACCACCTATGATCACCTACGGAGCAGTAGTGTGGCACGGTAGAACCGAACTCGCCACAACAAAGAAAATCCTGGAGAAAGTACAAAGACTAGCATGTCTTTGCATAACAGGAGCAATGAGGTCAACTCCAACAGCAGCAATGGAGGTCATTCTGGACCTCACTCCTCTCCATCTCACGGTGAGGAGAACTGCTTGGGGAGCAAACCTGAGGTTGGCCAAAGTCGGACTTAAAGGGACAGCACACAGTGTAAGGGGCTCAACCCCCACCGGAAGTGCACACCTTGCCGATCTCCCAACTGACGAAATTACCAGGAAATTTAGTTTCGAGAATTTTTTTCGAACGGAACTAAATACCAAGAAACAATGGAGCACAGAATCCATTCGAGCACTGGGTAAGAATACCATTACATGGTACACGGACGAGTCTAAAACTCCCGACGGAACTGGAGCAGGAGTATTTGGACCTCGTACCAAGTACTCCGAACCCATGGGACACTTCCCCAGCATTTTTCAAGCGGAAATTCACGCCATAGAAAGATGCATTCAGTTCAACCTCGATAGGAACTACCGGAACAAGGAAATTGCAATCCTCTCCGATAGTCAAGCAGCCATCAAAGCGTTGGGCTCATATAACATCAACTCGAAGATGGTCTGGGAATGCCTATAAAAACTCAATGATCTAGGCAGGAACAACAAGGTGATCCTCCTCTGGGTGCCTGGGCACGTCGGAGTAGAGGGAAATGAACAAGCAGACACCCTGGCACGAAAAGGAGCATCAACGCCACAGATCGGGCCAGAACCATTCTGCGGACTTGGAAAATCTTACTTCCAAGAAGAACTCAATAAAACTGAAGAAGCAATGAGAGCAACATACTGGCAAAGACTTCCAGGGCTAAGGCAGGCCAAAGATCTCCTCGGCAATTTCAACCGAGCAAGATCGAAAACACTGATTAACCTCAGCAAAACTAGTCTAAAGACAATCACAGGATTTCTAACGGGGCATTGCAGACTTAAAGAACACCTAAGGAAGCTAGGCTTAGAGGAGGACAACACCTGCAGATTCTGTGGGGAACATCCTGAAACACCTCACCACATATTGATGGAGTGTTATGCTGTACACCACAAAAGATTAAATATACTGGGATCACACCAGCTGACTGTGGAAGAAATACCACAAATGGACCCCCTGAAAATCCTAAAATTCCTGAAGGAACTGAGGCTTGAGGGGATGCTGTAAACGAGAACACCTTGAGATAGCATAAGAAGATGGAGCACAATAGATCCAACTAGGTCGCAGCGCATCAGTCACCATCCATACCAACCAATACCAATACCAATATATTTGACAACACGTTAGCTGCAAATTCTATGCTGGATTCAATGGAAAACAACCCAATGTCTGAGACTATCTTTTGCTGCTGGGTCTTAACACTAACTTAGTTAATGGTTCTGACATAATTCTGCCGATCACTCTCAAGGAATTTGCTCTCGAACTAACACCCGTTCTCAGCAAATTATTCAGCCTCTTTTATAATTTAGGTGTATATCCGTCCAACAAGGACATGGAAAACAAGGAGCTCATGAAATGTCTAGAACGTTCAGGAGTTATCAATGATGGACAATATAGTTTTCAGCATCAGAGATCAACTGCTAACCTGCTGACTTATGTCTTACATATTTGGCAGCAATCTATCGAAAAATATGGTATACCTCTGGCCGTTGCATTAGATCTTTTGGTCGCATTTGGCACTAGGTACTCCTTACCAAACATTAGCCAAACTTCTAGAAAGGGGATCCAACAATAGAATTCAGTGCGAATAAAACTGAAGCATGTCTTTTCTCTAGAAAGGCCGATCCCACAGTGGCCAGCATGCATGCCTCATTAGGACAGGCATTCCCAAAAATTGACGGAGAGTGCTACTACTTGAAAGATGAAGCTGAGTCTGAGTGGAATATGATGATAGTGAACGCTTTGGGGTTTGTGCAGAACGTTCAAATCCGCAATGATCTGAAGCTGCCTTCCATCTGGCAAAGCATTCAGAGTCGAAACACGGGAATACTTGAGCCCGCTGTGGCCTATAAAAACTTCTCAATACGCGCCACTGCATGTTGACTACCCTGCAAATGCACCAACTAGTTTCAAGGGACCTAGAAAGTCTCGGAACCCTCATTTGGCACTATTGACACATCAAAATCTGTTATCTGTTAAATTTTAATGAAATTTCTTATGAAATAACAAACTGGTACCCCGTTCGACAGCAAACCAAGAAGATCCAAAGAAAAATGATCATTTCAACAACCCAGATGCTGGTGGCTTATGTCGGATTTTTAGAATAGTAACGTTCAGAGATAAAAAAGATTGTTACTGTTTGTTAAATGACTCAAAATGAAAAATGAATGAAAGTTGTTCAGGCTAGACGTGGAGAAAACTGACACATTTCAGAAATCAATTTCTCGAGAAGTCAACATGAATTTATTTCATGTCATGAAAAATGTAATTGTCTGTTCTCGATTTTGTCGCAATTTCTATTTTCTATATATCTCTGAATACTTGTCTTGCTATGTTATTGGCAATAGATCACCAGGATCCTGCATTACGAAGAAATGCAAAAAATTTTGGCCTTATTACAACGCTTTCACGATAACCACGAGAAAGCGAAAATTGCTTCCCTTCCGATGGAATCACAGTTGACATCTTTATGACGCGCTCACTTGTTGACGAGTTTCATTGTAAAGATTCTTGCAAAGAAACTTACGATAGCCGCAGCGTTATTACCGACGAGGAATTTGTTCTAATAGTGGAATTCTGTGTTTTGCTGATGCTTTAATTGTTATTGCCCTAAACGAGCTATCTTTCAATATTCACTTGAGCACACACCCATTCGACATTGCGAACATTCATTCGGAATTAGTCTCGAGTTAGATTTGATACCAAAAGCTTCGGTTTTGTTGCTGGTTGAGTTTATCGTGAAATAGAGGTGCATGGTATTATTTAAGTATATGGATGTTTCCATTTCTTGAGAACCAATCATTTTTATAGCTGACGATTTTGAGCCATTCTATATCCTTCTTGATTTCTCGTTAACATGACTTTTTTTTATCAACATCCAGGGTTTTTCCACTAAATCTACAATTACGTTTTTTTCACTATGAACTATTGAAGAAACTATTTGAATTACCTCAACGCCTACAATTCGATTTTCACAAATTTTCATTAAACCCACATAATCCAGTACGATTGGGTTTTGAGACGAGGATCGATTGTAGCACAACCAAACTTCGTATGCTAGTTGTTGGAACCATGGTAAACACGAAAAAAAATTGTTTACCGAAATTCCAGGGGTCGAACTTTTTTTTTACGATTAAAAATAAATAATTAGATTTTTGCTATAATGGGAAGTATATGATTTATCGGAGAAACAACTCAACAAGGTGAAAGGCAATTCAATTCTCCACAAAAATAGAAAACGTGATTGAACGCCGACATCAAATTTCAAGTTCACGCTTACCCACCGCTGGAAGTTCTGGCAGAGCCGAATATTTGATTGGCCCTGCTAAAAATTACCGGAGAAGGCAAAGGAAAAGTTCATATCGTTCCTGAAGACTCCTACCTTCTCATGCAAATATAATATGAGAGTATTTGAGTAGCTACCTAAAATGAGTTTTGTCGCACTTCACGGAGAACTTTGCGGATGATCCGGAAAATCAAGAATAATTAAGTAAATATGGAATTATTCTACTGAACCAGCAAGCCATACCCTCTTTGGACTATATGCAACAATTTCAAAGTAGTGTGACAGGTCCCACTTATACATGCCAAAAAAAAAGCTTTATTTTACTCCCGCCTCATTTTCAACTTACCCGTCTTCAGTAAATGTTGAAAATAATCGCTTATTCATATCCTGCATATATGTTTAATAGCACTTTTGTGAAGCGCAAACCTCAAGCTTGAAATCACATAGTCCATTTTTTATGTAGGATGTGTATGAGCGATTATTTTCAACATTTAATGAAGAAATTGCCAGGATTATGGGTGAGTTGAAAACTGAGGCAGGAGTAAAACCCAGTTTTTTCTTTGGCATGTATAAGTGAGACTTGTCTCACTAGTCTAACATCGTTGCATATGGTCCAAAGAGGGTACTGATTCCTGCCTCAGTATAATTATTTCATATCCCCCGTAAATATTGTAGAAGGGTTATGTGAAGTGAGATTAAACACATTTTAGGTACTCAGATACTCACATATCATATTTGCATGAGGAAGTAGAAGTCTTCAGGAACGATATGCAATTTTTCTTTTCCTTCTACTATAATTTTTAGTTACGACAAATTGCACTATCCACGATTTTCTCCGTTTAATCTTCATGACTTTTCATTTATACTTAAATTTAATTTATAGTTATCAAGAATTCGTTATCTGGATAGATGTCCAATTTCACAAATTTCGTTAATTATTATTGTCAAATAGTTTCTGACGGCCAAACAGCCATAGCTACCTTGGATTACCTAGTGTAGATTAGGTCCAATAGTTCCTTAGAGGTATATGCTATTATTTTAAATATATTCGCCGCGATAGTTTGGAATTTTGATAATACTTATTTAATAGTAAGAATGCTAAGAATATTATTGGTGAAACATTTGTTTATCAGATATTTATAGGTTATTAGTTGCCAAAGAGAGAGAGAACTGGCTTTATGACAAGATTTCGTTATTATTCGAATCTGTCACTGAATGACATGAATGACTTTTTCAAGAATGTCTTTTCTGTTATTCATAGTCAAGATATATATGAATGATTTGGGAAAAGGTGATCCTGAAAATATCATTATTTGACTGAATCAGAGAGCACTGAAAATTGAGAAAATCGCATTTTTTCGAATTTCGAGAACGTTTTTCTCGAAAACGGTGTTTTTTCAAGAAAAACTTGTAGATACCTTTTTGGTAGAGAATTTCATGCAGAATATTATGACATTATTTGTTTTTGAATGAAATGGATTTTTCGATTTCCCTCGGAAAATCGTCCATAAAAATTTTCAGGGTGCTTCCACGGCATGAGAATAATTTGGGTGATCCCGTCGCGCTTCATCGGCTACGAAAACCCTCCCTGCCACTGGACTAATATATTTTCTGAATTATTACATGCTAAATGAATAAATTGTTTGTATGGGATTTCTTCACATTGTTAATTATTTTTATGTTTCGGGTTGCTACTAATTCTCCATATAAAATATCAGTTCGAGAATTTTTGACGGAGAGTATCAAATAAATGAAATAGGTAGAGAGCGGAGAGAGATGAAAACTTTTTGTTTTTTCCTTCTCCATTTCATTATGAAAGTTACATAATAAAAAATGGGGTTAATTTTCTACATCCTTTTCCACAGGAAGAATTTACAGCTATGCAGATTTATGAAATATTCATTAAACTACTTTTCTTCAATTACTAATGCGAGAAATATCTCTTGAAGATCAACAAAGTGTTCTGAGAGTTCCCAAGACGTTTTTCATTATTTTCGGCCATGCCTCAACTTGCAGTGGCGGGTGGTGAAATGTGACGTAGGCGTTAAACCACGTTTTCTGGGAAAACTAGCGTAATTCATAAGGTATTACTGAAAATCATTCTTGTGGAGAATTGAATTATCTCTCAATCCTGATTTTTTGGTAAACAATTTATTTTCTAGTAATACATGATGTCGAGATGTTATGTGCCGAGTTTCAGAGTGCTACAATTCATTCTTCACTTTTTGCTCGAGTTTGTCTGTCGTTACTGGATTATACAGGGGAAGTAAGAATTTACCCTAACAACCAACTCTTACCAACTGTAGTCCGACATCTATATCTATCATTCGATATAAATGATATTAAAAAAATACATTTTGCCGACCGTTGATCAAAAGCCCTGGCATCCATACTCTTCCACCGAGTTCAGCATTCTTCATCACGGACGATTTCGGTAATAAGGTGGAAATTCCTCAAAGTTACACCTACAATTCGTCAAGGTGATCTAATGAGACCGGTCCGCTTCTCGATACCTGATTATTCCGGAACACCTGGCCGGTCTGGTGCACCTGATCGCTATCAGGTTACATTGTTTTATAGTCGTTACATATGAATATGACGAAAATTGGAGAGATATCATTTCACGAAAACGTACTGTGTTGGCGGCATTGGAATCCAAATGGAATGTGCAGAGGATGATATAAAAGGCAAGGAATAAATGAACGTAGTTTATTATACTGATTACGTAACACGGTTGGTATGTTTTGAAAAAAAAATAACATAACTTTCAGAAACAGCTAATTCCAATCAAATGTTCAAAATTCAAGAAGTTTCTATAAAAATATAGGAACAAGGATCCTTCTTGTTTTTATGAATCATTCATGTTTACTCAGAGAGCTGTCGGTGGAGTTTTTCAGGTTTCACTTTGAAAAATCGTGCATGTCAAATATTCTTTGTACCCTGCAGTCCTGACCGATATTTGTACTAACGGTTCTAAAAGCCAGCTCGCTCTCTCGATTTGACTCTTTTGGATTTGCGTTGCATGCTTTCATTTATTCGGTTGCTTATTCTATTGATTGAAATGCTAAACAGTAGAAACACAAGAGCATATTTTTGGTAGATTAATTTATTTTTTCAATTAAATATTTGGCCATTTAGTAGTGTTACGAGAAAAAATGTTGAGACTGTAGATTGAGTAACTTTGTTTAAGCCAGTTTTTCAAGTGAAATTATTGAAGGAAAAATTAATAATAATGTATTATGACTTAGGCGTTGAGCCGTGTTTTAAAAATGATGAAATATGGCCTACTTGGACTGGATCACGCGACATTTTTTTTTCAGAATAATCGCTGAAAATAGGCTTGTTTGAATTTTTTAAGAAATTAAAAAAAAAAAATTGTTTCTATTTGGATTTCACACATCTGTACCATGTTTGAACGTTCTGCTGCAACTTTCAATTATTGACTCCCTGAATCCATTGGTGTAGTCAAAGTTCTGATAAATGTTTTAAAATTGAAGTGGTGGGTTGATTAAACGGCGCATATGGCAAATTTCATTACTCTATAACTTTTTTATTGATTGACGCATTTCAACGAACTTAATTAACATATAAACTATTTGAACATGTCGTGAACCCAGTGGTGTAGTAGATTTTTTCAAAAAAATAAGATTTTTGACCTTGAAAAATAAGATTAGTTGACCCTGGAAATGGAGATTAATCCATGAAAATTGGTGTCTTAGTGGACTTTCAGAATGTCTACCTAACAAAAAAAAATTCAATCGGTTGAAAAATGTAAGTTTTATAGGGGTACTTTCATCTTAAAGGAGTTACATTGCATATTGAAAAAACTTCTACAATACCACTAGCTTCATCATGCTTTCAAGTTTTCATGACTGAAAATCGACGAAACCGTGTTTTTCTTTAAGAAAATGAGGAAACCGTTTCATGTTTATGTTTTGTTTGATGCAAATTTGATAGAGATTGCCGTTTTTTCAAGTTTTTTTCTTTTAATTTACATTGTAATCTGATTACAAACCTTTGATTTTCTTACGTTATTTGAAGGCCCCTAGTGAAATAATCCGAACTGCTGAAAACTAGAATTCATTTCGACACAATTTTTTGAATAATTTATCAGAATTATATTCAATCTTCTCATTGATCTGGAATGTAACAGTCTGCCGACACCTCGTATATAGAACTAGTTATCTATCGTCCTTCAATACATACATCAAAGTCACATAAATGTGTATCACCGGATTATCTAACACCTATCGATCAACAAAAATGTCTCAATTTATGTGTTCACAGTCCTGCGTAGGAAAAAACATGAATTAGTTGACCAATAACAATCCCACAAAGTCATTGTAGGAATTCAAACGGGTTTCATTAGTTTTTAGCTTTGGCGTTGAGGTCGTTATAGGTGTAAATCCAAAATACATTAATCGGTTGCGTAACAATATTTATTTGGTTCGCTTTAATTGGTTTTCTGTGTTGGCTGGATTTTAAGGGAAAATTAATGTACTTCTCACAATTACAATCGTCAACTACCGTTCATGCTCTAATTGATATAAATGTTCGGGCAACAAATTAATTAAGTTC
Organism: Chrysolina haemoptera; assembly: GCA_958298965.1. Taxonomy (NCBI): domain Eukaryota; kingdom Metazoa; phylum Arthropoda; class Insecta; order Coleoptera; family Chrysomelidae; genus Chrysolina; species Chrysolina haemoptera. Next base: position 47,028,381 of record OY282586.1, on the reverse strand, counting down.
CAGCAGGTGTAATTGGAATTTATTAGGAGCGATTGGTTTTAGTGGTATCGATAGGTGGAGCTTATAATTCAATGTGGTTCAGGAAAAAGTCAATTGAAATATTTCAGATAGAGGCTTTCCACAATATCTATCAGATGTAGTTCAATGTCCAGCGTGGCTTTAGCCGGGGAAGTAGTTGTTTTCGGTTATATATTACAAGAATATAACATTTTTAATTTTTCAATTATCATGGAGAATGTTCCCCTTTTCAACATTTCTCAAACATTTGACAATAATTGTTTAAAAGAAACAATTTAATGCATATGTTACGGAAAATATAATGTGGTAATTAATAATAACAAGTCATTATTCATAGCTACTTCGGAATTTCGTAAATGTGATGAATACTGTAAGTAAAATTCATCACTTTTACTGTTTGTTACTGATAATTCGCCTCTGTCTTTGGTAATAATAATGAAAAAAACTTAAAATTTTATTTTTCGCATTTTATTCCGCTTGCGATTGACATACAAACCTAACCTGAGCAATCTAACCTGTCTTGCCTGTTGACCACAGGTTGATTTTTTCAATGTGTATGAAAACAACTGAAACGATCGTATTTTCATCTTTTTCATTGATTCAGTGACTTCTATATTATGAATAGTAAGATAATTAAAAAAGTTATGAGAGTTGATGCTATTTAGGAACACATCAATAAACATAATTTCACAACCATACGATCAATTGAATTTTGAGGATGATACAAAATATTTCAGAATATTTTCATATTTTCATCTCATCATCTTTAATGAGTACCATATATACGTGTGTCCAAATTTGATCGTTTTGGAGATACAGGATGTGAAATTTATTTAAAAAAGTATTTTTTCTATCTATTACTCAAAATCCTTTTGGCCAATTTTGATTTACGGTACTGAAAGGCTTATTTTAGTGTTCTCAGAATAAAAAAAAGTTCCTTAAAACTTTGACACTCTGTATCTTGAAATCAAAGTTGGGACACATGCTTATATAAAGAAAAAAGCTTTATTTTCCATAAAGAACCGATATTGAACCTTTGGCGGTTTAACGATCTCATTTCCGAAAATTATATAGGTCACACGACATTTCTTGCACATCAACTCAAATTTGTTAAATGGAATGTGGGATCAAGTGTCACATCGTTTGAAAAGAGAATTCGATTCTCTCTACAACCGTCTGAATTTTTATGAATTTCGTTCATATTTTCTTTGCAATTCAAAATCGAAATATCAAACATAAATGTGGATCTGAATACTCATACTCATACTCATACTCATACTTTGATAAAAATTTTTTGAAGGTTATTACCGTGTCTACTTTTTGAGAGAAGAAACATTGCAATTAGTCGACAGATGGCGCTGGAGGCACATCAACTTAAAAATTTCGAAAGGCATAGAAATCGAAATTGAAAAAAAAATATTGAAAAATGTTTAGATGAATTGAATCGAATTCTCTTTTCAACGATTTAAAAAAAATTGAGTGATGTGTCCCCCGCGCCCCATGTCTAGCACTCACCATATTTTTCAAAAAGTAGTTTCGGTAAAACCCTCGAAATGTTTTTTTTGTTCGTACGTCAAACCGTTCAAAAGTTAACAGAGGGGGACTATTAGTGAATAAAAAGTGATTTCCCAACTTCAAGTTCCTATATCTCGAAAACGAATCGATGGAATTGATTTATTTTTGTTGTTTGATATTAAGAAGGAAAATACCTTCCAAATGAGGTATCACTTGCCATATGTTGCCATTTAAAAATTTAGGGGTGGCAGTCACAGCTCCGAGGGATGGAATGTATTTCGGGTGAATTTCATCGCGAACTATGTCCCCCTCGAAAATGTGGTTGACGTGTCCGAGCATTTTTATATAACTCGGTTCTGTCGACCTACAGAGCCGCTGTTTCGTTTTCAATGGCCCACTCTGTATAGTTCCGCATGCAAATAAAGCACGAACCACCTTATTATTTCTGTAACTTTTGTCGAGTTGTTATTTTGGCAATATTTTCATTACGCAGTTTTAATGAATTGAGTTTTTTCAATTTTCATCTTTATTTCAGACCTCGGTGACAGGGATTTTACGGCGATGAAATGATAGATAAAAAAGAAGTCAAATATATTTCTTTGAATATCCATCCAAATTCCCCTACACAGGTGGTCTGCAACCCAACGAAGCAAGAATTAGAGGCATGCGATAAATATCCTTGAATCTCGTAATTTCCATTGTCATTCGCGATCGAGAAAAACCACATGTTTAGCAACTCAGTCGCGACGAATCCTGAACGATAGTGATTTGCAAAAAAACACGCGTTCTAATAAAGCACGCAGCGGGTTTTTGCGTCATCCACCCCCCAATAAGGGTATATCGGCGTCGAGCGCAATTAAGAACGGTGATAATTATAGTGGAATCGCAGGAATTCTAGTCAGGTGGATGGTGTTCGCAGAATAGGCACTCGACCTCCCCATATGGGCACCGCGGTGCCGACGCAAATGGACAAACTGCCTTCCTGGCAGTGTTGAATTCAGATACCGAATGCCTATTTTCACAATAAATCAAGGTGAATTATACCAGCTGAAACGAATAAAGATCGTTTCTGTGTACGCGCTACAAATTGTTCGATTTTTTTTACATTATTTTATGGATATTCACTTATACGGGCATATGAGGCATTCGAATTCGTGGACGTGTGTGACGGCATCTACGAAAGCATTCCCTTATTTCGAATTGAGGAATTCATGGCGGGTGTACCTGATGTTTTGTTGGATGCAGGCCGCTAACCTACACAGAAAAAAATTGGTACCTGAATACAATGAAAAAGTTCAGTGACTCAATGAATATTTTTATCAATATTGGTCCAATGAACGCAATCGTTATGTCAATGTACCACTGGTTATCCATACTATGAATACGGATCTTAATAATATCAAATAATGCTTTCATTGATATCATGATCAAGTACATTAAATAGGTTCGTTATGGTAATGAATTCCATTCATCAAACGAATAAAGAGTGATCACCCAAGCAATGAATTGTATTCGTTCAACTGATGAAAGTGTATTCATCAGATTAACTATTATTGTTCGTTCTTCGAATAAATGTTGTACGATTGATATAATGATTTAGATTATTTCGACGATGGATATTTTTCATCAATCCAATGAACGGTGATTATTAAATATCGGTTATTCCTTGATTCAATAATTGATATACATTAAATCTATGTTTCAGTTTATTCTCGTGATGTTTTCACACATTGAACTAATTATTTTGTTTATTATTTGAATAAGTGGTATTTATTCAATCATTGCATATCATTCGTAAATGCAATGAAGGCCTCCCACTGATATTGAGCATATAGTGAGTTTCCGAAAGATATGCAAAATAATTAACATACATTCATCAGAACATCACAATCCTGATTGGAAGGCGTATATCCAAGTTATCTTTTACTTCGGCTAGCTCCTTTCGGAGCTCTTCGGATGTCTCTGTAGTCTGTGCTACCTGAGAATATGCTTCAAAGATCGCTTCTGTCTGCTTAAGTTAACCGGTTCTGTGCAATCAACGAAGTGTGCGGAGTGGTCCCTCTAGTGGAGGCGCTGTGTACTACCAGCTAAAGCTAACTTGCCAGCAACGGAGATTTCTATGCGAGGATTCGGATGAACAGATGCCGGCAAAATTTATGAGCATATTTAAACACGAGATGGCTTGGTTCGACATAAGGCTTATTATTATATTCATGAACATATTAATTACGGAGTTATAGAATGGGAGGAAAATGTTGCTTCTATCTGCCTAACAAAACTGGGACTTAGTAACTTCGTTACACCTTCTAAGATCTTTCCATAGCCCCAATAAAACCTGTGTGTAGATCTGAAAATAGATTATCATTGATTTCGATAAACTTAGATTATTTGTAACAATAAAATCATCTCTGGGACCATTAATTACGTTCATTGATTCAGTGTACCCCTTTCATTACCTCAATGAACTTTTCCATAGCAGCAACGAAATCTGTTCATAAATGTAAAAAAAGATCATCTTTGATCTCACGGAAGGTAATAAACGGTATTCATTGATATTATGTACATTTTTTTCCTGAAATAATATACATTGTTCCAATGTACTTTTTTCTTTATTTCAATAATCTTTTTCAAAGCCGTAACGAAATATGTTCATAGGTCTGAAATTAGATCATCATTGATCTTAGTGTACCCCTTTCCTGACCTCAATAAAACTGTTCATAAATGTAAGAAACGATCATCTTTGATCTCAATAAACTTGAATTCGTTGTATCAATAAATACCTACAAAAGTCAGTGAATATTTATTCATTGCCACGATGAAAAATGTATTTTGCCAATGAACGGAGAGGTAAAAAACGGCATTTATTGATATAACGTACCACATTTTTTTCAGTGTTCATACGGCTGGTGAACTCACCGAATGTCGTTACGGTGTAATACTTCAGGTGAAAAAGTACCAAAAACCCTACAGAAAATAAAAAAAGTTGGTACGTTGATGAAACATTTCATTTATAATTATTATTATTATTACCCGTCGGTTCTGGCTTCCAGCCGAAGTGCAGGCAGTTCTGTGTAGAACCTTTCTGTTTACCGCTGTCAGGTCTATTCGCGATCACCATTGGCACCAGGTGGCGCTCCAAAACTCCGGGACAACAAAGCAAATGTAATTTTTCGTGTGTTCACGTTTTTAAATTGGTAGGAAATTGCTCAAAATTCGAGGTATTCTTCAAGGGTTGTTACCATACTATCTCCCGTTATATCGATTTGCGCCATTATTTTCTATGGTGTTATTGTAATGATGTGTACAAATTCTCACGTTTTTGAATTGGTAGTAAATTGCTCAAAATACGAGTTATACTTCAAGGGTATTTACCTCAGATCAATAAGAAAACCGTAGTTACCCTCATATCTCCCGTTATATCAATTAGGGAGTGTTTATTTCTTCGCCATTATTTTCTATGGTGTTACTGTAATGTGTGTAGATATTTTCACCTTTCTAAATTGGTAGAAAATTGCTCAAAATACGAGGTATACTTCAAGGTTTGTTACCCTACTATCTCCAGCTATATCAATTTGCGAGTGTTCTTTTATTTTTAATATTTTTAAATTATTGATCTTTCACTTTCATGTCTCAACTTTGGAGTTCTTCTTTAGGAATGCCTGTGACGAAGATTTATTTATTATTTCAGTATTTAAGTCAAAAAAGTTTCGATGAACTAATTTCTGTAATTTTTTGAGATGGAATGACCCCTTTGATCTTTCATCAATCGTTTTAATGTGTCTAGACAATAATTGGGTAGATTTGCACCAATTAAAAACAAACATTCTCTTTGTACTAAAGGTAATTGGCTTCCCGATTTCTAGTCCAATTCCACATGTTTCAGATGGTTTCTAAGAAAAGAGTTCATGGACACATTTGAAGATGAATAATTGTTGCACTGCGGCACTATGAATTTTTTTTTAATTTACTCGTCACATCAAAGATATGCTTTCAGCATTAATTCAAAAAAAATCGAACCAAATATAGTACAACAAAGAAATAATCAACAGTTTATCATCGTGAGATCTTATGGCAGAATGTTTGATTTTCCGGAGTTTTTAGTACGAATTTCAAAATGTAGATACTCCTGGAGATTTCTCATGAGGTTTCTCTGTGGGGTGATATCCTCTGCACTACACATGTCTGACATATTGTACTTCATTTACATGTTCGGAAAAATTCCCCTGCACATGAAACCTACCTGTTTGTATAAGTCACAATAATTGACTTGAATTCAAGGGATATTTTTCACTCACAAAATTATGAATTCACTAAGTATTCACCAGAATGCTTTCCAAAGAATAACTAAAAATGGGCCACCACCTTGAAATGGTAATGCCATTCTCATGGTGATCAACACCGCCCATGTGTTTATTATATTGGATTATTACATCTAGTTGAGTAACTTGTACATCTTTCGTTTTCTTCCCGTTGTATCTTCTGACTTGATGTAATAGTTGAACCCCAAGAACAATAATGCTTATGTTTACAACTGAATGGTCATTCCAACGTACAAAAAAAGTTTCCAACTACCTATATTAACACCTCAAAGATTTCTTTCAGTTAGAAGAGATTCCTCATCGATTACTTCTTCGTCAGTTAGCGAATCTTCACATAAGGTGGAATACAAAAGGATTGTAGAACGGAGGAAATAAGATGTAGTAGTGGAGTTTTTTCCAAAATAAACTGTAATCCAAATACCATAAATATTTAAATGATTAATTGAATTTTTATTTTATATTTCCATATTTCATATTATCACTTTTCGATATTGATCTTATTGTTCTTTTGACGTTTAATGTTTTTTATGTACCTACATATCATGGTCGAAATGAGTTACTTTAATCAGCGGTTGATATTGTTACAGGATGTCTCTGAAACCATCGATCACAATTTGGATAAAAAAGCAGACAAGGAACTATGCAGTTCGCAGTTAGTATCAGATTTCAGAGCATTACGTTCTTTCTCTATTCGAAAGAGTTTTCTTTAGATTTGTCATATGAGGTAGAATATTTCGTATATTTACAAAAATGTGGCAATACCAAAACTTCTTGCCTAACAAATTCCCAAAATCACGACACTGCACGATTTGAAAGAAATTGCCAATCGTACAGGAAAAAGACACATGCAATTTAAATTATTCCATTCAAAATTCAGAAAGTAACTTTGCAATTGGTTCGCTAGCACATTATAAATCTTTCCAATTTTAAAGAAGCAAGATACCTCCGTGATATTTTAGGTATGTGCCATAATAAATAACTGCCATCAAACCCAGCAAATGATATAAGATAGCCGCTTGAGAGCTTCTTACAGCAAGAGATCGCTATTCGCCTCAAAGAATGCTTTGATCACTCCCTATTCACGAGGGAAACTCGAAATGTTCGACTATCGTTTCACCATGACAAAATCAAGATTAACCATAGTAGTTCAACTTTTTGTTAGAAACTCCCAACTCGCTCAGAAGATGACACTGTGTGTCGAAACAATATTGTCAGCATATATATTTACATATAATTTTTTAAGTGTAAATTATTGGAAGTTTTTATTTCCCACCTACTTATCAGTGATGATGAATTTACACATATTTGATGCCAACACCCTAGAACATGAACCAATGAATGTAATTGGGATCACTCGGGATTTCTAGTAATTTTTTTCTGAATGTCAGTTTCTCTGACGACACGTTCGTCAAAGTCAGACTTGGCAACGTGGTATAAGTTGTGCATCATGGAATCTGAAATTACATATGGATCGTGTCGTGTGACAGTTGTCATTTAACACCAGATTGGTTTAGTTCGTTTGTTTATAAGAGTTTTTTTCTCTGTTCAACTATTCTGAATCCTATAATGTATGATATAAAATAAATGGTTAGATCAAATCTGGTGTGTCGCAAACGAACAGGCTTGAATTTTTGTTTTTGTTTTTAGGTTGATGCGGTTCAAAGTTTTGATAGATTTTGTTGTTTGTAATTTTTTCCAGATTGTTCTATCCATTCGTGTCAAGAATGTGCTTTGTATCCAGTTTTCTGAACACCAGTAAAGAGTAAAATAAACTATTTTCCATAGGACAGTGTGTATACTAAGCTTTCACGCACTGTTACCACTGATACTTTTTAAAAAGGTGAAAAAATCACCTGTGCGTAGAGTAAATTTTTACACACTTTTCATACATTCATGAATTTTTAAAAAACACAACATTTTGCATCAAATATAACTCAGAAGTCATCATTTGACAAAACGACAACAACTCATAATGTTCAAATTAATGATACAATTGCTAAAATTTGACAATATAATACCTGTCGAAGAAAAAACTTTGTATGATACACTTTCGTAAAGGGATTTTTGTACTGGCGTGTTTGTTGAACTCTTTTCCTACTTTACTAACTTGTATCATAAATACACAGTTTTGTGCACCTAAAGATGAGGCGGATCATGAAAAGTAGTGTAAGGCAGTTATCGAACCTCTTGTATGAAGATGAAATATAAGTTTTTGTGAAGAGTATTTTCAAGGTGAATATTGTTATTATATTCAAAGCAGAGTTCAAGGAACTAGTTTTAATTCTAATCATTGCAATAAAGACCTTGAACTGTAAGATCTGAAAGTAAAAAAAATCATATTCATTAAACAGAAAGAGTCAGTCATCTCATAATGTACCCTCGGTAAATTATCAGAACTTGCCTCTACGAACAGTTGTTTCATATTCAATTCACAAATTTACTGATTATAATAACAACCACTAAACTGTTAACGAATTCATCAGTTGAAAGTTGAAGGTAAATATTGAAAATTTAAACATTAGCATCAAAGCTCGACCTAATTTTTGTTCCGATAAATTGAATGTTACAAATAAAATAAAAATTTCTATTATGTGGAATTTTTGAGGAGTGACAAAGTTTGAATTATATCTCTAGAAGCTATGTTTCGGGGAAAAACTGAAATGCCTGTTTCAGAATGTGGATTATAGTGGGGAATATTTCCGATGAACGTGACGTCAGACTACGGTTTTAAATTTAATATATCTCTAAATTAAAAACAAATTAGTGACACAGTAAGGGTCCAATTGTATGGTTTAAATACATTTTGCATGAATTACTACTTTAACGAACATTTATCGTGCTTGGAAACAAAACAACAACAAAGATCGTTACTAGAGCTCCATAGTATCACAAGGCCATACTACTAGAATTCAGCAAGCAAACACCGATCCAAATGCTAAGTGAGTTGGCGAAATTTTGGCATTTGTGTACTTTTCTGAATTACACTAGTGGTGTGTCGAGTAGTTTACTTTTCTGGTGTTCTTGCAGTATGAGTTCCAGTTACCGTATTGTTGTCCCCATCGAAGTAGATACAAGTGTTGGTTAATATTCTATAAAAACAGTTATTTCATACTTTTCTTTCCACTTGAAAATCCTTCTGATCTTATATTTCGCAAAATATTTCATGGCATTAGCTACGAAACTAACTTTTTGATATTCACCAAGTTCACTAGGCTAGATATTCTCTTGAAAACCTACAGGAAATATGAAAATATACATTTAGAAACGTAGATGATTGTAGTTAACAAAACAAAATGCCATTCTACCGATTATATTCAGACTTATTTCGACAGAATGAAAACACTCATCACTTTAGGACATTTCAATAACTTTTATTCAGAAGCAAAGCATGAGTGTATGTATAAAATGATCTGATCGATAACAAATCTCGAATCTGTGAAAAATTTAAATTTTCAATCTTGTAGATAAAGCTTCTTGAGTATCACATCATCAAATTTGTAACAAGAGCTGCTGCCTCCTTTATAAATTTCCATCCAACTCTCGTATATTTTAAACCCATAACTGAATATTCCTAAAGTGCCACGATCGAGCAGCAGCTCATCAAAATTCTTCGGTTGCCCGCAAAAGCATGCTTTGTGTACTTTATCCTGCAGCTTCTCAACTCATCGGAGGTTTCTTTATCGTTAGTAACGTTTATTGATACCTAAGTACCGAGTACCATCCCAGTTAGTCGTCTATTCAATATAATCAATGTAAGGTTCAACTTAATTATGGTTCACGAGTAAGTTTTATTATTATCGTTGTGTGAAAGTCTCTGAATAAGATTTTGATGTTTTGAAAGTTGTAATAAATTAATTGTCAATGTTCAGTAGGATTTGATGGTTATATAGACCATTCCAGTATTACGTCACGCTGGAGGGCAACCTGTCAAATTTAAAGCTTTTCAGGTTAAAAGCTAGCCGAAAAATTCCGAAATGATGCCTCTTGAAGCTTTTTAGGGTGAAAAGCATTCGAAAAATTCCAAAATAATGCCATTTGAAGTTATTTAGGTTGAAAACTAGTCGAAAAATTACAAAATAATGTAATTTTTGGTTAGAAATGTATGTGTGCCCCCCAGAGATAATTGTCAAAGTCACGTGTTCTGGAATGGTCTATTGTTTTCTATCTACACTGAGAGAAATCTTGAGAACACACTGCATTTTTATCTTATCATTGTCAATATACTGCATACTATACAGTATTTGATATTCCTGTCAATCGGTGATCATATATTTTTCTTAGTTACATTATTTTATTTTTCATTTCTCGAAATAAAATATAGTATTTATTACAATAATATTTTGCATTCAATCCATATGTCCATGATAAATGAATTTTTGAAATACAGTGCTATAAATCTATCTATGGATGGAGCTTTAGTAAAAGCATTTGCCGAGGTGATCAAGAAACTTTGGTCAGAAGATTCGTCATATAGAGTTGTGAATATTATATCCTTGAAGTCCTTGAAGTCAAATCTAAAAATTCGCTTCCCGTTTCATCGGTTATGCCCAGGAAAATGCTCATGAGTTCTTACGATTCCTGTTACAGGGTCTACATTCAGACGTCCAAAGAGCATCAGAGAAGCCGAAACACATTATGACAGAGATAGATGAGAAATTAAATGACAGTGAGAAGGCTCTAGAGTCATGGTCAAGGTACTTAAGAACGGACAATTCGCTATTTGTAGATAACTTCGTTGGCCAGTTAAAATCTACATTGAAATGTACTTATTGTAGTCACTGTTCAGTTACTTTTGATCCTTTCTGTGCAAGGAGAGAAGGAAGTGCACGAAATCTATATCAATTCATAAGTTCCCGAAAATTTTAATAACTCATTTAAAACGGTTTTCTTCAACAGAAAGATTTTCCTTTAGAGGGATTGGACATGAGAAATTATGCAGCAGACAACGTTGCTCCTTTTCACTATAGTCTGTATACATTGTCTAATCATAGTGGAACTACCTACAGCGGACACTACACAGTCTACTGTAGACATCCGTATGTGAGCACGTGGCATCAATGTAATGATTCACGGGTTACCCCAATTTCATCTGAATCTCTCATAAATTGAGATGCCTATGTTCTCTTCTATGAGCAGGAAGGCACTACATCTCATCTTTTAGACTATACTTCGTTTTATTTTGTGTTTCATTTACATTTTACATTATGCAATTTAAACTACCATGTCAGTGACTTTTGCTTACACCTGTATCTTAGACGTCATGGCATTAAATCTATCTCTGAGAGGTAGGGGGTAGAGTGCATTAGGATTCACAACCCGCTCTGTCCAAATAGAAATTTTTCTGAAGGATTGGCGATTTGAAGACCTTATACCAAGGTTTAAAGATTAGAAGCAAACTTTTTCTATTTCAGTTGATTTTTTTCGTAATGAAATACATAAATATGGCCGTCGATGATTAATTATCCTTTATTATCTTCTTTAAAACTATGCTCATACATCTGTGAAGTGTCTTCCATTCTTTTAAATCATTAGGTGTATAAAGTATATATAGCGTTTTATATATCTAATACTTAAATTGAAAGAATGGAATACGTGAAAATAATGGATTTTTCATCATCGGCGGCCATATTGCTAAGTTACATTACGAACAAAAACAAGTAAAATAGATGATTCGATTTTTACCTTTGAACTTAGTGATGAGGTCTTCAAATCCCCAATTGGATATATTGATATCTACTAAGCGAATATTTTGAATTTTATGAACAAAGTATAATTTTGATTGAAATGCAAAATATTCATGTTAATCAGTCAAGTATTCTTGTGTTCATTACAATGCTTATTATTTGATAGTCACCATAAATCAATTATGATAATTGAAAGCCTGTCATTACTATACAGTATTGCCGTGACATATAGTAACAGAAATGTTGTAAAGATTACCATTTTTCTCGTAATATACACTATACATGTTTCCCCATGACAGTTGCACCCTCATCAATTCATTCTTGTACGAAATAAATGTTGCTTTTTTGTTCAAATACAACTTTCGTGAAATAAGCAACAAAACATGTTTTTACCAAAATGTCCCTCTTTGTTATGAAACGTGCATTTAACACCAGAATACGACATTCCAATGAAAAAAAACTTTCATCATTAACTATGGTAAAAAAACGCACTGAAGGTTTGAATAATTGATTAACAAATTATTTAAATCATACATCGTTTCTTCAATACCACTTTCTCTTCATTTCTCCCAGAACCTACAACTCTTGTCCTCATTTTTCAAAACGCCCTCGTAAGAGCCACAAGTGTAGCAAACCAAATATCTGACGAACAACTAACTTGTTTGTGTGAAAACTTATTGAGATTATTTATAAATTGTTATCCTACAAAAAGTTCACGCAAAATCAGCAACCTTTTCCTGCTAAAATAGCTCTCCCTGAGTTTCTGGAAATTGTACTGTTCATTGTTTCTACTTTTCCATATTTTATACCGACTATTATTCATTTATGTTGTGAGTTTGTTTTTGAAAGTTCCCTATGAATTAAAAGCGTTTCAGAAGTTGTTCATAATACGAATAGTCTTATGATTTTAGTTCGAAAATATGAATAGGAAATTCATAAAATCTTTTGTGGAATCATCTGCGACTGAAAGACAAACTTTAGTCGCTATTTTCCATCGTTCAAGATAACCTCTTGGGAGGTATTCATGTTGAAATGGGGAACATTCTCCATGAAAATTGAAAAATGAAAAATGTGACTTATTTGTAATATCTAACAGAAAACAACTACTTCCCCGGCACAAGCCACGCTGGACATTGAACTACATCTGATAGATATTAAAAAAGTCAGCTATCTGAATGAAAATGCAAATTTTCACTTTCAGATTTTTTCTTTCCTTTTCAGTTAGAGTCTTTTCACAATATCTATCAGATGTAGTTCAATGTCCAGCGTGGCTTGTGCCGGGGAAGTAGTTGTTTTCTGTTAGATATTACGAATAGTCTTATTTCACAGAACAGTTTAAAATCTGAACAAAATTGAAATTGAAACGTTTTATGGTTTCTTCTCTTTTGCTGATTACAAAATATATAATTTATATTGAAAGCTCGATGACATCAAATGATTTATCTACTATTAAAAAGAACAATGCAGCTGTTAACTTTCCTGGGGGCATACTTTAGACTTTATATTGCCTTTGACAAAGACTTCTACCTGAGTGTTGACTACCAGTTAACAATAATTTATTGGGGTTACTACAAACAAATAAATATCCAGCGAACAAATGAGTTCATATAATGATTATCTCAAATGGAAGCATTGGCTACTTCATTAACTCATTTGACCTCCCTTTGTCAAAGTGATATATTTGGCGTGCAATATTCAGAAACAGCCATGAAGAAGAAGAATGATTAACAACCATCACAATCTCAATTTGATTTCATTTTGAGTGAATCTACTTTGGCATTATGTATGGTAAATTCATCAATTCTCAGAGTGAATATTTATATTTATATTAGACACTTTTTGGGAAGAAATATTGGAACATAATGAAAATAATATAATAATAAGTGTAATTGCTGAATTTGACGAAATTGATATCATTATAAGGTCGAACCAAAAGTTATTAGATGATGTATGAAGTATGAACCAGCTGAACAACGTTGCATTGTCTTAAGTGCAAGAATCACGTCTTCACAATGTTTCCTAAGAATCGATAATCAAATTGAAACCAATTAGCACTGTAACTTCGGCGAGATTAAAGGAAGTCGCTGGGTGTCAACAATACTGTTTGAAGACCAAATTAACACTACGTTTCATAAGCATTTGACTTTTTCTCGGTAGACTGCTGAATAATGAATCGAAATGTTTAGTGTTCACTGGAAGCTGTGTGTACTATTTAGATAATATAATAATAATAAATTCATTCTCATAATATATGTAATATATTAGTTTTGTATTAAATGCAGAATAGTCCATTAAAGACAAAATGTTTCTCCTAACCAATTGATATATGATGTTTGAAGAAACGAAAGAACACTCTTTTGTCTTATTTCCACTAGATTTTTATTGTTACGACCGGTTTCGGGTTTTATCCCATTATCAAGTATAAAAACTAACTAATACAATTGAACTCTAAGCCTAGTTATATAGTTATATACCTGATAAGAATTTCCAGGATGAACTAAACATCATTAAACAAATTGCGGTAAACAACCAAGTACCAGTTTCTTTAATAGAGAAATTAATATCAGGTAAAACTCAAAAAACGATTAAGAATGAACTATACCCAAATATTGAAGAACGTTATACACGTAAATATGGGAGCATTACTTACTCAGGTAAACTTTCAGAAAACATCCAAAATTATTTTTCTAAATTCAAAATAACAACAGCTTTTATAAGTAATAATAATTTAGGCAGAATTCTATTCAATGCAAAACCTAAACGAGACAGAATGAAAAAATCAGGGATATATAGATTAGAATGCGGGGAATGCTCTGCAGTATATACAGGACAAACCCGTAGAAATTTTGACGTAAGGTTCCGTGAACACGTCGGTTTAGACAAGAAATCAGCAATGTACGAACATCTTCAAGAATCCAAACACAAGATAAGTAATGATAACCTCAAAATTCTACACACATGTAATAAAGGGAAGACAATGAATCTGTTGGAAGCCATGGAAATTAATAAATCAATTAAAAACCAGAAATTTAGAACCCTCAACGAGCAACTCGATTTGTGTAGGTCTCCACTTTTGAATTTATAAATTTGACAACCCAGATATTTTCCATCACCTCCAGGGTTTAAGTTTATATTGTTTCACCCTTGTTCTCTTAATTACCTCTCCATCCAGCCTACCTGCAAACTCCCTATATAACTAGGCTTAGAGTTCAATTGTATTAGTTAGTTTTTATACTTGATGATGGGATAAAACCCGAAACCGGTCGTAACAATAAAAATCTAGTGGAAATAAGACAAAAGAGTGTTCTTTCGTTTCTTCAAAGTGATCATGAATTTCCACAAAATAAACAAGTCATCATTCACACAAATTTGATATATGATGTTGCTGAATTTTAAATTTTATTGCAGAAAAATAGAAAACTTTTGGTCAAAGCCAGATTCAGACACTACACAAATGATGAAAAACAAAAACAGAATATCGATTGAGATATAGTTAATACACATTTTCCGAGACCTACCATTGTCGCAAATCCCAGCATTAAATCCTACTCAACCTCCTACAGGGCTGACTGTAAGGCTGACAACACACCGAAAACTCAAAAACACCTTAAAGCAAAACGATTTTGAGAAATGAAGGCTGACCACACACCGATTAATCAAAAACGCCCGAAAGGAAAACGATTTCATGCAAAATGTTTTCGTGCAAAACGTTTTGCTGTACAACAAAACGTCTTGCTGTACGACAAAACGTCTTGCTGTACAGCAAAACAGTGCAAATAGAGTCGGCGCTTCAGCGTGTTGTCTACAACGAGGTTTCTAACGCTTTCATTCATAATATTTTGTAGCAAGACAAAACATTTTGGAATACACCAAGCATACAAAACAGATTCATTCAAATACAGTTTGTTTCGAGCACTTTTAAAGAGCCTGAAGGTTTTTTCCTGTTTTGCCGTACCAATACTTCATATAATCCGTGGAGGAAAAACAACTCCTACATAAATTAGTTAAAAACGTTTTGCGTTAAAACGTTTTTGATTTCTTGGTGTATCACCAGCCTAAGCCAATACCTCCTTTAAAGGCATGTTTTCAGCGGTCCGGAGGTAGAGCGTTAACAAATCCTACAGGTGGATACTGTCGATATAATGGACAGACGTTTATCAACATGTTTGCAGACTGCGCAGCTGAAAGTTGCCAGAGGAACCTCACAGTTCAGGATGCTATCTCCCTTACTGTGCGCGATATGACAGTAGAAGAAATGTTGGGATCTTTAAATAAGTAGGGAAACTACTCCCAAGAACGAGATTGTAGTCCTCGTACAGAAAAAGCGTTGGAACATGAGGGATCACGTCATAATTGGTGGGATATAAAAATGAAACAAATCGTTTTGGGCGGTTACATTTATATTGTGCTGACATGACGTAGGAAAACGTTGAATGATGTAATCTGACGCAACACGCCTTATGACGCGTGGGAAAAATATCAGAAGTTCTTGATTTTCCTCAGTGTCAGAAGAGTCAAGTGGTTTCAAGATGTTGTTAGAGTACGTTCGGTCAAATCCGGTGCTGAATGTAATACCACTTGAACCGCTCTTAATTTTCTATTAATTGGGGCATTACATTTTGGAAATGCCCGGATTCGCCTTC
The DNA here is from genome assembly GCA_958298965.1 of Chrysolina haemoptera. Lineage (NCBI taxonomy): Eukaryota > Metazoa > Arthropoda > Insecta > Coleoptera > Chrysomelidae > Chrysolina > Chrysolina haemoptera. The sequence continues at coordinate 47,012,202 of OY282586.1, read as the reverse complement.
TAGCGTGTCAAAAACACGGAGTACATTAATGGTTGGAGGTTAGAAACAAACTGCCGGGAAATCCAATGGGCACAAAGTAGTTGCTATACGTCTGCCAATGTGAATACCGCTTCATCTCTGACGTGGTCCCATGGTGACATGGGAGCACGTCACGTCAGAGTAATCTGTATTAGGCTTAAGGCTACGTGCATCAGAGCAGCTTTGCTATCTGATCATATTTCTATTTCGTATCGGTGTATATGGTGCAAATTAGTTTTTCACACCCTTCAGTGAAGTATATCTCTACCAACGAGTGCTTCTAGACTAGATTAGAGTACTGATTCAGGACGATTCTTGTAGCCGTCGGTCAGATCAATTTGTCCATCTGGAAAGCTCACTGTTGGGCCGCTAACTGTCGAGTGTTCATCCTGTAGGTATCATCCTCGGTATCATCATCATCAAATATCCAAAGAAATTCTTCGGAATACATTATGGCGCCTTTCTTAATCTCATAATGTGTTTTTCTGATTGCGATTCAGTGGCCGAATATCTGTGGAAAGGATAACGGTAGAAACCCAAAGCTGATTACCGAAATATCTCACATACAACGGACCATGAAGTGAACTATTAAACGTATAATACGACTTACTAGGAATACGTAATTATTCCGACCATCAACACCTCTGCAAGTGCACAAGTAACGAATGGAACATGTTAACAATAATTTCACAGTTGATTGGCCACAATGAGATCGACGAATTAAAAGTCGAAATGACCCGAAGCTAGGCACGTTCGGTGGCACAGTTCGATGATTTCTTGATTCTTGCGACGAGCGCTGCGGGCGACTTGATTTGTGTGTTCTTTTTGCAGTGGGAGGTTCCTCATGTACGATCTGACTGCGAAATGAGTTTTTTCATCGGTTTTACTGCTGCTCGAGATGATGATTTCATCGGTATTCTCGTTGCAGGAGAGCAAAAAGTTAGGGATCATTATTTCCTGGTCTGATATCAAGGCAGAATTATCCTGTGAACAAATACAAATGCCTAAAAACAAAAACTGTACATGGCAGGCCACAAGCTTGCTTCTTGACGCTCTTATTCGATTATGTTTGTTTCTTAGTATACAGGGGGAACTGAAAGTTCGTAACTTCTTTATTTTACATATTACAAAAAAATGTTAAATGCAGAAGTTGTAGGGTTTAATTCGATCTCTTTAATGGCTTGAGTCTCATATAAAGAGTGTCTCAATACAGCGCAGCGACTAAGAAGTTTAATTTTTTTAAATAAGACACCCTTTATACCATTGCATGACCGGTTAGAGATGCTCATAAGGAATCCGACAATACCAAGTTTGATGCTGTTATCTTCAAAGATTACGGAGGTATTGCCTATTATTTTATCCATAAGACGAGTGGAAGAGAGAAACTTTTTCTTGCGGGTCGATAAATCATCTCTCACACACATTGAATATAAAATTTCAAAATATCACCACAAAAAATATTCAAACTTAGTAAATCCCAAATGAATTTCCCCAAAACAAATTTTGACTTTCAGGTGCCTCCCAAATTGTAAAATTTAAAGTTGATACAAATATAAAATACTTTGGTGGATAATGACTGAACCTTCGTGGCCCCACGTTGGGCTCCACTTGTAACCTTTTTACATCCCTTGTGGAAGAAATGATACTATCCCGTTAGCTACAGTAGTCGGTGAGTCACATGGTCGGGGTCAAGTCCTGTCAATCAAGTATCTCGAATAAAAGAGTTAAATTTGGGCGCCACTCGGATCCAAAGAAATAATAATTAGTAATTCAAATTTTCACGCTTCGGAGATCCAAAGATACGCAAGAGACGCCATTCGACAAACTGAAACTTTTCATAAAAAAAAAGTTTAAATCATGATGGCGACTTCAAAATGACGGTGATGTTCTACACTTGTCATGATTTGACTCTAAATCGATAAATGATTTTGGAATTTTTCGTCAGAAATCGAAAATAATAAGATGGCCCCTACGATTATGATCTGACTGACGAAAAAGTGGCGTCGGAAAGTTTTAGATATTTAGATTCAAAATTATCTAAGATCGATTGGGAAAGCCTGACTATTGCGTATCGAGGGTAGCCATTTTGAGCTATATGAACTTCTTATAAGTATGAAGGTAAAGGTTTTGGAGTTCAAAGAATAAATTTGAGGTTAGAGATGAGATAATCTCATGTTGCATAAGTATTGGTCAGGATAGTTGTTCTTTTTGGTCAAATTATAATAATTATCTTCTGAAATCGACGGATATGGATTCTAATTGAAAAATTGATAACTCCTTGAGTTATGAGGAATGTTCTCCATAAAAATTAAAAATGTTTTTTTTGTAATATCTAACAGAAAATAGCGACCAAAGTTTGTCTTTCAGCCGCAAATAATTCCACAACTGATTTTATGAACATCCTGTTCATATTTTCAAACAGAAATCAAAATCCAATATTCTCTTTCAAGGATCTGCATGGTATATACCAGGTAGAATTTTCAAATTACTGTCTATTTTAACAAAGAGAATAGGACTACTCATGTCATATCAAAATAAATGCACTATAACTGGTATATTACGCATATAATCGGGTACAAATTTGAATCCCATCCTCATCATCTCAGAATCCTATCTTAACAACATTCTAACAACTAAAACCAAACCTAGATAATTTTTTATTAGGTTTGGTCCATTTCAGGTTAGTTTATGACACTTTTCATTATTGAACTTATCAAATATATAAATAATAATAGTGTACATCGGAAAATAACTTCATTTTTACAATTTGTTTCTTTTTTCTAGGTAAATTGATTCAGCCCATAGATTAAAATTCAGCCCCTTCACCGGTATGTATGTAAATAGAAGTCCCTTCTTGATACTTCGCATACACAGAAAAATTGTGATAGATTTGAAAAATTGTGAAAGATTTGAGCAGTATTTCACAACCTGGACAGTTCAGTACCATACGTTTAACCTTGCAGAGCTTTAATAGGTGATCAATTCATTTGCCATCACATAAAAAGTGCATTTTTGTGAATAATGACTGGGATTGTCCTACAATTAATGTTTTACAGTTTAAAAAACACTCCTTATAGTGCCCACCCATATGCCCATAATTAATCGAATATCCTAATCGGGAAACATTGCAACAAAAAAATTAATTGACCTTTTTGTATAGTTTCAAAAATAATTAATTGTCATAATAGATAATTATGAATTCGAAAAAAATATGAATATTTCCTGTTTTGAAAGGTTTTTCCAAATATGGAGTAACTAGATTGAAATTAATATGTCATGGTTTTGAAATATTGTTTGAATTGAATTTTGCAGCGCATGTACCGAATATTTAAAGTAAAGAGTAAAGCATGGTATTGAACAAACGAACCAAATAAAAATGCATCGTCATATTGCCAATGAGAAATGTTTTTTGTCGCTATCAAATAGCTTACAAATGTAAACATTGTTTGAGCAACAATGTTTTGAGAAGGGGAACATTCTCCATGAAAATTGAAAAATGTGATTTATTTGTAATATCTAACAGAAAACAACTACTTCCCCGGCACAAGCCACGCTGGACATTGAACTACATCTGATGGATATTGTGAAAAGACTCTGAAAAGGAAAGAAAAAATCTGAAAGTGAAAATTCGCATTTTCATTCAGATAACTGATTTTTTTAATTCTCTCTAGTTTTCATTGATAAAATCATTAAATAAATTAGATAAGGAGAATGTTATTAAAAATCAAAATGCTCATGACAGGTCTATGTCAAAAAATAATTTTCAAAGTGTCACCGCAGAAGAAATATTTCCCTAATATCCATCACTGATGTGTATGCTTCTGAAGAGCCTGTTTTTTTCCAATCCTATATCAATCCTCCTGAAGAGCTTGGCAAAGCGAAATAGATTTTTGTCGACCAAAATGTATTGGGGATTAAATGCGAGAGAAGCGAACCTTGCTTCAATGAAAAGAACGATTTCTGTGAGTGATATTTTTTAATAACATTCTCCTTATCTAATTTATTTAATGATTTCATCAATGAAAACTAGTGAGAATTAAAAAAATCAGTTATCTGAATGAAAATGTGAATTTTCACTTTCAGATTTTTTCTTTCCTTTTCAGTTAGAGTCTTTTCACAATATCTATCAGATGTAGTACAATGTCCAGCGTGGCTTGTGCCGGGGAAGTAGTTGTTTTCTGTTAGATATTACAAATAAATCACATTTTTCAATTTTCATGGAGAATGTTCCCCTTTTCAACATGAATACCTCCCAAGAGGTTATCTTGAACGATGGAAAATGGCGACAAAAGCTTGTCTTATTCATATTTTTGAACTAAAATGTTTTGAGCTTGTCCCACGGGATTGAAGGACTTGGAGTGCACAAGCAACAAGCATCTACCGGTTTTTTGACACCTTTTTCTGTGATTCTCAGAATACAAAATGTTATAAGAATTCAATGAAATTGTAAGATACGACCCGAACTATTGCAACCGCAAGAGTTATAGTGAAAACCAGTTTTTGAAATTTTGCACCACCATTTGGGAACAAACCCAAATAAAATTGAAACTCACCTTGCAATATACAACTCAGCAGTAATTGTTGTCAATTTAGGAGTATCACAAGGTTCTTACCTAGGCCCAATTTCATTCTGTATATTTATAAACGATGTGAAAAATCTTCTTGCTAGATTACTGTATCTATAACCGGCTGTTCCTTGTTACTCCATACGCCACCTTACCACTTTTACATCTGAAAATGAAAAAAACCCTGCCCCTACCGGTAACCGAACCCAGGACCTCTGGGTCACAAAGCCCAAGCGCTAACTACTGCGCCAATCCCCGTCCCCGGTGAGTCTCCAGTCTTTGGCTTTCCTATATATATTCTTGTCCCTGCCCCTTTCTCGGTTTTTGAGCCGTCTGTATATCAGGCCATTTATGCATTAATCGGAGGTCCTCCCTTTCATGCCTGTTATAACTATTTTGAAGTTTTTTCCGAAGCTATACTTGGAAAGCATCTCATTTGATGGTATTTCCGTTATGGGATCGGTTTCCAACTCTTGTTTCACAGTACATCTTACCGTGAATTATGGTATGGGCGCTTGGCCAATTTATTGTTGACTGACCTGGCTTCATCTTATATGTAGACATGACATGACTTCTGAGACAGCCACTTTCTGTGGCTGCAAGGGAGTCTTGCCTCTTGATGCCATTCCGCCTTCAGATCGCTCCAGTCTTTGGTCACCATAACAGAACCATATGATAACACCCCTCCTGCTCTAGTTTAGTTTTGCCAAGCTGCTTTGGGTTATTGTACTCATGGATGTATTGTTGAATTCACCTTCAATGTCTACAAATGTCGCTATGGCTATCTTGTTGTTATCCAAGTTTTGTTTTTGTTAGTAACCTGCTGAGATCATAGGGACAAGTCTGTTGACTTGCCTGGCTGATACGCGTAAAGGCGCTTGTAGAGGGGGTTTGTTAATGAGACCTCAACTCTAACGTATCTCTTAGTTTTTCCAGATTTTGGAGCAGGAAGGACACTAGACTGATTGGACGGTACACAAGCCTCAAATATTCTACGTTGATATAGAATCAGTATTTCCTATCCCTTTTAGAGTAGGACCGGATATATTCCATCCTCTCCTGGAGATTCTATATAGCCTTGTTATCTCTGCAGCTAGTCTCCAGTTCGAGGCATTTGGCATTTGCGACTGGAAAGTGTGTCTCGGTTAGCAGTGACATACTTTCCTTGGTGTAGGTGATGCCTCAGTTATCCCTGTCATCATGTTTACAACACAGATCACCTCGAACATTTTCTGTACAAAAAAAACTGAAACTTTTCCGAAATCATATTGTCAGGAAAAACTTTGCTTCACTTTCACCAGTATATTGGCGATTCGTAGATATCGTTGTCAACAACTGTCTCATTCACAGTGGCTGATACGTGATCACTATAGTTAATGATCTATCGAGATGTTGTTACCGCAGCGTTGAAAACCACAGTCGCACGCTCACCCATCCTGAAAATCGTGGACAGTAGCAATATGATCAGTCAAAGAAGCGACTGCGACTACTGAACAATTGTTAATTTATGTAAAACACGGTCGTGATTTGTGCTAGCAGTTATATAGCATGATAATGACCGGCATTTGCCAAGTGCCGTATCATATACCATTATAATGCAGTGAATTCCTACACCCACTTTCTTACGCGGATCACAATTAGCACCGCTGGACCCGCTGGACGAGCGGCATACTTGTGAAGGTGACTACGAGTAAGTCACCGCGAGTTGCGAAAGATCTTTCACTTCTACGCCTACTACGTGCTCTTTGTTTTATCGAGCATTCGGTACACTTAACCGTTAGCGCACAGGAGCTGCGAGGCGCCGTTTCTCGACGTTTTCCTGTATATTTTGTTTTTATGAAATGCTATCCTCGCATGCAATGTGTCTAAATTGTCGTAGAAACGCTCCAAGTCACTCGGTCATAAAGAGTGTCCCAATATAAAGCCATTCAGATTAACAGAGAAACTATACAGTTTCAAACACGGACATTTTTGTTTTAGGCCACTAGAGATAGACATGAAAAATCGAACAATCATTCCAAAAGTTTTCAGTAAATGGTACATCGAGAATGCAATAAATCTCTGTTTGCAACCTCTTCAGAAGTACGCAACATTCTCAAAACGGCAATCAACTTGAATTTTGCGGTATACTCGTTGAGAAAATTCAAAAAGTTCTCTATGTAGCACATAAGCCCCATGCTAACCTAATCTGGTCTAATTGAACACACCACTGAATCACTGGTCACGACCTGACAGAATACAATGACAGTGTAAACGAGGATGATATATTTAAGTTTATCCTGCACTATTGGAAAAATTCAAACAAAAATCAGATAAAGAAAACGAAAAAAATTAAAGCACAAACAAGCTTAAATTCAAATAAAAGTTTTTATGCAAATGTAGGTTGAAAGTAATTGTTTCAGATGTGTGTCTTTGGGAATCATATTAAAAAAATCTCGCAAGAATACTTATTTATTTGTATATAAATTGATCTTTGTCCACCTTCTTGGAAACACCATTTTAAATTCATAAATGTTTCCAAAAAAAAGAATTGAAAATTTCTTCCTTGAATACCAATAAACATACATTTTCAATTGAATTGGATCATAATTACAAAACTCGTCCGCCATATTGAAGCCGTCATCTTTTTTCCATGAATTTTGACAAAAAATCATAGTATCCAACACTGAAAATCTTACCAAATAGCCATTTTGGAGCTGCCATCTTGGATTAATAAATTTTGACAAAAAAGAATCTTCGATCCCGAAAATCGGCATGTAAGAATTTGAATAGAATCGGGCCATATTAACAAAACTTGTACGAATTAATGAATATTGACACATGCTTATTTTGAAATAGAATCGGATCATAATCACCAAACTCTTCCGCCGTCTTAGAGCCGCCATCTTGAATTCATAAATTTTGAAAAAAAATCAATAATATGTCACCCCAAAAGCGCTAATATACTAATACAATACAGTTTTTGGTTTGCTTTTTCATTCACGCAAATGACAAAGATGATATCTATTGACAATGTCTCTATCCAAGTTAAGCACATACTTTTTGAAAATTCTCTTTATTAGATTTATATTGTTTATTTCATGTATGTAGGTCTTGTATATTTCAGGTAAGTAGTTGATAATTATATGTATCTCAGTAGTAAAGTATTCAACTACTTACCTGAAATATACAAGACCTACATACATGAAATAAACAATATAAATCTAATAAAGAGAATTTTCAAAAAGTATATGCTTAACTTGGATAGAGACATTGTTCACAATATTATAACAAAAAATAACGAATAACATAAATATAATGTCATACTTCGCTTTTTCCAACATTTTAAGTACAACATGTCAAATATATATCAAGTAATTTTAGGAACGTTTTTATACTCACTTTTACTTAGACTTAAGGATAATTTATTGGAATGATTAGATTAGATTTGTATCTTAATTAGTTATATTCTATATTTATCATTCATTTATTTGTATTTTTTTAACGTTTCAGCAACAAAGATACACCCACGCACAACTTCGGTTTTAGTGGGATTCTCTATGTTTGTTTGTAAGAAACTATTGCACTATAAAAATGTCTTCTATGTGGATATATTTGCAGAATAAACATTATTATTATTATTATTATTAATGTGCTATAAAAAATATTTTTTCTACTAGCGTGCGGAAAATCCACTTTTCCGCACTCATTTTAGGTTTGAAAGAGTCACTTTTCCGCACCAGTGCGGAAAAGATTTTTTCCTACGAACGTGCGGAAAAGTAACTTTTTCGCACGATTTTCCGTTTTGAAAGTTGAACTTTTCCGTACGATTTAAAATCGTGCAAAAAAGTTATTTTTCCGCACGATTTTTACTTTTCCGTACGATTTTTACTTTTCCGCACGATTTTTGTATTGTTGAAAATGAGGATATTTAGGACTAACTAAATGATCTATGTAACTTTCCTGGCTTATTAGTCATTTTGTTGCATTATTAGAAAAACTTGTTTATTAAAAACCTTGTTTTTTCATAAATAAGATGGACAAAAACACTCTTAGGAAAATTATTGTACCTAACTCTTACGGAAAATGTCTTTTCCGCCCTTAACGGCTTGCTAACGCGTCGTTCGGCCATCTGCCATCGCGTGCGAAAAAGTATCACTTTCCGCACTTGTTAGGTAAACTACTATTGTTAAGCATACTTTACATATCATTCAAGATAAAATAATCACTTTGACGACACATTCACATAGTCAGTGGTAATTAAGTATGACTTGTTTGCTGCATTCTCTTCAATCTTCCATCCAATGTAAATTAAGAAACATCAGGCTTTTCACACTATTCCTTGCGTTTGACTCAAGCGTCAATCAAATTTGCCCAGCAAGCTATTCGCCCGGTCACAAAGTCAAGAAAAGCATTATTTTCACCTCCCCGATGAAAGCTAAAAAAACCGAATACTCGGAAACTCCTTAATTGTCCCTAATGTTGTCATAGTATTTTATAATTGTCATCAAGAGAGCTGTTAAATTTTACGAGCTAGTACCGCGAGAAAAAAAATAGATTTATTTCCACTTCGCCGGTTTACAGCTCAAAAGTGGTATGCCATTAGATTCATTAGATTCACTTGTCGGTAAATTGAGCCAAGTCCCAAAGGATGGCGCAGAAGCGCCTTCAATCTACTTTCCTCTAATTAATGGGATCGGTACTGTTTTTTTAGATGCCCGGACATTTGTCATGTATTTAGTACAGTAGGCCTTGTTTTTCTCGAATATGTTGTCGTTACAAATAAAACACCTTTATACGTTCTGGTTGTATACTAGGTTTTGCCGTGGTCTCCTTTAGTTGAAATCTCCAAACGTTTCAACTGAAACTGCGGCTGTCATCTTCAGTGTCTTGGTCAAAATGATTTTCTTGACGTATCAACTTAAATTTTTTTTTTTGTTTCTTTGTTCGTTTGTTTGTTGAAATTGCATTTTTTTTCGTTAACCTGCTATCGCCCACCTACGAACGGCAGCCCTCAAAAGTCGAATCCTTTGCGAGCTAATGATTAACGAGGTCTTTCCTTTCAACGTGCGATTCCTAGCACGATCCGAGGAGAATATATCTCTAAAAGGAGTCGTCCGTAAGTCTCCATCCGAACTATAACTTCGTATAGCGTTGCTTGACTTTAGATATCGATGAGCCACGCGCTCTACCGTTCCAAGTCAATGCAGGTGTCTAAAACCTAAAATTGAGACAAAAAACGATTACCAGAACAGTCACTATTGAACAGAGAAGGCATTTAATATCAGATAATTAATGAAAAAATCCATTACTCAAAAGTGGCTGCCGAAAAAAATTGCTACGATCAACTTGTAAGGAATTCCTAACTCGAGAGACTAATTTGAAAGTTAAATTGGACCAAAATAGATCATTCTACACGGTTAAATAATGCCGGTTTTTGGATTAGAACCATGGGCGCCCATCAATGGTCCTTAAGAGGGGTTTGTATTCCTTTTCAATATGAATGCATGAATGAATTGCTCAACTATCAAAAATTATCGGATTGATGTATAATATTCACTCTTCACCGTAACGTAAGATAAGTTCAAAAATCCCAAATTCAAGAATATAAATATACAGTACGTAGAAAGAAATACTGACAGTCTTATTTCTCATCTTTGTATTCTGTATTGTACTACATGCTCTTGCAAAAATGGAAATCAGAATTCTCCTTTTCAGCCAGTTCTTGGCTTGGCTTGGATTCAATGCATGTTGCTCCTGTTATTCTATTGACCATATTCCCAAGATATACTGCTAGTGTTTGTTCAGATTTCTTATCACCTTTGTCCTCTCTATTGTTCATGCTCATGCAAACATCAAAATCAGAATTCTCCTTTTCAGTCAGTTCTTCAAATTGTATGCATTCTCTCCTGAAACTTCAATCGGTTCTAGACTTCCATCTGGTAGTTTATTTGGTTCCTTCAAGCATGTAAGTATATGTTATGTCATAACCATTTCATTGTTATGCAATTTCCATTAAATTGTTTCGTGTTTCATACTAATTCTTATCTCTTCATTTTTCACCTTATCGAATCTTCTTTCACCAACATTTTTTATTTTATATCTCCCTTGTACAAATCCTGTTTCAGTACTTTATATTATTGCACTACTGTAGGTACAATATGCTGGCAGTAAGTTTAATGCTCTATATCACTTCGTCGCAATATAGATTGATTCAATGCATGTTGTTTCTGTTATTCTATTGACACTATTCCCAAGATATTCAAACTTAAAAGCCGCTGTTTGAATCTGTTCATGACAAAGTATTTTCCTCAGTATTTCCACGTTTTCTTGCTTTCCACCTCTTCATGTAAATTGTTCAATACAGTCTTTGTTGTAGTCTTCATATTCACTTTGTTCAATTGATTACGCATATCTACAAAATACACTACTCCTGCATTCAATAGACGATTCATTTTCATTGGCTCTTTGGTTTTTGTATTCGAGTAGAATTGAAGGAAAGAAACAAGAAAATGAAGAAGATGGGGAGAAGAAAATCAGTTTGGAAGATTATCTAATTGACCCTATGCGTTTGAAGTATTGATAGCAGACGATCAAATCGATGAAAGAATGAAATTCAAGATATCAATCAATACGCAAAATATACAGCAGTAAATGAAAACTCTGCCAATGTATGTAATAACGAAAAAAAAATGGAGTAAGTAAACAACCAAAGTAAAGGTTCACTTCCACCAAATCAATAACTGGAATGCATGAAGCAAAATTACAGAAAAAGTTTGCGGGATAAAGTGATGAACGTGAACCAAAGTCTACTAGAACAACATTGAAAAAATGACAAATGCATAACAAACAACAAAATAGAAACTGGCAAGAAAAATTAGATCGAGAGGATTGCGGAGATCAGTAAAAAAGAAAAATATGGAAAGAAATAATCAATAGATTATCCAAATTGAATTGGCAGATTGAATTACCATACTAAAATATCAGTTAAAAGTAAGGTTTTCAGAAAAAAATATTTCATGGCACTCTTTCTCTCTGGAAACTACCCTTTTGGAATAAACCACTTGCACGCCTATGATTAGAGCTTAATATCTCTCATACGACCAGGCAAGCGGAAATTTTTAATACCTGTCCATGATGCGAGTGCACAATTAACGTTTTTAATAGGCATCTTAAGAATTTTGTATCATTATTTTGTCGGTAACGTGCTTCATACTGATCAGTATAAACTAAATCAATTACCACGTCACCTAATAAGGGCCGGCTCAAAGAAAAGTGATTATTCGATACATATCAAATAATTGCATCGAGTAGTTTCTCAGGGATCACATCTGGGACCTCTTTCATTTCCTATATTTATATCTTTTATATTTTTTTATGTACTGTTCATAAAACATCTTGAAATCCGAGGAAGAGTTGGTAGGAACTTGCGGGACCGGTAACGGAGAAACAATTGACGATATTTCAGTAAACCATTGTTATGAAAATATCTATAACATAGAGACATATCCTCAACATGTCTGTGGTGTTCAAGAAAAGTGAGCGATGAAGACAAATCTTAAGTTTTTTTTTTTTTTGGACAGAATCTATCCTGATAAATCATAATCGTTGAAGCTGCCCCTGCTCTTGCCAAACTAGTTCGGAAGAAAACCTGATTGATCGCAGGGCCTTTATCGCCAAATAACTATGGGTTGGTTTGGGTCCAAGCCCACAAGTTTTGCTAGAGTATTGCCCGACCAACATCAGTGATGTCCTTGCCCTTGTCAGCACTTTATCCAGATGTTTATCGACCCCAAGTTTTTTTTGTCTCTTTTGACATCGGTAGGCTTTCACAGAAGATTCGAAGAGCTCTTTCGGTCTCTAGGATTCTCTTCCATTTGAAAGGAACGATCGTGGTTTATTGTGGGTGGACCTTAAGGTTCTCCCTCGTGCAGCATGTCTATGTCTGTGGGGGCTGATGGCATCAGATTTATACAAACCCCCATATACTTCCCATTAACCATGATGACGATTTCGTCACCATTACAATGGGCATATATTTGTTTCCGGTTCCGGTCTGTGAGTAGGCTATCTACCACGAGATTCCCCAATAGTGGGGATAGTTCTGCCCTCTGGGAGGAGCCTCTTGTGACTTTCATCTCCATTGTATTCCCGAATACCCTTTACCCAAGCATGGCCGATATCCACAGGTTCAGGGCTTTGTGGCTTTGTTCAATAATATTTAATTTTAGTAAACAAAAATTGTGAAATTGTTGATAACAAGTCCTTGCATAAAAGCTGTAGTTTTGAGCGAATTCAATAAATATTGTCCTGTTTCAAGATGACACGATATCAATATTAACGATCAAATTATTATATTACTTTCTTTTGTTTACCCCAGTCTAGATATACGAAGAGTACCACAACTACGCACCAAAGGGTGCTTTCATGATTGTATCAAAATTGTATGCTTGTCGACAGCTGGTGTATTCAAAAATTATATAAACATTTTTATCTGATTTGGACATAAAAGGTGTGAGAACTATAATGTGAGTAATACCAGAGTGATTACATCAATTTATTACTGCCGATATTGTAGGAAGTATGCTGATTAACACCAATTTAATGCCCCTTATACGAATTTACTTAAAAAATGTAAATTTCTTGCAGTTCAACACCTGCAAGACAGAAAACGAGACATTGCTTGTTGTAGACTTGATCTAATAGCTATCGACTTATTTTCTTTGTAACTGAATCGTATTCATGACAGAAATTATCAGAAAACTGAGAAGTACTCATAATTTATATTGAAATATTCAATATGGGATTTAACATATTTTCTGTGATAGTGAGTAGCAAGTAATTGACCTTTTTTTTTTAAACATAACATACTTCACATCTAGGAGCACCCCAGCTTTGCAACCTTATTTATTTAGGTTAATTTTTTTATACTATAGGTTCTTTGGCGATTGCAAAAAACACTATACTCACTTCATACCAGTTTGGTAGAAACTCCACTGCGAAATACATCTCTATATTTTCCAATCTGAACAAGATATAAAAACTCGTTCCAAAGAACTCTCGTTACAATAAATAAGTTCCTACCTCAACACGCGTAGTATCGTCCGGATTATATCGATCCGAAGTCGCTTGGTTGTTAGCCAATTATGCAAGAAATATAATGCTATATTCTCCGAGATTATTATGAAATTACAGCGATTTATGTCATTCCATAAGAAGTTACTCTAACCACTGTATCTATTCAGTTAGGAAACGGTGTCCAGTGTGGTTCACACGGTATCCAGCTAATTATATACAATGAAGTCGCCTTCATTAAAAATAAAACTCACTCCAACTGACCTTAAGGTTGATGCGACATTTTACCAATGTTTCTCAGCGAAAGTTGCGAGTTGTTTTTTGTTTTTGCCCGAATTTTGTGGCCTTGCACGTACTGGGTACCTTTCACCGATGTTTTTTTTCGAATGTGCACGCCTGCAATTGGGATACATGAGCGAGAATATGTAGACAGGAAGTCGGGCGTTAACACAAAATATACATTTTATGTGAATTCAACGAGTGGGCTTTGATTTACTTTATTGGCCGCGTCTTATGCATTATGCATTTTCTGATAACGAAACTAATGCCAGGTTTATTTGGTGATTATAACAAGTCTGTGTTTTTCTTGGGCTTTTGAATATGCACGTACATGACATGGTAATGGGTAGTCATCATTGGAAGATTATGTAAAATTGTGGAATTCATTACATTAAGTGTTCTGAAGTTGGAAAATGTATATAAACCGTTTCATTATTATTTGAGAAAATGACTAGTTTCATTCAACTGTCCCTTTTCATTTTACCTTCTGTTTTTCCCGAATTCTTCTTATTTTTCTCAAATTTCATTTTCATTTTTAATTTGAAAAGGGGGAACATTCTCCATGAAAATTGAAAAATGAAAAATGTGACTTATTTGTAATATCTAACAGAAAACAACTACTTCCCCGGCACAAGCCACGCTGGACATTGAACTACATCTGATAGATATTGTGGAAAGACTCTAACTGAAAAGGAAAGAAAATATCTGAAAGTGAAAATTTGCATTTTCATTCAGATAGCTGACTTTTTTAATTCTTTCTAGTTTTCCTTGAACAAATCATTAAATAAATTAGAAAAGGAGAATTTTATTAAACGTTGTTTTCTGTTAGATATTACAAATAAGTCACATTTTTCATTTTTCAATTTTCATGGAGAATGTTCCCCCTTTTCAACATGAATACCTCCCAAGAGGTTATCTTGAACGATGGAAAATAGCGACTAAAGTTTGTCTTTCAGTCGCAGATGATTCCACAAAAGATTTTATGAATTTCCTATTCATATTTTCGAACTAAAATTCATTTTTATTGTTCTTCAGTTTTGCTCTACAAGAACACTCTGGCTGAAGGACTTCTACCGTCAATGGCCATTCGAAACATGTCGAAAAAGTACAATTACTACTAATACTACTGAAAATGGGTAAACAGCTGATTTCTAGAACGGAAAACTCCAATCGTGGGCAGTATCAGAATCGGTATAGGAGGGAAATAATGTATATCTACAAAAAATATCAGAATCAAAGATATATGTTTTCAGCAATTCATAGATACCAAGTTAATGACATAGACCAAAGAAAGAATAGAATCTTGGAAGAAATACATTACATACATACATACAAAATCAATATAGATTTAGAAAAGGAAGATGGATATAATGAGGGACACAAAAGTTGTGTCAAAGTTGCTTTTGCCAAATGTTTTTTGGTGGTAAATGTATTAAAATTTTAACTCATTTGCTACTTTCTTGAAACACTTTTTTTTTTTGAACCGCTGTAGAGTACAGTAATCTCATCTAGGTAATAAAGAGTTTAAACATACGAACTCTACAATGGATTTTTCAACAAAAAATATCGAAAAAATTGGCTTGAAGCGGAACCCTTGAGTCGCACACTTATTGTCTTATTTATCTATTAAACTTTTGGTAAATTCCTAAAACAATTGACAATTGAACCCGTTACCCCAGTTTCTTCTATCAATAGGTAATTATCGACCTATGACCGTATCTCCAGTATTGTCCAAAGTAATTGAAAGGAATGCATACAAACAAATTATGTATTACTTTTCGAAAATTGCTTTCGACAAGGTAAATCGACTGGAAATGCCTCCTGTAATATATCTATTCGAATATGTTTATACTTAACTCGAGAAAAATAAATACGTTGCAGCGCTTTTTCTCCAAGCAAAGCAATTGACACTCTGAATCATTCTACTATTATAAGAAAAGAAACCATACAATCTATGATTTGGAGATAACTTTCTATCGGAGCTAAGACGAAAATTAAAAAAAATTCATAATAAACTCACCAACTTTCATGATATTAATCTAGGATTTCCTCAGGGTTTCATATTGGGGCCTCAGATCTTTGTTATATATCAATGATATGCCAGCATACGTGAGTACAGAATGCACTATAATATTAGCCGTTGATAATTATTTTGCTGCGAATGCAAAATACTGTGAGAAATTGGATACAGATCAGAAGTCAATATCCCAAAATTTAGTAACTAGTATCCCAAACATTTTCAAAATAATTTTTACTTTCAACTAACAAACAAACAATGTTATCGAATCTTGAAAGTTAATTTTTACCCACTTTCGGTCATCCGATATATCTGAATACTCTTAAATTTGGCACTTATATCAAGAACCTACGATAATACGAGATTTTCATAACAATGATTTTTTCGGTACAAATTTTGCAATAGATTTTAAACTCCGCTTAGAATTAGGTGACAAAGTAATATTACAGAATGATAATAATGTTGCAATATATAATAATAATATTTTTGAAAAAAACTACCGAAACATGCTTTTATAGTAATATAAACTAGAAAGAGAAAAATAAATTGTAATAGATAAAAAAAACAGCATGTACTTAAACCTATAACAATAAAAAATAAAGATAAGTGATCACCACACGCTTTTTCAACATTCAAGTTAATTTTTGAAGATTATATTTTAATTTTTTGTCTATAATATTGGAAAAGCGTGTGCCTCAACTGTTTTTGGACTAGAGAGAAAAATAGTGGGTGGTAAATTGGTTTCAAAACAAAAATCTGATTGAAAGGGTTATTGTTCCTGTTGTTACTTTAATTCAGGCCATTTTCTTTATCTGAAAGTTGAATTGAAGAAAAATATAAAAATACTTGAACATCAATACTATAGCAACTTCAGTTAACGCGTGTTTTGGCATTGAAGTTAGCTCCTGATGATGGTGACTTTGTTGGCGAAACTCACTTGGAATAAAACTGAATTTCTTCTGGTGTGAGAAGCTTATTTACTTCGAAGGTTCCTGGAACCACCCACGTGTTTGACTAAAAATGTAAATCCACACTTCAAAGAACCGACAGGCTTGGTTTAAGTTGAAGTTTCCTATTTCAATTCAGTTGAGAACATTATGTTAGAAAAAGGGGATAAAAATGACTACATTTGGATTTCCATGTCATACTCAATGCTCCTTTGCATGCATTTCGGGAAATATATGAAGACTAGACTAGATAGGATATAATCGTTTTTTAGAAGAACAGAAAAATCCAAAACAATTGTTTTTTATAGGGAGTCAAAGATACTTTCGAGAGAATCTGGAGTTTCACAGTAATAAACTTCAAAGAATCTCATTCCAATCAGACTTTGGACTCAATCCAGATTCACAACCATTTTTGTCGGCCTGAATCGACTCTTGGAGATTTCCTTCTTTGGTATCACTTCAAACTATTATTATAGAGTTAATACCGATCCTACTAGTTGAACAAAATGATTTTATTGAAACAAATATTGTTTTTTTTTTACTGAAACTTGCCAACTAGACAATAGTGCAATATTCTCAAGAAATAATTTTATTTTTGTCTAAAAATACGTCCAGTCACGGTAACCGTCAAAAACCCAGTAAGTACCTTCTAACTACCACGCATACAAGCATCCTGTAAGCATAGTTGATGCCTTCGCGTCATACTAAATCATCTCAAATCATTTCCTGCTTCGCGCAGTCTTCGCTGCATCTTGGGCATTCCATTAAACAGGTGAGTATAGAATTTCCCGTCGTTAGAAAAATAGCGTCTGATTTATGTATCACTTTTGACAGACCGTATCGGATAGATCTTGACAAGTTATACGATGCAAAGGTAGCCCGTTCAAAGACAAGTCGTACACTTGACAAACTGGGAGCTGGCAACCACACCCAGCTATATGTTTCAATAAATAAGCATATATGCATTTTACTCGGATTTATCTGTAACACTTCTGAGTTACGCCTACATTTCCATTCAACGAAATATTAACGCATACATATCCTTCGGAATGGTATCTCGACATCTGTTCGATTATTGGGTTTATTGTACAGTCGTTTCCTGGTATTCGGGATGCTTGCCCAGTCATCAGGATTATAACCGATATTTTTTTTTTTTGTGAAAGTCGGCTTGTTGTCATGGGTTTTTGGTTCTTGACTAGAATGCAGTATTGTCCTGTAAGTCTACTAGAATCCAAAATGTGTTTGTGCTTTAACATTATATTTCCACCTCTAATTAGCACATTCACTTTGTTTCTACCCAATCAAAAGTTTACAATCGGTCAAAAAGAAAGTTTTTTCTGTGACAGGAAAGAAGTTTGACATTTTATCTCTGTTGACAGGTACTAAAATATGACTTTTCCTGAAACTTTTTTTCCCGGGAAAAAGTGAGTACTTTTTTCTTGGACAGGTTAAGGTAGATATCTGCTATTGCAAAAGCTGATCTCGCACGCATCCGATGTTC
Source organism: Chrysolina haemoptera (assembly GCA_958298965.1). Taxonomy (NCBI): domain Eukaryota; kingdom Metazoa; phylum Arthropoda; class Insecta; order Coleoptera; family Chrysomelidae; genus Chrysolina; species Chrysolina haemoptera. The sequence continues at coordinate 46,993,821 of OY282586.1, read as the reverse complement.
AGCTCGAGGCTCTAAAGTGGGATTCACAACAAAACTTTTTGCGTTTTGCTTTTTACGTTTCATATTCTGATTGGTGGAAGCAGAATCTGGAATAAAACGAACGCAAAAAGCTAAATATTCTCAGCTTTTTGCGTTGCAAAATGCGTTGTGTTTACATCTCAGTGAAAATCTTTCAGCAGGGCTTATTCTCTGTGGAAATGTTTTTCAATGTGAGAGCGGATCATCATAAAAATATTGTGACATTCGATAAAAGTTGTGTTAATTTTTTTCTCCCAATTTTTTTGTGATTCCAGGGAATAGTATATTATTCTGTTTAATTTTCTACTTTTACATCTTAATGATGGTCTCACCCAATATTCTCTTTTTGTACGATTTCTTTTTCCCTTTAAGTGCAAAAGAAAGAGCAATTTACGTCTCTTTCATGTATAATATTCATTATTTAAATTATTATTTTTGTGATGATTTCTTCATTTTGCTCTGCCAAACCAATGTTATGTTATGTTTATGTTTCTTGTTGAGAAGCAAATCGAAAATTGTTGACGTTTTTGTTGTGAATGGCATCATTGCGTCAGTTTAATTTCAGATTCTGCTTCACCAATCAGAAAACGAAACGTAAAAAGCAAAACGCAAAAAGTTTGGTTGTGAATCCCACTTAACCCAACCTCCTACCTTCATCACTCAACCTGCACCCTACTAACCTAACTGGCATTTATTCCGAAGTTCGGGAAAAGTTGATAAAATGAAAAAAAAGATGCCTGGCTTTGAACCACGCGGCTTAGTGAGCCGCAATCCTATCGATTCGGCTATGAACCGTGTTTGTATATGTAGATGAAATGGTTGTTAATGAGAGAAAATGAGAAAGATCTCGCGAACCGAACGTAGACATTTGATTTTTTTCACTATCAAATCGTCGTTTTTCCCGTCACAGAAAAAATTGTGTATTAAATATGGGAAAAATAATAGATTTTTGCTCTCGCTTCGCGTTGAGAGACAACACAACGTCAAGCTAAAATCTAATAATTTTTCCCGTGTATAATAAGTAACTATTATCCCCCCGTTCTGCGGGCGTAAAATGATCACTGCATCGCTCGGTGCTCTATGAAGTCGGTGAGCGCCGTGAGCGAACGAAGTTGTTGTACTAATGCTTAAAATACGACAAAAAACTGGTTAATAAGAAAGCACATAACTCAACAGATCGTAATTTTGTCTCATTCATGAAAGTACCCGGCGAACGAGCTGCAAATAAACTGTGTAGTGATTTAAATAGCGAAAGTTAAAGCAGCACCACCAAAAAAAATTACCATTTGTGACGACTGTAACAGTGACAGTTCTCAATTGCAACGAACGCTCCTCCAAAACCTGTAAAGACTATTAAATTCCAGTCTCTAGAAGAGGTTTCATTATTCTTCAACGTCTTCAATGTTTAATATGGCGAATGAGCATATGCGTATTCACCAAAAATTAGAATTCTTAATTCTTTGATTCGAAATAATTTTTTTGTGTGTGAAGTCACGTTTTTTCCAGGAAAGATGTCAATATTAAAGAACTTAACAGGAAAATCTTATCTGAATACAAAATGTAACCAATTCGTTAGAACCGTTAACGAGATCCAACATATAAATATACATATAAATAAATCAATAAATAAATTAATAATTTTATAAAAGTAACTCTTTGATTCGCCTAAACCCAATGAGAAAACGCCTCTGAAATGACAGCTCTCAATTTTCTATAAACACTCACTCAAATGATGGTTCATACATATATAAAAATAAAAATCATTTACCTTCTGATAGCACTTAATCCAAGGAAATGGTGTAAATCAAGCACCAACCAAAACGAAAAATTAATGTATTTAAAGAAGGCATAACTCTGATCGGTACCCTCATGCGTGCAAAAGCTCTCAAGACATTTTACGACTTATGCTGGTAGGAACGTTTCGCATTCAGTGACAGATCTTTGATTATCCACGTCGACCTGTGGCTTGTCTGTTCTTTTGTTTTTGTGCAAGACAAACAGCCGCCTGAGCTACTTCATAATATCTTGTTAGCCTGGGCTCGCGCATGCAGTCATTTATCGTTGTTATTGTTTGCGCGGTGTTGCCAACGCAAATACCTATGCAGGGTATTGATGTGTTCTCATTTTTACAAGACCTACTCCCTTCTGTTTTAGTTTTTAATTCAATTATATTCATGAACTTGTGGAAAATCCTTATAACTACAGGAATTGAAAAAACTCAACATATTTTAATCACCATTTTTAATTTGTCGAAAATAATTTGTTTTTTCTCGATCATTTTTTCGTGAAAACAAAAATATTACAATAATTTAACATCTTTCATTATATCCTAACTTTATCGCATGGAAATTCACAAAATTACTGAATGTCAAAAAAGAAATAGACCCAAAATCTATTTCAAAACCATCCAAAACTCCTTCAGAACTCAAGACTCCTATATTTTATTGTAGAAATGTACTACGTATATTTAGATATCATCATTCGCAAAATTTCAGACAGTTGACAACACTGGTTTGAGGTATAAAATCTAGAACCATCATTACTGGATCGTTTAACTTGTTGAGTATATTATTCTACTCATATTCATTTTATTTATGTATAGAGTTATTAATTTATTTACTAATTTATTAAGAGGCCATGCATATGCGCGATCACATTTTGGCCGTTTTTTATGGTAAAACAGTCGTTAACTCAAAAACGGTTCGTCGTATCGATTTAAAACAAGGATAGGCTTCTAGAAGAGTAAGTATGTCTACGGCAGCACCTCAAGATTATTTTCATGGATAGTTGGAGAAGCTGCAGTAGTATTTCTCTTCCATTAAAATTTTAAGCAATCTTTATCCTATCGAAATTAATTTGGTTTAAAAAGAAAGGCAAAACGTTGATCTATGTAGGAGCTATTATGTTTTTTTGAAATTATTTGTTCATCTACCCAAAAAAATTGCATATACCTCTAAGAAACTATTGGACCTAATCTACACTAGGTAATCCAAGGGTGGCTGTTTAGCCATCAGAAACTAGTTGACATAAATAAATAATGAAATCTGCAGAAATTTGTGGAATTGAGCATCCAGATAACGAATTCTTGATAAATATGATGGAAACAGATGAAGATTGAACACAGAGAAAATCGTGGATTACGCAAATATGAGTTTTCCTTGATATAGCGCAAAGAAAAAGGTATTCGTAGCTTCACGAGTAATCGATTGTTAAGAACCTTTATTAATAACAATAATATTGACTTCGATAAGTATGTTATTTTAATATTCGCTTCAAATTTTCTATTTTGCTAAATAGTGTGGAAAGAATGGGATTTCGATTCTGTCGAAATTATTCGTTTCATTTGATTGAAACTCTCCGGCATACTCTTCGAATTATGAATCAATAAATATGCCAAATCCATTTCTTATTTGCAAAAAAAACTGAATTGGTTGTGTTTTTTGACAGTTGTAGAAAAAATACTGTAGAAACTCGGCGTCGTGCGTCAACATTTTCTACCCGTAAAAAAAGTATCACTTTACTCACTTGATACATAAATTACTATTGATTTCTAAAAATTCTTAATAATCTATACTTAGCAATCCAGCATTTCTAAACATTCTATACTTAGCAATCCAGCTTGTGACATTAAGCATTCCACCAATATCTCAAAATTGAGTGAAGAGAATCATAATAGAAAAACTACATACAGTTTTTTCTGTTGAATGCTAATCAGTTCATCTCCTATATACACATAACATAGTAGGCTAATCTGCTTGATGAGAATAATTATATATAAGTCAAAAATCAAATTTGAACAAGAAAAAGTGGTAAAAAAATAATTTGGATCAGATCTTTGTAAGATTAATTTATTATGTATTAAGTGAGTTGATTGAATTCCGACACTATTTGTGAGTGGTACTAGATAAACTTTCCCAAAATAGTCTTTCACCTAGCTGCTTTTGTGAAAACGATAATTTGACTTTTTTATCCTTGGACATCATCACCTATGCTGTTTTTGACATGGTAGGGAAGGTACTTCATGTCTTCATTCAATTGGTTCATTTGAAATTCATATTTTATCAAATAATAATTTTTTTATTCATCCCATGCTACCTCTCCCGTTATACCTGCATTTGCATAATACAATTCCATTAACCAATTTGGATTCCAATGTTATTAGTACAGCAACTTCCTTGTTCATCGATTACATTATTTGCGCACTTTGTTCCCACACCTGAGATAGTATCTGTACGAGAAGCAATTTGATCACAATGCCCGATAAAGATATAATTCAGTGTTAGCCGTATGAAAAGTACAAGGACTGAGTAGGTTGCAGACAAGTTGTTTTTATCAAAATGAAGTTAAACACGATACTGAAATAAAACTGGTAGCTCCTTGTGCAGGTGCCTCGACTGCCAATAGCGTTGTTGACTATAATTACTGTTTAATAGGGGGCGGTGTAGCGTAATATATACGCACGTTTGGCCATTATTTCACTCATCTAGTCGGCAGGAAAAGAAAAAGAAGACAATGCTACTGCCTACACGGGAAAATATCGGCGAGTTGAAAACGTTCATCAACTTGTTCGACTGTTTGCATGTTCTATGCAGAAAAAGACGAAGAGAACAAACTGCCATCAACATTCAGTTCACATGTTCTTCAATATTATCATGTCAAGAATATCAATTTGCCATCATAATAATATTAATAGCAAGGGCATAATAAGCCCACGTCAAGTACAGTAAAGGGCCATCTTCAAAAATCTCGAAGATTTGGCTTTTCAAAAACAATGATCTTTACTTTCTCACATCAGGTGGATAAAATCAAGGCATTGTCACAATGACCTACCAAATCCTTTATCAAAATAAAGTTATTGGTATTGGTAAGTATGGATGGTGACTGATGCGCTGTGACCTGATTAGATCTATTGTGCCCCACTTCTTCTGCTATCACAAGGTGTTCTTGTTTACAGCAGCCTCAATTCCTTCAGGAATTTTAGGATTTTGAGGAAGTCAACTCGTGGTATTTCTCCCACAGTCAGCTGGTATGATCCCAGTATATTCAATATTTTATGATGTACAGCGTAACACTCCATCAATATATGGTGGGGTGTTTCTGGATGTTCCCCACAGAATCTGCAGGTGCTGTCCTCTTCTAAGTCTAGCTTCTTTAGGTGTTCTTTGAGTCTGCAATGCCTCGTTAGAAATCGTTATTGTCTTTAGTTTTGCTGAGGTTAATCAGTGTCTTCGATCTTGCTCGGTTGAAATTGCCGAGGAGATATTTGGCCTCAGGCCTCAGACCTGGAAGCCTCAGTATGTTGCTCTCATTGCTTCTTGAGCTTTATTGAGTTCTTCTCGAAAGTGAGATTTTCCCAAGTCCGCAGAATGGTTCTGGCCCGATCAATGCGTTGGTGCGCTTTTTCGTGCCAGGGTGTCTGCTTGTTGTTGAAAAATAAAATTGAATACGATACTGAAATAAATCTGGTAGCTCCATATACCAAGGGCATAATGAGCCGTTTATAGCCCACGCCAAGCGCTGTAAAGGGTCATCTTCAAGAATCTCAAAGACTTGGCTTTTCAAGAACAATGATCTCTCCTTTTTACTCCAGGTGGATTGAAACCAAGTGATTGACACGGCCTACCAATTTGATGTCGTCAAAATCCTTGGACTGTTGTGGAGAATGAGAATATGTCCATGATTTGGATAGAACTATAGTTTTTCGTCTTTGATTCACTGAGTTAATTTGCTAGCATTGGAGGATGCATGATGTACAAAATTATAACCTTTCGTATATGATTGCTTGAAAACAGAAAACAATGAGTAATAACATTTTTCCATTAAATATGTATGTCGTGTTTGAATTGTGAACAAAAATGGAAGTTGCTGAAGTTTTTGTAACTTCTAGGAATTTCTTGTTGACATTGTACACTGGAAATGGTTTTGATTGGTGGGAGTTGTGGAATCTTATAGGACATCTGGGCACATTGAAATTGATATGTAAATCTAGCTAAAATAGTATGTTGAGATAAGTTGAGTGGCAAGATCTCCATTTTGAACCTTGGATATTTTCTACGCAAAAGTAGATATACTGAAAAAGGGAACATTCTCCATTAAAATAAAAAAATGTGATGTTTTTGTAATATCTAACAGAAAACAACTACTTTCCCGGCTAAAACCACGCTGGACATTGAACTACATCTGATAGATATTGTGAAAAGACTTTAACTGTAAAGTAAAAATTCCGGAATTGAACATTCGCATTTTCATTCAGATAGTTGATTTTTAAATTATCTCTACTTTTTATTGAAAATTCATATAAATAAATGAGATAGATAGGGAGAATGTTATTAAAAATATCACTCACAGAAATCGTTCATTTCATTGAAGCAAAGAACGCTTCTCTCGCATGAGATCCCCAATACATTTTTGTCGACAAAAACCTATTTATTTCGCTTCTCCAAGCTCATCAGGGAGATGGGAAGGATTGGGAAGCAGGCTCTTGAGAAGCAATTTCACACAGCAAGGATGAAAATGATGGAACTATTTCTTCTGCAGTAAGAATTTGAAAGTAATTTTTTGACAAACTTGTCATGGGTATTGCAATTTGATTTTTATGTAATATATGAACAGGATGTTCATAAAATCAGTTGTGGAATCATCTGCGGCTGACAGACAAACTTTGGTCGCTATTTTCCATCGTTCAAGGTGTTGAAAAGGAGAGGGGGGAACATTTTCCCAGTTTGTCTTTTAGGCATATGATTCCACCACAACTGATTTTATGAACATTCTGTTCATATTTTCAAACAAAAATCAGTAGATTCTAGGGCAAGTTGTAAAAGGCAAGCTCAACAATGGCTCAAGTGAACAGGGTTAATAGTTGCTAAGGAGCTAGAAATTTCATCGGCTAGCAACTGAACTCGGTTCACTCAAACCGTTGCTGAACTTGTCTTGTAGAACTCGCCTTTAGTCAGTCATTTGTATTCAATATCCTCTAGATAAATAACTTTTTTATTGTGATCATGTGATCATAGAAAGGCCCATCCAATGAAAATGTGTGATTTTCTGATTTTCTCAAATTGTAAAAAAACACAATTCTTGTGAAGGTTGATGTGGTTATAGAAGACATTGTCACATGTTAAATCAACAATCACGTAATTCATCAACTTGTTTATGATAAAAAAAATTAAATCACGTCAATAGAAGTGAACCAAAATGGATACGAACAAAAAAATTGTTTATCATCTATCGAACTCCGATGAGATACAAACTAAGCAAACTTGAACGTTAACCGTTTTATATAAATTCAATTGCAAGCATTTTATGGAGAAGCAGATGGTTGTCGACGATGGTCAAGGATAATTGCAATAACAAGACTCCTACTGAGCAGATACCTTATGTTTGATGTTTTGCTACAGCGAGTGTTAATTAGTCATAATTTTTTTTGAATACTTGTTGAATTATTACATGAAAATGTTTGTGATTACATTTCACGGAATTTGATGATTATGATATTGATTCTGATCAATCACATCAAGTGACAAAAATCAGTTTAATGATGATGTACGTGTAGGAAATCATCTTGTTTGAAATCAATTTAATGATGATGTACGTATAGGAAATTATCTTGTTTCCACAGACTCACAAGAATAACTGCTTGACAGTTGTGCATTGTTCTCTGAACTCTCTTATGTTGAGAAACTTCGTGATTAAATATTGTTTACTGGTATCATAAGAACCGTCATTATATCTGATAGCTGATATCCATTCAACGACAAATGTAATTTTGTTGGTTTCTCAATTCTTCTTGTTGAAAAATTTTCTGAGAAATATATCGTTTACTTATATAAAGTACTTTCCATGTATCACAAAACACCTGAATTCTTAGTTGACTTCACAATGTTTCTATTTCAAAAACTAATGCTTTTTCCTTTTTCATGTAATGCTTCATTTACTTGGAGTCAGGGCCGATCCTAGCAGGTGTGCAGCGCGTGCCCCGCACGAAGGCGCGACAAACAAGGGGCGGCCGCAGGCCGCATATAGTTCACGATCGGCACACAGCACGCAGTTCAATGGTCAAAACAAACTTTATTTTAGTGGTATCCTTTGTTGAAGGGATGCGGCATCGGCATATTTTTTTCTGTTATTTTACCAGTATATATAAGGGATATGAGAAAAACTACTATCATTTCAATATGTTCATTCAATTTTGATTTAAGATAATACACATTACACAATCATACTGGTAATAAAATAATGATAAGTGTAAAGAAATATTAAGAATTAGTGAAAAAAAAGCTTTTGATTAGATTTGTGATTGAAATGTTGTACAGGGTGTTTCTGAGCGTTTTTTTAAGGTTTTCATTTTTACCCAGCGCTAAGAGTCATTATTTATTTTATATAATTTGTTCTAACATTTTTAACAGGAATAGAGATGAATAACCCATAATCTCACTTTTCTAAACAAAAAACATAATAATAATGGTAAATGTGGCTAATGACCATAGTAGTCGATGCCAACACACCAAAGAAAAAAAAAATAATGGTAAACCTACTTCTTCAACAGCGCTAGAGGTACCTAACTGGTTTCGATAAATATCAAATTTTTCGAAAAATTTTTATTATTTTTATTTGCATTTTTTATAATCGCGTTTTACCTTAGTGTCATTTTTATTAATGTTTCACTTTTTACTATTATACAGGCAGATAATAATACTAATAATAAAATAGTACCAGTTACATATAAAAAAATAATGCCTACATATACAATTGAACAAGCAGTTGTATGCCTGTGTATTACAAGAAGATTCCTATTTCTGGTATTTACATCATGAACAAACGACCGATATGTCATTTTTTTGTAATACGTATACAAAGGAGTTCCGGGAGTTCCTTTTTCTAAAACTTTATGGGCAAAACATGCAAAGTGAAAATTCCTTCGGTCCAGCATATTAAGTCATCCTTGTTCCGCTATAAATGGAGTTACGTGGTCTTGCATTCTCAAAAAACAAGTGAAACGAATATATATGAGTTTTGAATTCTAGCCGATGTTCGAATATCGAGGCACGGTCCATAAATCTAATCGCCATAGTTTAAGTGACTCAAAATTAAAGTTTCATCAAATCTTTGTTTAGGATTATCCTGTTACGGTAAAGATTTCTCAATAAATATTTGTTTAATATGTGTTTTAAACCGTAAATCATCGTCAACGAGTAGTCCCAATTTTTTTATTGTTCTATAGGGCTCACTATTCACACCACTCATTACCACTTCATCTGTGGCATGAACTCTATCAAATATATCATTTGTGATTTTTATTGTAATGACTATATCAGCATTATCTTTATTGAAACGTTTATACACTTGAATGTAGTCAAAAAACTGATGTATATAACATTCACCAGAGAATTCTTTCAGATCCATAGTGTACAGTAAAAACAGGTGCAGGCGTAATATAGAGCCCTGGGGAACTCCTCGAGGTAATGGCATTGCACTGGAACTAGTTTCTTTTAGGACAATACAGTGACATCGGTTGGAGTGATAGCTTTGAACTAAACATAAGATGAGTATTAGTGAAAATACGAAAAAACATTTAGAGGGGCGTCACATTAGGTCTTTGCACGCGGGCGGCCGACACCCTAGGATCGGCCCTGCTTGGAGTGATGTGTATGTTCATTTGTTTCTTTGCAGGCCATAGTAGAGTTTACATAATGTTGACAGCAGATTCTGTAATTCATTTCCACATGATTTTTGAAATTTTTTTGAGCATTAGGGAATTCTGTTATATTGAGCGTAGTTTCATATTTTCAATAATTGGCGATTGATGAAAATTTCTCCTATAAGACCGGTAGTGTATTCTGTAAAAATTGTGTTATTTTTTTCACATTGTAGTTTATAATTTCCCCGTATACTGGAAAGTTCATTGGCGACATAGACTCCATGCAACAACGACCATGGAGCGTCTGCACCCAGTACGCACCGTACTATGAGATATGACGAATGTACGGAGCGAATTTATTTCATACATGTGTGGTCGGCATCCCAATAGCTTCTCTTATCTGCGATCTCGTTAATGCAACCAGCGCTGTAATAAGTGCAACTACTTCTATATCTTCTGTTGCCGACGCCAGTTACTAAATAATACATTACATTACTGATTCATAGGAATATTTCTGCGAGACGGGTTTTTTGTCGTACAGCGGCCGTTTTCTATTAGGTGTGTCAACGAGTTAATGCCATGATACGATCTGATGTTAGTGCGATAGGTATAGTTTGGTGATTTTCATATAAGACGTGATATTGAGATGCGTAGTAGCAGCAATAGCAGAAAAAGGGCGTAACTCAATCACTAACTCACTGGATTACAAGAGGTACATAGTACAGCCCAAGAACAAGTTTATTGATAAACAGAAGTTGAATCAAGTGAATAAAGAAGGAAAGTGCGAAGTGCAAAAAAAAATTTTTGGTATTCCTTTTACAATTTAGTATAAATGAATAATGAATAAACAAGCAACATTTCGAATACTATTTTTTCAATCCTGCCTTACCACCCAGAGATTCACTACTTGACTTGATTTTCTAACTACTTAACTTGACTTGAAATCAAGACAAGCTCGAGTCCAGTATTTATTTTTGAAATTCAAGTCGAGTCAAGTAGTTACACATCAAGTGCTTGTAACCATCGAAAATGGGATATTGGACGCCTGTGGTGTCACTCAATGAGAACAAAAAGTATTTTACCCCTTCACCACACAAGTAATTTAATTCCTAGATGCGCATTTCGATAACAACTAAACTAAAAACTGTTAGTTTAGTAATCCTACTGACGAAGGTAACTTTGTTATCGAAATGCGCATCTAGGAATTAAATTACTTGTGTGGTGAAGGGGTAAAATACTTTTTGTTCTCAAGTGCTTGTAAATCAAGCTACCTACTTGATTTTTCTTGAAAAACTAGTACCTTTTTTGTATTAATCTGATTAACTGCCAAAACGCAATAACAACAAAAATATATGGATTCAAAATAAAATGTAGATTATTTAATTGTGTCAACTACTACATAGTTATAGCTAAAATCTGATTATCGTTTTACCTTCTCAAGCCAACTCGAAACTGAAATTGTGCTACGCCTATTCGAATCTGTATAGGTATTTGCCCCGGAATTAGGTGGGCTGGATCTACAATTCTTCATTTTTTTTCCGTAGCTTGCAAATGTCGCCTTAGAGAAGATGTTCCGCAGTTTTTTATTCTTAAAACTGCCGTATATAGGGTACATTTGCCTTGTTTGTCAGTATTTTTGTTACTCTCAGGATCTTGCTCGACTATGAAATAATCCGTAATTTTTTCAATTTCGTTAGATATACTTTTATTAACTTCAACTCGTTTGGCCTTTGATGGCACTGACCCTGCACTTCCTACTTCTGTTTCAATGTCATCAAATTTTGACACTTTTTCATCTACGATGCCGCTACGTTGAAAATGTTCCGATTCCATTACGGACAAATCACTTAAATCAGACACAAATAATAATAATTCTCTAGCCGCCACTGTTTATCCTTAATGCACTTCTACTTCTATTTCAATATCATCAAATTTTGACACTTTTTCATCTACGATGCCGCTACTTTGAAAATGTTCCGATTCCATTACGGACAAATCACTTAAATCAGACACAAATAATAATAATTCTCTAGCCGCCACTGTTTATCCTTAATCAACGATGCTCTACTATTTAACAGCACGTTGTCATCGAGCAATCGGGGGCCTGCTTGCTGTAACTTCAGTGAACCCCCTAATTTATCGCTTCAGTGTGCATTTCACGGATCGCTATCAAGTAATATCAAGTAGTTTGATTTTATTTGATATCAAGTCAAGTAGTTCACACCATAAATCGAGTCAAGTCAAATATCAAATTTTCAAAACTTTGAGTTTTGAAGTCAAGTCAAGTATTTAAGAAAAAATTGAAGCTAATTGACTTGATGAATCCCTATTCCCGCCCAATAGCGGTGAGCCTCTGTCACTCCTATTTATAAAAATTGAGACAAACTCGATCCTGGAAACTATATACCAATTAGCCTGGTGTCCGTTTGTGCTAAAATTATAAAGATAATAATTGTAGATGACCTCTTACCCAACACAACATGGTGTTATTCCTAGGCTCCTCGTCCCTCGTTTATATAATACATCTCGATTTTTCCAAGGTGTTCGACAAGGTTCCACTAATTAAGCTTGAACACTTCGGAATAAGAGGACTATGCTCAACTGGATGGAACCATTTCTTTCTGACAGAGATTTCCAGTTATTCTGTTCTACATCAAGTTATCTACAAGGTTCTGTTTTGGGACCTACTTTTCTTGGCATATGTCTCAGATCTGCCCACTGTACTCCACTCAGAACATGCTTTTTTCGCAGAGGACAAAAAGTTCTTTGGAAATCTCCTAACTAGACACACTGATCTACAGTCTGATCTCATTTCCATGCAAAGGAGGTGTGGAACTTGGAACATACCTCTGAATGTCTACAAGTGCTGTGTGTTGAACATCGGTTTAACAACCCAACATTCTATTATTTTGAATGTAACAAATCGATTCCTGAAATACAGCTATAATGGCCTAGGAGTTATCTTCAACAAAAAACTCATCACAGTCGTATTCTTATCTAAATGTTTCGTCCATCCTGGTAAAAGACTCATAAAACATGTAGTCGCTTCTACCGGGAATAAGTATGCTGTCCAAATATGGAATCTCACTTGGTAAAAGACATCCATGTTCCTGAGAGGATCCAACGCAACGCCACCAGGATGGTAAGAGGATTCAACCAACTCTCCTACGACCAACGACTATCTCAGCCCAATCCACCCTATCTGAGTGACAGACGTACCAGATGAGACGCGATTTCAACCCACCGAATACTGCACGATGACTTCTCTGAAAATCTCATGAGCTTATTTCTACTACAAAATGATAGTGGGTTGCGTGGACATTCTTCAAAATTAAGGCAGGAATCGTTTGGAACAACTGTAAGCCAACAATACTTTGCAAACAAAATCTTTACACAATTTCAAGAACAGTTACTACTCTCTGTTTACAAGCAGCGAACATGTGATATAGTTTGTTCATTATTATTTATCATCACGCTCTCCTTCGTTGACCTTGAACTTGATTTATTATATTCGAGCGCTTTCGAAGGCAGTCAGAGCTGTCATCTTCACGTCTCTATTTAAACTACTACTAACAGTAATAGGGGACAAACAGTTTGAGTGAGAGCCGTATATAATGACTCAAGGTTGTTAAACTCAAAACTTTGAACATATACTTTTTGTGACTATTAAAATTTTTAAATATACAAACATTGCTCATTTATAGATTAAAAAGACATTAAATTTCTTTCAAAATCGTCTCCTTTCAATGCATTGGTTTAAGAAAAAGGGGAAAAGGGGAACGTTCTCCATGAAAATTGAAAAATGAAAAATTTGATTTATTTGTAATATCTAACAGAAAACAACTACTTTTCCGGCTAAAGCCACGCTGGACATTGAACTATATCTGATAGATATTATGAAAAGAAACAATCTGAAAGTGAAAATTCGCATTTTCATTCAGATAGTTGTTTTTTTTTTAATTTTCTCTAGAGAATGTTATTAAAAATTATCACTCACAGAAATCGTTCATTTCTTCGAAGCAAGATTCGCTTCTCTAGCATTTAATTCCCAATACATTTTGGTCGACGAAAATCTATTTCGCTTCGCCAAGCTCATCAGGGAGATTGATAGAATTGGAAATCAGGCTCTTCACAAGCAATTATACATATCAAGGATGCAAATGATGTAATGGATAGGACATTCATGATATCTGTTGTGGAACCATTTGCGGTTATCTTGAACTATGGAAAATAGCGACTAGAGTTTGTCTTTCAGCCGCAGATGATTCCACAACAGATTTTATGAATGTCTTATCCATATTTTTGAACAAAAACCAAAAGGGCCATTAACGATCAAACAGAAAAACTTTTTCACAATTTATAACATTTCTTCGAGCAAAATTGAAATTTTCATGGGTTATTCCACTAGTAATAGATTAACGTTTCAAATATGCTGTTGAATTGAAACTTAATATTTTAGCTATCCAGGAATATCGTTGAAAACAACATTCCGACCCAGGAAATGATCTCAATATATACTATTTTTCACAATTTTCACAAATTATTCCTAAATAAATATACACATTATGCGCCGAAGTCGCTAAAACAATCTGCTGAATTGAATGAGCCAAGTGGTCACAGATCCTCTCAATTCCAGTCATACACAAAAAAAGTAATACGTACTATTATTACAATTGTAAAACGTACTTTCTGTAACAGGAAACGCCGCAGGCCCGGTGAAATTTTCGCCGAAGTGTTAATAGTAAAAGACCCTCATAATCGACCGGCATACCGGTGATTACGTGCAATTTGGCAATTTCCCCGCCAGGGGGCATATCGGTATACGGCGGTGGTTCATTCAAAATTCGACCTATAAAAATATAGCGGGATCTCTCGTCTGGCTTTTCGATTGATCTTTGGCAGTTCGATACCCCGAGCAAGATACAACAGTCGATGGTTTCCATTTCGGAACAATAAGAGGACAATGGAGAGGCGGTGTAAGCGTAAACCGCAGAAATTGGACCTTCGGCGAACGTGTGGCGGTTACGAGGGTCGGGAAGAGAATTTGGATGATTTCGTGATGTTTTTTGTTCAATGGCAGTTTTTCACGTGTCGAAAATTTTCCATGTTCTTAATGAGTGGCTCAGAGGATTTACTGGTTATCCAGCCCTAGAATTTCCTAATTCCCTATTCAGATCCAACTAACAATACGAGGGATTCATTCAAAACAATAAATTTGACAAAATTGTATCACTTGAAGGCAGGTTGTTCAAACTCCATCTGCACAATAAAAATTTGGTTAATAATTCTATAATTAACGTCTAGTTTTATGAGTTTTAGTTAAACTACGGATAGATTCACCAATATGGTTCAGAATGTGATTAACACTTTTAAATAATGTTGAAGGTTCACACTCCTGAAAAACATAGAAGTCTAAACATACCCCTCTGTTTTTTAAGATATCGAAATGAAGCATGATACAGTTAATATAGACGGATATTTTCTCAGAATTTCTGGATCAGTAGGAGCTGACACCAATCCCTTATTTCCGAATGGAACTCCCTGTACATTATTGCATATTGAAACTCATGAAAAAATGTTGATTAGTTTGAAACTGTTTCAGTAAATTATAACAGCAACTTGATGTTTTTGTTGCCAACGGTGTACTCAAACCTACGATATATTGAGTATTATACTTAATAACATTTCCAATATGATAGTAAACAAATTAAGCAAAAGAAAATAAAAATTGTATGGGTAACAATCTAGAAAATGCTTCGTTATCAAAATAAATCAGTTCAATTGGAAAGCAGAGAAAAAAAAGCATTCCTAGAATCTAATGTGGATAAGGAAGCACTCATTAAAACTATTGCTTCATAGTCAAATTGGATTTTACATTACTTTTTATGAGACTTATTATAATTCTAACTTATTCGTAGAACGCTAAAGTAAGAACAAAACCCATATAAAAACTATAGTTTCAAACTATTCAGAATTTTTTCAACAGTCTGAAAATCTGAAATTCAAGAATTGGTGTCACTTTCAACTGAACCGGAAGCTCGAAAAAATCGGCAAAGACGTCAAAATGTAGGAATTTTATTATCTTAAAGAACAACAAAAGGTGAACGAGGGGTGCAAGTAATCAACAATTTGTTACAAAAGGTAATGCAACAATCAATCTATGCAAATTTCAAGCGACTGTGGTCCTTCGAGCCGGATAACCACTGGTTTTCAAATTTGAATCGGCACTCAAGTATGGAGAAAGTGCCATTATGACTCTGCCTAATCCTTTGACAATATCACCCAATCCCATATTCCTCATTGCATTATAATGCAAAAAAGGACAGCAACTTAATCTTGAAAACACACCATTACCCAGACGGATAGAATCAACCAATGGTTGAATGAGTCGTTTTGGTGATCATTCAAAAGTTATTTATAAATCGATAACTGAAATAGGTTATAATAATATCGATAAAGCAATTATAATTAAACTTTGGAGATAGCTAATAAGATATAGAAGTTTGTCAAGATTTTAAATTAAGTATACGCTCAACTAAGATCCAACTAAACAATTCCAAGAGAACAATTTAGAATATTGGTTAAAATTTAGAAACGCCTATATGTGATCGCACTAAAAAAAAATTATAACTGACATTAACAAATTTCATCATGCAAATCAGGTTATTGCATTTTTAAATCACTGCTGCAAATAACAAAAATTATTGCATGATATACGATAATACACGATTATTGTTGAATAATCATCAGAAATCCATTTTAATTTATCCAAAAATATTACATGACTCAGTTATCAACTAAAGAAGAATATTTTTGAAAGCTACATGTACTTTTCATTCATCAGCATGCATTTTTTGAATCAGAATTAGATAAAAACTTGGTCAGTCTACTAGAGCGATATAATTATAAAAGCTAAGCAGGTAAGTTATCTTATCTCTGGTGTCTTTTCAGACATCTTAGTGGCTTCTAATGGTTTATCATCATCATGATTGAAAAACTATATGAATATTGTATTAGAAGCGGTTCCTTTCACTTCAGCGAGTTTCATCAAACAAATAGAATTCTAATATTTCGATCTGAAATAAGACGTTCATGAGAGTACCTTAGCCAAATACTGCCATTCAAAATATCATCAAATATGTCTGTCATGCATTTAGAATTATTGAGTTATCTAAAAGGTATGCTGCTTTTAGCTCAAACAACCTATAAAAAAATAAAGATCATACTCTGTTCCCTTCACTTCAGTATTATTTGTAAAAACAGCTATTTATTGGAATTAGAGGATTATTTGAAGTACATATCGCGTTAATAATTTTTCTCGAGAGGCAAATATTAAAATCATTACAGATATCGGAAAAAGTACCGTTTCTCTTAGTACGAGATAACAGAAAAAGAGAATTTGATTATTTAACATTTACTGGTTCTGCGTGTAAAACCACAAACCACTAGTAGGTGGTAGAGAGCGGAAGTAAAAACGGAAAAGAAATTATTTATGGCTGGGTGTAGTTTATCAGTATTCCTACAAATTACCAGCCATTATCAGTTTGTATACCGCATACGTCTTATTATACAAAGTGGTCACTTTTGAATTGTTCGTATTTTTAGTAATCATAATTCGAACAATCCGAAAAGTTTGCCAGAGAGTTTCGAATAAATGAAACGATCAATCTTCTCCCCACACTATTTCACAAAGTGGAGAATTTCTGACAAATATCTGTCAGAGAACAACTATTTTTCCCTACGAACATTGAATTACATCTGACATTCATTTGTTCAATGTTTCTCCAGGACGACACAATTGCAAGTGCTAATTGCAATGAATATATTACGGTGTTTTTGAAAATGACAATGGAATCAACAAAAAAGAGTTGCAGATTCAAAAAAATTGACAGATTTTGTGAATTTGTAAACTGTTGAAAATATACCGGGTCGCTTGAATGGAAGGAAATGACACGAAAACTTGTAGAATTTCTATTCCGATTTCAGTCAAAGGAAAAAGTTTTTTACTTTTGTTTTAATGAGGAGATACTTCATACCCCATCTTCTGAGTAACTAAAAAATTGTTAGGTAATTTTTTACGGGGGGTTTTTCTGTCAAACTTCAATTGACGATTCAAAATGGTTTATGGGACTTTTCGTGTATTCAGGTGTACCTTCAATGAATCACTTTTTCGCATATAACACCTAATAGAAAAAATGCAAAAATCAGCAGATACTCTCCATTTGTAGTTACACCGGTCAATTTGAGTTCCAAACTGATGTATTAACTGAAATTGAAAACAAAATTTCAGACAAATTCAGTAGGAATTTTCGACCATGCTCTAGATCGCCTTTTGAAATGTAAGGCCCACGTCATTTCCAGCTCACGAAAGCGAGCTGGTAGAAGTCTAATATTCAATTAAAATCTAACACTTCTGAAGTCTATATGAACCAGAATAATACTCAACTCTTTTTCTCCGGAACAGTCCAAAACTGATGCTACATCATTCTCCAGTATTGCCAGGCTTATTCGTTCGATCTGGTATATTTTTTCTTTCTGTTTTTTTTTTCTCGATCCTTCTACTCAGTATAGGTACCTTTAATGACCCCTTGACTAAGAAATGCAATGGGCAAAGAAGTGAAATTAGAGAGAGTGTACATCAATAATTCAAATCAATATCTGTATCTGAATATTTAAAAAAATTCTTGACATAATTTTTTGGGTTTATGACCTTCCACAATCTGAAAATGAAAAAATGTTGTAATCCAAAGAAATCTGTACAAGTGTAGAAGGGCAAATTAATTAATTTGCCCGATAAGTTACTGCGTTCACAAGACTGCTGTCTTGAAAGAAATTAATTTTTGTCACACTGAATTTGCCTATCAAACTTTTAATCAATATTTAAAAAAATGTTCTGCAAGGATTGACTGTAATTGCCAACGTGTTTTTGATCGATTCGTCTGATGAAGGCTGAGTAATAAAGAGTCACATACAGTATCGGAAAGTTTTCATCTTGGGTATGGTGGTTTCATGAGAGCGTAAAGAATAGCTCGCTATATGTTGAGAGAGCATTACAATTTCTCCTCTACTCGCCCGAGGAAGGGATATCGACGTGAATTGTGTGCGGTGTGTCGCATTGCCACGTGGACCGTTAATGCGTCGGGTGGGGTAACAGGAGAGGCGCACAGTAGTGCGTCTCTCTTGTTCATGTGATATTTTCATATCATTGCGTTCCTTGTTGCTCGCGTAGATTTCTGTCTATATACCCCAGATGAAAAATTTCCGATACTGTATACCAAGACCATCTAATTCAACTGAATAGAAAATTGCTGTGAAAAACACTGTTGGCAAATTAGGCTCGGTTTGTGGAACAAACTCTAGTAAAGCACAACCTAACAAATGTGATATCTGGAAGTTGGGCCACCCTCTACAAATGCTATTCTAAATGTATGTCTGAGGATGCGGTCTCAATTTCCGTGAGTGATTTCAGAAAATGATTGTGGTCGGATTTTACTGTTGCAGATTATATTTTTGGTTTTGGCTTCCTCATGAACTTTTTTCATGGCAAAGCTTCGGCTTCAGTTCGTAGAGATTCATCAATTATTGGTATATTAATGTTGGATACATCATTATTAACATTGATATAAAGTACCCATAGTTAGGTATAACAAAATTTGTGGATCTGTTATTGTTGATTTTATTTGTTATAATAAAATATGATTGTCAACGATTTTCGATTGTAAAGAAGGTGAGTACAACTTATTCTATCAGAAAAGTGTTAATAGATCTGATAAGCCTATAATCATCATCTTTCATGTATATAGAATATTTCTTATAGTATAAGTATAGGTTCAGTAATAAATATTTCATTTTATTATGGAATACTAATATTAGAAACTACAAGTGCACATTTGTATTTTGTCCACATTTTTCGTAGAAAGTGAAATTCTGCACGTTGCAATAATAAATAATACTGAAAATTCACGTGCGCAGTTGTATTTGTAATATCAGAATCTTATACTTCAAATGTTATATTTCACAAGAAAAAACATACTAAATTATTGTTAACTGTTATAATACAGTGTGACCCACTTGAATAGTAGAGCTCAAAAATATGTACTTTGGGACATAATATCATTTTCTTTTTACAAAAACCAAGGCCTGCTGCGTATACTTTTAGAGGTTATCATTCAAGAAAACATTCTAGCGATTTTTTTAGGAAAAATTTAAAATCTCTATTGGATTGGGCAACCTCTCAAATGGTGGAATACCAAATTTCATCAAAAAATATTTAATATTAATAATTCTCCATGTGGTCCAAACAAAGAAGTTTTTATTATGAATTAATTCAAGTATCTGATGGACTGAAAAGTAAAATAAATATCGAGTAATCGTTGATAACTTTGTGGCAGATGAAATAAACGAATGGACATATTCATTCTGATCAATTAACCATGGAACAAATCAAACAATTGAAAAAAAAAACAAAAAATTAACAAATTATTGTAGACAGAAACAGGAATGAACCTCCAACAAATTTTCGTTGTTTTTAACCAATCCGCCATTCATTGCAATGCACTTGTCATACCCTGTTACCTTCTTCCAATATTCAATATAACTTTTCTCAGTTGTTCTGTTGTAACTTCTGCACAAGCTGCAGATATTCTGATGCGTAGGTCTTCTACTGACTGCGGTCTGGACTTGTTTACTTTTTGCTTTACAGTACCCAAAAGAAATAATCTATTGGTGTCAGGTCCGGTGATCTT
The DNA here is from genome assembly GCA_958298965.1 of Chrysolina haemoptera. Classification (NCBI taxonomy): domain Eukaryota; kingdom Metazoa; phylum Arthropoda; class Insecta; order Coleoptera; family Chrysomelidae; genus Chrysolina; species Chrysolina haemoptera. The sequence continues at coordinate 46,973,421 of OY282586.1, read as the reverse complement.
GGTGGCCACTCAATATAAGGACTATTTCGACCTATTCAATTTCCATAATTATTATTCAATCATTCTCTTACAATAATTGCATTATGTACAGAAAGAAGACCCATCTAATTGAAACTTCAAATTCAGGCGATCCTGCACTGATAAGTTAGGTATTGCGTTCAAAAACTCATTTCTCAAAAAGACATTGCATTTATAACGTAATTAGGATTATCCGCAGACCAGTACCTTCAATTTTGGGACGAGACTACTCCATTTGTAGTGAACGTAGCTTCATCACTGAACTAAATTTTTTTGAAGAAGTTTATATCATTCAAATATTCCCCTTAAGCCTACAAACAGAATACTAACCTTCTTTCTTCATCTCCCGGTTTCAGAGTGAGTAAACTTTTTGGCTTGAATGGTTTAATTTTATTTTCTACAAGGCATCTCCTGATATTTTTTCTCATGATATTTAAGTTCAAACTAGCCGTTCGCAAGCTTGAATGGGGATTATTACGAAAATATTGCAATATTCGCACACCATTTCTATTTTGATGAACAGAAAAACAAATAGAGAGACAAGAAAGCGATGTGATAAAAATATAGTCAAATGAAAAAATATAACAATTATAAAATAAAAAACAAATTAATAAACAGGTGTATCTTATTCACCACCTAATGAAATACAAATCCGCGAACTCGATATGTTCGAATTCAAATTCATTCATATCATTATCATATGTGATTCCATTCAAGCGATACCAATCGAACAATCGTACCCGAAGTGAATTGTCGCAAGAAGATGAAAAGATAACCGCCGTTGAATTTGTATTCCGAGTGCTACGCGAATTTAAACACATACACCATGGCCAGTTTGTCATACTTATAAGGAGAAACTGCTTACAAATATTCGAGTAAAGGAAGGTGGGTGGTTTTTATGTGCATCCACATAAGAATCCCTCTGTATTCAGATTTTACCGGTGTACCGACGGTTTCAGAAACTTCTACATGCAATTTGTTCCTATTCTATTCTAATTTACGTTGTTGGACTTCGTCAAGTTATATAATTATAATCTACTGTAAAGTACAGTTGTGTGCATAAAAAAGTCTCTTAAATCTTAATTTAATTATCGACTTGGACAAGTAGAGTCAAAATTCTAACCAATTTTGTCAGCAACGCGCTTCCAACATTTTTTTTAGCTCAATTAGTGCAATACAATGCAATTAGTACAATAACTTGTACGACTTTTTTATGCACATAACTGTAGCTACGTCTGGAACTATCCATATTCTCTTCTTTCACATTGTGTTTTGAAATAAATTACTTTACACATATTTTTACCACCTCCTTTGAAAAAACCTAGATAACTGAAAAAAGTAGAAAAGGGGAACATTCTCCATGAAAATTGAAAAATGAAAAATGAGATTTATTTGTAATATCTAACAGAAAACAACTACTTCCCCGGCACAAGCCGCGCTGGACATTGAACTACATCTGATAGATATTGTGAAAAGACTCTAACTGAAAAGGAAAGAAAAAATCTGAAAGTGAAAATTCGCATTTTCATTCAGATAGCTGACTTTTTTAATTCTTTTTAGTTTTCATTGAAAAATCATTGAATAAATTAGATAAGGAGAATGTTATTTAAAAAATATCACTCACAGAAATCGTTCATTTCATTGAAGCAAAGTTCGCTTCTCTCGTATTTAATCCCCAATACATTTTGGTCGACAAAAATCTATTTCGCTTTGCCAAGCTCTTCAGGAGGATTGATATAGGATTGGAATAAAACAGGCTCTTCAGAAGCAGACACATCAGGGATGGATATGAGAGAAACATTTCTTCTGCGGTGACACTTTGAAAATTATTTTTTGACATAGACCTGTCATGAGCATTTTGATTTTAGTTCGAAAAAATGAATAGGAAATTCATAAAATCTATTGTGGAATCATCTGCGACTGAAAGACAAACTTTAGTCGCTATTTTCCATCGTTCAAGATAACCTCTTGGGAGGTATTCATGTTGAAAAGTAATTTCGCCACATTCAAACTTCAGATGCTGGCGAAGGATTGTAATCCAAATGCTAATTTTATTTTCTTGAAAAACCTTGCATTGAAAAAAGAACGATTCACATGTGAAAAATCATCTAATCTGAAAAAAGAAACAAAAATTTCAAAAAATGAAATAAATTATTCTGCTCATTGTGTTCTATTTGAAAAACTCAAACTACGACTATTTCCGGCGGTACTGGAAGTAATACAGAATTCATTTTTATCTCAAAAAATCATAATTTAATTCTTCAATAGCCCCCTAAATTTTCGTGATTTGAATCGGATCATTTCTCTCCAAAATAGAGGTGCGCCATCTCTCAAACTCATCCGGTATGTGTTTTGTCTATCAATCAACTAATGTTTTCATGACTCTGCATTATATTGAGCCATTCATTATGAACCGTTAAACTTAACCTAACTGCCCCTTCTAAATATGATTCTTCCCCTCATACTACCCAAGATTTATGTTGAAAGATGATTCTGTGCCAAATTAATATAATTAAGATGTTCAATAGATGGATAGATAGATAGCTTTATTGATCCTTTGTGCTGTATATGGGACAAGTCATAATTCTTAAAGTTAGTATAGTCTATACAATATATAAAATAATTGATTACATAAGAATAAATATACAATAAAAACACGACATGACAAGATTACAGGTCAGAATAACAACATACAAAACTATGTATAAAATAAAAATATTCAATATGTTCAATATATTCAAATGTGACGAAAGTGATAAAAAAAATGATTTGAGAGGACATTCTTAACAGGTTACTATGAAAATGATACCTACACACACACATACATATACATATGCATATACATATACGTACTCACCCATACATACACATATACAAGTATAGTACATCTTAATAGTGTGGGGACGTGGGATACTACAAAGGAACAAAAATATATTTGAATATATTCGTTAGTCCAAATGAAAGTGTTCGGACATTACCAACTTCAAGTGTGTAACAACATTTTTCTGAGAGAAAAAGTTTCAGTCGCTTTTTGAAAACTTGAGAGGACAATGTTTTCATGTCTTTCGATAGCATGTTATAGAGACGGATACCTGCAAACATTGGAGATTTTTCGTACTTTGCATAATGGTGTTTTTGGGTATAGTTAGCTTGTTGTTATTCCTGGTATGGTAAGTATCAACTTCTGATCTGGACTCTAGGTGCCTTCTCTTTTCATGGATATACATTCATGTTTTCAGAATGAACATACTTTCAATAGTTATTATTTTGTTTTGACGAAAATTCTCTCTGCATGACGTTTTCTAATCTATATTGAAAATTAGTCTCAACAATCATTTCTGCTTTATGAAAATTCTATTTATATCAGTAGTAGCTAGACGGCAATGTTGTAGTAAATAATAGAATGAAACTTCGCAAAATATACTGATATTAGTGATTTAGTATCTAGTTTATTTTTTAGAGATTTAATAAGGTAGTATGATTGATTCAATTTCCTAGATGTGAACTCTATATGTTCTTGCCATGTAAAATGGGAGTCAATTATTGTTCCCAAGAATTTTGTCGATAGTGCTAAGGATTCGATCCGGAAAATGAAATTGAAATAATGTAAGCTTCAAGATAAATTTGCGAATTCCATACACACTGTTTTCTTCAAGTTCACTGTAAGTCTGTTCCTATAACACCAGCCATTGAAATCATTTAGTACTGAATTAACGAGATTATTTATGAGTTGTACTTGATAAGATGATGCGTAAAGGTAAATTTCACTATTGGTCATGTTATTAGGGAGGTCATTCACATATAGTGGAGATATCAGTGGTCTGAGAACACTGCCTTGTGGTGACCCAGTTGTTACCGGAAATTCAATACATAAGTACAACAAAATTTGTTAATAATCACAAACTTTTCGGAGCAGACAACGAAGAAAAATAGTGGTATTGCTTTTAGTTGGAGGGTTGACTTGATATGACGCGGTTTCAGCTTTTGTCTTGACACGGAGATGTGATTGAACCATTTTTTGCCGGCATTAGTTATTGTCTGCAGAGACCTACCCTAAACTGATGAGGGCAAAACCCAGAAATCGATCTATAGATGGCCCAAATGTTTCAATGAACATTTCTATGCAACTAGCCATCGCAGAGAAAGCCTTGTAGAAACTCTGCACGGAAACTCATTAGATGTAATTCAACATTACTCGTGGTATTAGCCAGGAAAGTAGTTGTTTTCTGATGTATTTTTGACCCAATTATTCCTATTAACCGCGGACTGTATCTTTCGTTTAGTGAAACCTATTGTAGGGGAGGTAAATATTGATCGTTCGGTTTTTCGTCCGTGAGTAATCTTTTTGCTCGAAGAATTTTGACGGACGATTTCGATTAATTTGAAAGTGTCTGGTTATGTTCATGTTACATCTGTGCTTCGTTAGTAATAATTCGATGTTGAAATCTCAAATCGAAATGAAAAAATGTCCACAGCCACAGTTCAAATTTCAAACTTGAAGCTTGTTTTACAAAAAATACAACTTAAATTGAAATGTTATAGGTTAACAGCATCCTGTCAAAGTCAAGCCCACGATGATCTCGTCGGACTCGTTCGTTTATTACCGACTAATTTGTGGCCACGTGACTAAAATCCGCTCTAATATGCGATCATATTACCGAACTCGACTATTGTATAATTATGACAATGAGCAGTCCTGGTAGGGCGGGACATCTTGTTTCTTTCACGATAAGCTCATTGTGAAAATTGCAGATTCCTTTACCTGCCATGAAGAAAAAGTCGTTGAAAACAGTTTTCTGAAGCGGTCTTTTGGGACCGGTCCATTCGCTGAATCGCTCTAAAACAAACCGGCTTCCGCGGCAAGCACGCGGTGCACTGCGGCGGGGGCGGGCGCATTGCACTCAGACAGACTGCAGTGCGGTGGAGGCGGCGGTTCAACCACTGCAAGCCATTTCCTCGTTAGTTTTATGTGCCCGAGTTGCAGATATCGCTATTATTTAGTGTTGGCAGCGTCGAGCATATTTTCGCAGGACGCGGAAAGACTGCTAATACAGACAAATTAGCTTCGTGTTTATAGCGCGCAGACGAAGTATCGCGATTGCCGACAACGCGAAAAAAGGAGCTTGCGTTTCGGAATATTTCGCCGTATATCTGTTTCGGAATTCCCTTGGGTGGGATTCGCGGATTTGGCACGTTTTCTCTGCAGAAATCGCATTCTGAAATGGATGACGAATGTTATGTCATGCAGGCATGAATATTGTTCCATATTTTATTGTCTCTAGCTCTTATTTTGTGGAGTATTCTCTTCACAGGGTGTAAAAAAAAAACTTCAACGCCCTGTATCTCAGAAACGAAGCAACACCAGACATGTGTTGATAAGAACTTTTTTTCTTAAATCGACCTAACGAATCACTATCTGAAGTTTCGTACCATAGTTAGGAAACACGAGAGAATCACAAAAAAAAATCAAATAATTTTTTTGGAAAAACGGCCACGATACAAAAAAAATTCACAGAGGAAAACGGTGGCAGACTCGGTCCAAGAACCCATAAAAAAGTTTGGAGAGAGTATCTATCAGTAAATTGTTTGCCGTTTGGCACTCTAACTATTCAAACAAATATGCTTTTCGTGCAATCGCACGCGAAATGAATATTTTTTCGCGTTATCAACACAGTCCGCGAAATTTTATTTGGTGGACGTTACCCAACCGCCAAACCAACAAACGTCACTTTCAAATTGACACGTCTGAAATAAAACAACGACAAGGATCACATGAATACATTGAATTAACAACAAATACATACTTAATTAACAATACTTTTTAGCTTTCGGTTAGAACAAGATACTGAAATATCACTATTTGTATCGGACAAATTTGCGTTTTGTCAAGAACTGTCAAAATGCTTTGTATTTACTCAAATATATCATTTCTATAGCACCGCTGTGACTTTGGTATTGCTATTAATTTTAAAGCAATAATATCTATTTGCAATTATCGAGTTTGATAATTTGGACGATTGCACGAAAAATAGTGTGTATGCCATGGCGGAGAAACTTTTTACCGACCCCAAGAAAATCCTGCCCGTGATAAAAACAGGTCCTTCTCAGCCCTGACATACAAATAATTATATTGTGCTCGGTAGAGCTGAATTGCCGGTCTGGTTTGTGGATGGCAGAAATTTGATCGAAAAACAAATTAATGAAAATATTTTGATATAAATTCCAAAGTTTATAATCAAAACTTCTATAACTTTTTCTATCCACATATGTTAAAAATTGCTTCTATACGCAATCGTCTTCTGGTGGGTATTCATCATAAGATGATGCATGGAAGTGCGAAATTAATGTAATCAAGCACAAATGCTATTGCTGCTAAAACTTCGATTTCCAGCTGAGAAACTGCATCGGAGTCATACTGCTGTTTAAACACGTGTCTTTGAATTTGCTTGTATAGGCAATTTTCGAAAAAAACATACTTGATTTTCAGCCATTGGATAAAGTAATTAACAAGCCCTTTTTGCTGCCAATTCGAAATAAGTTGTAATTTTGTCTGATTGATTCGGTCGTTCCTTGATGAAAATCCATAGTAATTGTATATACAAGAGACGATTTGATCTCCACAAACTTTCATTTAACCACGACATGTAAGCTATGTACATCCATTTATACACCCTCAACATTAATTACATCTGAAAGCACCCCTAACCAGACTGTTAATAATTACAATTACCAAGGGTATACCAACCTACCTGAAATAAAGTTATTGCGTATCCAAGATAACAAAGGTACTAACATAACAATAATATGAAGGATTAAATGGTAATTATAAAGTTCTGCTCTAAAAAATAAATAACTTAGCAGATTGAATAATGTCCATATATTCTTGATACTTATCGACAAAGCTTGGTATATAAATATACGCAACCGTAGAAACATACAAATAAATTATACATAAATAATACTAACAGTATTTGAAACAAACTTATGAATAATTTAAATAAAGATAATAATAGAAACATTCAGTATCGGAAACTTTTCATCTGGGGTATAGACAGAAATCTATGCGAGCAACAAGGAACGCAATGATATGATGATATCACATAAATAAGAGAGACGCACTACTCTGCGCCTATCCTGTTACCCCACCCGACGAATTAACAGCTCACGTTGATATCCCTTCCTCGAGCGAGAAAAGGAGAAATTGTAATGCTCTCTCAACATATAGCAAGCTATTCTTTACGCTCTCATGAAACCACCATACCCAAGATGAAAGCTTTCCGATACTGTATACCAATCCATTTAATGCATACTCTTAGAAGAAAGAATATTTCGTTCTGTTCGGAATATAATGAACTTACCTACATCAGTAGATTCTGATTAGAAAACAATAAACTTTTCAACTATATCAGTTTTTTGGAATTGTTCTGACACGAAAAAATCAATAAACTAGGTAATTTGTTAAATTCCACCCGTATTGAGACGTTGTGACAGAAAGAAATATAAAATGACAAATGGCGTGAGGTGAAAACAGATACCGAAGAAAATAATACCATTTGACAGAAACGAGAGCAAAAGACATATTATGTAAATTCTGTTGCAGTTTTCAGGCCCAAGGGTCACAAATGCATTAGCATCTGAATCGGCCTTTACCTTAGTTCCTGAAGAAGTTTTCATTTCAATTACAATTACAAAGATTCTCCCAAAACGCACAATATTTGCCCAATTTTCCCGGGCTAACAAACTAGCGCAACCGTACGTTACTAAAAAACACCGCTCCTCGACAACCGACCGATCTGTTGGTTTCTTTCCTGTTAGTTTTGCGGTCGTGTCGCGACATCGTCCTCGAGGTGGTGCGTGCCCGCTGCAGGCCTCTTTCGCTTCTGCTGCTGGATGCTGCCTCTTCATTCATATTCCGTAACGAGGTCGGGTATCAGGTGCGAGAGCGGCGACTACCGCAGAAACTGCGCTACAGGGTGGAGCGGACAACAACTGGTGGGGCTAAGGCGCTGGTTGAGGTGAATTATTTGTGATTGTTGTTGAATTATAGTCCAGTCAAATTTTCAAAAAAAAATAGTTTTAACGCAAAACCGACTCTACGATTCGGTTTCGGCTTCGTTATCTCCTTTATCGCTCTCGAAAACTATATCCCCACGCCCGAGATGTGAGGCGCAGTGATGAATAAATTGAACTTTCGTGATGATGGTGCCTCTTGAACTGTTTCCATATATAAGTACCGTTTCAGATGGGGCGTAGGATGCGCCTTACGCCCTACGTCTCGCGTTATATGAAACGTCAATTTTTGCTTTCACATGAAGCATGAACGCATATAAGAACATATCAGGCGTTGTTGCCACTGTTGCTCATTTAAATTAATGAGAAACGTTCAAAATATAAACGAATTTGTGCAAATCCTATGGAGGAGTAGAGGTTACTGAAATGTGCATTTGTAACCCTGTATTCCGAGCTGAGAAAGCATCCAAGAATTGCTTTAAACTGTTTTCGAATGTCCACAACGACTTTTTATGAATTATATATTTATATATATATATATAACTGAAACAAGTTTAAGAGGACTTGAGCGCTATTACGTTTGGGACGCTTTTAAGGGTCAATGAGTCAATTGATAACTCAATAACGGTTCGTCTTATCAATTTCAAACAAGGACAGACTTCTAGAAGAAGTTTGATTCTACGTACGTGCTGTAATGGAAATTGAATTTTTAATCCGCTTTGTCAAAAAAAAAATACTTTAAAATGTCCAGCATGTACATAGATCAACGTTTCACCTTTCTTTTTGTACCAAATTTATTTCGATCGGATAAAGATTGCTTCTAATTTTAATGGAAGAGAAATACCACTGCAGCTACTTCGACTATTCATGAAAAGTATCTTGATAAATAGTTACATAGAATCAAACTTCCTCTAGAAGCCTATCCTTGTTTAAAATCGATAAGACGAACCGTTTTTGAGTTATTGACTCTTTTACCCTAAAAAACAGCCAAAATGTGAGCACGCTCATGGTCTCTTAACGCAAACAATTGCTGTAAGATTATCTATTTCGGTGACTAAACGATTATATGTGTCTCTGTATCAATCGCAACGTTTGTATTGGCATGTGTGATAGTCTACAACACATTTGGCTACGCAGCATGTTCTACCGCTCAAACGCGCGGGCGCATCATGTGAAAACCATAATTTAACACCATGCCATCACGCGTGACGTAGCTAGATCAGGCGCAAGGGCCAAGCGAAGGCCGAGCTATGAATTTTGCGCTCTCACGTACGTCGACTGAACACGCTCGCATTTGAAATGTTTTATTTAACTCAATTCCAACCAATTTTCGAACGTAGGGCGCATCCTACGCCTAATCTGAAACGGCACTAACAATTCTTCTCTTTTGTTTCAGTTAACCGTCTACTGCGACCCGTCCACACCACGCTGAATCTCCTGGAGTTCCCGGAGCCCGCCATCGACCCTGTGAAAAGTCCCAGCCGCCACGCGTTCACAGGTTCCGCGGCCCTCTGCCGCCCTGCGTCAATGACGATGGCCGAGAGCGCTGTCGAATCTTCCGCTACCAGTCACGACAAAGCGAACAACAACCACCCGCTCGTCATCAACCACAATCATCGAATGGCCGCGAAATCGAAAAAAAGGAAGAGACTTAGCCAGGTCCTAGATAAACTCACCGGTAAGTTATCCTTTATTTGTAATATTCTATTGTTGGACGATCAACTAAGGATTCACTTTCTGTTTCACTTTCTGTTTGTATTCCCATTCCTTTTTGTCTTTCTTCCCTTTTCCCCTTGGCGTCTTTTTTTTTCTCATTCAGTTCCTGTTTCTCTTTACACTAGTGTTCGTATTTTTCTCTTCAATCTTTCGCTTATTTTTCCATTTTTTTTTCTTCAAGCTTTTCATTTTCTTTCTTCCTCGTCCTTTTGCCTTCCATCAGGTCTCTATTCATTTTTTTCTTCGCCCTTTGTTCTTACTTTTTATTCCTCGTGCTTCCTTCCCTCACACCTTCATCCATTCTCTTTTTTTTTTCTCTTTTCGCCCTTGTTCCTCCTCCTTTTTAGTCTGGCGCCATTGTTCTTTCTCTTTTTTCTTCGTACTTCTTCTTGCTTCTTCTCCTTTTTTCTTTCTGCACCTTCGGTCTTCCCTTTGTTTTCCCTTTTTCCGTTTATCTGGCTCTACAGATTCGCAAGAAAATCCCTTTCTTTCTTTTCATTTTGGTCTTTCTTTAGCTTTTTCTACCTGTTCCTCTTTTCGCATATTTTCTTCGTGCTTTCTATCATTTCTCTTTGCAACATTGATCTTTCTGTTATATTATTCAATCTTCGTCTTTTATTTTTTCTTTGCGCCCTCATTCTTTCTAGTTTCGTTTTTCTTCGTTTTCTCTTTTCAGCTGCTTCACAAAGTTAGCAAATTATCTTTAGTTCTATTTTAATCTCTTTGCGCCGCTGTTCTTTCTCTAATTTTCTTCGTGCTTCTCCTTTTTGTTTATTTTTGCACATTTATTCTTTTTCTTCTTTTCTCAGAGATTACTCTTATTTTTCACTTTGAGCCTTTGCTCATTCTCTTTTTGTTTCTCTTTGCACCTTTGTTCCCTTCTTTTCATGTGGCTTTCAGCTTCTGCACAAGGTCAGCAAGTTCTCTCTAGCTCTTTTTTTCTCTTTGCGTCTTCTTTCTCTAATTTTATTCACACTGCCTCTCCATGTTTCTCTTTGCGACTATGTTCTTTTTCTTCTCTTCCTACTTTTTCTTCTTTTTTTGTCTTTGCGCCTTTGTTCTTTCTATTTCCTTTTCTCTTGTGCCTTTGTTCTGCCGTACTTTCCACATCTTTGTCTGGTTTTCAGATTCTTCACAAAGTTAGCTGTTCTCAACTTTCTGACAATTCTGACAATTATGACAAATGCTACGTATCACTTTGAGTACTCCAAAACATACTTGGGCACTTCCTTTTTTCAATTATTACTGTCTCCGATCCCATATGTCGTAACTACTTTTGGTCCACCCAACAATTCTTTATCACCCGTCTCTGGCCAATAATCCTACTTCTGACGCCAACTGTCAATAATAAATTTCAATATTCTAATGACGCATTTCAATAGCCTTATCATTTGAAGGATCGAGGAAAAATCAATGTACAATTTGCTTCATTCATTCATCAAAGTTCAAATGAATCTCTTCACTATGTGCACAGTAGCATTATAAATAAAGGTTGAGTGTAAGAGCGCCGCTTCTTGACTTAACAGTTACAGAAGTGCGAACTCTGCCTTTTGCAACGATAGTATTGCACAAGCATCTATATACATATTATTATTAAGATTATTTATTATACTCATGTTCATTGGTATCCACCCTATTTTTATTCATCTAATATGTATATCATGTACGTGTGTGTATCTGTTGCTATAAAATCATTTATTATTATTATCAATATTTCGTTTGTTTCAGGTGCAGGAACACCGCCCCAAGACAACGAACCCTCCCCAGACATCCCGCCCACCATCAACGACGTCCAGCAACTCTACAACAACAACGAAGGTGACAGTATCAAATTGGAAGAGCTCAAAACCCCTCATCAATACCGCCCGCAAGTCTTCAAATTCGACATGCCCGACAGAGAACGCTACAAAACGAGCGAGGACGAAGACGTCTTCAGCCCCGCCAGCTCGAGCAACAAATCCCCGCACAGCTCAACAGAGTCGCCTCGAATCAGATTCAGCCCACTTCGCATCAACGACCCCAGTCCTAGCCCACCAGCTGTACCAAGACCCCCGCTGTGCCCCTGCTACCAATGCGTAACGGGGTCAGGGCACCATCCCCCACCTCTCCATCCGTACGACAGGTTCTTTCCTGCGTCGCCTATCTCACCCCTGACCCCTGCCTCACCCGCTCACAGTTACAGCTTCGTACAGTACTTTCACTCCAAGTACCTGCCCGATATTTTCCAGAAGAGGAGCCGCTCAGACTCAGATCTCCCGCTGTGGTTCGAAGCTGCCAAGGCGGAGAGGGCACGGGCTGCTCCGGTTTGGCCTCATCCCCTTACGCTATCGACTGGCTGCGGCAAGGGGTCCTTGGAATCGGATACTCTGTCGCCTCAAGAATCTCCGCTGGATCTCTCTATGAAGACTTCGCGCAGAGAACGTTTGGAGGGACTGGTACCTACTCAGCTGCAGCTGCTGGCTCCAGGCTTCATGCCGCCCCGTGGCCCCGTTTCAGTACCTGTGGTGAAAGGCGACGTAGCGTCACCCACAACCAAGGAGTCTGTGGCGTCCAGATACAACTTGGAAGTCTCCCCTGTCGTCGAGGAAATGCCCCCAGGTTCCGACGTAGCCTATGTTTGTCCGGTCTGCGGTCAGATGTTCAGTCTGCACGATCGCCTAGCGAAGCACATGGCGTCCAGGCACAAGAGCAGGCAGAGTGGGACTGACGCAACGGCCAAGGCCTACTTGTGCGAGGTGTGCAAGCGATCTTTCGCTCGCAGTGACATGCTGACGCGGCATATGCGCTTGCATACGGGTGTCAAGCCGTACACGTGTCGGGTTTGCGGTCAAGTGTTCTCCAGGTCCGATCATCTTTCGACACACCAGAGGACCCATACTGGCGAGAAACCGTACAAGTGTCCGCAGTGTCCGTACGCGGCTTGTAGAAGGGACATGATCACGAGACATATGAGGACTCATACGCGATTTGAACCTGAGCATGTGGCCGCTGGCCAACCGCTCAAAGTTGAGCATCATTGAGCGGAGTTTTGATAGCCATACCGGTGTTGTTATAGTTATTTATTATGTTACTTATTAGTTTTCGATTTGACGACGTGTTTACCAAAAATACTTGGTTGGGACCGAATTTATATTAGTATTATGTTGTTGTTGGGAGATTCTGTCAATTTGACGTTAAATGTTGTTTTGAACAAATTGTTATCTAGTCTTAGCACGTACTGGAGCTTTCCCCAGAGTATTTTTGGTTTCACTGATAAGCAAGGGTTTCCACAGCATTCCAAATTCGCCATTTCAACAAACACTAAACATTTTCTATCCACAAAACCTATAGACACAATTATACAAAATGAGTGGCGAATGAACGTTTTTTTATGCGTGTTTGGACTTTTATGGAACCCCTGGCACCATTACCTATGCCATTTTTTGCCTTTTTGACGGGGATCTCAGACCATTCCACTAGCTTTGTAATACTTATTACCAGGCCAGTTTGATAAAAAGTAAACTAAAAACTATTGCAAATTGATATTAGTGCCAAATGAATGGCCAGTGGCATCAACCTGAAGCCAGAATGTCACTCGTTTTCTATACACATTTTCTCCTAGTAGCGAATCTCACAAAAAAGTTCAATTATCCGAAATGGAACTGAGTGGTTACTTAAAGTATGATACAAATGTATGGACGCTTCTCTTCGATTGAATCGGAATAGATATTATTCTTTCTTATTACCAATAAGAATCACTGAACCCGACAGTAAGATAACAGGATAGGCTGAAGAACTATGATCTTGAGCTTGAGTTAATTAATGTTCATTTAAAAGAGACATTGGTTGATAGAAATTTTATTTTTCAACCGAAAATTGTCAGTATCAATTTCTTATGACTTTTGTTCACTAAAAGGATAGAGACTCTTATGACTGCTTTTCTCATTATGTTCCACGACAGACATTGGAACACACAGGAGTCAATATTTCAGTCCCAATTCTCATACCAATTATTGTTATTTTCACACTTAGGAAAGGATAAAGCATCAAGAAATGATTGACCTATTTAGGGTAAAAACCTACATTTCTAAGTTCTTATATAGAAATCCAAAAATTTCATTATTGATTTTTTTGCAATCCCAACTAGATCTGAAAGTGATGAACAATTACCAGTATAAGCGTAGAATGAAACTCTCTGCGTTAAATTCGAATATCAGCTTCGTCTCTGTATCATCGAACACAAACCCCATCAACTCTCCAATAGATGTTTCCACGGGAATACCTGAGAATACATTTTCAAATACAAATTGAAAAGAAAACCAGTTCCTTTATCCGATTTCAATCTATCCAAAATGATCTCTGAACAAATCAACTGACAAATGATTTAAGAAACCTTGTTTAAATAAAAACATTCAGAGCCTCGTTAAAACTGAAGATATCTTTTGGTAAAACTAAGTGAGACCAGGATATCTTACTACTGCTGCAGGCCCGTAGGAACACTTCATAGAAAATAGAGCTTTAGTTGAATAGGTAATAAAGAATGCTGTACAATTTTCCGATTGCGATGGCGACGGTGTTGACTTTAAATCGCCTGAAGAAGTGTCGATACATTTGGATCTTTTAGTATTTAGGATTATCAATATCGGAAGTTCTGCAGATTACTTACAGTATACGATATTATGTCGACTGATAATTTATTCGTTTGAAAATACCCAGTCCTCTGTGTTCAAATTGCTTTCCCATGTACTAACCAACAAAACGATAGCAAGTGTTTTGAAATTTAACTTTGTGAAAGATTGAGAAACGACTTTTCGACCTGGGAATAGGCGGGATTTCAACATTGTGAGTGATTCATAGTTATTCCGAACTTTTATAAAGAAGTTTTACAATGTTTTCGGAATTATTACTGTTGTAAATGTAAGTTCAAATGACATGAAGATTGCAGCACATAAAGACATTTCAATTGGTTAATAAAATGTTTATAACATATTCGTCCAGCTCGTAATGTAGTGGTTTATGAATTCGACGAAATAAGTAAGTACACTGCTCAGCATAATCACATGTTGGTTGAAGGCATACTGAAAATGTAACAATAATGGCGACAATGGACTTCCATCAATGCACCATACCGATGGATCTTCTTTCGTGGAAATGAAATTTCAAATAAGTAGTTGATGAAAGTGACGAAGAAGGTATGGAATTTTGTGGTGGGCAGTGTATGTACTGTAGATATTGCGAACGATATACGAATACTGTGATATTTGTACATTTCGTTATTTTTTTATTTTTGTGAGAGTAGTAGATAAATTCATTTTCTATTTTTGATATTGAGAAATATTGATATTGGAATGACAAAAATTGTCTTTATCTGTTCTTCATGTATTTTGTTTGTATTGGGCATTATTATGATGTGAAATTTTGATTTTTATTATATGTGACACATGGTATGAAATATTTTTATTCGGGCACAAATTTTTATAAAAAATAAATGTTTTCCGTGTGCCACGTTAAATGTTACCTGTTGAAAGATGTTTTAAAATTATCATAAAGTTGTGCCACACTTTTGTTGTATATGTTTATGTTAAATGTACTTTTTTACTGTATAACTTAAGTTAAAATTTTAGGGTGTTCAAATTGTTAATAACATAATGCTGAGTCGGTTCCAAACCGGCCTTTCAATAATTTATGTATATTTATTTTTTCGTTTTATGGTTAACTGCATGTACAAAGACATAGCTACTTAATTATTTAATTTGTTACAGTTTTTATTTAATTTTTCTTAGTTAAGATTCTGTGAATCTGTTTTTTCAAGATTTTCTGTTATTTTCAACAAAATAAATAAAGTGATTTAAGTTATTTAGTTTTCTTTTCATCCAGTACGCTTATTTTTTTCTAAGCCTTCCGAGAAATATCAGAAGACATGCTGGAACGTGTGGAGAATAATTTCCAGAATAGATTGAGACTGTTTATTAGTGAAAATGGCAAGCACATTGAACATTTGCTGCATTAATTATTGTTGTTTTCTTTCTTCTGATTTGAATAAATATGATATTTTGTATTATTATGGGGTTAATATAATTTTTATATAAATTTTAATTCCAAATATGATACAAAATACCAATATTGTCAATATTGTCTGTGGAAAGACCCCCATCTTAAGGATGTAGAATATCTCGAAAAACGGTCTATTTAGGCACATGACATCAAGAACAAAGATTGAAGAGTCATTGAAAAGGAGTTGATGTGAATGACAATATACAGGGTGTTCCATTTGAAAAATTCATAATATTGATTTGAAGTTTGTATTGTTGTGCCGAACATCCTGTATAATATATACAAAATTCACCGTATTCACAATTAACTTCACCATTTCGACTCCCGATTCTCGAATTATCTCCACTAAATATTTCGAAATGTGAAATACGAAATTTTTCAAAAAGAAGTCCACAAAATAGATATTCTTCAGATATCTCGGCAACGCCGAAACGGAATCGAGAATTGAAAAAATCGTTGAGCAGCCAAAGGCACAGCGGATCGGCATATGAAAATATACTGGGTGTTTCATTTGAAAAAGACCAACTTTGGTCAGCCACGCTTCAATGATGCACCCTGTATGAATGAGAATAATAGAGCACTGTCAGCTGACGTCAGCCTCAACATGGCGGTGATCGGCTGATGGGGGGACAAACAAATAATTTTAGTCTGAAAAAAAAATTGTTTTTTGTGGTGTTGAGTGGTTAATTGTTGTTTTTTTGAATTTTACTAAATTCAGTGATCCTATTATTCGAAAATATTTTGAAATACTCTTGTTTCAGATGAGAAATCGTATAATTTTAACAATGTCTTCGCTGTTAGATTTGCGATCTTTTACAATAAATATCTACTAGTAATACAATATAGTTTCCGTCTTCCATAACATCCTCCGATGTTGCCTTCAATGTTAACTGTAAATTACTAGCGTTTTTTTTTGTTTTACGTATTTTGGGTAGGTACATAGTCCGGATGTTCGGAACGATCAGACAGTATGTCTCTTTCTTTGTACTCCAGCAGTTTCTACCTGTCTCTGCCTTGTTTGTATAGAAGGAAATTTGGAAATTTCACCTGCTGGTCTGGATCGGATCGAAGGTATTGCCTCATCTATACGTCTATACGTCTGTGAGACCCCTAGCAATATTGCCAATCTTCACTTCCACTTTCGATAACTGTATCCGTACACAAACCTTAGCTGGGTCGGGTAAAAAAATTGATCGCTCGGTGTGACGCGCTATTGATGGCTCTTAAAGGATTCAATGATCATGAATGGTGAATAGTTGTAAAAAAAATTGGTACAGGGTTATTCACTATAAATTACCCACCCCTTATAAACGTTATAAGATAGGGGTTGCTTGCGGACTATAGAGATTACTTTCAATGTGGATTATCATGCACTTTCACATTTTTCCAGGAAATTATCGGAATCTATACTCCTAGACAAAAAACTGAAACATTTGAATAAAATAAGAAAAATCTGTAATAGTCATTTCATAGTCATGTAGAACGGCTGACCAGTAAGACCGTTTACTCTATCATCAGATCAGAACATTTCAGTCTCGCCATAATTTCTAACGAAATGATATGCATAGCGATGGAAAGATAGCTTGGCAATTATTAATTACCGTGTTTATTATCTGCTATTATTTTAATTGCCTATATGAGCTAATAAAAAAATGGAGGTGACCACTGACACTGAAAAGATATATTACTCATTAGATAACCTTGAGTGGTGAAATTATTATCGTACACAAGAAATTAATTTTTGAAAGCTTGCGTGCTAAGATTTGCTATTTTGGAACTCCTAAGTTATGCGAATGAGAAAAAATATATTTGTTTTAGAAACATTAAAATCAATTTCATATTTATGAACTATTGAACTGAAAAATGATTTTTAGTGTATGTAAACAGAAAATCTTTAATTTTTTTTTAAACTTGAGTCCTCATTTCAAGTGTAACGATGCGTGAAATGTTTTTTCACGTGAAAATATTTATATTTCTGAAAGTGTTTGACGTGATAATGTCTTATAAATCGATGAAAACCGGCAGCACGCACGAAAAAGTACGACTGACTCATTGTCATGTTCCGCATGAGCCGAGCGTACAAGCGAGAGCGGGGAACAAGCGATAGAGAGGCACGATCGGCCTAAGCGTCGGGCTTGTGATGCATCTGTCTCTTACACTCTATCGTCCGAGTAGAAGAGAGGCAGCGGCAGCACACAACCTTCACGTGAACTGTTTTGTCAATTGTTTTTAAAGTGAAGTGAAAAGTTAATGTGGTTTCCATTGTCTATTACAACAACAATTGCGGCAGAATATTTAATTAATTTTTGCATTTTAAGAATTTGGTTAGCGATATATTCTCATATATTTGTCCTTGATTATTAAAAAATATGGGTCGGAGAGTGCAGTAATATGTAGTAGGTTGTTACAATTTTTACTGAAAAATTATTATGACTCATAAGATTAAAAATTAATGTTTAACCTCACACATGTTATAACAATATGTCTAAAATGACAAGTTGAACCGGCCAACCATCGTGAAGGAAAATCTTCTATAATATTAAACAGGTTAATGCGAGCTTTTAAAAAGCAGCAGTTTAAAAAATTTGATTTTTTTCTATAACTAATTTTTCACGATTATATTTCACATAACACGAAAAGTACCAGACTAACAAAGTGAATATACATACAGTGACTGGCAGAAACTACGCATCATAAGGGACTCTTTAGTCTTTATATTATTAAATTTCGATAAATATTGATACGTGCAATTGCTTCTACTAATCATTATTATTGGATCTACACACTTTTAATTCGAATTTTTTTATCACAGGAAAATAATTATCTGCTCTAAGAAGAAGCTGGTATAATTTTCAGATTTGAGAGCAACGTGTCTACAGAGGTAATCATATGTATGGACCCGCCCATTTTTCTCAGTTAATATGAGTTTAATCAAAAAAAAGTTTGAATAAAAATTTAAGGGTATTTTGCTCGGCACATTTTTGTGAACTCAAATATTTTATTGGTGTGCCGGTGGTGGAGGAGTGACGTCATCGACATTTGTTTTTTTTAATGAAACCATTGAAAGGGTCAAGTAGCTCAGTGGTTGAGACTGAAGCGTTCAAAACCATTGACTGCTGGTCGGCTAGGTTCGAATCCTCAGCGACTTCAGATTTTTATCTGATGGCCCGAGAAAGTGCTAGGAATCGCACGTTAAAAGGTAAGACCTCGTTAATCCTTGGCTCGCACAAGTTTCAACTTCTGAGGGCTGCCGTTCGTAAGGGGAGGACAGCTGGTTAACGGAAAAAACAACAAAAAAAAAAACAACAATATATGTCATGTTTGGTATCGCAAAAAGCTTGTTTTTTCCTCTATTCAGTGGTACTAATATTTTTTATTTATCTTTATAGGTACAGTGTGTTTTGTATTTTTGTGTCCACCTATGTTATTCACCCACCTATTGCTTAATTTGTTCAAAATTTTTCAATAGCAATTTGATTCAGACAGTGGCGTA
Organism: Chrysolina haemoptera; assembly: GCA_958298965.1. Taxonomy (NCBI): domain Eukaryota; kingdom Metazoa; phylum Arthropoda; class Insecta; order Coleoptera; family Chrysomelidae; genus Chrysolina; species Chrysolina haemoptera. The sequence continues at coordinate 46,954,151 of OY282586.1, read as the reverse complement.
CGTAGTTTCCCAGGTGCTTATTTTTCGAAGAAAAATTTTAGATATTTTTCTATTGGAAAATTTCAACAGAAAATTTTGTTCCAAAATAAGTCCCCAATCCTTAATTTTTCCTAACTAGACACTTCAGTGACACAATAGATTTTTGTAGGGTTTCCCTACACAAATTCAAATGATATTCTTTTGAATAATTGATCAAATTTGCCATTCACCATAATTGGGTGACAAATACCTCGAATCCATTGTAATGGATACACCTATTCGTTCGACAGTTTATTCTCCGAGTTTGACAGAGTTTGACAAAAATTAAGATTATAATGCAATTATCTGAGAAAACGCGAATTGAAATTTTGGTGATGGTTGGATATGGCGATAGAAAGAGATCGCATGAATCGGTTGCTGACTGATTCAATAACGTCCATCCCGATCAAAACATTTCTAGAAGTAACGATTCAAAAATTGTTAGAAAGTTTGAAACTGTCAGAAACGTCTCCAAATGTGGACGTCCTAAATCAGCAACAGATGATAACAAAGCACTTGATATCGTTATATCGACCCTTGATAATCCAAATATTTCTTCAACTCAATTAGCTCTGGACAATCAAGTCAGCCAGACGTCAGTTATACTAATACTGAAACCAGCTAAACTTAAAAAGCTGATAAAGTTAAACTTATCCATGGACTAAACGAAGATGACCCAGACAGAAGGCAATAGTTTTGTGAGACTATAATGGAAAAGACACAAAATGACAATCAGTTCATAAATATTATTCTTTTTTCGGATGAGGCTACGTTTTGCTTGAATGGAACAGTCAATCGTCAGAATTGTAGGTACTGGTCATTCGAAAATCCATGTTGGACCCAAACGGCTCACACACAATATCCACAAAAAGTTTTTTTTAATCGATGGTACACTGAGTGGAGACCGTTCCTTGTTATTCCATCATTAGCACATCTTCATCCCGGAGAAAACGGTAATGTACACAATACAATATGGTTCCAACAAGACGGAGCTCCTCCACATTATGCTAGGCAAGTAAGAAATTATCTAGATGATATATTTCAGAACAGATGGATAGGACGACGCGGTACAATCGAGTGGCCAGCACGAAGTCCAGATCTTACACCACTAGACTTTTTTCTATGGGGTCATGTCAAAAGTATGGTCTATGTCGACAGACCTAATAATTTAGAAGATTTGAAGATTCGGATAAGGCGAGTAATGTCGGAAATTCCTCAAGAGCATTTGCTGAAATAGTGTTCAGGGCGTTATTAATAGATTATTTTATTGTCAAGAGACAAATGGACTACAGTTCGAGCATTGAATACATTAATTTTCTTTAAAAAGGAAATAATATGTTTTTTGTTTTTATATCAAGTATTTCTTTAACCATCAATGGATTAATTTCAGTTTTCAATACCTTAAATTATCCAAAACATCGTATGTGATTTTTTTTAATGACACAACTCTCAATGTTGCACATTAAAAATATTTTTTTATAAAAACTTGCGTACGCTACTGTTTGAATCAAATTGTTATATCGTTTGAAAGATCAACTGGCCACATTCCCCGATTGAGGAAAATTTCGAACAACTCAAGCAATAGCTGAGTGAATTATATAAGTGGAAACAAAAATACAAAACACACTGTACCTATCAAGATAATTTAAAAAATATTAGTACCACTGAACAGGAAAAAAACAGGCTTTCTAGCGATACCAAACATGACATATGGTTCCATTAAAAAAAAATGTCGATGACGTCACTCCACCACCACCAGCACACCAAAAAAATATTTGAATTCACAAAAATATGGCGAGCAAAATACCCTTCAACTTTCAACCAAAAATTGTTTTGATAGTTCTAATATTAACTGAGAAAAATGGGCGGGTCCATACATATGACTAACTCTGTATATATCATTCCACCAATGACCCGTATGATCATAAATACCTTTTCAACGAATGGGTAGCGGAGTTCAAAGCGAAGATATCGATATTCAATGCGTAGATATCGATATTCAATGCGTTTCTTCTTTCTTTTAGCCAGGAACCAAAAACTTGATGACAAACATCGTCTCAGTTCGATGGTCGAGAAGAACCACATCAGGCTTATTGGCTTGTATTTGACTGAGGGTAGTTCCTATAGATTTTACACTCCTCATTCTCCACAACCAACTCAATAATTCGAAACGCCTTTGATCTAGTTGAAAACACCATCCTGGTGGCCATAATGAACATTTCGTTCTCAGACTTCAGCTACCGAAGGAAAAATTTTTGAGTAAGTCATGCTAATCGATGTTCTTGTAGAAGAACCCATGCCTTGGCTCATCTTTATGTAGATAAGCTTTTTCTGTCCGGATTGAGGTGACAGAATTTGTGTCATGGACAATTCAGAATGCAAGCTCCTATAAAGAGCTTTTTCGTCGAGTTGTCGTTGCTCCTCAAACGTCCATTTCAACACAAGGGGTTGAGAAGAATCGGAACGCCATTGTGCCACTACTAGGTAAGTATACGTCTCTCCGGAATCAAGATGATGAAGGATGTTTCCATCTACAAGCTAGATATCTTTTTCGTATTCCTCATCCTGAATCGTCCGTATTCCTCATCTTTCGAGATGAATCGTGGCACATTTGTAGATTCAGATAGAACTCTTACACCATTCCACCACCCACGAAAATTTTCATAGATCCCTATATCTAAGTATACAGTTCGAGCCCCAAAACGATCGCCAATAACAACAGCGGTAACAACAGTCACTATGAGTAGACATATGTATATAGCGACGGTATTCTACTTTGCTACGAGAGCAGTAAACCCTCCTGGTGTGGATACATGTAGAAAATCCATGCTCTGTGGTGAGAAAGACATCCAGAGCATTTTACATTTTCCACCCAAGATCTTAGGGATCATTCATCTCATTTTCCGTGTCAAGCTTTCTCTCATCTCTGCCCCTTTGGTTGAAAGACATATGCGACGTATAGTCAGGATAGATGTTGAAATCAAGCCGGCAAGACAATACATATGTCTCGTATCCAGTTTGTGGTGGACGACGTAGTGGCCAATAGGCCTCTTTCAAAATTAAGACTACCTCACCACACATCAAACCAAGGCGTGATATTGATCACCAGTCGGCACTGACTTGATATGATATGAATGGTGGTGGCTGCAAAGAAGGTACTAGTGAAGCGGGGGAGAAGCATTTCGGAGACCATGAAGTCCTTTTCGGTTATTTCAAGAGTCTCTATCGGCCGCATGCATAGTCATTCGCCAGCGTGGAGACTCTTCAGAGGTGCAATATTCTTTACACAAATTATATTGCGAACGGCGCACTTCTTAAAAGCCGCCGCGGGAAAATTACTATGCATACGGTCGTATGTGTCGTGGATAACACGCCGGCAAGCCTTACTGCCCAAGGCCCTGATGGGTTGTATAACAATTGGTGGAGAAAATGTCCTATTATCCACAACCATCCGGCAAGAGTATTCAGCTTATAGCTAGATGGAGAGCAACAGATTCCGCATTGGTTCGTCGAGAGGTGAACCATGTTCAACCCCAGAAACCAATATTCGCCTGATCCAAAGAAAGACATTCATTAGTATTATGCCTTATAGTTTACTGATAGTCTGAATATTCAGTAGGAATAGAAAATATACATACATTCATCAGTCAGTAACAATCTTCGATTCTTGAACTAGAAAGACACAGCTTCTGGTTATCACTCCCAGTGACAAAATTGGGCGGACCATCCTCAGCACTATCATTATGTTCTCATTCTCACAGTCCGAAACTCCTAAACCAAATCGGTGAATTAGTATGTACCTTTCATCGCCGGAAATACAAGATATATCTATGTAAATTTGAATAAATCAATTAATGAAAATTTATCGACCGTCAGTAAACCAAGAACTCCCCGCTGAGACCCCATATTTTGGGTACGTAAATATAAATTCATTATGCCCATTTCGAAATATCCCGAGATGAAATATCTCATTCGAACTAGCTACCTGCAGTGCCGGAGACACTATTTAGCCTTAGATAAAATCTTGTTGGCGTAATAAATTATATTTTAATTAATCTAGAACATTGCTGACTGGCTTTAGGTAGCGTGTATAGGTATGTACAAGTGTTGTGGGTCGGAATAATTATGAAATTTGATATGATATTCCGACCCGAAAAATGTGCATTATTTTCGCGCCCGCTTTCTCGATCGCTATCGAAGAATGATCAAATGATTCTGAAATTTCGGGTTGGGCCAGTTTAATTTTCTCTTGTTATGTATCGAGGTGATTTCTGAGATAAGCTGTTATCAAGGTATCGTCGGTTAATAATAATAATATTTATTGCACAAAATGTTACAAATTGTATTACATTAAGGCAGTGGCAATAAATAAAAGAAGAATTCCTCTGAGTACTGAGTACTTGTTGAGGATTGGAAGAATTTGAAACAAACAAATCAAAATTCAAAATTGTACACTGATAGCTTGGTGTTTCTAAGCTATTCTCTACTAAACTAATTTCCTAAGTGATTCCTAACAGTTATTCTAAAAGAATTGTATTCTTGATGATGAATAGACTGATCATGAACACTATAAAATTATTTATAGAATTATTGATACAATTTTTATAAAATCGAAAGGCTAAAGATTTGGAAGATTTGGAAGATCATTACAAACTAAAATTATAGATTAAAAAAGCGTAGTGAAACAATTCAAAAAAAAAATATGTAACATAACTTGAAAAACTCATGAAACATTGGAAAACATTAGAAAACGAAGGTGAATGACACTTTTGTGATATTAATTCATTGAGAAAGTAGGTAGACTTCAAATTTTAAAAATCTCGGGCTTATGTTATATATTGACAGCAATTAAAGTATCGAAAAGTATCGAAAGCTAGGAGAATTTTTGCTATTACAAATAAGAATTTTTTTTGTCAATTGCCTGGTGTATCACGGTTCATGGTGTGCTATGTAGCCAGACATTAATATTGCGTTTGTAGTTATTGAAATGCATATACTTATCTGAATTCCGAAGGTAACAAGTCATACAATCTAGGAGCTACATATGTGTGATTTCTCTCGCCTATTGTTTTGATAACTCTTTTTTTTTCTGTGGTGAGATGTAGATTATACGAGGTCCTTTTTTATTTTCATGTTCATATAGTAATATTGCCTGAGCATAAAGTTGTCGCATATAAAGTTTTTTCGACTCCATAAAAAGTAGGTCGCTATTCTGAACTTTAGGTCTCCTGTATATTATTTTCAAAATACATTTCTGTATAGTTTCTAGTTCTTTTAGATAATTATTTTGGACACCTTCCCAACCAATAATTCCCTACACTAATTGTGACTGCACAAGTGAAAAATATAAAGTTGATAGGCAATCTATGTTCAAGAAATGTCTGAGATATCTGAACTTTGGCAACAGCATTCTAATTTTTTCAACAACATAACTTATTTGTGCATCCCACCTGAAATGTTTGTCAATCATTATACCGAGGTACTTTATTTGGTCAGATTACAGTATTTATTACATGAAGTAAATGGAATAAATTTCGTTTTCATTACATTAACCGTAAGGAGATTCGTGGTGAACCATTGCTGAATACGAGAAAAATCTTCTTCTGCTTTCATCTTTGCTTTCTCCCAAGAATTCGCCTTATACAATACGACTGTGTGAGCTACAAAACTTAGTAATATTCTATCACCCCTTGTTTCCAGAAGATCATTTATATAAAGGTTGAATAATACGGGGCCTAAAACTGTGCCCTGTGGTGCGCCATATTTAATTACTCGGCTTGTACTCAATGATCCCTCTATTTTCACATATTATTGTCGGTCTAACAAATAATCTTTAATTAGGTTCATAGCAATACCTCTGAAGCCTATTCTTTCAAGTTTAGCAATTAATCTTTCGTGGCTTATTGTATCGAAGGCTTTTTCTAGATCAACAAAAGTACCCAAAATAGGTTCACTTTTATCCAAAGCTTCATAAATATGTGTGTTGAACGTCCATCTCTAAATCCAAACTATTTATCTTACAATATATTATGTTTATCAATAAAATTTGTTATTCTTGCTTTCATGATTTTTTCTATGATTTTCGATAGTGTCAAGATGAGAGATATCGGTCTGTAATTTACCACCTCTGTTTTATTTCCTGTTTTATGCATAGGTTTCCAGAAAAAAATCAGTTGTTAACCCGTCCATTCCCGGTGCTTTACCTCTTTTCAGACTAGGTATTGTCATTTTTACTTCTGCTGGGTTTGTTGGAAAGAGATAAATAGTCTCATTTCGAAATTCAGGAAGGTCGTTCAATTCTATGTTGCGTTTTATTTTATTTGCCAAGTTTTTTCCTACTTCTATATAGTGTTTATTGAAAATATTCGCTATTTCGCTCTTATCTGTAACTGAAATACCATCGGTCGGTGACTTCTGAAAAACAAGAATAATTTTGTTTGTGGCATTAGCTTTGATGTAAGTGGACTTTCTTGACAATGATGTATTTTTATTTCATATAAATATAGCTAAATATAGAGAAACAAGATGTTCTGCCCTACCAGGACGACAATTATTGCCATAATCCTATAGAATAGAAATAATTGGGTCGAAAATCCATCAGGAAACAACAACTTTCTCGGCTAATACCACGACGAACGTTGAAATACATCTAATGAATTTCAGTGCAGAGTTCCTACAAGGATGTCTCCGCAATTGCTAGTTGCATGGAAATGTTCATTGAAACATTTGGACCAACCATAGATCGATTTCTGGGTTGTTGCCCCCATCAGTATAGGGTAGGTCTCTGCAGACAATAACTAATGTCTGCAGTAAATGGTTCAACATACTCTCCATGTTAAGGCAGAAGCTGATACACCGCCGGCAGCCTTGCGTTCACTAAGCTTCCGCTTCCATGTCAAGGCGGAAGCTTGTTGACATTTTCCAAAATTTGCCTAGATTGGTGTTTGTTTTCTTACCCTTCCTTCATGATTATTCGCTCCGCTATTTCATTCTAAGTTGCTTGTGCGCGTAACTAAGTTACCGAATAAACAGACAACAATAATATTTAAAAAGTCTCATAACCTAAACATTTATATAAATGAAGCTGAAGGTATTACCTGTCATTATTACCCTAGGCATGTAAATGACACTATTTACATTCCGTTATCAAGATTAATTAGTAAACGAATGATATAGGCCATTTACCTGTTTTGTTGCTAAGCATGTATGGACTATTTACAGTGTCGGCAGCGGGAAAAGGTACCGTATTTTTGTAACTATTCTTGTAAGAACGCAAGGAAATGAATACACCGATTGAAGGTAATCTTTGGAAGGACGTTGATTTTAGTTACACCGTTCATTATGCAAATAGCTATTGTAATATCATTCATTTGTCAGGACGTTTTACAAACTAAGTGGACGTGCTTCCTGAAAACATACGGAATATAACGGATACAAAATAACATCGGAAATAATGGTCTTTCAAGTCCACGAAGTATGTCCTCCATCTAACAAGAATTTAACTTTTTATCTCGGGAATATCCTGTTCAGTCAGATTACTACTTTTGGATTCCGCTTTTTTTTCCAAGGAAACGATGCCTTTAAAACTTGAATCCGATAGGCCAGTGGACATCCTTTCTCTTTGGTTATCGAAATTATCCCAGTTAGCTTCGGATGCGCATTAAATAATTTCGCATTGTTTTGATAAATATTACCTCAGAAATTTTTATATTTTTTTTAACGAGAAATGTTCATTAGCTGTGGAAGTTTTATTATTGGCTTATTAATCCTTCATATTGATTTGTAGATTTTCTCCTCTTGTCATAACGAGACATAGGAAATGAAGTAATAATATAATAATAATAATAATACGGTTATACTTCCCCAGACAACAGGGAGGCCGGGAACTTTTGAGTTTGGAGTGTCTACATAACAGAATGGTGCTGGATGGAGCCTGTAAAGTCATGAGGAGTTCTCTGCATGGTCCACGACCATGAAAAAGCAGGGATTGGAGCATTTCTTTTCAAGGCAGCAATCCGGGCAGCTGATGAACTTGGTCTCATATTCGACACTGAAAGGGCAAACCCAAACTCTGTCACTGAGTTGGAACCCGTTCAGCAAAAAGCTCACATCAAAGCTCGAGACTGAGGTCCTCCTGTAGCTGCACAAGGATAATGCATGGGGTCTTCTTCAAGAACATTGAAGACCTTGGCTTATCCAAAAACTTGACCTTTGCTTTCCTCAGGTCAAGTGATCTGAAGTCGGAGACCGAGGGATTCATAATGGCTTGCCAGGATGGTGTCTTCAACACCCTGGTCTACCGTTGCCGCGTGATGGGTATAGAGATTCTTTCAGCATGTCCAGCATATGCGGTCTCAGCCTATATCCACAGGCATAACGCGGCTCTACGACTTCTACGAGTGTTGTACTACTATCTACGACACTCGTACGATATAGACGAGACACCGGTGTTGCCTTATGCTCCGGGGGATATTGAGTCCGTTGTGGAGAATGAGAAGTGCCGAATATATTGGAACTACTCATTCCCCACCCTCAGGCAAATACAAGCCAATAAGCCTGATGTAGTCCTCCCCGACCATCAGAGTAAGACGATTTTCGTCATGGAGTTTTCGGCTCCTAGTGAAACGAACATCGTCCGAAAAGAGGAGGAGAAACGGACTAAATATCAAGACTTACTCTTTGAACTCCGCAGGTTCTACCCAAACCATTCTGTTAAAATGGTGGTTCTGAATAAAGGGGTCCTTGGTGGAATGGTGGACACACTGCTCTCAAACTTAAAAATCATACCGGCTTGCCGTAATATGGCAGAAGTCTTAGCCGGACGAATGCAGAGGGCCGTCATCCTTGGTTCACTGCGTCTGCTCAGGGCACAGGATTCTCGGACCCAGTAATCGCTTACCCCACGAACGTGGGGTAAACGATCCAGCGCGCCCTCCGGATGTGTCGGAGCTCCGGAGACAGGGCCTGACTGGAATATCCTTTTAGGGAAAAATAATAATAATAATAATAATAATAATAATAATAATAATAATAATAATAATAATAATAATAATAATAATAATAATAATAATATACATTTATTGACAGAATATAATTCATAGATACATTTGGGAAAGAGGAAAAATGTAAAACCTATTATTCAAGATTGGTATAAACCATTCTTAATCTTGTACCTCGCAAAAAAGAAGAAAAATTAATCTTTTATGAATGCTTCATGATAATTTATTTGACTGACGCATACGACCTTTAAACACTCCCACAAAGCGGGAAATATCAGGCAAATATCTGTGAGGAAACTACCTTTTCCTTGGGTATTACCACAATCTATTTTCAACAACTGACTGATATTTCCGTAGCGTGATGTTAAATAAATGAATATAATATAAAGTGCACGCCACAAAGTATGTAACATATGGTGTCTAGGACTGGCGTTAGGGAACACCTCCGAAAGCATCATCGTTGCTTGGCTTTTCCTATAGACGAAGCCTATATAGAAGATAGAAAAATAAAATCTTGTATGCACCAAGTGCGTTATATAGATCCTAACGCCCGGAGGGTAACATTCACCAGAGGGCCTTTGGCACTTGGTACATAAATAGCTATTTTGACTTGTAAATTAGTCGCCCTATTTTTCTAACCTACAACTGTACAATTATAATAATTTGAGACCGTTTTGGCTAAGGTTATTTATGGAAAATATTATTCTAACCCAACTTCATTCAAAGAAGACATTATCCTTCGAATAAGGCAAAAAAGTTTTATGTTTACATTCAAAAATAGCCGTCCAAACCTTCATAGGAGTGGGCTCTCGTAGATTTATGGCAGCTTTATAGAGGCTTTATGGGATGTTGTTACAGCAAAACAATTTTATCGTAGCTGTAATTGTTATGGTCGTCAGAACCTTCTGAGAGCTATCAAAAAACTAAAGATGTAACTTGGGATGAGCTCCTCTACCAGGCATTGCATATCTTCTATGAAAATGCAAACGGAAGAGAAAAGAAAACTTGTCCAAGATGATGTTATTAACTAGTGTTTTCGGGTTTTTCTGGAAAACCACTTAGTCTTCAACCATGTATGTAGCTAATCCAAAATCATAAATGTTCCCATATAACTACGAGGAGACGGGGAACACCCGAGGAGCCGACTCAAGAACAGCAGGGGCCTTCATTCAACACAACATCGCGAGGATGGCTTTGGACATTTTGACTCAACTCCCTCCTCTCCACTGCCCTGTGGTGGGTCACAGTTTTCTTTCATTTATTAACATGTTCCTGTTATGTATCCGATACATTTCTATGTCCAATTTAATTGAATACGTTTTTTGAAGTTGAATGAGTGGTGTCCACTCAAACGGTTACTGTTTGGATGAGTGACCGGCATGCTTGGATGGACATATTTTCTGCATGAATTCTCAACCGTGCTTGGGATCGCACGTATAAATGTAGGACTCCCGTCATTCCCAGCTCTCACAAGTCTTCCAAAGACTTCTGATGGTTGCTCGTAGGGGTGTAGCCGGATGATGGTTAGAATATATTTTGGAAGATTTTTTTTTTGTTTTAGAATCTTTCAAAGTATTATACACGGGTAGATCATGTCCAATTATTCTCACCCCTTGAAAATGTCAGATTGTTCCGTTATTCAGTTCACCAGAAACGTTTAAGATGCCATGAGCGCGATCACATTTTGGCCGTTTTTTAGGGTAAAAGAGTCGATAACTCAAAAACGGTTCATAGTATCGATTTCAAACAAGGATAGGCTTATAGAGGAAATTTGATTCTATGTTACTATGTCTGCGGTAGCACCTCAAGATAATTTTCATGGGTAGTCGAAGAAGCTGCAGTGCTCTTCCATTGAAATTTGAAGTAATCTTTATCCGTTCGAAATGAATTTGGTGTAAAAAGGTAAAACGTTGATCTATGTACGTGCTGTAATGTTTTTTTTTTTTAATTATTTGTTCGTCCACCCAAAAAATTGCTTCAAAGTAACTGCATTTTTGAGATTTTTTTTGTGGAAAATTAAATTGAAATCAGAATCAAAACTTCTTCCAGAGGCCTCTCCTTGTTTGAAATCGATAAGACGAACAGTTTTTCAGTTATCAATTGACTCTTTTACCCTTAAAAGCGCCCCAAACGGGATCCCGCTCATAGCCTCCTAATAGACTTTCATCGTGAAAATCATTGCACGGAACTGTGAAAATGTCTGCGGTCTCTCACCTTTCAATTATATTCTCAAAACCGATTCCAACTTTTTCCCGACCAAATCACTTCGTATTTGTTCACGATTATCATGTTATTCACAACGGCAATAGGCAATAAAATTACTCTTTTCCCTAAGATATCTAATTCGTAAATTCTGAGCGCGACGAGCGCATCTTGGTCACAATATTGAAGATAAGGAGGAAAACGTACGGCGTAACCAATATCCGTTCAAAATCTCGCTGAGGAACATGTTCCTAGAGAATAGCGCATAAAATCCTAGTTAGTTGATAAGACGAACGCACGAGTGATTGTAAATCTGCGAATCGTCGAATAAGAAAGATATCTACTTGAAGAAAATCACGTGACTGGAAGATGTTGGGAGTAGTTATTGGATAGATTTCCCGGAAATAGAGATGAACTGGTAACTTGCTTGCTTATATCTCATATATTTCGCAGTATTCTGTCGAAAAATATGGTGGAACTCTGGTCGTGGCAGTAGACATCTCCTAGGATCAGATTCATCGAAATCATCAAACTTATGGCTATACATGTTGTATGTTGTTTCCTATTAAGCCGATAGGAAACTACGATTTTTGTTCTCAAAACGGGAAGTACTTATTATACATGAGTGGGATTGTCTCCACAACTTTCAATAAACAACAAATGCCATTAACCCTTTGTTTATCCATGCTATAATGTAATATCCTTTGTGAGTATTATTTTTTATTCGAATGGAGGATTCATCAGCTACAACTTAAAAGTGATGCCATTCCTAAACAAGAATAATGTCCAATTATAGTTCAAAAATAAAATCTTTAAGCACCAAAAATTGTATTTTTTATTTACGCCCTATTGCTCGAAAGCTGGTCATGGTATCGATCAGTTTTTGCACATCCTGCATGGCAACGAACTGTACAAATCTAGCAAAATATCATATTATAGGTTGTCAACTAATTAGACATACAACATATAGGTAGCCAAAGGTTGAATGCCATCATCCATTAAGAATTGCATCCATTTAAATTAATTTCAATAATTTGTAATTGAAGCTAGTAGTTAGAGTGCCCATCGGCAAAAATTTTACTGATAGATACTCTCTCCAAATTTTCTGTATGGATTCTTTGGACCAAGTCTGCCATCGTTTTACTCTGTGACTTTTTTGTTTCGGAAGCGTTTTTCCAAAACAAAATTTTGAATTATTTTTTGGATGCTTCGTTTCTGAGATACAGGGCGTTGAAGTTATTTTTTAAACGCCTCCGAAACAAAAAAAGTCGCAGAGGAAAACCATAGCAGACTTGGTCCAGAAAATCCATACAGAAACTTTGGAGAGAGTATCTATCTCTGAAATTTTTGCCGATGGGCACTCTAACTATAGGTACCCATCTGTAAAACAATGTTTTTTAGACAATTGATTAGTGTCCGTGAAAGACTACTTTTATAACTTGTTATAGCATTTTCTGACTCATCAACCAGGGGTTTTCAGAATCATCAAAATTATAACTGAATTTTTAGTGTTCACATGAACTACCACAAAGACGATTCCTAGAACTTGTTTAGTAAGTACAGTGAAATATTCTCATATGTAAGGAAATTGTTTACATTGCAGATACCTGATTCCAAGTTGTGTCCGAGCGCCACTTCCCACATTGTTATCAAGTCATCATCTTGTCATTCTACACCAACAACAAGACACCATAAACAACGGGCAATGACCCTTTTTTACGACCTAGACGTTTTATTTTCTCTCCAATGTCTAGTTGTAGTATCTTAATAATATCGTTTACTATTCTTTACGGTCTAGAAGAAAATTAATAATTTTTATCATCTCTTCATTAGTCTCAAATATCGGTACTGACACTACCTTTATGACTTCCTGGATAGAGTAAAATAGCATTGATTCATGCAAATTTTACATTACTTTTGGTGGATACGTGGCATGAATATAATAGTAATCAGCATAATTATCACATGCTGTATTTCTATTTGTTCACTTTTCCATTCTGATATTCACAGGTTAGTGTATAATGTTCAACAATTATTATACAAGTAGTGGTAATTTTTTGATGATTTTAACTAGATGCACGAATCTTTGTTGCTATAGAAATAAAAATGGAATTTCCTAATAGCAATAAAGACGACTGCTAATCTAGTTGAAACTATCTCAAAAAAATCATTTTCCTACGAGCGTGCGCAAAGTAGTACTTTTCTGCATACATTTGCGTGCGCAAAGTTACACTTTTCCGTACGCCGTGCGGATAAGATTTAAGTTCTTAAAAATCTCACTGATATGGAAAATTTATATTTATTTTAGTTGCTGTAGACTATTTTATGCAATATGAGAAGGCGTTGCAAGTGTATTCCCTTTTACCATTCAATCGTATTTCCCGATATTTGTATTTCAGCTACAAAAAATATATATTTTTCAAGTACCTTGTATAATGATAGGTAAATGATTATAATATTGTCAAGCAACAATAAGTACACTTGTCAACTTTGACATACGATGTCAGATTTTCCTCAGTTTCTGTCAGCGAGTATCTAGTAACACAAACACCGACACTTTTGAATTCATCAAATCATAAAAACTCTGCAATCTCAACAAAAATATGAGAAACAATATAAACATTTCGAAAACTGGTGCCACAACAAAGGAACAAATAGTATCAAGGAGGAGGTGTTCCTAGCTTATTTTGCAGATTTACAAAAAACATTTCAGCCAAATACTTGCAGGCGCGATGAGCTTTGCAAGATAATGGTTGATCACATAGAGGATAAAGGAAATTTGATAGTCGTCAAAATCCCTGACAGTAAAAATAGTACTTCAAGAATCTTTGTAGTATCCAATGAAACAAATAAGGGACGTTATTTACAACTATATCATAAATATGCACATTTGCGCAAACCAAACACTCCGTACAGGCGTTTTTTTGTGCAGTTTAGCCAAGGAGCATGCAGTACTCAATGTGTTGGAATAAATTCATTCTGTAAAATGCCTGCGAGAATAGCTGCATATCTACAGTTGGAAAATCCAGAAAAGTATACAGGACATAGTTTCCGTCGTTCCTCGGCTACCATGCTGGCCGATTCTGGAGCAGGAATTACTAATGTCAAGCGACTCGGAAACTGTAGCCGAGAGCTACATTGATGATTCGACAAATCAAAAAAAGGATTTATCGAATAAAATATTGGTCACGAACATCTGCCCTTCTGCAATGAGTCAACCTTCATCAAGCCATATGAACAGCTCCCCTTCTAAGTTAAGTCAACCTTCATGGACCCATTTGAACAATTATCCTGAGGTAAATCAACCTTCATCAAGCCATATTATTAACTCCCCTTCTGCGCTAAGTCAGTGTTCATCAAGCCGTACCATAAGCCACCCATTGAATGAACTGACCGGATCTGCAATCAATTTGCAGAATGGTAATAATTGTTCTTTCATTATAAATATTACGAACAAATAATTTGATTTTCTATTATTATTTTTTATTGTTTTGTAATTGTTTGTTGTGTAGTTCTTTCTATCAAGTTTAATTAAAAATTATTCAATAAGTTATAATTTTTTTATTTTCGTTATCTAATATGAAGTTCGTAGGAAAAATTTTGTTCCTAACACGTGCGCAAAGTGCCTTTTCCGCACGCAAAAACTTATACGAACTCCGCTTCGCGTCGTTCGCCTAACTGTAGTTGCGTGCGGAAAAGTAAGACTTTGTGCACTTGTTAGGAAAATAACTATTCTACGAATGTAATTCGACTTGATTGTTTTTTTACCGGACATTTGTCAGTGTCATCTTGACAATGGTTAACTTTCTTAAGCCGGACTCCCACTACTCGTGTATTTGACAAATATTTGTCACTTTCCTATATTTGCCGTGTAGTGGGAGTATTGTCTCGAAACTTGGTGTACTTGCCAAATACGCGAATATTTGCGTACTTGCCAAATACACGAGTAGTGGGAGTCCGCCTTCATGCGGAGGCGAAGTCTGTTTCAAGGCAGAGGTCTGTTTCCTATAAGCAACAAATTCTTTCCATGCAAATTTGTTATTGTAAACAGTACATTTTGATATATTTGATAAGAAAATTGCATTAATCTTCTCGTCAGTATTACAACCAAATCATGATATCACGGACATTTTGACGTTATTGAATATTTGAAACTTCAAAATCGAAATGAATCAAAATATGTATATCCGTATGGTCTGTTATCAGTATAAAGTTGTTCTGATTGGTTGTATTCAATCACATGACCTCAGTTTAACTAATTTCAATGGATTTCCGCTTGAGCAAAAAATGTTCAGTGTAATTTTGATACTATTGGTGGATTTCAAATGTTTTCTCATGACGATTGGCTGACAGGATCGGGTAAAAAATAATGGAGTCCAACCCCACCAAAAATAAACTTTATTGTAGATATTATGTAGTCAGAGGACTAACATCACGTAGAAACAATGTAGTCGCAAGACTGATTTCTTCAATAGTATATTAGAGTATAAGTGGATAAAAAGATCTTTCAAACACTCGAGAATTCTCAAGATGATTAAGAATAAATGTATTCCTGCTAATTACCTGAACTCTGGCGGTCAGTACACACTTGATAATGATCGAAAACGATTGAAACATTGTCGATCATGAACACATTTTTAGGTACAAGGATATAGGTAAATACTCAGATGTAGATAATACAGTAACACAAGGGTTAAATATAAAGTGGTATAAAAACATAGGAATTTTTATTACTCATTTTTCATAATTTCAAATCAGTTTTTCAAAATTTAGGGTGAAATGGTTAGTACTACTTTATACAGTCCTCTATTAGGTCGTGTGAAGAAAGTGCATATTTTAAAATGCTGGAAATGCTCACTGAGTCATTTTCACTTTCAATACCAGTCAACAGCTAGCCGAACTGAGAGGACATATTTCCCTAGCTCACCCTGTACAATGGATATTATTGACCCCTTGCATATCAGCATCTGTTGCTGTGAGAGCACTCGATGATTCCATATCAGCATAATAATGGACGATATATTATGTTTTTCTATGGTCATTAATAAATATTTCAGCATACGTATAACGAATACAGCTGATTTATAACTAGTCTCAGGAATCCAGTGTATCTGTACTCAACTTTTCATATTTATATGGGAGAGAGAAGGTGGTATGTATAACAAAATACCATCGACTTTTAAGAATAACGAAAGCCTGCATATATGCATATCCGTTCCGACTAGCTTTTAAGTTGCTTTTATGTAATTGCATTGAACGGACTGCATAACTTATAAAGTATCGTGTACATTAAGAATACGTTACACAGACGTTCAATTAAAACTGAATTTGTAGCTGGCATACCGATAGTTTTTCGAATATTATTCAAAGAGGCCAGCGCAATCGACATTCAATTCGATATACAAAGCAGTACAATTTATCTCTTCAATTAGAAGTATTCCTTGTCAATTGATTGGGGTTAATAAGCTAGTGGTCTTTGGAGTGAGGCTGAAGTTCGCGTGAATGTTGGGAAGTTATAGCATTGTTTAAATATAAGGAGGATAGTTGGTCAACCTTATGGGATTAATATTGGATTCAAATGGAGGCGACATGTAGATGGCGTCAGTGGTGTTCGCATCCTGAGTCATGTCGCAACTTGAATGGCAGAATACGTAATTTGGCAGTCACGTTGAATTTCCGTAAAGTAGATGGCGGATCATGTGATGAATTGTAAATGGAGTAGGTAGGTGGCACCAATGACTGCAATAAAATTAGAAATATGGTTCAATTCAAGAAATTATTTCTTCTGATGTTTCATGGACCGTATATATCCGCTATAATTAGAGTCACACCGTAAAGTAGGTAGGTATATTTGGGGTGTGGTGATTTTGTTGTTAGTTTGAAATGTTGATTCAGTAGATATGTGTTAGTATTTATTCTGTTGTGTCATATTGTGTTTTGGATTTTGTAAAGTGATTTGAATATAACTGATAATTAAAAGCAATTTGGACAACGGTAAATGGTGGCAGGAATATATAAGTGTCACTTTTGACTTTTTAGTTTAGTTATTAGATGGAACATAAATTAAATCATTTTAAAGCTAGCTGGTTACAACTGAACATTATTGCAAAGTAATCGCCTTCAATTAATTTCAGATTGATATTTCTAAACAGCCCTCATCTTCCATCACCCCTTTCTAACCCCAAAAATAGGTATGGTGCCAGAATATCAAATCAAGCTAACAAGTTCGCCTGAACCACATTTTAAGATAACCTAAGCAAATTACACTACACGTATCATATATGTGAACTAATAATCTTGATTTCAGACTTCGTATTCGATAACACCTTTCATGCCATTTTAAACAGCTTTCTCAGATTATATATTTCGGTGTATTCAGTCATTTTTACATAAAACGAACCTCCGCCGTATAAAATAGGAAATATTAAATTTGTTACTTAATTATTTTTTCAAGGCATCGACTACAGTGGTCTTACTTAATTATAATAATTTTTTTTTTCAACATATCAATATTAAAAAATCTCTTAAAATCTCTCATGAGTTCTTTGGATCCGTGCCTGAGTGATGATACATTTGCAGTAAACTCATCCAGAAGCATATTTACAAAGGCTACTTTGCTTGCGTTATTTCTCGCGGCTACCAGTTTAGTTATGCGAATCTGTAAATTCCAATCCCTTATATGACCAGCGCGATTCATTCAAAGATGTACTTAGCTACGCTACATCGCAGTACCCTGTGCCCCTGTGTAAACTAGTAATATTTTACAATATATCCCAGAGACAGTACAAGACATCGCTGAACCCACTGAAGAAGCTAGTGATATTTGATGACCAGGTTAGCTTGCTCAGGTGAGGTTTGTGTGTAACTTATCCGTGTTAAGGTTCTTTTGCAAAAAAAACTGCGTAAGTACAAAAATAGTCACTCAATCCTGAAATATACTGTACTTTCAATAATTAACAGAGACAATTTGCTCAACTGAAAACTATCCAATAAAAAGTTCAAACAAAATAGCTCTCAAAACTTCTTCATGATCATTAGGCAAGTCCAACTCTGCCTCCACTGCTTTAAAATAAATGGTATGAAGATGTATGAAGATGTGTTGAAATTGCACAGAAGAAAACTTTAGGAAGTGTTTTGTTTACGTGTAGAAACGTTCTACAATATTTTTGTAGTTCCTCTCAATGTCCATATTTCTTATAGTGGGCGCATCAGCACTAAAATGAAGTCACATATTTATGTTAGCAAATGGCTCTCGCGTTTGGCTCCAATACCAATTCCACAGGCATTGACTAACTATCCCCTTATTTAAACAATAGTTATAGTCGAGGTATCGTAGTAGGAAAATATCAGGAAGAATCGAAGTAAATGAAATAGTAAAATCGACAATTTCAGAGTACCCTTCTCTCCAAATATTTTCACCATATGGAAAATTATAATGCAAACATCTGACAGAACGCAACTACTTCTCTGGCTAATACCACGACGGACATTGAATTACATCTGACAGATATTTGTGCAAAGTTTATCGAAGAAAGCCCAGTTACAATTGCTTATTGTAATTATACAGCAAATTATCCTTCATTTGGCTGGAAAGATGTACCCTTCTCTACAAAAATTATAAGATAAACATCTGACAGAAAACTACTACTTTTCTTGCTAATACCACATCTGACAGATGTTTGTGCAACGTTCTTTGAAGAAGACCCAGTTGCAATTACTTATTGTAATAAATGTGAGGTAGGTGGAGGAAATACCCATCAAATTACTGGATCTTGGATACATATAGAGTGACCCAGGGGAGCGTGCATGCAACATAACTTTTTTTTTGTTCGAAAGTTTTCGATAATGACGTAGATGCTTTTATTATGGACATCCATTGACGTTTCAATCGTTTCCGATCATTATCAAGTGTGTACTGACCAACATGTATTGCGAATTCTGACTTTGACATATCTCTCGATTGAATCCAGCGTTTGTGTTCGTCTATACCTTAATACTGAGTGATTTTTCAGTCTCATCGATGTAGTTCATTCGCATGGTATTTGGTGAATGCAATTTTTTTTATGGTCTCTTGGATTCTCACGCTTGGTTTCGTTGGGATGGCTTAAGTTTCTCCATGAAGATGTTGGCTATCACTGGGCTTAGTGGACTTTCTACTGCCACGCCATCTAATTGCTCATAAGAATCTCTTTTCCAAAACTCAAACAAATTATTGGGTATTCCTATAAACGAACATCTGCGTTGGCATATACATATTGAAAATATTGGGGAAGAAATTGAACCAAATTTGCTACACCATCAGAATTATTAGTAACTATCTTAACGAAATTTCAATGAAAATCATGTATTTTTCAAATTTTGACAGTAACTTAAATATAAATACATATGTTATTTATATATTATATCCACTAAGAATGTATGATTTGAATGTAAACCAATTTATTATTATTCGATGTTCAACCATATCAAGATCATTAATTTCTTTGTTATTGGCAATATAATCATCATTATTTTTGGCGTGAAAGTGTACTGAGTGAACTGAACGAACGCACGAATGTGTATATGAATTGAAGCCACAGGTGAATGTGAATATTTGTGCGGGTGACGCAAGGGTGTTCCTACCCTACTAGTGCCGCGGTGATGGAAGAATTGTTGAGGGATTAGAACCTTCACGAATACATTACACGATATCAAAGTAATCATCATTCAAAGCTATATTCCTGTGTAATTATTTCCATAATTGAAATCATTGTATTATCAGAAGAGGCAGCCGGCCATTTTGGCAGCATTGAACTAGGTTAGGTTGGTTTAGGCTAGGTCAGGGAACTACTAATAATACAATGATTTCAATTATGGAAATAATTACACATAAATATAGCTTTTGAACATGATTACCTTGAAATCGTGAAGTGTATTCGTGAAGGTTCCCCCTAAACAATCCTTCCATCACCGCGGCACTAGCAGGGTACGAACATCCTTGCGTCTACTCCACGAGCGGCAAACCGGCGCAAACACGCACATTCGTGCGTGGGTTCAGTTCACTTAGTCCACTTTTACGCCAAAAATAATGATGATTATATTGCCAATAACAAAGAAATGAATGATCTTGATATGGTTTAACAGGTTGAACGACAAGCGACAAAACAACACACACGACTTGAATACAATGGCGTTAGAAAAAGTGTAAGAAGGGCACGCTTTCAGAGTTCCAGTCGATCCTCGTATCGAAATGCTGATGCGATGTCACGTGACTCTGTGGAGGGGTTGGATATGTTGAATAATTTGCAACCGCCAAATCCTTTTAGTTAACAGTTAACATATTTACGTTTTCTGGAAATCATTATGTAAGTACTTTATTGACCACGTTACATACAATCGTTGTTGTATGTTGGTGACTATAAAGTTCCCATCGCTTTCAGAGTCGTTAGTTTTTGTCCAAATGATGTCATATTTTTATCCCAAACTGACTCAAATCTATCAAACATTTATTTATATTCAACGAATAATTATCAAAAAATGACATTTTTTAAAATTGATAAATAAGAAATATGCTGAATATAAATTTTTTATTTTGCAGGCCAAGTAATATGTTTTAAAGTTAAAAAATCAGCGGGTAACGAATATTTTGATGTATATTAATAATTATTTCTGAAATATGTTTAACGAGGTTGTTTGAACACTAAACAAAATTGCTAATATTGAGCTAACTACGTTTGAACAAATTGATTTATTATCTGCAAGAAAATATTTTTCTCGGTGTAGACCGATTTGGACTGTATAGCTGAAATCTAATTATTGTTTTACCTTCTCAAGCCAACTCGAAACTGAAATTGAGCTACACCTGTTCGAACCTGTAGAGGTATTATTACTACTTTTAGGATCTTGCTTGAATATGAAATAATACGTAATTTTTTCCGTTTTATCAGATACACTTTCATTAACTTCAACTCGTTTGGCCTTTGATGGCGCCGACCCGACTTTCTACTTCTGTTCCGATGTCATCAAATTCTGACACTTTTTCATCTACGATATATTCTGAGCCTCTGCTTTGAAAAAGTTTCGATTCCATTTCGGACAAATCACTTAAATCAGACATAAACAATTATTCTCTAGCCGCCACTTTTTATCCATGATCAAAGCTGGTGTACTATTTTATTAACGCTTCGGTGTGCATTTCACGGATCGCTATCAGTTTGATTTTACTTGATATTAAGTCAAGTAGTCAAGTAAATCGAGACAAGTCAAATATCGAATTTTCAAAAGCTTGAGTTTAAACTTATGATCTTCTCGAGGAGAAAATTGAACATGAACATCATTCTCACCGGGAGTTCAGGGTTCTGGGAAACCGGGTAGACGATTCCGACGCCGTGCGGTACCTGGGGGTGCAGCTAGACAACCGTCTATTCTTGCATAAGCACGTCAGCTTGGCGGTTCAGCGGGGGGGCGACCGCGCTCAAAAGAGTGTATCCGCTCATCGCGAGGACCTCCAAGCTGAGTACGGAGAACAAGGTACTCCTATATAAACATATAAATGGGCAGATTGGAGGTGATGCAGAACAAGGCACTCCGTATCGTCACTGATAGTGACCGGTACATTCGGTTGGCTGACTTGCGTGTGCTAGCCAAAATCGAGTCAATAGAAAAGTATATCAAGAGACAAGCTGATAAGTTCTATCGGCACTTCATCCGGGGGAGCCCTTTGACTAGGGACATAACATCGGTGAGGGAGCACCATAACATGCCATGGAGGCATGGGGGCTATATCTATCAAACGTTGGATATTTTCTAGGAGATTCCAGAGGACGAGCATTAGCACATAAACAGAAGGATGTACTCAACCGGTTTTTTCGTTGTTTTTCCGGGACCTAATCAGAACCTCAATAAAAGCTGAACTCAATCGCCTGATGTTTTTCTCAAATATCCGTGATCTCCTTCGCATAACTTGTAGGAGGCGGAGACAACACCCGAGGAAGATCACAAAGCTTGGTATTTGAGAAGTGGCTCACATACACCGTGGGGGCAGGCGATTCACGGTTCCACCAGCCCGTTGGAAGCCAGACTAGCAGGTAGGAACCCCTCTCCGGGGAAAACAATCCTAAAACTCCCTCCTTTACCCTATCCCGTGGTTATGGTATCGTGATAGTTTTTTTTAGTCTTGTTTTATTTATTTCTCTGTATTGTGTGCTTCCCTATTTTTTACTGTAAGATTTAATCAATATACATTTTTTGCTTTTGCTTTGCTTTAGTGAATACGCACCTTTATGTTTAGTTTAGACGAACACGTTTGGTTTATATAAGGAGTGAAAATGAGGGTATGGGAAGGGACCCTGTATAGGACAGGGCTTCACCTGCTTGACCTGCATACCACAGCGTGATTGTGTAGCTTATACTATCTCACTAGAAAGCTCTGGTTCACCAAATGTCTATCTATATTTGCCATTATGAATTTCCATATCGATGTCATGTCTGGTTGGATGGTAACAGCATGTATGCGGTTACAGATATACTCATCATAACATGCAACGTCCCAAGCATCACCGACTACAAATTGATTTGTCAATAATGAGGAATCCCTTTCATCAATCTTGATAAACACGACTTTTGCATTATGCGAGAGAATAATAATAGTAAGAATATTATCATGATACATTCATACAGTGAGTGGTATGTCGTAGACTAATGATATGTCAATTTAAAGACACACACACTTCGTGCATGTCGAAAACAATAGAACAATATGTGACTATTAAATTATTTATCGTAGCACCCACACGCGTGACGGTCTCATACATTTTACAATGATATATTGAAATTACACCTTCAATTATTATGGTCTGACATGACGTCCAGACATATAGCACAGGTGTTGACGCTTGAATTTTTTTGGTTTGGATTATTAAATATGCATGATTGAATAAAATTAACGGTATTTTTTTCTGCGCAGGGTGTTCTAGGACTTTCACTAACTGGGAACGAGAACGTATAGATGGAGTCAAAATGGCACTAGTTACTTCTTGAAATATTATTTATTGCTCACCTTTAAGTGAATTTTTTTTCTAGGTCTGTGGGTGTATACGATGTTACGTTGGGGCTGTATTTTTAACATGGTACATAATACAAAGTTGGTCAAACTTGTCAACACTGCGTATTTTAGATGACAATCAAATGGTGTCTCAAATTCGAAAATACCACCCAAGTAGCATTTTGGCGACGACAACTACATAATACACCAAAATTAACGTTGTAGTTGGTGAAGAAATCAGTCATTTATGAAAATACGCTCTCCAAACCAACGGTCAACGTTGTTTTAACGTCGAGCTCTGCTAACCTTCCTTCAAATATTTACTGCAGAGGACGTGTAGGCCAAATTTAGATGATAATAACAAGGAGCATTGTTTGCTGAATTGTTTGACAGAAAATGTATTTGTAGTAAAGGAAAAATGACTAGAATGATCCTAACCTAACTTCTCGAATCGGATATGAAAAGTGCTTACAAATACACTGCCTTTTCACACAGACAAAAAAAAATCAGTCGTGAAGAAACTTCACGGGCACAAGCTAACATGAAGACAGACAGTTTGGAAATCTTAAGTTTAATTTCTTTAAGAACAAGTGTCAACCTGAATAGAGAGATATTAAGGAAAGCAACTACTTTTTCAGAGGAACAACTGATTATAGCCAGGAGAAACAACTTGATTATGACCATGTACAATAGTTTAATAATTTGAAGAAACTGAGTAAAAAACGCGGAAGAGGCGGGTTACAAAATGTAGATCGGAATGTATTCGTTAGTTGGAATTGTTTCCATTTTTGGTCCGATAAGCAACTTGAGTCGCACTCCGGGTATAAAGTTAGTTGTCTGGCAGACTAACGTTAAAAATTAGTATATTTTTAGTTATCTGACAAACAAGGTCGCGTGCAACTCTATTTGGAATCATGGTCGGCCATTAAAACTTGGAATGTAAAACAAACATTTACAAAGGATTTTAAAGCCTTATTTTATTTTTCTACAAATAATTTATAGGTATTCCGTTCACGCTTGAATCGATATCAACATTAAAAATTGTTTATAAAAATATATATTTTTTATTCTTGAAATTTGAAATATTCGCAACAGATTGAAAGCCCGCGTGTTTTTTAGCATGAATTAATGGTATATTTAACAGTAAAATGTAATGCGTTGGCAATTTCTCTTTCGTAATCGTTATTTTTCGGTAATATTGAGCATGAAATATTTCGATATTAACTTGCGGTAGCAGTTGCCAGAAACTTTTTTTTAGTGTCCATTTTTGCCATCAGTAATTATTTGGTTGATAAATCAACTATTTTCTGAACACCATAGAAAATGAACTGTCATTGCCGCTTGAGAGGGCGCTGGTGTGCAGTTGTTCTTAAGTAAATTCACCAACGTTTAGGAAACGACCAACCGCTACCTAGAGTTGTAGCAGAAACGTTGTAAAAACCCAAAAATGATTCACCAAATTGGTGTAAAATAGGGTTGTGACAACGTTGTATTGACGGCGGCAACGCAACTTATGTTTGGTTGCACACCTTTTTCGAACACGTCGTCGCAACGTTGAATTGCTACTTGGGCACCAACCGTTTCAGAAATAATTGCTTTTTGTGTAGAAATACGAGAATACATTTAAAAAAATCTCCGGAAACGACGATTTCCAAATAGGTTCATGAGTAGAGCACTGTCAGCTGACGTCACAACATGGTGGACAAAGCATTTGACATTTGATGAAATGAAAATTCGTTTTTTGTGGGTGTTAGTGGATATTTGCGATTTTCATAAATCACTTTCAGCAGAAAATTGACCAGTCACATAGCCTTATGGAAAAAGGGGTCAATGGGTTTGTTTGTTCAGTTTGGTTTGTTTGCTTCCCTATGACATTGTTCTGCAACTGTCATGTTACATCACTAACAGTGCTTTATTAAAAAAAAATATTTTAATTTTTTTTATTTTTAGGGGCTGAAAGTTTATAATGCTATATTCAAAAACAAGGAACGAAAATGAAAAAGAAATAAAATACGACTACGAAATAGCCCATATTCAATTGATAATTTATTTTCATACACAGAGAGATGAAATGTCTGTATATTTTTATCGTATTCAGAACTGATTAATGTAATTTTACCCCCCCCCCCCCCCCCCGAGGCTAAAATCTTCGGATTATTTCTTTTCAGTTAGAGTCTTTTCACAATATCTATCAGATGTAGTTCAATATCCAGCGTGGCTTGTGCCGGGGAAGTAGTTGTTTTCTGTTAGATATTACAAGTATATAACATTTTTCAATTTTCATGAAGAATATTTCCCTTTTCATCACACATTTTGTTGAAGCTACATGAAATTCACAGTTGACTGAAAAACGTTTGTTCGTGATGCTTTGCAATAAAACCTGAACTTTGTCGACCTCAGATTCTATAGGTATTGAGAAGTAATTGGGAGGTATGAACAAAAGCTAGCAAATGCTGTAATATATTTGTACACAATATACAGTATCGGGAACTTTTCATCTAGGGTATAGACAGAAATCTACGCGAGCAACAAGGAACGCAATGATATGATAATACTACATAAATAAGAGAAACGCACTACTGTGCGCCTATCTTGTTACCCCATCCGACGAATTAACAGCTCACGTCGATATCCCTTTCTCGAGCGGGTAGAGGAGACATTGTAAGGCTCTCTCAACATACAGCAAGCTATTTTTTACGCTCTTATGAAACAACCTTACCCAAGATGAAAACTTTCCGATACTGTATGTTTGTTTCAATCATAACTCAACAAAATAAATAGGTCTGTTTCATCTGAGTAAAAGCATTTGCTCAAGGATTATTCATACAACCCAATTTCGTTTAAAAGTGGACCAATATCAATATTGTTGTCAATTAATTTATGCAAGAACTTTGTACCATATATAATTCTTTTTTTTCAAAGATATCATTTCAAATAGCGACAACATAATGTTATGATCCATACCTGTTACAGGATTTTGTCCATTGACTTTAAGGCATAAATATTTCAGGAACTTTCTCTGTACAATTTCAAATTGATTTTTTTGTAACAGTAAACTGGGTTCCATATCAAAGATCCCTATTCTAACTTGAATCTGTCGTAAGCAAAAAACATCAATTATGGCAATATTTTTTAAGTGTTTACCATTTCTGTAAATGAAACCAAGCATCCCATTTGCGTCTGCAACCAAATATTTGATGTGTGTTGATTGTAAATTCATTATCATATATGATATCAAAGTCTTTCATCTCTTGTATATACGCTCGATATTTTGTAAGATCGTCTGCAAATAGTAAGCTAGGAGTATTAAAAGAGGTCGTCAAGTAATTATTAAACTTAAAAACAGAAGAGGCCCTATAATTGGAACATTGTGGCACGCCGGACGTAACTACGTATGAAGCAGATTTGAAGGATCCATATTCTACAAATAGTTTCGTTCAACTAGATGTGCTTTATTTATTAAAATTATTCGCATCCCAAATGAACTCAAACATAAAACTACTTTGCAAAAAAAATAATGAATAATTCCAGAATATCTAGTAAGTTGCAGATTTGAATTTGGTACAAAAGTGAGGGCGGATCCAATGTAATTCTTCAATATATTTTATCCAATGAAATAGGAAAATATAATATATCGTAACATTGAATAAATCTTCGTTACAAATTTAATTATTAACATCATAGCAACACTACAATATAATACGTTACTTACCTAATAATACTCTAGATACCAAAAATGGCACGCTGAAATGACATAACCAAAGTTGTTGATTTTATTTTCACATCAACGTTGTCAATGATAAGATAAAGCTTTGAGTGTAACTTGATTATTATGCAATTTTAATGAATTTCGGAAGTTGCACAGGCGACTCGGCGCAGAGCGCTTTGTCGCCAAGACCGTCAGAAAAAACAAATTACAATCGATACCCCTGGGCACCTTTCTCTGTTAGAAATGAACCGGGTCCTTCAATCAATTTGTTAATATATAGCGTATAGAATTATAGAACACACTGAAGTAGCCGACATTTTGATATTATTTCTTCATAAAGGTAAATGACACCCAATGAACAATTACTTTCCTAATTACCTTCCGTTACGATAACAATAGAATGGAAATCAATTATTTTATCTCAGATTGTTATCTTGTCAAAAATACATTCACGTCGTATATCTAATATTAGTTAATTGTTACAATAAGCAATTATAGGCAAAACGGTATTCGAAATTTTATTGTTACAGTTGAAGAAACTCGGTTAGGCGACAAAAAGGATATATCCTGTTAGAAGGTAATGAAGAAATACACCAAGCGTTGCAAAAGAAAATTTTGATGTTATTTTATTTGGTGTCGTATACAGGGAGCATTACTTTAATATGAATAAAAGTGACTACAGTGTTTCTCTAGACCAGTGGAAATTTCGGAAATATGGTTGTACATTTAGAACACAAATTTAATGCCATTCACCTGCTATAAAAACGGCATCCTGATGAATTTAACACTCTATCCATTAAACATAATGAAGACTCCTAGATTCAAGCGACTTCAAAGATTAAATACTTGGGTATAACAAAAGAGCATCTCAGATGGAATAGGAATGATTGACTGTTATAAATACTCTCAGGAGTTTGATTTTCAGGTTCAGATATTTTTTTTTCTACGTTCATGCAAAAAGCAAAACTTTATTGAACTATATTTAGTGGAAAAAGAAGTTCTTTATTGCACTAGTGCAATAAAGTTTTTATTGCACTCATATATTCTGTGAGATTGGCAATACGTTTTATTTAAAACGTAACTATTTAGTTACATATTTTATATTATTTTGTATTAATGTTATCAGCCAAAGTTGAACAAACAATGCCTTCCCGAGAAAAACTCCCTAATGAAAACTGATCCGCTTTGTTCTAAATCGTCTACCTGCATAGAGAAAACTGTCTGTACTATGACCACACCTCGAGATAACAGACGCCCTCACGGCTACTATGATTCTGATTTTTATAATGCAACTGTGGTTATAGAACTGTCAGAAAAAAATTAATTCTGACGATTACAGAATTGAAAGTTTTAAAATGGGTATTATTAATGGAAAAATAGATGATAGTGATCTGTTTCAGCGCAAATCCATAGTAATAATTAATTATTTGAGTTACGCTTTTCATTTTCCTACACCTAGTGCCGCATCTTAGTAAATCATTTTTTGCTGTTTGCATGAACGTAGAAAAAATGTTGTACTCAATGTGTTGTTCAACTCGGCCTAACGGCCTCGTCAGACAATTTCACGTCGAGTGTAATAAACACTTACTTTTTCCACTTGTTGTATAAATAACTATTAAATATATTGGAAGTTTATATTATGCTTTAGATGTACGGCTGAGAAAATAATTTACAAATCAAAAATACTTGAAAAATATCCACAAAAAAAAGAAATATTTTGACCTAAGACAACTCTTTCTCTATGACATAGTTCCTATAAAAACATATTTTCCATCCTTTCAGAATCTAGACCTTATTTACCAAACCCAAAAGAAAACGCATCTCTATACCAAAACGAGTGCACCAAAAAAGAATATTGGTTGGAGAAACTACACAAACATCTGCCAAAAAATGTTGAATAAAGCTATATCAGTTCCTTCAATATTATCAATATACAATAAACTGCCAAAAAGAGTACAGATTATTTATTGTCAAGTCACCAATTTACAATTTTTTAATTTTTTTTTTTTATTTAAATAAATATACCCCTTTCTTGGCTCGCCTTTATTCTACAAAGTTAGTCTCATCACTATATTATATTTACTTTTTTCTCACCTCCTTTCTATTTCAAAATGAGTTTCATTACCATATTACACTAATCTATCAATTCACTTATACAGTGAGGACCAAAAGTCCGTCGCCCCCCCTGTAACTTCTTCATTTTCCATATTACAAAAAAATGTTAAATACATAAGTTGTAGGGTTTCATTCGATCTCTTTAATGGTTTAAGTTTCATTCATACAAAGTGTCTCAGAAAAGCACGGTGACTTAGAAGTTAATTTTTTTAAATGGGACACCCTGTATTTCGTTGGATTATTACATTCTACGTTGAATTCTGAACAAGTTTGATAAATGGTTTTCTATCAAAAAAGTTAATAGTTTTGGACTTATGAACACTTGTAAATAATTATTTCGACTACTTTTGCGCCAGTTCAATGAGAAAATCGTAACAAATGGATCACAATGTATTCCACTTTCCTATCCTAACTGTTTGAAAGCTATCCAATGTTGCAGACTGCTGATGGCACCATGTGTAACTTACCTCGTCACACCATTTTACAATTGTTAGAGTTGTTGAATCTCACGAAAAACTAGTACAAATGAAGTTGAAACATTTTATTAACAAATAAGGTAGTCCATAAATACAGATCAAGAATCATTAAAAACTGAAGAGATATTTTAATTTATAACTATAACGAGTTTTTATCTATTTCAAAAGATGTTCGACATGTCCACCATGCATTTCTTGACACATAAGTAGTCGGGTTGTAAACTCTTCCCTAACATTAATCAAGGTTTGAGGTGTTATTTCTGAACACACTTCAATAATTCGACGGCGCAGTTCATCCTCGACTCACAAACTGTCTTAAAAACTACGGATTTCACATAGCCCCAGAGAAAGAAATCAAGCGGTGAGAGGTCCGGTGAGCGAGCTGGCCACTCTGTTGTACCTCGATGTCCAATCCACCTACCTGGATACCTTTCATCTAAGTAATTTCTCACCTCCCGAAAATAGTGTGGTGGCGCTCCATCTTGCTGAAATGTTACATCCAAGTAAAATTCATGTGGGTTTTGCGCAACGATCTCATCGATACTGGGACTTATTGTGTCTTGCAGCATTTGGAGGTATCTGGGACCATTTGAATTTTCTTCCAAGAATATGGGACCTACAATGTGGTTATCTAAAATACCAGCCCAAATATTAATTTTCTGGGGAAATTGAGTATGCCCCTCGCGGAATTCATGGGGATTCTCATTACTCCAATATCTACAATTCTGGGTATTCACATTTCCATTTAGGTAAAAAGTGCTTTCATCAATAAAGCAGATGTGTTGCAAATAAAGTCGATTTGCAACAATTCTTTCTGCCATGGTCTCGCAAAATTCAAGTCGCCGGTCTGGATCATCTTCAACCAATTGGTGCAAAATTTTTATTTTGTAGGGATGGAATTTATTTTGTTTTAAAACCCTCTTTACTGATGTCTAAGCTACTTGCTTAGTTGATTGTTGTGGGTTATTTACCATTTCGGCTAGTACTTGAATTTCAACATCTTCCGTAATTATTTTCGGCCTCCCAGATCTCAGAGCATCTTTCACGGTGCCAGTTTGGTTAAATTTTGCCACCAATTTCTGCAGATATTTTCAACACATCGAACGTTCTGGAAACCGTTCACTGAAAATGCGAATAGCAGCGTGGTAATTTCGGTTAGCTTCACCAAATATGATAACGGCTTCAACTTTGTCTGCTACTGAACGAGCCATATTAATCAACAAGAGAAATTGAAAACCGTTTGAAACAAAGTTTTGAAAACCTACAAAATGTCAATGACATTTGGCAAAAACAGATAAGAGTTTTTTTTCGTTGTCATGGATAAAATAAACGCGCCTAGCGTGCATAGCCTACCTCATTAATTTATTCGTGAACTGGTGCAAAAGTAGTCGAAATAATTATTTACAAGTGTTCATGAATGAAATTTAAACCATTAAAGAGATCGAATGAAACCCTACAACTTATGTATTTAACATTTTTTTGTAATATGTAGAATAAAGAAGTTACAGGGAGGGCAACGGACTTTTGGTCCTCACTGTTAGTGTATATGTATACTTACTAACATGTTATATTTGTACCATTTTGAAAAAAAAAGTATACACTGTATGAAGAACTTCTAGTTTTATGATGGGATTCCTATTTGTTTTACGTATAGTTTAAAACTTAACCCGTAACCTTTGTAAAAAAAATGGTAAAATAAAGATTATTATTATTATTATTATATGACTATTTTTTGTACGAGGAGTACAAGAAAGGCTCACGAAATCATTTTTTTTCAACACAGCACCCTATATATTTACCAAGTTTTACATTAAATGCGAAAAGTTTGGAGAAAAACTATAACCATTATAACGAATAGTTTATGCATTCATTCAAGAGTCCTTATACAATATGTATCATTTTATATCCCATTGGTGGTTTGATTGCTTATATATAGTTTATAGTTGTGACAGGTCAATGTGAATTCCATTATCAGCATATGCGAGAAAAGAAATCACTACTACTACCAACTGTTAAGTGCTAAACTAAACAAACAGTTCCAAAATCTCAACGAAGTACTAGGCAAAATAATATTAATATAAATGCATGACACATTCAAATTTCATTATATGATTTCTGGTAACGTTCTGTAACATTTGAGGTGTTATAATTTGACAAATCCGATGTGATACCCTCACAAGAAAAAGTCTAAGGGTGTCAGATCTGGCGAACGAGCCGGTCATTTTATTGGTCTGTTTGTTATAAGCCATTTTGGACGAAAAAGAACGTTCAAATGATTTGTCACAATTCCAGCATTATGAGGTGGAACTCCTTGCTTGAAGAATATTTTATTTTCGGCGCAAGTGTTATAAATATTTACAAAAAATCATGAAAATGTCTTTCTGAAAACCGAATACAGTGAAAACATTTTTAGTGGTATTATCGTGCCTAGTGCTAAGTAGTTGAATATACCAGATAGGGATTATGTCAGCCCAAACTTATTTGGTGCAGATATAGAATGAATCAAGCACGCTTGTAGATAAAAAAGTATCCAAATGATATGTCAAGAGTTTCAGACAGAATGCAAATACCACAAATGAATCAATGGGTATTCTCTTTGTAGATACTTATCTAACTTGATTCATCCGAATTTTTTCACAGCTAAATCTACAATCCCACAAAATGGCTGCTGAAAGTAAGAACTACTGAAATTTCAAGTGTTCCTCAGCATGGAACAATAAGTGCCAAGACTTATGGTAGGTTTGGGAGCAAAAGACTATCATGGCTCAGCTTAACTTTTTTTTTGTTCATTAATTTTTTTTTTTTTTTTCGATAAACCAGCTGTCGTCCCCTTAAGAACTGCAGCCCTGAAAAGTCGAAACTTGTGCGAGCTAAGGATTAACGAGGTCTTACCTTTCAACGTGCGATTTCCAGCACGATCCGAGGAGGATAGATCTCGTAAAGACGTTCTCTATAAGTCACCATCCAAACCAAAACCTCTCCATGCGTTGCTTGGCTTCAGATATAGATGACTGATTTGAATAGAGTATGGTTTTGCTGAATTTATGAAAGAACTAGGGCATTGATAGTATATTAAAGTATGATTTTTCGACGCAGCCGGAGTGCTCGAAATAGAGCAAGTATTTGATTGATCAGTTATCCACGAATACTTTACGTTATTTTTTTCAGTTGGTGAACTTGGAATTCATAAATACTGGTTTCATTATTGTTAATGAGAACTTTTAATGTAATGTACCTTTCGTTAATGTTTGAATAAAGATTTTGCATTTGTATGTAATATTTTATTTCACGTTACAAGGTGATCCTGTCGGATCTATAATCATAAAATTGCCATTCAGACTTCACGGTTCTCGAGTTGTTGATGTGGTCATGGTAACTTTGAAAAATGCGCGTTTTTGAAAGTTCGATTTGCCCAGGCTGAGGCGTGCTTTAAATAGTTAAAATTGGGCACCAATTGAAAAAGATAATAATTACTTTCGTGTATCTGAGAAAATAAAAACAAGAGAGAAGTGGTTATGAATTTTGAAATTGCCAATTGATTTTTCATACGGATCATTATTTTTGAGGTGGTATTTGGTGTTTCAAGAGGCCTCAACCTCGAAAATCTCCTATATACCAAATAAATCATATCTTATAAACTATTTCTACTATAACAAAGAATTC
The DNA here is from genome assembly GCA_958298965.1 of Chrysolina haemoptera. Classification (NCBI taxonomy): domain Eukaryota; kingdom Metazoa; phylum Arthropoda; class Insecta; order Coleoptera; family Chrysomelidae; genus Chrysolina; species Chrysolina haemoptera. Next base: position 46,920,947 of record OY282586.1, on the reverse strand, counting down.
AATAGGAAACAAAGTGAAGAACGAAATAGATACTCGACGAACTTGATTCAGTCTCAACAAACTGTTTGCAACTTTGTATGAAAAGAAAGAATTAATAAAAAAAAAAAGATTTGAAATTACAAGAACTATGCATGCTATTTGTTTGTTGTCTTGGAGATCTTGAAGATATGCATATTTGTGGAATACCTAGTGCCTCCTCTTCACCAAAATACTCTATCAATAACAAAGTGAGCATCATCTGGAGCTTTTACCAACCATCGGTATATTTTGATAACAGTTGTCAGTTTTGCGATATTTAATCCACTTTGTAAGTTTTGTGTCGTCACCATGTTCGCTATGACCGCACCAAGAGAAATTGGATAGTAGTCAAACACAACACGTCATTTAATAAATTGAGGTGCTCGGAGGTGGTCCCATTAGGCTAATACCCCGTGTTTTTTCTATTCTACAACATATAACGTGTAAATTCCCATAAATTTTGTACAATTATAGTGATTTATCTGATGTTTGATATATCTATGCTAATGTCCAAATATAACCGGACCAATATAATCCTTGAAGAGTCAACTTGTGAAAGGATCTCGGGACATTAGTACACGAGGACCACCAAGTGAGAATAATGTGGGTATAGAAATTTCATGGTGTACGTTTATCTGCCTGACAAATAAATAAAATAACGTCGAATTATATTTCTTGAAATTATAGAGGTAATAAATTATAAATTATGCTTCTACGAATAAACTTCATTGAACTGATACTCAAGAAGTTGCTGATAGCTACTCACTCAATTCATTCACTGAGAAAAATCTGAAGAACATATTGGTATATTCAAGAAATTATGATAAAAATTAAAATATTTTTTGGTAACCCTAATAACTTGGATAGTAAGTGGTAAAATACCAATGAATTGTTGAAATAATTTATGGTTAACGTTAGTATAAATTATTGCTGCCACATATAGTACCAGAAATTATTATAAATATCACTATACATTTTTCTCCGTGTTATGGAATGATACTGAATTTCACAAAATTTGGAGGATTCGGACAAACTCCGAAAAAAGTCTAGGCACGGAGATAAGTGACTTCTAGGCATGAACAGAATTTGCTGGAATTTTAGTATGTTTCACCATACCATATGCCATCATGCCATATTAATAATAATTGCATACTATGCATCCACGGTAGGAATTGCATTAGTGTATATACAGGATATAACAGAAGATAATAATAATAGTGACAATATTCATAGATACTAAAATGAAATTTAAAATAACGAAAAAAACTAAACTATATACATATAATGAAAGGGTGACGTTCGGCTGAAAGCTGCTTTTAAACCCCACCGTTGAAATGAAAAACTGTAATATAACTAAAACATGACATGAATTGAAAAATTACACTACTTAACTATAGAAAAACATACAGGGTGTAATCTAACCTCTTTCACTGCCGTGGAGAACGGGTGTATAAGGCCATTTTATAACGAATAGCAGGTGTGAAAAATTCGAAAAAAAAAAAATTGTGGGAAGTTAAAATTGTGTTGAGAAATTCATCGAAACTTTGGGGTTCGCTGTCCACCGAACGTCAGCTGACCGGAGCAGAGCCGCAATAATAGTGGAACTGCCGGATGGAAGATGGAAGAGGCTGTGTAATTTCGAACAGCGGTTTCCAAGATTTTCCGAATTTTTCAACAAAATTTAAAATTTCCACAATCCTTTTTCGAATTTTTCACACCTGCCATTCGTTTTGAAATGGCATTATACATCCGTCCTTCACGGGAGTGCAAGAGATTAGATTTACACCCTGTATAAGTAATTCAAAAACTCATAATAACTATATTAAAATATACAGTGCGACTTTTAATAGTCCCCCCTGTTATCTTTTGAACGGTTCGACGTAGACACATGAATAAAAACCGTTTAGAGGGTTTCACCAATAATACTTTTTGAAATAAAAAAATATGGTGATTGCTCAATAGGGGACTCAAAATTTTCAAATGGCCAAGCTCTTCAGGAGGATTGATAGGATTGAAAAAAACAGGCTCAATATTTCCCTCATATCCATCCCTGATGTGTATGATTCTGAAGAGCTTGTCAAAGCGAAATACATTTTCTTCGACCAAAATGTATTGGGGATCAAATGCGAGGGAAGCGAACTATGCTTCAATGAAATGAACGACTTCTGTGAGTGATATTTTTTAATAACATTCTCCCTATCTAATTTATTTAATGATTTTATCAATGAAAACTAGAGAAAATTTAAAAAATCAACTATCTGAACGAAAATGCGAATTTTCACTCTCAGATTTTTTCTTTTCTTTTCAGCTAGAGTCTTTTGACAATATCTATCAGATGTAGTTCAATTTCCGCGTGGCTTGTGCCGGGGAAGTAGTTGTTTTCTGTTAGATATCACAAATAAATCACATTTTTTATTTTTGAATTTTTATGGAGAATGTTCCCCTTTTCAACATGAATACCTCCCAAGAGGTTATCTTGAACGATGGAAAATATCGATTGAAGTTTGTCTTTCAGCCGCAGATTATTCCACAACAGATTTAATGAATATTCTATTCATATTTTCAAACTAAAATCAAAATGCAATGCCCCTGACAGGTCTATGTCAAAAAATAACTTTCAAAGTGTTACTGCAGAAGAAATATTTCCCTCATATTCACCCTGATGTGTATGATTCTTGGAGGAATACCGCCGGCTGCAGGCAGTCAAAAGACTTTGTGGCCGGCTCTAGCAAGTCAAGGATGACGTGGCTTTTAGGCAGAGATCGCCAAACACTACGCTTCCTTGTAGAAATACTAACAGTCCATAACAAACTAGGTAGACACCTGTCACTGATGGGTATAAAAGACAGTCCCACTTGCCATATGTGCGAAGAAGACAAAGAAACTTCGTCTCACTTCCTTGGCGAGTGTGAGGCGTACGGGAGGCTATAAGATTCGAAATCTTCGTAGTCGAAAAACTTCAACAAGAGGAACTTATCGAACTAGAGTGGACGGACATACTGACCTTCACTAGAAGGTCACTAAGGTTCGAAAAGGAAGACTAGAAGAGACAATGTAGTTATGTGGAGAGCGGGGGATGGCAAAAAGGGTCCATTGGGGCCTACTTGCCCCAGCCTCCCCAGGATTACTACTACTTACTACTACTGATATACATATTTGCCAAAGTAGAGATCATTCAGGAGATCGAAAATAAATAAAGTATGTAAAGAAAACGAATGTCAAACACGTAAGTTATCTAATTAAAATTGCATAAATTCAGACACTGTAAATATCACGTATATGGACAGGAATAACTGCAACATAGTAAATTAAAGCTTAGGCTAGGTGGCTTGGGATACAGGAATACATTAAATGAATAAGATTATTTATGGTTTAGACCCGCAACATATCAGAATTAGAAACAAAAGTCAACATTTTATGAACTAATAAAACAGGATATTAATTAACCTGTTCGGCAGAGGCGTACCTGCAAAACAAATAAGAGAAGTATAAAAAATAAAAAATTGAGTAAATATACAGAAATGTTGTGATTAAACGAAGATGTTGAAATACTCTCCTTCAAACTCATTGGAGGTGGGGTCCTAACCGATGTTAAAAACATATCAAAATAATTAATATTGTGATACATGCATTGTGTTTTGAAGCAGTGATTATTCAGCTCAGATTGGGTGAGGAAATGTACTTGCTGTTATATACATACTCCCATTATTGAAAAATGAAATGAAATAGTTTTCAATTTTTCGCAAGGAAACATGTCAGATTCTAGCAAATCTAACATTGTTGGAGATTTTAATATACAAGAAAAATCAGGCACCAGTTCAATCTAAACATTATTTATAGTAGAAAATTGGACTTATTACACAGTTTCACTGATTTTAACTCCCTCCAACTTAATCATATCAAAAATAATCATGGATTCAGTTTTAACGTCTGCAAACAATACGAATAACTACGGTATGAATAAAATAGATTGGCAACAAATATAATGTACACCAAATTAAACCATATATGCCTACCGCTGTCTGCCAAAACATTTAATGAACATAAAAAGTCTTAATGGAGCCCAAATAAATACGCCTACCGATTTTACTAAATGTTCACCAAATTTAGAATTTACTCATTTTCAACTCGCAAGCTAGCTCTGGGTGTCAAGTGCGAGAAAAAAACTAATTCATCCATTTTCAACTCGCAAGCCAGATTAGCTTGCTCAGGTTAGGTTTGTATGTCAAGCGCGAGCGAAACACCAATTCACGCATTTTCGACTCGCAAGCTAGGTAAGCTTGCTCAGGTTAGGTCTGTGTGTCAATCGGGAGCAAGAAAACTAATTTTCGACTCGCAAGCTAGGTTAGCTTACTCAAGCTAGGTTTGTGTGTCAATAATTGCGAGTATTGTCGACAATTAAAATTTGGTGAACATTCGGCATATTTAGCCAACAAAGTAATTTTCAGGAACAAATAGTGTAAGAGACTAGCGTAATGTGAATATTTCTTCCTTGGTTTTGGTGTGCATTTAGTATTTTTGGTAAACAATTGTTATTTATGATACAAGTGTCAAAAGTGGCATTTTATTTTGTAAGTGGGGTATATTACGAAACGAGAGTTAGCGAGTGGAGCAACCCCACGAGCAAAATAAAATAACTTTTAACAAATGTATCATACAATTTTTTTTGTACAACAGTTACTGCTAGTAAGAAAAAAGAAAAAACATAAGATCCATGAGGATTCGAACACACGATCTTTTTATAGGAATGTATGCTTTCACGGCTGGCGTCAATGTTTTGGCTGGTTTCCAGGTTTTGTAATGGTCTTTTTTGGTTTAAATCTCCAATCGTTTCAACTGCAGCTGCGGCAGTCATCTTCAGTGGCGTGGTCGAAGTACTCTTCTCAACTGAAACTGTTTTGCCGGGCCTAGATTGGAATTTGCTTCGATTATTTGGTTCGTAGAATATCACACACAATCCAATATACTGATCCATTCAAACTACCACATTAAAAATGGTTGGCATTTTACCATCAATATCTAACTATTTTTTCCGGGAAGAACCCACTTCCCGGGCGCTTTTTCTTTGAGAAAGTATCACTTCCCGGCCTAGTCACGGAAGTACATACTTCCTGGACTAGCCCGGGAATTGCTCGAATTTCAATATGAATATTGATATAATTAAGACTTAGAATGTTTTTTGATTTTTGTTCAAAATTATGAATAGGATATTCAAAAAATCTGTTGTGGAATCATCTGCGGCTGAAGGACAAACTGAAGGACTATTTTCCATCGTATCTATCAGATGTAGTTCAATGTCCGGCGTGGCTCTAGTCGGGAAAGTAGTTGTTTTCTGTTAGATATTACAAATAAATCGCATTTTTCATTTTTCAATTTTCATGGAGAATATTCCCCTTTTAAACTAGGATGTTTCGTTTAGTACATATGTTCTATTCTAATTTCAATATTTAATACAAATAAGAACTTAAATGTTCGAAATTTTGTTCTACAGAAATGTAATAAATAAATGTTAACAGGATGAAACATACCTTTCATGGAGTTTCATAAATAGACGAATATACCTATAATAGACTCGTCTATCAAAATGTGGTCTAGACTATATTCAGTGAGTTTAAAAAATGTGCACCATATAGAAAACTTATCGATTCGCTAGAAAATTTTAATTTGTATAAAAATTGGTACATTGCAGAATACTTGCATATGAGTTGTCAAAATTTCAAATTTTCAAACACTGTAGAGGGGAGAACAAAACATAGGAATTTTAATGAGCTGTAAACTACCCCTTATTTTTAACATTATCAAAAATTCATTCAAAGAGGTTGTTTAGAATTGAAAACAATATTCAACTTTGGAATCACAGCCATAGTATGATCAAAATTCTATTTTTTGTTCCCCCCTGTACACCAGGTTTAGCTTCGATGATCAGACTCGAATTTATGATTTGCCTAAATAACTGACCAGAAACGAACGCCACTGTATACCTTTCATCACTCCAGTGCATTCATCATTGGATAATCTTCAGCACCTGCATTGGTTACTTGTTCTTAATTATTTGTTCAAGCACATGATTAGGGATATGGGATTATGATAATGGCTCGATACTTTCGAAAATTAGAGGCACGCTGACTGCACATTTCAAATTACAGTAGAACCAAGCAACACCCTATATTATCATTACGTTGTATTGTTTTTATGTCTATCCTGTTCTAATTTGCCAAATTTTAAAGCAGATGTCCGCCGCCCATCATTGGCGAATCTGCGTTGGAAAAGAAATAATAATTATTGATTTTACTGAATAGTTGTACAATAACTGACCAAGTCACGAATAGGGTTCGACATTTGGCGCATGAACTTATTCAATTAGCTTTAAAAGCGTGTGGATGAAAGGCCAAACTAGTTCTCAGTACACTGAAAAAAATGTGGTACGTTATATCAATAAATGCCGTTTTTTACCTCTCCGTTCATTGGCAAAATACATTTTTCATCGTGGCAATGAATAAATATTCACTGACTTTTGTAGGTATTTATTGATACAACGAATTCAAGTTTATTGAGATCAAATATGATCGTTTCTTGCTATGGAAAAGTTCATTGAGGTAATGAAAGGGGTACACTGAATCCATTTGAAATTGTTCATCATATCAATGAACGTAATTAATGGTCCCAGAGATGATTTTATTGTTACAATGAATCCAAGTTTATCGAAATCAATGATAATCTATTTTCAGATCTACACACAGGTTTTATTGGGGCTATGTAAAGATCATAGAAGGTGTAACGGAGTTACTAAGTCCCAGTTTTGTTAGGCAGATTGAAGCAACATTTTCCTCCCATTCTATAACTCCGTAATTAATATGTTCATGAATATAATAATTAGCCTTATGTCGAACTAAGCCATCTCGTGTTTAAATATACTCATAAATTTTGCCGGCATCTGTTCAGCCGAATCCTCGCATAGAAATCTCCGTTGCTGGCAAGTTAGCTTTAGCTGGTAGTACACAGCGCCTCCACTAGAGGGACCACTCCGCACGACTTCGTTGTTTGCACAGAGCCGGTTAACTTAAACAGACAGAAGCGATAGTTGAAGCATCTTCTCAGGTAGCACAGACTACAGAGAGATCTGAAGAGCTCCGAAAAGAGCCAGCCGAAATAAAAGATAACTTGGAGATACGCCTTCCAATCAGGATTTGCGATGTTCTGATGAATGCATGTTAATTATTTTGCATATCTTTCGGAAACTCACTGTATGCTCAATATCAGTGGGAGGCCTTCATTGCATTTACGAATGATATGCAATGATTGATTAAATACCACATATTCAAATGATAAACAAAATAATTAGTTCAATGTGTGAAAGCATCACGAGAATAAACTGAAACATAGATTTAATGTATATCAATTATTGAATCAAGAAATAACCGATACTTAATAATCACCGTTCATTGGATTGATGAAAAATATCCATCGTTGAACTAATCTGAATCATTATATCAATCATACAACATTAATTCGAAGAATGGACAATAATAACTAATTTGATGAATACAGTTTCATCAGTTGAACGAATACAATTTATTGCTTGGGTGAACACTCTTCATTCGTTTGATGAATGAAATTCATTACTATAGCGAAGCTATTTAATGTACTTGATCATGATATCAATGAAAGCATTCATTGATATTATTGAGATCCGCATTCATAGTATGGATAACCAGTGGTACATTGACATAACGATTGCGTTCATTGGACCAATATTGATGAAATTATTCATTGAGTCACTGAACTTTTTCATTGTATTCAGGTACCAATTTTTTTCTGTGTAACGTTTCTCCTGACACGATCTTCTATCCTCTCTAACTCGTGAATGGGAGCACAATTTTATTCGATTTTATCATCAATTATGTCATAATATCCAATGTTTTTTTGCATCCTAAATGTCTTCTATTTCCCTTCCCATTAGAGCAGGACTAGTTTCAGCCGTATTTTATATTTACTGACTTAAACGATAAGACTACTTCATTTGAAAGATTCGGGATTTTCCGACAGTTCTAGACTTGACATGTGGCGATTCAGACGACAATGGCCAATAGGTAGGCCTGTTAGACAACGTAAGTAATTTCTACTGGAGTCTAATAGCTATTTATATAACAAGTTGAAAACCTCGTCATTTTGCAATGTGTTGTATACAAGTCTTTTTGTAATTTCGTAGGAATCTTCATTCATATAACAGGATAAATTACACTGAATACGAGCATAGGGCAACAGCTACATCTATATTGAATTGCATAACACGAGTCTCGAATGATGGTTCAGATTATGTTGCCGGGTAGTCGGTAGCGGAGACACTCCCAGGATCTTACTTGCACTTGACAAGTTGTCAAGATTGAATTATCTGTCAGACTGCCTTCCGAAGAAATTCATCAGTTTTTTCCCCAGAGAAGACCATTTTGAATGTATTAATGAATATGAACCAACGATTTCCATATTTACACTAGTATGGATATAAATTCTCATATTCACACTTGTGCAAATATGACAGTCATTTCAACATTCAATTTAATTTTTTTTTTTGTAGTTTTGTCTACCGTCTACACGGCAACATAATCTGAACCATCATTTGAGACTCGTGTTATGCAATTCAGTATAAATATAGCTGTATTCAGTGTAATTTATCATCTTTTATAAATGAAGATTCCTACAAAATTACAAAAAGGGTTGTATATAACACATTGTAAAATGGCGAGTTTCTCACACAATAGTCCAGCAGTGAAACTCTTTTCCTCGGAATGAAAATACATGAACTCTTGTTGCTGATAAACTACACCATGTTCCGTACGATACATTGTATTGGTTGATAGTTGTTTGGATTGGATTGGATTGGATTGGAGGATGAAAATATATCAAAATATTGCATTTCCAGTATTCTTCTTGAACAGAAAAAAGCGTTTTTGCCTCACACACTGTTCAACCTACAGTCCTATGCTTGATGACCGAGCTTTTGGCAGTTATAGCAGCGTAATAATACTCTTACGTGACCTGACAATTAGGTCTGCTCTGGTGGTAGGGGGAGCTTCTACCACCCTTATCCAAGTGCTTTTGGAACACCCATAATAGGTCTTTTCGTTTACATCGAAATATAGCATTTTCCTACACTTGATGTAATTTACACTCGATTCAAGTATTCGTTCACCGAGTGGATTTGTGTTAACTGCACTCAATCGTTTCAAAATGTGGTTACACTCGGGTGAGTGAACACCGAACCAGTGAATACGTTGAATTGACGGATCATGCAAAAAAATAAGTTGACATAAATAATTATGTAAAACAGTTATCAATTACTATAAGTGTGGTATGTACTATTTCATAAAAGTCGAAGAGAAGCTGTAATAGATCTCGAAAATATAATCAGAGGAAGCTATTTTTTATTTAAGATTTACCATCGATCGATTGAAACATATACGAAGAAATGTAGGTATAACCAACGGTTGCAACTAGGAAAGAAAAAAATACATTGATGATTGTGCGAATGAATTACTGAATATATTAGAAGTCAAACAATTAAGGCGTGTACTCATACAGCGGACGAACGCGAACGAATGCAACCGAACAAATTCGTTCGGTTAATGTGGACGTCACGGAAAACAAGACCGAACACGTTTGTTCGCCTTCGCTAGAGTTCTCTCGACAGGCGGTACATCAAAAGAAATTTGTGACGAATTCCTTCGACCTGTGTTTTAGTGAGTACGGCTTGATATCAGCATTCGGTTGTTTCATTGAATCCATATTTCTTGCAAAGCAGAATTGCATTTATTTTATATCGAGTGCGGTATTATTGAACTAATCATTTGAAATTAGTGATGGAGTGGATTAATTCCGTTTCCTTCTCTGCCTTAAAAGCTGATTATCGGATGCTTCACTTATAATAATATACGCTGCACTTGCAATTATTAGATCCTGCTGAGACGCCAGACGCAGACAAAATAACATACACCCGCGAACATAAACGAATGACTGTGAAAGCATTCCTCCGTTCGTATGTGGACACAAGCCAATTTTTGAGCAAACCCCGAACGAATTCGGGCGAATTCACTCGAGCGAATTCCTTCGCCTTCGTTCGCTGTATGAATACGCGCATTTTTAGATGTTTCGAATCATAGCATGTGTTAAACAATAAGTATAATTGAGTGAAAGGAATTTGAAGAATTCTAAGCAACACCTCCACTTTATTATAGTATAAATGCATATTAATTTTCCAGCAAGCTCATCAATCATAACTGCTTCCTTTGGAATTCCTGAAAGTGGAAAATTGCAACTCGTTATATGTATATCTTTACAGCTCCTGTTCTTATCACCGGATGCTTTCATAGTCTCGCCGATTTTTCCAACAACTTCGCTCAAATAAATTGCCATTGTCCGCAATAATAACGAATCAGCATAATATATCAAAATTCTGAGTTATAAGATCGTTGTGCACGCCGCTATGTTAATACATAATTCCAGAACGCCGTTTGCAGGTCTTCGCTAATTTTACTTTAGTCGGAAGCGAGATAGGCAAGGAGGAACCCGTATTAGCAGTAGTTGTCCGTATGCAAACGGCCAATTATTGCGGACCTCCTGCAGGAGTTTCTTTGTATCTTGATCTTGAAGAAACGGGAAAGGTCGCCTTTGCCGTTTACTGGTATGCTGTACAAATGCTTATTAGAATAGTATTTCTTGAAGAAATATTGCCCATGTTGATAATAAAATATTGAAGAGTCTCATTGGATCCATAATTCACATTTAATAAATTAGTTGTGTAAAAAAACTAGGAGAAAAGTTTTATGTTATGAGTAAACATTTTTCCAGTTGGTGTAGGAAACTAGTGTACATAGTGTAAAACGCTATCATCCATCCGCATTTCAACTTTTTTGATGCTCTAGTGAAAATATTCATAGTAAATTAGTTACTTCAGAATAACGCAATGTATTTTTTCTACATTCATGCAAAAAGCAAAACTTTATTGAACTATATTTAGTGGAAAGAGAAGTTCTTTATTGCACTAGTGCAATAAAGTTTTTATTGCACTCATCTGTCATTCTACTTCAACGTGCTGTTATCATGACAGACATGAATGTTCAAACCCACTACATATTTAGCAGATATTCTCTGAGATTATCAATACGTTTTAAACAGTTACATATTTTATATTATTTTGTATTGTTAGCAGCCAGAGTTAAACAAACATTGTTTTCCCGAAAAATACTCCATAATTAGAACTGATCCGCTTTGTTCTGAACCGTCTACCTGCATAGATCAAACTGTCTGTACTATGAACACACCTCCTGATAACATACGCGCTCACGGCTACTATGCTTTTTATTTTCATAATGCAACTGTGGTTATAGAAACGTCAGTCAAAAATTATTTCTGACAATTACAGAATTGAAAGTTTGAAAATGAGTCACGCTTTTCATTTTCCTACACCTAGTGCCGAATCTTAATGAACCATTTTTTTCTTTTTGCATGGACGTAGAAAAAATATTGTATGCAACTCATGCAAAAATTGTTTATTGCACTCGACGTGAAATTGTCCGACGAGGCCGTCAGGCCGAGTTGGACAACACTTACTTTTTGCACTTGTTGCATAAATAACTATTACTTCGATGCAACAGATACAACACAATTAATAATATTTTAGATTATTGAAATTTTTAAATTTTTCACAACGATAGTCTAATTTAATATCAATTTATGAAATTGTTAGGTTATCAAGCTCCACTTAATCAATCAATGAGTATTTAAATGAAAGATCTCAAAGTACTTATTATAACTTGAGAACAAAATATAATTACCAAATCGAAAGACTCAAATCAATAGCAATAGAGAAAACATCATTTGGTGAAGGTTGGATGATATATATTTATAATAAAAATGGATCCCTATAAGTTCGGTGCTAAACGAAAAACTCGAGAACGGCTTGGCTGGACCAATTTAACTAATTTGGAAATATTGCCTGGACTATTTTTTGTTGCTTATTTAAGGGTTTTATCTGCGACTTCGCCAAAATAGTATATTAAAGTATGAGTGGATAAACAGGCGTGCTCGAAAAATCGCGCGTGTTTGAATGATCAGTTATCCACGAAAAAATGGGAATAAGAACTTGTAATGTATGGTTAAATTCGTGATGTGATATCAGTATACCTTTCGTTAATGTTTGAATAAAAGTTTCGCATTTGTTTGTAATATTTCATCTGAAGGTACTCCTGTCAGATCAATAATCATAAAATTGATGTAGCCATGGTAACTTTAAAAAACGCGCGTCATCATAAGGGCCACGGGGCCACTAATAGACCGTCAGATAATGACATATTTTGCTACCTGCGTTCTGTTTAACGGATACTTCTTATGAAGTTTCATACACGAATATGCCTAAAATGGGTTGCCTATAAAAATGTGGTCCAGATACATAGTCTGGAATTTCAAAAATTTGCACCATATGAAAAACTTTTTTATTATCGATTTGTCAGAAAATTTTATACCTCATAAAAACTAGAGCATTGTAGAATACTTGCATGTGAGTTGTCAAAATTTCAAATCTCCACACGGTGTACAGGGGTAAAGTAAGCGCGAACCCATCATCGCAGAAAGTGCGCGCCATAACAGCATTAAAAAAGACATAAAAGACGTGCCAGGAACGAGAGCTTCAGTTTCAGTTGATACGTCAAGATTTATGAAGAATAAGACTAAACCATACAGCCCATGGATCACATACAATATAAGAAGAATACAAAACTCAGAAGGGAGGCACTGAACAGACACAGAAACAATAAAAGTCCTGAACATCGAGATTATTATAAAAACTTGAGGAATCTCATTCATCACTCATTAATCCATTAGCGAAAGTTACCTCTCCTTCAGAATTTAACCATCTCCGCTCAGTTTCAATTCTACCTGTAATGTCGAAAGTACTAGAAAGAGCAATCGAAACTCAAATCGTACCCTTTCTTAACTCCATTAACGTTTTGCCTAAAAAACAATCTGGCTTTCGAGCAGGATTCAGTTGTGATACATTTTAACACGTCAAAGGAATTCATATGGAAAATTCAAATTAATTTTTTTGAAAAATCCCAACCTCACTTCGATATTTACTTACCTTATGCGAATTTTTTATAAACATTTCATGATGAAAACTCATATTTTCAATTGGCAGCATCCAGAATATTACCAAAAATTTCAATTTTTTGTCACAAGTTCACCCTATCGTTTCAACCCTTTGGGTACTTGCAACCCTTATGACAATTGAAAATATGAAAGTTTTCACCACGAAATGTTCTAAAAAAAAATTGGCATAAGGTAAGTGAATCCCAAAGTGAGGTTAGGATTTTTCGAAAAATGAAAATTGAATTTTCCATATGTAAGCCACGCGGGAACCGCTCAAATTTTCCATCATTTTCATCGGCACTTTTATATCTTTTAGTCCTCTCAAAGGCATAAACGGGAAAATCGTCACCTCAAATCTGTCGTCATCTCCTGACCTATTTCGTCCTCACAAAATTCCAATTCAATGTACTCATCAATATGTCGGTTGGAATATACATAAGTCATCTGTAATGAACACAACTGATTGCGCTTTGATCAAAATTCATGTGTTCATATAACAATAAATCGCAAGAATTTTTGTTTTTGAAGCAATAAAAAAGTCTCGAAATTTTTCGCTTACCTTACTTACCTTTGTTTGGGAGACACTGGTTTGATTCTCCAGGCCACAGCGTATCTGCCCACTGACAGTGTTTCAGTGCGGTTTGCGCAGGTCCTAGATCTCTACTCAGTGATTACCAAAAATATTTTGAAACCTTTAAAATTCATTATCTCCCAAAATATATGTATACATATTTTTCGGCAAAAATATATTCCTTCATTTCGTTTTGTTTTGTCACCTTCTACTTCCCAATTAATTTATCCCTCCAATTTTGGAAACACCCTGTATACAAGTTGTACAACTAAGACCACTGAATCCAGATAGTAGCATCTTGGAATTATTAACCTTTAACAATTTACACGTTGAAAAAAAAATGATCCTATGTTATTAAAGAGCAGTCTTGATGATTTACTGGATACTAAACTATGTGAGAATAATATTAATAGTCAATGTCTATCAGCAATAACACTTCCAAATAAAATTAATGGATTAATACACACCTGCATTGGGTAATTTGACCGAAAAAATGCTTCGATTACAGGATGATTATCCTTTTAATGAAGATGATTACATATTTCACTCTTTCGTAATTTAACCGAAGTCAATTACTTAAAATGGGAGTCGATTCCAACGTGAAATAACAGTTAAGTAGTCTACCATTTCTCCATTTTTCAATCTACTTTCGAAATTTGGAGTATCACCAGGTTGATATTATGATATTCAATTATTTCCGTAAATGGAAAATTAAATTTGGATGATGGAATTGAAATACCTATACTGAACTATTTATTGTTAATTTCACGGATGAGTTGAGAATATTTCATCGAATTATTTTTTATATCATATGAATATTTTCAGTTTTCATCTCTCCAGAGCATGAATTATTTCCGGATTTTAATTCGATATCGAAGCAAATTTCATTCCAATGTGGTATAAAAAATAGATTAAAATTTTCCGTGAGACAGTCATGACCTGCGTTAAATTTTTTTTATTGAGGTAAGCTTTGACAAGTTGACAATTACAGAATATACGTAAAAGTTTTAACTTTTGGTAATTATGCTAATGTAATTGAATGAAGCAAAATTTATATTTCGTGCAGAAATGTATTAATAAAATCGTAGCAGACCGCTTTCGACTAAAAAGTCATCATCAGTGCTTAAACTTCAGGTGTACGAGAGCCAAAACCATAAAAACATCATGCGTCCAGAGGACGATGGAAGTTATTTAAAATAAGGAGATTTTAGAACATTTATCCAGGAAAAACCTGGATAAAACAATTCTAACAGAACACGTCTGTTTGAATGTCTAAGATCTATCTATCTTCAATGTAACTCCCATCATTCCATAATAATATGAATAGCGGGGGGATTTCAATTCATATAAATGGACATTAAAACATTTTCAGGATGCACTTGAAAAACATTGCACGAATATCTGTTATATATAGTTATCTATTCCTCATAAGCCTCACATAACCAGAAATTCGATATTTGTGGATAACATTTTTTTAATTTACTTACAGATATACTTTTGTCCAGTACTCTGCAGTCTAAACAGAACTACTCTTTCGAAGTTTGTTAGAATGCACGACAAAGTACTCTGTCAAACAACATATATTCGGTTAGATACGCTGCGAGAGATCAGAGCTGTCGACTCCGTTACGACATATAAAGAAACCGTCTCAAATGTTTCGCACCTAGAAGCCCCTTACAAAAAATCTCACTCGCATCAGAGAGTATGGCAACACTTCCCATGAACACGAGGCATTATATACAGTGTGACCCATTTAAGATAGAACTACCCTTATAACACTTACATTTTTCAACCGATTGATTGGAATGGTTTTTTTAGTTCGGTAGACATTCAAAAAGTTCACTAGGACAAATTTCATGGCTAAATCTTCATTTCCAGTGCCAACCAATCTTATTGTTCAAGGTAAAAAATCTAAAAAAATTCTTAGCGATTTTTTTGATGAAATCTGCCTACACCACTGGATTCGCGACATTTTCAAATGGATCATATGTAAATTACGTTTAAATATGTCGATCAATAGAAATGTTATAGAGAGGAATGCAATATGAGAAATATGCCGTTTAATCAACACACCACTTCAATTTCAAAACTTTTATTAGAATTTTGACTACACCACTGGATTAAGGGAGTTTCCCAATATCCCGAAATTCCATTAATGCATATATTCAAATCTTATGATTTTCTTATTCATGAACAGTGATCTATCGAGACCTCCTGAATAGAAACACAGTGGTGTATTCCGAACTAAGTTCTGAAATTGAATTGGTGGGTTGATTAAAAGGCATAATTTTCAAATTTCATTTCCTTATAATTTTATTTATCAATTGACGCATTTCAACGTAATTCATATATGAACTATTTGAAAATGTCGCGAATTCAGTGGTGTAGTTAGAATTTTTCTAAAAGAGTCGCTAGTATTTTTTTAGATATTTGACCTTGAAAAATAAGATTAGTTGCCCCTGGAAATAGAGATTTATTCATGACATTTGTTGTCCTAGTAGACTTTTTGGATGTCTACCTAAAGAAAACAAAATTATTCCAATCGTTTAAAAAGTGTAAGTTTCATAAGGGTGGTTCCATCTATCAAGAGCTGGACTTTCTTCCAGAAACGTTATGAAAAACCGGGTCAAACTCGGAAAATAACACCGACATCTATAGCCTATTTTTATGTGAACTTTTTCCGTAGAGAAGAACTAATATATGTATGTGTGCTTTCTGAATGTGAATATGTAAACAATATAAAATCTTAATTTGATTTCAAATTTTTGATACTGTTGATAGCTGAAGTCTAGCAATGCTGGGTGCGGTCATCTTTTGGATGAGTGACTAACGTATATACTTAGAAGGACGTAATAGTTTATTTTATGAACGTGATTGGAATCACACATTAAAAAGAAAGGTCCCTATCTTCCCTAGCTCCCACAAATATATTGCAGACTTCTGGGGGTTCTTTGTAAGGCTCATACGGGTTGGAGGAATAAACAAAAAAGAACAAAATTTTGTCCTAAGTTGTATATTGGCCAGACAGGCACATCCTTCAAAAATTAACCTTGGAACATGTCTGTACTTTTATTGGTTGTACGATAAATTTATCCTGGCTTATATTTCAATTACTGAATATAATGAACCATGTCAGAATTCTCTGGGTCATTCGAAACTCAAATTAATTTAGAATTCTCTGGAGGGTAGACGGAATACAATAATGACAGTTATTCACTTTAAGAGCTGAGTATAGTCTTCAGGAGGTTTATTTGTAGATTAAAAAAATAATTTAGAAAGGATTACTAGTAAAAATTATTTTTTAACCATGGTATCGGTCTACGAAATGAAAAAGCCTTCTTATCTACAGGTTTCCTTTGTGGGACATCAAAACTTTATAGGCTATAAACTTTAAAAAAAGCAGTTTTTTTAATGAGATGCTCAAAAAAACACTACGGTGTATTTCGTTGTTGAAAGTGGGCTTAATTTGGCAGAGCTGTGTGAACGGCGGTTTTTTTATTATTTTAAATCACCAAATGATAATTTAATTATACTTCAACATTTCAAATGACCTCAACAACTATAAAACTATCCCGCATCTTTTCATAAGTTCCCCAGAAGGCAACAAAGTTATTTCCCAGAAAAAAGTAACTGAAATATGTTACTACTGAAATTGATTCAAATCATTTACAACATTCCTCAGTGTCACTTGATTGGATTTTCAATACATAAAACAGCATGGAAGCTAATATTGGGAAATATTGTCAACTCGATAATATATTCAGATGTGGTATTAATAGATAATAATTTCATACAGCGAAAGACGTTTATTTATATTTCGAATTTCATTTCTTCATTACGTCTCACACCTGCTTTCTCGGAAAGATGACATGGGAAATGTTATGAGTTTGTTGTCATCACACTAACTCAACGAATGATATATATGTTATGTGTAATTATGGATTGTCTTCTGGAATGATTTTATTTATTTTGAAGGTGATAGAATACACTTGAAAATAAATGTGACGTTGAAGAAACGATAATATTAAATATTATTTTGTTCCAATTTTCGTGAATTTTCGTGAACTTCTCAATGAAACGCTCCCGTATGTTCCTTACTCTTTGACGATGATCAGTTGCTTCCACTAGAGGAATTATTGGAAATAGTAAGATCTGGTGGAGAAAATAATAATAATAATAATCTCAGATGCATAACGCAGGACTCCGTGCAGTATAAGCGGAACCTTTCGATGGCCTGCATCGATTACCGCAAGGCATTTGATACAGCATCGCCTGACCTAATCATGCATTTGCTCAGATGCCTTGCGGTGCCCGATCGAATAGTGAGATGCATTGTACAACTGATGCCGCTCTGGAGGACTCGCTTCACTATAAGATCTGGTCAAGTCGAGAGTCCAAACAGAGCAGATAGAAGAGGCGCACTATTGCCATTGTCCGTTGCACTCAGGACAACCCGTGGATACAACTGCGGCACCCCCAGCAGCCGGAGGCATGAGGTCACCCATTTATTCTATATGAATGACCTCAAACTGTATGCCTTATAACGGTTGTATTTCTACAAACGTTCAATTTCATCATTTTTACCGTGGCAGTGTGAACGAGGCACCAACTGAGTTGATAAGTTTCAGAATATGACTTACAATGTTTCTGTTGATTAATCTTTATTTTACAGCTCGGAGAACGCTGCTGAATGCTCCACCAAGTCTGAATGATAAATTATTTAATAAAATCAGTAAAAAATGTAAAAACAACTTTAGGTATGCTCAACTGTCAGTCGCGTTTGAATTATTTGAATTGAAGTCTTATTCTTCTCAACATTTTAAAGATAGTTAGTTCTTCTTCTCCTCTTTTTGATTTGGATTCAAAATTATATCAATTAGCCAGTTCCGACAAAGTGTGAGTTCCGTGTTCCGTCCAAACCATGGATGTTATTTGTAATGATCATGCAGAGAGCGATAGTAAATTGAAGCTTTCATGCGTAGGCAAGATGTTGGTTTCATTCTATCTATGAGTTCTGTGATCTTAACATGAGCCAACAGTTAGTAAGCTGTTCTTTGATAGTGTGACAATTGGTAACACTGTTTGTATAAATTGAGGAGGGGATTAAATTTTGAATTTCCGTTATCTTCCATTTCCTCCATTTCGTCCATTTCTGCGTTTGGTCTCACTTGAAGAACTCGCTGATGATTTAAATTTTTATTTTGAAAATCATCCAATCAGTGTATATTAATAACATTTATAAAGAGGTAACTATCTATTTAAAATTCAAAGTGGAATTCATTGGAATAAATATTTTTGTCGTGTTTAATGCTTTTAAAATAATTTTATTTCCAATGAATTTTCATGATTTTTCAAATGGCGTCAATGGACATGTTTTACAACAATTTCTCCTTTTTTTTTATGTGTGTAGTTCGACCAAATTAAATTTCAAGACCAGATTTAAATTTAAACATGATTTAAATTTAATTTCAAAAAGCTTAGTTAAAAGCTTATTTCTCGCCATTGAATGAGCGGCGATGTTAGTGGCCGATTTGCAAATTACCACAATATGGAATAATAACTATAGCTACCTATGATAGCTGACTGGCTGAATTACACACTCGATCAGGTGTCCAGAACCACGTGGGAATTCAGGAGTGTTCCAGAGCTGCGGTTACAGTATATTTGAATCAAGGAGCCCGAAGAGCTTGAAATATTAACAGGAGAGGAGTTTGGTTGATTCTTTCTTATAACTGATGATTGGTCAAGGAAATATGTAAGGTTTAAATGCATTTAACCCAATATTCCAAGTAAGTTGGTATGACCATTTGAATAACATACAATAGTCCAAAGAACCAAATTTCTTCCCTTCAACCTGATTACTCTCATCATCGTTTATTGTTTGTCTCAAGATCGTCAAGCCCTGAATTTGGCTTAACATTTATTTGATTAAATACTATTTTTTAATAATTGTTTTACTTGTATGTCTGGAGTGTTTTCTCTTTCAGTGTGATAAAGACTTTCTACAGAGACTGGCTTTGAGAATGAAATACTATATCAAAATTCCTGTAGATGGCGTCCAAATAACAACTTTCAATTAGCTATTTTATTCTCACTGCCATAAATTGGATTTCTAAGAATATCTTTGGGTTAATTCACCAACAAACGTACCACGACCTTTGCCTCCGCAATAAGAGTTAGCCCTCCGCATTGTTTATATGAGGTTTAGGTGAAAAACCCCTTAAAAAGGGAACAAAACCTTATAGCCTCTGGAGAAAGGGACCTACATCAGTCCTTAAGGTTGGTGGGAGAGTACACGAGTGCTATCGGAATGGAGTTCGGGATTGACAAATGTGCCACGGTTCATCCCAAAAGAGGACGATGCGAGGGATACGGAGAGGATGTCCAGCTCGTAGATGGAAGCATCCTACATCATCTTGATGCTGGAGAGACCTAATTGGGAGTGGAGCAACGCCGCTCCCAAGAGGTAAACACAGTTAAAAACTCTCTCCGCGGCAAGTATCAGCACAAACTCCGACAGATCTGGTCATCAGAACTGTCGGGGAAAAACAAAGTTGCTGCGACCAATATGCTTGCCATTCCGATTCTACTCTATACCTTTGGAGTAGTAAAATGGACCCAGGAAAAGCTGCGACAACTCGACATTAAAACTAGAAAAATGATGCATCTTCATAGGAGCTTGCATCCTAAATCGTCCGTTCCACGGTTATACTTCCCCATACAACAGGGAGGCAGGGGACCTTTGAGTTTGGAGTGTCTACATAACAGAACGGTGCTGGATGGAGACTGTAAAGTCATCAAAAGTTCAGATCCCCTCCTCTGCATGTTGCACGACCATGAAAAAGC
The DNA here is from genome assembly GCA_958298965.1 of Chrysolina haemoptera. NCBI lineage: Eukaryota > Metazoa > Arthropoda > Insecta > Coleoptera > Chrysomelidae > Chrysolina > Chrysolina haemoptera. Next base: position 46,900,372 of record OY282586.1, on the reverse strand, counting down.
AGGGATTGGAGTATTTCTCTTCAAGGCAGCAATCCGAGCAGCTGGTGAACTTGGTCTCGTATTCGACACTGAACGGGCGAACCCAAACTCTGTCACCGAGTTGGAACCCGTTCAGCAAAAAGCTCACATCAAAGCTGCGGAGACTGAGGTCCTCCTGCAGCTGCACAAGGATAAGCCAATGCATGGGGTCTTCTTCATGAACACTGAAGACCTTGGCTTATCCCAAAACCTGACCTTTGCTTTCCTCAGGTCAAGTGAGCTGAAGTCGGAGACCGAGGGATTAATAAGGGCACGACAGGGTGGTGTCTTCAACACCCTGGTCTACCGTAGCTGCGTGATAGGTATAGGGGTCCCCGCCACTAGATGCAGAGCGTGTCGTGGGGCGCCTGAGACCCTTATGCATTTGCTGTCAGCATGTCCATCATATGTCGGCTCAGCCTATGTTCACAGGCATAACGCGGCTCTACGAGTGTTGTACTACCATCCACGACACTCGTACGGGACACCGGTGATATTGATCCCGTTGTGGAGAATGAGAAGTGCCGAATATATTGGAACTACTCATTCCCCACCCTCAGGCGAATACAAGCCAATAAGCCTGATGTAGTCCTCCTCGACCATCAAAGTAAGACGATTTTCGTCATGGAGTTTTCGGCTCCTGGCGAAACGAACATATCATTTCGATTCTTATATTTATCACGAGTTAGAAAAAGAGAGAAAATAAAGGCCAAGAATTTGGTTGGGAGGCAATGCAAGGCAACAATGAAGCATGGAGGACTCACCATTGTTACTTTTGAAAACCTCACACAAGATCTGTCAGACGTAATCCAACGTAAGTCGTGGTATTAGCCAAGGTAGTAGTCGGATATCTGCTGCAGTATGGAGAGAAAAGGTGGTCTTCAGCTGCAGTTTTTGATGAAAACTCCCATTTTATCACTTTTGATCATAAACATCTCCATTCGATATTATTTTAAGGAATTTTTCCAACCTTTCAAAAAAAATTCAATAGAAATTATGTAAAGACTTTCCCACAATTTCTAGCACGATAATTCATTTATGTGGTAGCAATAACCGTATTGTATGACCTTCATTATCAAAAGCCGAGTTATGTCATCTACCCACTAAGAAACGTAAATGATACGCTTTCCGAGTAAAACTGAGCCGTTCTCGCGGTATGGGTCTCGTGTGACATATGGTTTTAATTTTTCGAATTCCTGGCGTGTTTTTCAAGGCATATCTCTATCTAGGCCGTTTACCAATCCACATGAATGTCTATTTTTACCGCTCAAATAATGGTGTACTTAATACTGAGACAATAATACGTTAATTTAAATACCTAATACAACAGGATATTGCAGAAACCAAGTGCCTGGATAAGGTGTGTGAGGAAAAATTGAATTACAATTAATTTATTGGCGTTTGAGGAATGCATGTTTGTAGTCTGCGATGTTCCGTGTAAGTTTATTGATTGGAAAAACATTAAAATTGAGGTACTCTATAATTATTCATTTTAAATGAAACCACTGTGCTGATTCTGTGATTTAGTTGATAATATACAGACTGGACCATTCTAAACGAACTAATAGATGAGTTTTCTGGTGATAAACTAATCACTTCAAAAAATAAATCGCTAATAGGAAAATTATCGAGTTAAAATGGAATCATCTAGTTCGCTCTGTTATTTCGTTGATAACATACAGAATGGGCTATTCTAAACGACTAAGATAAATTTTCTAGTGGTAAATTGATCACTTGAAAAAGTAAGTAGCTCAAACATGAAATTTTCTAGAATGTGTCCACATCCAGTATACAAATCAGTACTTAGATGAATTCAAGTTATATCAATTTTTTTAGTAGCTAAGTTGAAGGAAAATCAACAGTGAATGTTCAGCTAGTAGTAGATTGTAGGGGGGTCGTACAGGCTGTGCAGCCTCACAAGCACTTCGACCTACAAGTTCTTTCGTGCGTGACTCTCGAACTATTCGATTCTTGGGATTCCGAGACTTCTTGTGAAGTTCATCAGTTTCCTGGGAGATAGATGTTCCTGATGTCGGAGGGCGTTAAGAAGGCCCCTTCCAGGAACTTAAGCCTCTTGCAGAAAAGCGCTGGGCATTCGCAAAGCAGATGTTCTGCAGTTTCCGTGAAGTTCTCGCAGTAGCGGCAGCTATCACTCCTTGATTAACCCATCTTTTTCAGGTGGTACCCCAGAGGACAGTGTCCAGTGAGGAGTCCCGTTATCATCTTCAAGTCTTTCTTGTCCAGCTCGAGGAGCTGTTTAGCTTTCTTTGGCGATAGACACACTAGTCTTTTCGCTTGTCTGTGTCCTGGCACTTTATTCCAGTGAGTTTCATTTCATCGGTTTCCCAGCGTCGAAACTCTTCTTTTAAGTGGGCTTTGGAAAGTCCACAGAAGGGTTCTGGGCCGGGAAATTGTGTGTTTGGCCCTTCTTCGGCAAGGCAATATGCTTCTTCGTTGCCTTCAATTCCTCTGTGACCTGGCACCCACATCAGGGTGACCTGATTGTTTGCTGCCAGTTGTCTCAGGGATTGTTTACAGTCCCAAGTCAGCTTAGACTGACAGGTATATGACACCAGAGCTTTTAGTGCTGCTTGGCTATCTGACAGTATATCGATTTCTGACCTTCGAGTGCCTCTTTCAAGGCATTCCTGGGCACATAATTCTATAGCATATACTTCTGCTTGGAAGATGGTTGGGGTGTTATCAAGGGGTTTTGAGAGCCTGAAATTGGGTCCTGTAACGCCCACTCCAACCCTTTCGTCCATCTTAGATCCATCTGTGTACCACACTGATGCATCCCTTCCCAGTTGAGGTCCGTTCTCTGTGCAAGTTTAGTGGCTGTTTAAGACCACTTCAAACTGCATTTCGAAGACGTACCTAATTGTCATGAAATCTGTGGGTTTAGACATGGCTTCTAGGGAAATATGTTCCAAAATCTTTAAGTGTCGAATCAGATTCCCCGCTTTTAAGTTTTTTGTCTGGCTCAGTCTGAAGGCACTGTTTGCTGCTTCTTTCATTACACGTAGGTGCAAAGGCGTGAGGTTTAGCATCATCTCTAAGGCTGCAGTGGGACACGTAAATATTACTCTATTTTTCTGGTCTAGAAAAACGGAAAGTACGGTTCCGAGAGCACATTGCTCATATCCGTTTATCGAGACCACAAAAATTGAGTGTGGCTCAACATGCTTTGGACCACGATTACTGATTTGATGACACAAGTTTGGAATTAATTAGACAGGTTCATGACTTGCAAAGTGTAAAAATAGTATGAATGCCGATAAAGGCTCCATTACGTCAGGCCGATTGGTATAAATTCTCAAGTGACTTGGGAAACATAACACACGAGTGGCATATAATGTTTTATCCAACAAGTAGAAGCAATCTTTTTTATGAGCTAATAAGTTTGAAGAACGTGGGTTATGGATTATAATCCACTAGTGAGTTATGGATTATAAAACACTAGTGTAATATTTGATAGTTTGTTATTTGATAGTTTACGTGAGTTTTAATCCATAACTCACCTTTGAGTTATGGATTTGATAGTTTACTTGTCTAAAATGACATTAATAATGACAGTCCAAACTGTCATAATGTGTTGGATAAACATACATATACGTTCACCGACTAATATGATCATCTTTACACAATTTTTTTTTTCATTTAAGGTACACTTCATTTAATGATTTTTTGCATGTCATACATAATCATTGTATTATAGCATAAAATTAAGAAAATTTATTCAATTACCAAGTTGTTCCGGTATTAGTTTTTATAAGCATTTCATCCATTTTGCATCACATACAAGTGATAACCATATTGCTTCTGTGATTATTGTTTCTTTACAGCCTCTCATTATTATATCCATTTTGTATCATTATTTGTTGATGAAGGTTTTCATTTATTTATTCATATTCTGTCAACGGCTTCCACCAAATTTAATTGAAAAATATTATATTGAAGTATGAGTGGAAAAAGAGGTATTTCAAACACGCGCGATTTTTCGACCACAACAGCGCAGGCGGAGTGCTCGAAATAGAGCAAGGTTTGAAAAATCAGTTATCCACGAATACTTTACGTTATTTTTTTCAATTGGTGCACTCATAAATACTGGTTTCATCATTAAAAATTATTGAAAAATGGTTGAATTCGTGATGTGACATCAGTATACCTTTCGTTAATTTTTGATACAAGATACTGTCTGATCAATAATCATAAAATTATCAACAGTAATGACACAAGTGGTGGTAATTTTTTGATAATTTTAACTAGTAGTAGGATGAATTTAAAATTCTGTATACTGACCAGGAAGAGTCACCCACCATTCACTGTCGGGTTCAAATTAACAGTGCTGCTCCTAAGGTGGCGTATGGAGTTGGTAACAGGCCTACACGAACACTCTGGCTGAAGGACCTTAGTCGATGGCCATTCGACACAAATCGAAAAATACGTGTACTACTACTCACAGATGTATTTTTTCCCTTTTTATCACTTGGCGCCAATTTTTGTTGACGAAATTGAATGCTTTTGGAAGGAATGCTAGGTTTTCTAAATGGGAATGAGGGGCTGATTCCGGTTATGGTTATTGTAGTTCTCGTAGGATTCAACGTGTACCAAGTCTCTGAAAACTTTCACATACAGATAAATGATTGATATTTCAATATAAACAACTCAAATACGATAGGTATAAATAATTAGATATCATCAATTTTTTTTAACACATAATAAGATTTATGTTTAGGTTTTCCATATTTTTGGAGTGCCTGTATCTACTTGAAACATTTTATGTACCTTTAAATAATCATTAATAATTTTTTTTTACAATGTATCGGTTTTAATGGTCGATTTAAATTAATTCAAAGCATTTGCCGAAATACCAAAACACCCATAAAATAACTTGTTGCTTAATCACTTCCAAGTAGGTACTTGACGAATTCCGGAATGCTGTTTAATGAAGCATTTTATGCCCAATAAATAAATTTTAATGCAAATTATGAATTAAACACCTCTTAAAATACCCAGAAATATGACTGCAAAAAACGGAAAGTTAAATTTGAGTTCCACTATTAGTGAAAATACGTATTTCAAATTAGGACATACTCAATGCAGAAGTACTCTACCGTTGTTTTTCAGGAAGAGCCAAACTGCAATCATGGAAAATGCCTATCTTGTGTCAAAAATAAAAAAATACTCAAACGAATCAATTTCATGAATCGAATGAAGTGAACAGCAGAAACTTCATATGCTAAGCAAAAACGTATGCTGGATATGGGTGAGATAGAGTATTTAAGTTTATTCTTCTTCTTTTTTTTATTGATTCGGCCGTTACTTGATGAAGATCTATAGTAATTATATATAATTTTTTTTAACAAGATACGATTTGATCTTCACAAACATGTGCTAATCACTTGAGGAAGCTACTGTGATAGCGAAACATGTCGTGGTTAAATAAAAGTTTCTGAAGATCAAATCGCCTCTTGTCTATATAAGTGTTATATAAAATGGATTATTTCCATCTAGGATACTCTGTATTAATTTGTTGATTTTACTGTCATTGTAAAGTTGACAAATACGTTGATTAAAGCCTAATAAACTAAAGGTTTTTCTCTACAATTTAATCAACGTATTTGTAATGGATAAACTTCTGAAACCTGAACGATTAGAAGTAGAACCCTCTGCAAGTATAGCTGCTCAACAATGGAAACATTGGATGCGATCTTTTGGCAACTTTATCACAGCCGCAAAAGCCAAAGAAGATAGTGACAAATTGAATCTTTTAATCAATTATATCAGTCCAAATATATACGCATACATAAGTGAATGTTCAACCTACGAAAAAGCAATAGAAACTCTAGAAAAACTATATGTCAAACCAAGAAATGAAATTTTTGCCAGACACTCTCTTGCTACTAGAAGACAACAAGCCGGCGAGACTATCGACCAATATTTGCAGATACTCAAGCAAATGAGCAAAGATTGCAACTTTAAATCTGTATCTGCTGAAGATAACAGAGATGATTTCATCAGAGATTCTTTTATCAGTGGCCTCAATTCATCTCACATCAGACAACGTTTACTGGAGAATAATACTCTCACCTTACAAAGTGCATTTGACAAGGCAAGGGCACTGGAAATGGCTCAATATCATTCTGAATCATATACATCCCAAGGAGTCATCAATGCAGTTGTTGCTCAACTTGATAATGCTGAAGATCAATTACAACAGTATACAGAACCAGCTAGTACTTCATCTGCTATAACATCAAAATGCTTCTTTTGTGGACTAGATAGGCATCCTCGTAATATCTGTCCTGCTAAAAACTCCATATGCTATCGGTGTGACAAGAAGGGGCATTTCACGAAAGTGTGTAGAGCCCGAAACTATCCCAAAAAGTCAACAGCCAATTCAACCAAACAAATATCTGCCACTATTCTCGCAACACTTTCTGCTGGATCATTAGTTTGTTTATCAAAAGCCATACTTCAAGTTGACATTAATGGAATCATGACAGATGCATTAATAGATACAGGGAGCTCTGACAGTTATTTATCTAGTCGAATAATAAAATCTCGAAAAATTCAAATATTTCCGTATTTGGGTAATGTAGCTATGGCCTCAACTTCATTGGTCTCTCAGGTGGTAGGATATTGTGTTGTGAATCTCACCATCGCAGAACACGAATATATGAATGTCAGACTATTAGTGCTTGATGAACTATGTGTTGATATGATTATTGGACATGACATACTCAAAGAACACTGTGGCATTCAGGTTTCCTTTGGTGGGCCAAGACCTTTTCTTAATATATGTAGTCTGGCATTAGCAAAGGTTGATCCCTTCCCTTTATTTTCAAATCTCACACCTGATTGTAAACCAGTTGCTATTAAATCACGTCGATATACAACTACCGATTCTGATTTTATTCAAGAAGAAATAAGCCGACTTTTGACTGAAAGCATAATAGAACCAAGTAATTCTCCATGGCGTGCTCAAGTTCTGGTTACTAGAAATGAAAATCATAAGAAGCGTTTGGTAATTGATTACTCTCAAACTATCAATAAATTCACCTTATTGGATGCCTTTCCTCTTCCTCGAATAGAAGATATAATAATGCAAGTTTCCAAATACGAATTATTCAGTACGATTGATCTCCGCAGTGCATATCATCAGATACCAATCAGGGACAGTGAGAAAGTCTATACAGCATTTGAAGCTTGCGGAAATTTATATCAGTTCCGAAGGATTCCGTTCGGAGTAACAAATGGAGTTGCCTGTTTTCAGAGAACGATCAGTAATATTATACAAGAAGAAGGTTTGAAAGATACTTTTGCCTATTTGGACGATGTCACTATCTGTGGAATGAATAGAGAACAACATGACCTGAACCTTCAAAGTTTTCTGAAGATTGCCGAAAAGTACAATTTGACACTGAATAAAGAAAAATCTAAATTTCATTTGGATAAAATCAACATTCTTGGATATTCCATAACGAAACAAACTATCAAACCTGATCCCGACAGATTGAAACCCCTCCTAGAGCTTCCTATTCCCAATTCAAGTGCTTCTCTTCGCCGAGTTATGGGAATGTTTGCGCACTACTCGAAATGGGTTCCCAAATTTTCCAAGAAAATTCATCCACTCGTACAGTGCAAAGTATTTCCAATGTCAGAAAATGCAATTGCAGCTTTCGAACTTTTAAAAAAAGACATTGCTAACGCTGCCTTGATATCAATTGACGATGACGCCATGTTCTCGGTAGAAACGGACGCATCTGAGTTTGCCATCGCAGCTCAACTATCTCAACATGGAAGACCAGTGGCATTATTTTCTAGAACACTCTCACACACTGAACAAAGACATTCATCTGTTGAAAAGGAGGCTTATGCTATAGTCGAAGCCCTGAAAAAATGGAGACACTTTCTTATCGGCCGATATTTTAGACTAATTACAGATCAGAGATCAGTTGCCTTCATGTTTGACAATACTATTTCTAGCAAAATCAAGAATGAAAAAATAATGAGATGGCGTCTAGAGTTATCTTGTTTCAAATACGATATCGTCTATCGACCAGGCAATCAAAATACTGTTGCAGATACTTTTTCGAGAATCAGGTCATCCACCTCAACATCAGAAAACAGCAAAACCTTATATAATCTGCATAACTCTCTCTGTCATCCTGGAATCACTCGTTTTTACCACTGGGTTCGCTCGAAGAATCTTCCATATTCTATAGAAGACATTCGAAAAATAACGGCATCGTGTCCTGTATGTGCCGAATTGAAACCAAGATTCGTCAAGAACCAAAGCACCCTTATAAAGGCAACGTCAACTTTTGAAAGACTCAATCTGGATTTCAAAGGACCTTTACCAACATCATCAAATAATAGGTATATTCTAACAGTTATAGATGAATATTCCAGATTCCCATTTGCTTTTCCATGCCCCGATATGACATCCACAACAGTTATAAAATGTTTACGAGAAATTTTCACAATATTTGGTATCCCATCATACATACACTCAGATCGAGGAACATCATTGATATCAAAAGAGTTAAAAACCTTCTTGGAATCACATGGAATAGCAACAAGCCGTACAACGGCCTAGAATCCCCAGGGAAATGGACAGTGTGAGAGGTATAACGGAATTATATGGAAAACTATTCAGCTGGCACTGAGAGCACAAAATCTGAAAATAAATCTATGGGAATTAGTTCTACAAGATGCACTCCACTCTATAAGATCCTTGTTGTGCACTGCAACTAATTGTACTCCCCATGAGCGAATGTTCAGTCATTCACGAAGATCTCCCAATGGTCAATCAATCCCAAATTGGTTAATGGTTCCCGGTCCTGTTCTCCTCAAGAAACACGCAAGAACTAATAAATATGAACCATTAGTTGAAGAAGTGGAATTAATTGAAGCAAATCCTGACTATGCCCATGTTCGTTATTCTAATGGAAACGAAACAACAGTTTCGATTCGTCATCTAGCTCCCAGAGGAGATACAAAATTGCCTTCAGATTCGATGCCCGTTACTGAAGAGAATTATACCCAAACAAATTCAGATTTGCCAAGCCCTGGTTATCAACTAATGGAAAGCGATACTTTACTTACCAAGTGAGGCTGTGAATGGGAACGAAAACGTAGACCTGACTCAAACAAACAACAGAAAAGAACTCGCATCTAATCAAGACGAACCTATAGATTGTTTGCAATCAGATCGCCCTGTCCGTATCAAGAAACCGCCAAAGTATTTAGAGGAATTCCTCAGGACCTAGAGATGAAGAATGTTATATAAAATGGATTATTTCCATCTAGGATACTCTGTATTAATTTGTTGATTTTACTGTCATTGTAAAGTTGACAAATACGTTGATTAAAGCCTAATAAACTAAAGGTTTTTCTCTACAATAAGTTTATTTTTTTCTTGGGAAATATTCTTGTAATGAATCTTTTGAATGGTCCACCTACCACATCAAGATATTCTTGTACGTTTCAGAGAAAAAAAGATAAGACAAATATTTTTGTTAAGTTCTTGTATATTCATTCATTCCTTAATGAAAATGATTAAGCATTAAATGACTCGACAAAAAGCATATAATTTTTTACTATATCAACTTGGCTATAATTAGGAATACTGATTTAATTATTAAATTAATTAGAAGCCCGGAGATTCCTATCGGCCTTCTCTTAAAATTATTCCATTATGTTTATCAGTGGATTGACTGATTAAGAAAAAAATTGATATGTTTAAACCATTCTATCTTGAAAGATCAAGTCTGAAGGAACAACTTAATAGTTACTCGATTTCAATGAACACCTGATGCATCAGACACCAACGATAGGGGTATGTCCATTAATTGCAATATTTCTCCAGCAGAACCGATGTTTAATGAAAGTTGTTTACTGACTCAAGGTATGTTGTTTGTTTCCAGTTGTGACTGAGAGCAGTACAATTAGATTTTTCTATGGAATACGCAAATTTTACCATATCAGTGCATCCTTCAAGGACACGGGATGGCTGAAATTAAATTATTGCAGAGAAATGCACTCGCTCACCCACACACACAAAATTTTAACAGCTGGTAATCCTCCTTACCTGCGTAAAAAACTAGTTCCGCTGTCACATAAAAATTCCTCACGAAATAAACATATACTGCTATTCCCGAGGCATAACAATACGATCTATGTGGCTATTCTTGAGTTTCAGGGAGTAGAAAATCAAAGAGAAAACAGGCACTTTTATCTTTTAGCGAACATGAGTATATTCTTGAATTTGTTTACTCTTACCTGTCGAGAGAAATAACTCGGTATTTTCGAGGAAAACGTCGGGTTGCAAGATATCAATTGGAGGAGAGAGTTCATTCAATTTGTCGAATTCACAATTCAAATGTATATTCAGACTTTCGAAACCAATAGTTAGCAAACTTGTAAAAGTTCTGCTTCCATTATTTAGACAGCCCGTTGACTCTATTGAGAAATGTACCACCAAATACTCCAGAAAGAAGAATTATTAACAGATTTAAATCTGCAATGTGTCTTGTAGAAACATATGCAATGGTTTTAGTTCGAAAATATGAATAGGACATTCATAAAATCTCTTGTGGAATCATCTGAGACTAAAAGACAAACTTTTGGTAGGTATTCATGAATACCTCCCAAGAGTTTATCTTGAACGATGGAAAATAGCGACTAAAGTTTGTCTTTCAGTCGCAGATGATTCCACAACAGATTTTATGAATGTCCTATTCATATTTTCGAACTAAAATCAAAACGCTCATAACAGGTCTATGTTAAAAAATAATTTTCAAAGTGTCACCGCAGAAGAAATATTTCTCTCATATCCATCCCTGATGTGTATGCTTCTGAAGAGCCTGTTTTATTCCAATCATATATCAATCCTCCTGAAGAGCTTGGCAAAGCGAAATAGATTTTCGTCGACCAAAATGTATTGGGGATTAAATGCGAGAGAAGCGAACCTTGCTTCAATGAAATGAACGATTTCTGTGAGTGATATTTTTTTAATGACATTCTCCTTATCTAATTTATTTAATGATTTTTTCAATGAAAACTAGAGAGAAGTAAAAAAATCAGCTGTCTGAATGAAAATGCGAATTTTCACTTTCGGATTTTTCCTTTCCTTTTCAGTTAGAGTCTTTTCACAATATCCATCAGATGTAGTTCAATGTCCAGCGTGGCTTGTGCCGGGGAAGTAGTTGTTTTCTGTTAGATATTACAAATAAATCACATTTTTTCAGTTTTCATGGAGAATGTTTCCCTTTTCAATATGCAATGGTGTTTTGTTCTTAAATGCATGTTGTGTACTTCACAATATGTGTACCTATAGGGAATTATGAAACTTTTGGAATATAAGAATCAAACCACTTCTCTTTATTTATTATTATGTTGATGTATGAGTTATTGAGTGAAAGTTGAAAAAGAGTATCTACCCACTGAATGAGAAAATCCTTCAATTTTGTATAGAATATAATCACAGGTGTTTTTTTAAAGAAATATCCTCACTCTTATAAGATCCACTGAAATAACTAGCAAATTAGCTGAAAACATTTTATTGGAAATATGAAAATATGAAAAAAATTAATTGTCAGAAAGAAAAAATTATATTCCTATGACTTATTATTCATAAAGTAGTTAACTACTTTGAAATAAGAACAAATAATTTGATGCAAAAGTGACGTTATCTTTTTCAATTCTTCCAAAATATTTTTTTCTATTTCTGTTTTCTTATTTCTATTGCTGTTCTCTTATTCCAATATTTTTCCGTATTTTGCACATATTTTTAGATATTTTTTTTTTGGTATGGCACTCCTCATCCTGGATGCTTCACCCCGTGTTTTTTCTTTTTCATACAATGCTGCCAAGCTATACAGGGTGTCCCAGAATGGAGGGGACAAACTCCGAGGATAGAATCTTCACTTCATTTTAAGGCTGAAAGTTCCAATAAACATATACCCTAAAATGAGTATTAAAAAAAATATATTTTCCAGAATAACTCCATAACGGATTAACTTTTCTTAATGAAATTTGGTATGTCACTTAACAGCATCCAGTTTCATATTTCAAGGCAATTCATGTTCTAAACAGGGGCGTAGGGCAGGTGGGTACACCTATTCGCCCCTCCCCAACTTTCACGCCACTGGAATGACTTGTTTTAGGATATGAAATCATGTATTCATGATTTTAATATTTGTATTCTTTTATTGAATGATGTAATAAATATTAAAATAAATTTCTAATGCATGTTCTGTCGGAAGATCGTCTGCAAATTTTACATCGGCCAGGTTTTCAGGGATTTTCAGTGGAATCTGCATCTTCAAAATCTTCTGAAAATTTTGTTAGTACCATATCTATGCATGGTTTTATGAATGTGTCTATGTAAACCTTGACGCGGTCGGGATTGTATAAAGGGTATAACTAGCTCAAGGCCCAAATCTTGAAGAAAGAGCCTCCTTCGGAAATATTAAATTTTTTTGTAGTCGTCATATTTGTCAACCAAATTCGGTAAATATATTGTTATTTGCGAAATATTGGGAATATTTGTATTAAAAAGCATGTTAACATATAGTTACAAAAATAATCAGTAAAAAATTTAAAGCTTTTCTGAACATATTGAAGAAAAACATAAATTGGAGTCAAAATTAACTCTCCTTGGTCTCCGAAGGTTGAAAATACGGAAAGCAGCCAGACGCGACGAAAAGATAAGACTGAATATGTGGAACCATAAAAGATAGTGACACGTCGTCTGCGTCTTTCTCTTCAGAAACTCAATATTAAATTCCACCAACTAAGCGTTGACCAGGCTAATCGTAGGAAAATGTCTCCTAGCCAGAGGCCACAGCATTTATCCATAAATATAAGCGTTATTTGCGTGGGAACTGTAGAAATTAAAGAAGCACCGACAAACGCACAGGTTTATGAAATTAGCCTACCAGAGTGAACAAGTTGTTCACAAATTAATTGTTTCTTGGAATCGTGGACATTCTGTAGTGGGCACTTTTACAAGAACATTACGGCAGCGGTGTACTGGTGTGATCATTATTATTATTATGGTCGGTGCGTGGTGTGAGAATTTTTTGTAGATTTATTGTCGTCATATCTGTGATGAGGCCAATCATTTCAGCAAAAATGGGAAAAAATACAAACATGCACAAAGTTCATTTTAGTGCACAATTAAATTATATTTTTATACGGCACGGTGGTGTCCTTAAATTTTCGGTTGAAGTATTGCTCTTCTTTTTGTGGAGCAAGTCAGATACTTGCTTCAAAGTCATTGATGGTAGAAATACAGTATTTACCTATTTTGGATGCAAGTAATCGAAATGTCGTGTAAATCCTGCAACTCATTGAGGCAATATATGTTCAACTTGAGAGTATTCACATTAGTCTCATTCCTCAAAAATATATATATTTTTTAATAATGTAGATTTTTTTCGAAAATTTCATTATGAGAAAAAAAAATTTCACATCCTTGTACCCATACCTTCCTAGAATATGGTCAATTTTGAAATCTTCTATTTTTTATCACGCTTATAGCGCTTATAGCTTATAGCCTCACTGGTATGTATGTATATGTATCTACGTAACGGAAACGGTAATTTTCACCCACTTTCAGACGTCCGAATGATTTGAAATTTGACATGTGTTCATATTTTCCGTGACAATGCAATATGACATTTTCATTATAAAAAAAAAAACAAAATGACGGTTCCAAGATGGCAAGACGAGATTTGTGATATAGTCCAAATCGGTCTTATCGTGCGGGTTCGCGCTGCTGAAAATTATTATTATCAACACATCTGCTTTTCGCATGTGAAAATCGTAAATGTCTGTCTCATGTCTTTATTTGAACGGGTATGATTCAACACAAAGGAATGAGAGGAAACTAAACAATTTGTCGGTGACTAAGTCTCACACCCGCACGTTAAGACCGATTTTGACTATAATGGTCCGATTCGATTCAAAATTGGTATGTAAGGGTTTACGGAGTCAGAGATAATGATTTTTTTTATCAAAATTGATAAATTCAAAATGACAGCTTCAATATAGCGGACGAGATTTGTGATTGTGGTTAAAGTCGATTCAAAATTGGTACCTATGTGAGGGTTTTTCAGGTCGTATATTCCAAAGTTTTTATCAAAATTCATAAATTAAAGATGGCGGATCCAAGATGGCGGACAATATTTCATTATGGTCATTATGGTCTGATTCGAGTCAAAATTAATGTGTGAGGGTTTTCTGGGTCAGAGATTATGATTTTTTTGTCAAAATTAATGAATTCAAGATAGCGGCCCAAGATGATGGACAAGTTTTGTGATTATGGTCAGTTTCGATTCAAAATTGGTATGGTTTTCGGGATCGATTTCGATTTTTTAGTCATAAAAAATAATTGCCTGAAAAAACTAAAGAACACGCATGGACTAAGAAGTGAAAATAATTGACAATTCAATTACTCAAGTGTAAAAAAAACGTTGGGTGCTTGACAAAGTTCTCTTGAGCTCTTGAACGCTCAGTATTGTTAAAATAAACTAAAAAATATGAGAATATAGACGCTTTTTTACATTTTAGTAATTAAATGGTCAATTATTTTTTACCTTTCAGTCCATGTTGGAAGTAAAGCGTGTCCTTTACCTTTTTTAGGCTATTATTTTTTTTTAATATACTTCTAAAGCTCGAAATGCAGTTGGCGTTGGAAAATCAATCCACGATAATTCATACGGAGAATTGTCAGGGCGTCATATGAATGCAAATTCCGAGATCTATGACGTCACGCATCGTTGATAGATGGATTAATTCCAGGACGAGACTTACGTTTATATGTTCTACACCCACAACTGACAATGTCAGATAAACAAACGCCACGAGACATGAAAGAGTGAACGGATACAAATCTGAGCAGACGTGACGGAGACGTACTTACAGGGAAGACAAAACTTGAGAACAGGGAATTGGAATAGGAATCGGAATTATCTACCCTCGATAATCAATAGAAAATTACTTCATTGGCAATGGCCAAACAAAGATTTTCGTTATAGTGTTATAATGGCGCATCATTTGACGACGACAACCACATAATACACCAAAATAAACGTTGTACTTGGTGTAGAAATTAGTCATTTATGAAACGACGCTCTTTAAACCACCGGTCAACGTTGTTTTAACTTTGGGCATGACATCAGTTTAACTACGATGTTGTCATAACGTTTACTCAACCCACTACAAGTATTAAATATTCTGGGAATGGGAATAACGTTCGAAAAACGTCAAGTGACAACTTTATTTATTTTAAACGTTTTCCCGATGGTAAAGCGACCTTGTGAGATTCAACTAATCAGTATGTAATTTTTCCGTTGATTTTAAAACGTTTTCGCGGAGTCATCTTCACAACTAACCTTCCTTCAAATATTTACTGCAGAGGACGTGTAGGGCAAATTCAGAAGATAATGATTCACCCAATTCATTATTTATTTTTATTTCAGTGACAAGGACCATCGTTTGCTAAATTGTTTGACAGAAAATGTATTCATAGTAAAGCTAAAAGGACTAGAAAGATCCTAACCTAACTTTCGAATCGGATATGAAAAGTGCTTACAAATACACTGCCTTCTCTTACAGACAAACAAAATAGGACGTGAAGAAAATTCACGGGCAGAAGCTAACACGAAGACAGACAGTTTGAAAATCTCAAGTTTAATTTCTTTAGGAACAAGTGCCAACCTGAATAGAGAGATATTGAGGAAAGCAACTACTTTTTCAGAGGAACACCTATCTATAGCCAGGAGAAACAACTTAATTATTACCATGTACAACAGTTTAATAATTTACTAGAACTGAGTGAAAAACACGGGTTACAAAATGTGGAGCAGAATGTATTCGTTAGTTGGAATTGGTTCAGTTTTTTGTCCGATAAGCAACTCCAGTCGCGCTTCGGGTATGAAGTGAGTTGTCTGGTAGACTGACGTTAAAAATTAGTATATTTTTAGTTATCTGACAACTAAGGTCGCGTCGACGACTTGTATACTCCTATGCCATATTGGAAGTGTAATTCTATTTGGAAACATGGTCGGCCATCAGAACTTGGGATGTAAAACAAACATTTACAAAAATTGTTTATAAAAATATATATTTTGAAATCTTCGCAACAGATTGAAAGCCCGCGTGTTCTTTTTGCATGAAACAATGGTATATTTGACAGTAATTTCTGTTTCGTAATCCTTATTTTTCGGAAACATTGAGCATGAAATATTTCGATATTAACTTGCGTTAGTAGTTGCTAGAAAGTTTTTTCTTAGTGTCCATTTTTGCCATCAGTAATTACTTGCTTGATAAATCAACAATTTTCTGAACACCAAAGGAAATAAACTGTCATTGCCGCTTGAGAGGGCGATGGTGTGCAGTTGTTCTTGAGTAAATTCAGCAACGTTTAGGAAACGACCAACTGCTACCTACAGTTGCATCAGAAACGTTGTAAAAACCCAAAAGTTATTGAGCAAATTGGCGTTAAAAAGGGTTGTGACAACGTTGTGTTGACGTCGGCGACGCAACTTATGTTTGGTTGTACAACTTTTTCGAACACGTTGCCGCCATGTTGAATTGCTACTTGAGTTTGATATGAACTTGAAAGTTTGGATTCAAAACCGAATGTTTTTCAGAAACAAAGTTGATAAGTGGTGAGACGGTTGTTCAAATTACAAATCCGAAGACATTTCTGGTCTGTATCACCATCTACTATCACTTATCTGAAATGTCGATGGTTCAATCCCTTCTGGTGTGAAGTGTTTGTCACTTGATAAGACCCCTTCTGAGTGATTTTGTTAAATTTTGATGTAACTATTGTATCCGAAAATTTCAGTCTTACGTTGAAAATTATTGAACTAACGGTTTCCAAGAGAAGTGACACACATTGGTTGTATAATAGCAGTTTATGAAAACTTATACAAAACGAGAAGAACAAACTCAATTACTCAATTAATGTTAGAACTAAAAGTTAAGTATCAAATGAATTACGTGGTCTTCAAACATACAATATTTATTTTCTTCAATTAGTGTTGAAATTTATAATCCTATTGATAGACACAAAAGTTTCAAATAGCGAAGATAACCACAATTTTGGGACAGTGATAATTAATAGGAATATAAATGATTGCAATTTATTTACGACCTTTCTAATGATCGAATTTGAATTTTTGTTTCAACACGAAAAACTCTTCTCATGTAAGTAGAAATACTATTTTCTTTTTATGTATGTTTATTCGTTGTCAGTCACCTTATAACAATATTCAGTAGTTGTTTCTAGAAAAGTAATAGCAATGTGTAAAACGGGATGGAATTAGTTTATATACACAGAGTGACCCATTCGAAAGCGGGCCACCTCTCTAAAACGGTTATTTATTATCCGATTCAGAAGTTTTTTTTTTTCAATAGATAGAGCACGTTTTAGAGAGGTGGCCCGTTTTCAAATGGGTCACTCTGAATATATATTTTTTCTCTTTTTCTCTGTTTATAAAATTGTTATATCCCAATTTATCTTACAGTACACTGAAGATGTCAAAGTAAATTGACGAAACGTTGGATTTTAGGCGATATCTCCACAGTCAGTATGAATAATTCCAAATAATTGAACATGTGGTAATTGGGGATCGGTACCCGATCAGTGCGAGAACAGAGATGAACCTGAATCAATCTATTCAGAGTAAACAATTATTCACTGATTGATGGATTTTGACGAATATAATTAAGTAAACACTGTCATTTCGAAAATCGTTTGGAATAACAAACAAATTATTCGAATCACACCTTGTACATGACTCGAGAGTAACGCCGTGTCACCCTAAATAAACACACGAAAACGGAGGCGGCGTAGGAGTAGGATGTGACAGCTGCCTCGCGCCCCCTGAATACCGAAACTTTGCCGCTCCCGCCATTGTGTGCCCCCGATCTGGCGGCCCAACCTTGCGGACACACGATTTCTATGCCACACTAATTCGAAATTTACTAGGCGAAACTTTTATTGAAACAATTTATACAGTGTGGTTTTTTTTTCTACCTGTAATTATTTGGATTTCGTTAACAGTATACATCTTGTTCCAAATCAAGTCGGCGTCATTGCCAACTGTGTTATTATCAACGCTACGAATTTGGTTGTATAGGCAAACTAGTAGCATTTTTTATGGCCATCTGGATTCTGAAGATAAAATTTGTATTCATTTGCATTCTTATTCCGATAAATTCCATGTGATATGGACCCAGACAAGGTTTACATTGTTCTGTGCTCCTTGGTCGTTGAAGTATCGTGTTTCCCAAACTGATTTGGAAAAACACCTGCTTCATCACAAGGCTTTAATTGCTATCGGACTGTCCAATAAACGGGTCAATTCTTTTTCTCATTAACAAACAGTTAATCTTCTAGAACAGAATATCTAGTTGAAATTTCTGTAATTCAATTGAAGCTAGAGTCGAAGCTATAGATAACATATATGGAGCCCCGATTTGGTGACCAAAGGTAGAACAAGTGACTACCAGGGGAAGTCTGAGTCTGGATAATTTGAAAAGACTGGCCATATTCACTAACTATAGTCGGCACATCAACTATAATCCTGGAGGTGATTCTGGAGGTCATTCTGAACCTGCCTCCTCTGAAATGCAAATTGTAAAGAAAGTGAACATAGAAGCTTCCTGACCAAAGTGCTTGGGCCTATGGAGGGGCAATAACCTAGGCCACTCCATCATAATGGGGGTCATAAGAATTGACACAAGTGAGATACCGTAGTCCTTTGACGAAAAACGCCATTATCATAAAATATGGAAAAGTCACTGCCCTACCAATGCTGTGGGATAATCAGGATGTCTCTAAGACCAGCAATAAAGTAGGTGCTGCGATATCAAGGAAGAGACCGAGGCAGAGTATCGTCTAAGCGTAGGTTGTCAAGTTTCTATTTTCTAAGTCGTGTTGATACTCATTTCCGTTTACACGAGAGAAATCCTAAGGAGAGATCCTAGAAACCAACCCATAGTAATTTTCGGGTCAATTCTGTTTCTCATTAAAAGATTGTCATCATAGCAAGACAATTTTCAGAGCAACATATATCTCAATTTTTTAGAAGGCTTGAAAAATATCGGCGGGAGATGATGCGGCAGAAATTACTATGGGTTGGTTTCTAGGATCTCTCCTTAGGATTTCTCTCGTGTAAACGGAAATGAGTATCAACACGACTTGGAAAATAGAAACTTGACAACCTACGCTTAGATGATACTCTACTTCGGTCTCTTCCTTGATATCGCAGCACCTACTTTATTGCTGGTCTTAGAGACATCCTGATTATCCCACTTGACAGCATCGGTAGGGCAGTGACTTTTCCATATTTTATGATAATGGCGTGTTTCGTCAAAGGACTATGTTGGAGCGTTCTACGGTATCTCAATTGTGTCAATTCTTATGACCCCCATTATGATGGAGTGACCTAGGTTATTGCCCCTCCATTGCCCCAAGCACTTTGGTCAGGAAGTTTCTATGTTCACTTTCTTTACAATTTGCATTTCAGAGGAGGCAGGTTCAGAATGACCTCCATAATCACCTCCAGGATGCGCTGACTATAGTTAGTGACTCGGAATATGGCCAGTCTTCTCAAATTATCCAGACTCAGACTTCCTCTGGTAGTCACTTGTTCTACCTTTGGTCATCAAATCAGGGCTCCATATATGTTATCAATAGCTTCGACTCGAGCTTCAATTGAATTACAGAAATTTCAACTAGATATTCTATTCTAGAAGATTAACTGAGTTTAATCTTCCCTCTTGAATTTAATCAATTAGCAGTTTGGTGTTGGTTGATATCTCCAGTAAGGATATTCGTTACTACACCTTAGATCCCAAACAGTGCAGTGCAGGTAGATATCCTGTAATGAGGATTTAACAGACATAATGGAAAACCTGTCAACAGTAGCACAAAATAGCTATTTATATAACAAGTTGCAAAATGAACTTATTTTTTGCACTAGACGTGGATACTGGAACACGGGCGTAGCAAGTGATCCAACACGTCGTGTGCAAAAAAACTAGTCTTTTTTAAATTTTGGTGGAATATTCATTCATATAATAAAATGAATTATACTGAATATTGGCACAGGTCAATAGCTATATTTATATTGAATTGCATAACATGAATTTCAAATGGTGGTTGTGATTATGTTGCCGGGTAGTCGGTAGCGAACTGCCAGGATCTACCCTTCAGTTGACAAATTTTTCAGATCAACTAATTTGTGAGACTGTTTTGCGAACAAATTAATTAGTTTTTGTTTATTTGTTTCTCCAAAATCTGCACCAAAAACAAAATGAGTGATTCTAAGGTACCGAAAATGATTTTAATTATTTATTTATATTGAAACTGGCGCAGATAAGGTAATTTTGAGTGTATTACCGAATAAATCTGAACTAACGATTTCCTTATTCACACTAGTATGGATATGAATTTTCATATTCACACTTGTGGAAATATGAACGTTATTTCGTCATTCAAAATGTAAACAAAAAAACGCCATATTGAAACGAAATAACAAAATAACTTTCTTTAATTGACTAATATTTTTATTCTTCATCAGAAATCCGGAAATAGTATATTGTGTATCTATTAGTAAAAGCATTACATTCCCGAACGACAATGTTGGCCGAGGCGTTAAGCTGAGGCCAACAAGCCTGCAAATGTGCCTTTACTACGAGGTAAAAATATTACTTTTTTTTTTCTGAAATCGCAATCAACCTTAACATAAATTGAGAAATTTTTATAAATGCATAACAATTTTTGATTGATGTCAGTATTGTTGAGACGCCGGAAAAATTTTTTCCTACAAGCACGCACGCACGCAATTTAGTTTGGAAAGTGTCATTTTCCCACCGTTGTGCGGGAAAAGTTTTCCCACACTAGTGCGGGAAATTTTTTCCCACACTAGTGCGGGAAAAACATTTATATGATATCCTCGTAAAATATAAGTGGTGGGTGACAAAATATGAAAGTTCAAGCTTTTTTGGTGCAATACTAAGTGAGTTTATTCAAAATCATCCATCATTTTGCACTACTTATTGAAAAAATGAACAAATATTGATAAATAAAAATGTATTGTTATGAAAATCACCCTATATATAGACTTTGATTGATCTGATAACGAGTAGGTAACAATTGATGTTGTCATGCCGATCAATACACAAATTTGTTTGTAATTGTCAGAGAGTGACAGACAAAGCGTTACTTATATAAAATTTTCGATTCAGTGAAATTGCCACAATGGATTATTCATCTGATGAAGAACTTCCACAAGAAATCGTGCAAGCAGCTACAGATGCGAACTTAGAGTTATTGCCAACGAAATCTAAACAAAGGTATGAGAAGCAATACACGAGTTTTATTGAATGGTGCAACAATAAAAAAGTGAAAACACCAAATAAAGAAGAAGTATTCTTGGCTTATTTTCTAGAAATGTCTAAAACATGGAAGCCGAACACTTTATGGGCAAGATATTCAATGTTGAAGAGTGTATTCAAAGTAAAGCAAAATTTGGATATTAGCAAATTTTACAAAATAATTGCATTCATTAAAAGACAGAATGTCGGTTTTCGACCGAAAAAGGCCAAAATCTTCACTCAAGAAGACGTTTCAAAATTTATGACTGAAGCACCCGATGACATAAACCTCATGATTAAGTTAGTAGCAATTTTTGGATTAGCTGGTGCTTGCAGACGAGAAGAGCTGACAAAACTCACCATTGACGACATAGACGACAAAGAAAACCTGATAATTGTTAATATCAAGGATTCCAAAAATCATTCCTTTAGATCTTTCGTGGTATCTGAAGAAGCATATGATGGTTATTTTTTGAACGTATACAGAAATTATGTACATTTACGTCCAAAAGAGACTCCTCACCGTCGTTTATTCTTGTATTACAAATGTGGAAATGTACTGTGCAATGTGTGGGAATCAATACCATAGGACATAATGCATCAAATTGTACATTTACAATAAATATTACGAATAATTAGTGGATAGAAAATGTTACTCTTGTTAGTTGTTTCCATTTCCATGAATAAATATTTGAAAAATTGAATTTGTTTCCTACGCTTGTAGAAAAAGTATTGTTCCTAACTCATGCGGAAAGTGTCTTTCCGCACTTGTTAGGAAAATTACTATTTCGTATGAGCGTGCGGAAAAGTTACTTTTCCGCACGATTTTTCGTTTTGAAAGTTGTACTTTTCCGTACGATTTAAAATCGTGCGGAAAAGTTACTTTAACGCACGATTTTTACTTTTCCGTACGATTTTTGTATTGTTGAAAATGAGGATATTTAGAACTAACTAAATGATCTATGTAACTATTCTGTCTTAATAGTCATTTTGTAGCATTACTATAAAAACTTGTTTATTAAAAACCTACTTTCCGCACTTGTTAGGTAAATAACTATTCCCGAACCGTTTTTTACCAGATAGTTCGCTGCTTAGCAACGGACTAGATTAGCGTAATTTGAGGTCTGAAGTTGGTTCCGAGAAAGTACGCATTCTTGAGAGATTTCAGACAAAATAATTCATACATTATCATTTATTTTTATTTGGTGAAGTAATTTGAGGTAATTACGATATATTTTTTTTTATAACAGTTCCGACTTCCAATACCCCAATATAGCTATCAGGTGCACTTATAACCATGAATATAAATATAATTGTTAAAGACTTTCAATGACAGCTGAGTTAGTTACTACTCAGTGTCATTTAATGCTCATAAGTGAATAATAATCTGAATAAAAATGTTCTCAGCTAGCATCGAACTAGACAAATCTTTTTGAATTAACAACTTGAAAACATTCGGATATCTAAACGACTTTAATGAATGGAGCATAATTGGTGATATCTATATTATAGCTGTGTACTGAGTCGACTCTAGATAAGTTCTCCATGTGTGGCAAGAATGTCGACAAATAATTCATTTGGAACTGGCATTTTATCATATCATAAGTATTTGAAGTCATTTGAATAAGTAAGTTTGTTAGGTATTTGAAGTTTGGACTAGGGGGATTTTGAATAAAAATATAAAAAAAAAATGATTTCAAAAGTACTCCGTCTAATAGGAATAATTTCCAAATGAAGAATTTCTGATATGTTTAAACAAATATCACAGGTCCCGATTTTGTCAAAATCAGTATGAATAATCATTGGTACAACTTCATATTGGAATTTTTTATACATATCTTCGAAAGTCGAAAAAATATACAGTTTGTCTCACTAAGTTGGAACCATAGGGAAAACTTTTTTATTATTCATTTTAGGAAAAAAATTATTTCTCGCAAAAAGTTCTGCATGTTCTAAAATCTAAAATACAATCATGAGATTCAGTCGTATACGCGGTGTGACAAAAAATATGAATTTTACTAAAGAGTAAAGTACCTTCATAATTGGAAATATCGAAAAAAAAAATATTCAGAATTGAAAATTTCGTTCAAACATGCAATTACGTCCATAGACATTGAAAAATTGGGTTATGTTACTTTTTACTTTTATTTTTATTTTGAATAAACATTTATCTTTTTTGTATATGTAACACATAATCACATTTCCGTTTCTCAATGTTTTTTAACAATTTTGCAATTTAAACACATAATGAATACATCTGAATATATTGTGGAAATACGAAAATACATACAAATACTACAAAACATGCATTCTGGAAATAAATAGAAATTTAGTGTTTCCTCATTCCACTAATGCCTCAACATATCCACTTTCTCATTCAATGCATATAATCGTTCTTTTGGCAAATTCACGTAATACATTCCTTACATGAGAAATTTCCTGGCATGTTTCTAAAAGTATCCTCTACAAATGGTCAACATCTTGAAATGGCCCTTTCTGAAAAACTTTTTGTTTCAAGCAATCCCATAAGAAGTAATCAAGAGGGGTTAAGTCAGGGGATCTAGCAGGCCAAAAAAGCTCAGAATATCAATGAATAACTTTTCCATGGAATGTATGTTCAAGATATTCCCTAACATTTAATGTACTGCGGCATGCGGCACCATCTTGTTGAAACCAAATACATTGACGTTCTTGTAAGGGTAGTTCGTTCAAGAAGTCATCGATGTGAGTTTGTAAAAACTATAGATAACATTCGTCTTTTATAGATTGGCGAAAAAAAAAGGTCCTATTAATCTGTTCTTATAAATGCCACACCACACGTTCGTCTTAAATGAATATTGGTCATGAGACTTTATTACAAAATTGGGATTTTCATCAGACCACCAGCGAAAATGTTGTGACGAGACAGTTCCATTTGACGAAAATGTTGACTCATCGGAAAATATTATACGCCTCATATTATTTTGTTTCTTGTATCGTAACTGTGTCATATGTTGTCGGTGTTAATACTACGAGTGACTGAAATTTCGCGATAAGTCTGTCGATTCATTTCTGAACGAAACTGAATTGCCCCGAGACAAAACAATTCAGTTTAGTTCTGAAATAAAAGACAGACTTATGAGATAAATTCAATCACGAGTAGAATTTTATTAGACTTTCACGAATAAAGTTTCTTCATTATAAATACGAGCAATGCTGTTACAATCATAAACAAATTATTAAAATCATCAATATTATAATGTTTTGCTTCATAATTTCATTTGAATTTGCACCGAAGCGACTCATTTTGACAAATACAGCTATATTTATTATGATGGACTGTCAAACTTATTCATTTCGTCATGGTTACGTTGTTGAAAATACCGAAGCTGACTTTCCAATCAGAATGGAAAGACAGCTGGTGTTATCGGGGGTAATACCACGAGTGGTCGCAATACTATCGATAATTCTGTCAGAAATCAACGAGATCAAATTGCTTGGTAACACCACGAGTCCCGTAGGGACGAGTGGTGCTACCTCAAAGCAATTTGATCGAGTTAAAGATTTCTGACAGAATTATCGATTGTATTGTGAGCACGAGTCGTATTTATTGAGATAATTTCACGAACCAACCAAGTTATTATTTGAAATTTGATCGAGTAAACAAAGTAAATTCTTCAATAGTTGCAACTAATGAATAATAAACATGAAGCCTGTCAACCTGACGTTTATGTCATATTAGATTACAAGATGTATCATTGCTGTTTATATTTGTGGTTGACTTGACGACGTGATCTTTCCGGATGTGTGTACTTTCGCGAAATCCCATTCTGATTGGTCCTCATATCGCAGGAGACGCGACTTTCATATAGTGAGTGAAATTGTCGCGATAACGCAAGTTGTCTTTGGTTTGCGATTGGTCAGATTATATGAAAATTTTGAAATGAGTGAAATAGTCAATGTTGTTCGATGTTTGTGTTGCTAAATATTGCAGTTCGGTAAAGATAATTGCATGGAATCAAAAACTATGATTTTGATCTACATACGGGGAATCTGATGAATGATTTCTATCTTTATCAAACAAAATCTTCAGGAGTATTTTTTTGAATTATAGAAAGTTCATTCGATATTACTTTCCCGACCCCCTTCTATGCAAATATACCATAGGTTAAAATATTCATAATAAACTTTCTTCAATTGTCCTTTATTGAATTAATATATTAAAAGTTGCAGTTTTCTTTGTATCATGTAGGTTATGTGTTTTCGTCACTTCAAATTGCTGTCCAAGATTAAACCCAAGTATTTTATATTTGGTGTGCATTTTATAGAAATTGCATCATTGATATCCAAATGTGCAAGTATTGATCAAGCCAATTGTTCGTAACCATGCATAAATTGATCATTAAACTTTCAACGCTTGATTTTTAAGGGATTGCCAGTTATTCTCTGCGTCAAAAATTGCAGTATCATCCTCATATGCTATGATTTTACCATAACTCTCTATTGAGAAAAGTTCGCATGAATATTGAAAAAAAAAACTTGATCTGATACCGTTAATGAGGTACGCTGTATTCTATAACCTGTTCTTCACTGATTGAATTCTTAATCTCAACTGACTATGGAGGGATAGCTTGTAATTGAGTGTGGGGCAGCTCCTCCTATTTACTTTATTTTTAAGGTTCTTTGATAATAATAATAATGAAAACAGCAACAGATTTTTTACTATTATCTAAAGTGAGTTTCATTATTGCCTCTTGTGTAGAGATGCACTCTTATTTTGTATTCATGGAGATGGTATATCTTGCATCAAAAAATAATAGGGAAATTTCGAAAGCTTACAGCTCTTAAGAATACCAACTTGGTTGGCGAAACGCGCGTCGAGTTGAAGTGACGATGTTTTGGTGAATTGTATCCATACCGAATGTTCCAAATATAAATTTTTTCATTTCACCTCTGTCAGTATAGTTTCCCAAACTTAATGAGCTATTTCTCCTATATTTTATACAATTCCAGAAATGGTATACGTTGTAAGTTATATCCTCTTCTGATTTAAGTAGAAATTGACGTTCCTCTGACTTGATGATATTTTTTACTTTCCCTCTAATACCGTGAAATTTATTTTCGTAATAATTACTGAAATCAGCCTCCTATTTATCCTTTTCCATTAAAAGTCTTCAATTTGTTTAGTGAACCATAAAGGATATGTTTTTTGTTCATGTCAATTGACTACTCGGGAACGCATTTTTCAAGTACTGTTTCTTTCTATATGGTATAAGACATCTCTAAAGCATGGTTTACATTAATTTTATTCAATGTTTCTTTCCAATTTGTATCTTTAATTCTTTCACTAAACAAAAGGAAGTTTGCCTTTATGAAATCATATTTATCCTTCGGTAAATAATCAATTTTATGTTTTCTATACGAATGAATCCTAATATTAATATTTAGAGTTGAAGATGATATGCATCCTCATTATACCATAATTTTGGTTAATATTGTAATTTTATATATCAGATCATAATCTGACAACTGAAATAAATCGAAGTTATTGCCAAATAAATTAACATTCATAGATGTACAAAAAATTTTGTTTGTATTTCGTTTATAAAATTCTTATTTTTATGGCAAAAATAACCAGTCGAAAACTTTTAGAATGAATAAAGGATATCAAAAACTAAGAAACTTCCAACAGTTCCATATAGAGTGTTTGTTTTGTTAGAGTGTCTACATCATCTTGACAATCCCTGTAAGTACTATTATTCTCTTCATCAATTATTATACCAATAAACATATCCACTATATCAAGTGGTACCCACAGGCAAGGCCTTCAAACAGCCTTAAGAGGTCAACAATAAATAAATTGGCAGTGATATTATTTATGTCTATCTAAATATAATAACAAAGGTGTCCTTGTTGAGGTGGGTATGTGAGTACAATATAATACCTACCGTGATAAATTGATTTGCACGATCCGCGAGATATTTATGATGTTGTGGGAATGGCAACTTTCAGTTCTAATGGTATAGATCTGTTTCAAGTTGGTAATTTTTCAGACAGATTGCATTTTTCATGAAAATTTGTAAGAATATGGTGTTTTATTAATGTTTTCTGGTTTTGCCCACAAGAAGAACTAATACATTATACATCAAGAAATGCTTCTGCCCCTTTTTTCTTACCAGAGAATCTAACTTCTCTTCCCGCCGACGTAAACATATACATTTTTTCCATCCCCAAAAAAAGTTTGCACTTCCATAGTAAGTGACAGTTATGAACAGAAGAACTAGAAGAGGCCGCAACATTGGTATCTCCCTTAATGATACTTCCAATTCCAAGTTCAACTAATGTGTTACATAAACAGTTTCCTCTCCTGAAGAAAGCTAAAGGAATCTCATAATATTTACATTGTCGGCGATATTAGGTAATTGGAAAAGGGCAGACAACTATTCAGTTTTCGTTCAGGCTATATCACATCAACAATTTCCATAGACAAATAATTGATGATATCAACGCCAACAACCTCAACTACTTCAACAGTTCACATACTATTCGTCATTACTTTCCCAAAATTCAAAATTCAAAATTCAAAATACTTCAATAGGTTGAATATCTGATGATTCAGAATTTTAATATCTTATATCTTTAAACGAGCAATTATTATATTTATTTTCGATCTCGGAAACGGCTTTTAACGATTTGGATCAAATTTTGTGTGTAGCTCAGGTTTTCCTTATTGAGTTCATCTATATAGGCGTCTTTCCAGAAAAAACCCCATTTTTTTCCAAAAAAATATGATGTTATATGTCGCCATCTTGTGAATTTTTGTTTGCCCACAATTATTGAGCATTCCAAAATGTATCAATAAATTTGGAGAATATAGTTACATTTTATTCTGAACAGAGTATAATGGCACTTTTATTATGTGGAAACACGGTCGTATATTCAGAGTACAAAACACAACGCCCGTTGGCACTCTTTCAAAATTACACGCCGTAATAAATAAATGAAAGTAGGATGTGTAAGCGATAGGGTGTCCGAAAACCAGCTGAGCACAAGGAACTGGCTATATTGTTCGCGGATAATGCACATTTAGTCTGTGGGTCGGATATAGGACTCAAATCTTGAAAATGTTCACGACTCTTTCTTCGTACAGGAAAATGAAAGGAAGTCGAACAAATAGACAGGTTGATTCTTGTATAGAAAGGACACGGCACCAGATACATGCAAACCTATGGGTCGTCAGAATTTACTTCATTTCTTATTTCATGATATTCTCTAGACAAAGCAGATTGAGATATTTGAAAAAATTGTCAATATATCTTCAGAGTGATCCAAGAAATCGTTAAATTTTGGACACCTACTTATTGTCGGAGAATTTTGTTAAGGCATGAACTTTTTGCCGAATTGAAGCTGTGGTGGTCTGTCAAATTGACGTTTTAAATATGTTTTTGTACAACTGACATTAAAAATGACGTTTTTAATTCATTGACACATGAATTAAAAACTGACGTTTTCACAAAATCACTTTTAACACTAGTGTTAAAAGTACTTTTAACACTAGTGTTAAAAGTAAAATGACAGATGAGATGATGGATACTCAGTAATATAGATCTCTCTAATAGAAACACTTCAATCAGATATTATAACCAGAACACCTACTCAAGAGGAATCGTTTATAAAAGTTCACACATGTATTTGGTCGTTTGCGCAATTGATAATACTAATTCCTTTTGAAGTTACAAACGAAGTAGTATTTAGTCCAACTGTAGAATGTCCTTCATCACTGACAAATAATGACATTCATAAATAAAGTGCGTTGGGGTTTATTATATTTGAAGTATCTGTCAGTCAGCCTTGTAATCCAAAGATCGTGTGTTCGAATCCTTATGGATCTTATTTTTTTTTTGTTTTTTTCTTACTAGCAGTAACTGTTGAACAAAAAATTTTGTATGATACATTTGTTAAAAGTGATTTTATTTTGCTCGTGGGGTTGCTCCACTCGCTAACGCTCGTTTCGCAATATTCCCCACTCACAAAATAAAATGCCACTTTTAACACTTGTATCATAAATAACTATTTATTAATTTCGTTTCAATATGGCGACGTTTTGTTTTCATTTTGAATGTCAAAATGACAGGAATATGCACACCAGTGTGAATATGATATTTCATATCGATACTAGTATGAATGTGAAAATCGTTGGTTTAGAATAATTCAGTAATACATCCAAAATTACCTTTCTGCGGCAGCTTTAATATTATTAGGAACATTTTCGGTACCTATCAGACTCACTCTTCTGCTGATTCTGATGAAATAAATAACCAAAATTTAATGAATTTGATCGAAAGGCAGTCTGACACATAATTTAATCGTGACAACTTGTCAACCGAAAGTTATGCCCTGGAGATTCCGACGAAATTTCACATTGCAAATCTTTGACCTCTTTATTCAATTTTTAAATTTTCAATTTCCAAATATTTTTCTCGTATTTTTTCAGGTCAAAACTTGAGAAAACCCTTACACAGTATGTTCTTTTTAATAAATATGGAATGGATAGTGATATTTTTTTCATTATTTGGAATTCATAGTGTTGATTTGATTTCTTTCTATTTGTTGATAACATAATTATTGTGTTTCTAATTTGTAATTTTTTTTGTAAGATAATTTGGCCGCTAAAATTCTGTCTAAATTGATGGAAACGATTGCTCGGAATCAACTTTGGAAACGGAAAGACTTTGGATGCAAATTTTCTGTAGGATTTAGCTGTTAGTGGTTTGAATTATATAAACATAGGATTTTACAAGTATTGGTGAAGTATTGCACTCATTTACATTTACATAGCCACACCATACATCGGTGGAGAATGTGATTATTGGGCCTGAGAATCATGTGATGAAGTAAACAAAGAATAATGAACTTCTGCATTCGTCTGATTGAGATTTCTGCCGACGTACGACCGGTTGGTATATACAGTGCTAGTCTAAAGTCCGTTCCCCCCCTACTAATTTATGAACCACCTGGTATATCGCAGCGAAATTTGGAAGGCTCAAATAGAATATAAAAACCTACGTTTTCATGAGGAAATTTCAGCTGAACGATCATAAGAAATCCAACAACACCAAGTTTGATGCTATTATCTTCAAAGACTATGGAGATATCACCTTTTACTCTCTCCATCAGCCGAATGAGTGGGAGAGAGAAACTTTTTCTGGCGGTTCAATAAATTCTCTCTCGCACTCAATCGGCTTATAGAGAAAATAATAAGTGATATCTCCATAGTCTTTGGAGATAATAGCATCAAACTTGGTGTTGTTGGATTCCTTATGATCGTCCCTAACCGATCATGTGATGATATACCGGGTGTTCTATTTAAAAAAAATGATTGAAGATGGCGCTCGGCTGCCATTTTGAAACTTTTAGCTAGAATTTCCTCATGAAAACGTAGGTTTTTATCTCCTTTTTGAGCCTTTCAAATTTCGTTGCGATATACCAGGTGGTTCAAAAATTAGTAGGGGGGAACGGACTTTAGACTAGCACTGTATAGTATTATGTTCATATTCGAAAGAGACTGATCAGAACCAAAATTTTAACAAAAATATTAAATGAAAATTTATTTTTGCTTTCATACTTAACTAATTGTATATATCCTTCACATGTTCAATTTCAGACCCCTAGCTAATCCCAAATATTAGGTTCCCTGTCAACAACAGTATTTATTGTCAACAACAGTACTGTAAATTTTCCGACTCTTAACAGTAAACAGGGTGTAATCTAACCTCTTTCACTCCCATACAGTACGGCTGTATATTACTTTATCTGTGATTCTTCGTTGAAGATATACTGAAATCGCCAAAACACCAAAGTTTTACCACTGCACAAACCACTATAATGTCCACAATAAATCGAAATTATCAAACTATTCAGCAGCTAGACTTCGTTCTTCCATATCATCCATCTCATCATCTCAAAGACGCCAATGACGCCATAAAACAATGCTTAGAGAATGAGAATACCTAACTTCACATTTTCTTCTTCTTCAACGGCATTCATGTGCATGAATTGGACGTCCAATGGATATTTACTAATGGACGTCCAATGGATGTCCAAATATGTACATCAATTGGCTGATCATCTAATGCACATACATCGATTAAGTGTCTGTTGAAGTGAATTATACCTATGGATAACATTTTCATTTGGAATGAGAATCAAATAACATAAATAAATCATAATATATCAATACGTATATTTGTGTACATTTTATGTACGTACAATGGACATCAATCATACGTCCGTGGCCTGGACATACAATGGACGTAAAACGGACATCTATTGGATGTCATGTGCTGTGTGGAATAAGATGTACCGATTGGGACGTACATAAAATATTGCGATAAAGAGATTCTATTGAATGTACCATTTGGGTCGGCCCATGGATGTCCTTACGTAGACATTAAATGATAGGTACCGATTGGCACGTCCGATGTTCATCCCCAACGAGATGTTATATAAGATGTACCGACTGGGATATTAATAGTCTACTGTTCTCAAAACTTTTTGAAAAATGTACTCTTTGGGATGTACTACTGTAGTCCATACAGGGACATAATTTAAGGTGTACCGATTGGGACGTACATAGGATATTGGGAACAAGAGATTTTATTGAATTTACCATCTGGGTTGTTCCATGGACGTCCTTGCAGCGACATTATATAAAATGTACCGATTGGGACGTCCGATGTACATCCCCAACAAGAATTTTTTTTAAAATCTTTTTGGGACATCCGTAGGACATCCATAGGACATCCATTCGTGGAAATGATGAAAAATGTACTGAATGGGACGTACTATTGACAACGATTTCAGGTCCGGGACATTCGGACATGAATTCTACCAAATAGGGACGTCCCGAGGACATTGTGTGCTATTAGGGATGGTATTTTATAACGAATGGCAGGTGCGAAAAATTCGAAAAATAATTGTGGAAAGTTTAAATTGTGTTAAAAAATTCGTCGAAATTTTGGGAACCCCTGTCTGCCGAACGTCAGCTGACCGGAGCAGAGCCGCAATAATACTGGAACTACAGGATGGAAGAAACTGTGTAATTTCGAACAGCGGTTTTCAAGATTTTTTTTTCGAATTTTTCACACCTACCATTTGTTATAAAATGACATTATACACTCGTCCTTCACGGGAGTGCAAGACGTTAGAAAACACCCTGTATAACAGTTGGCCCCAGAACTATAAACAAATAATCTTTCTTTGTAGTGCATCTCATCGGCCATATCAATTTCGGCAAAATCTGGACTAATCCACAAGTCTGCCAGCGGGAGAACTATTTTTCTCGTGGGTTGTGTTTTATGCCACTTTGAATTGCTCTCGTTGAAATCTGCCCCTTTGATGTAGCGTCTTACTAAGTGAATCATTATTCTTTAACCGAATGAAACATTTGTTGGAGGGTATTTATGGAAGTTGTACCTTGTTTTGCTTGTTTGTTCTACATTAATTCCCGGATTTCTACTCTTTTCTTGCACGAGAGATGTGACTGTTGGAAAATACGAAAGCATTCTGGCAACAAGAAATGGATTTACTATTTTTTCGGGTATCGAAGTATTGTTCCAAGAAATAGTGTAGAGTAGAGTAGAGTAGAGTTTATTGACTACGTTACACAATTTAATTACATTTGTAGCAGGTCCATTTTTTTACTAATATCGATAGTTAAACTAATATCACCTAGTTAAAATTTTGATTAAAAGACAGTACATTTTTAAAAAGACAATACATAATTCATTCTGACTGAAATAATCTAGACACTATACTAGGCACAAGACAATCTACAATAAAAATTCTGTTGATAAAGAAAAACAAAGAAGATAAAATAGAATCAAATAAGCTAGATTACAGCTTACAGGTTACAGATTACAGTTTTTCACCAGTCCTCGATCTTGTGGTCGAAGACGAGAAACTCATTTTCCGAGTAAAAACAGTATTTCAACAAAAAAGCTTTCACTTTATTTTTGAACATGTGGAAATTCAGCTTTCTTATTGCTTCTGGTAGCTTGTTATATAAGTTTATATTTAGAGAGTTTTTTTGAGACATTGAGAGCCTGTATCTATGTGTTCTCAGTAAATTTCCTGACCGAGTATAATATTGATGTAAATCCGAATGCCTGGCATAATCCGCTTTATTTTTATATATTTCAAGGAGAGTAGTACATATAAGCACATGGAAATGGCATGATATGAAGTTGAAAAATGAGGGCACGGCAATGATCACTGTAACCCGCACCTGCTAGGATACGAATGACCCTTTTTTGCAAAATGAAAATTTTATTTGAGTGGCACAAATTTCCCCATAAAATGATTCCATAGGTCAGGTGACTATGAAAAAGTCCAAAGTAGCTGGATCTGAGGGTATCAATACCTACTAGGTTCTTTAGTCTCCGAATCATAAAACTAGCACTCGCTAATTTATTCGCCAGTTTCTCCACATGACACTTTCAATTAAGTTTATCGTCAATATACATGCCAAGCAACTTGACATTATGCCCATCAGATATAGTTCCATTGGCAGAAATAATGAGATTTTGGTTGTCTGTCCATGAGTCCCCTCCCCTGGTACCTTTTGAACAGTGTGGATTTTTTTTTTGTTGAATGTAGTTGAATGGTAGTTGAATGGTAGTTCATAAAAAATTTTACCTTTCAAAATGGTGACCAGGCGCCATTTTGAAAGATTTTTTTAAATGGCATGGGGGTCGAGTGATACCTCGTTCGAATGGTCTTTCAATTCTCTTTACAACAGCAACATTTCAAACAAAAATATTGGTCCAAAATAGAATGGCGGTACATTATTTTAGAACTCTTACAAGAGGATCCTTTCGAATAAATGGCTATTAAAGAGCTTCACTCAAAATGGCAGATGGGTGCCATATTAGAATAAAAATCAAATAAGTAGATAATTAGTGCAATACCTCATTTTATTGAATATCTGCAAATCTCAGAAATCATGTCCCATGTGCAATTCTGAGGGACATAGAACATTTGTAGATATCAAAAAATATTTTTTCATTTCAATTGAGGTCGTTTAAAGCTATTTATTCAAATAAATCGAGTATAAAAGTTCTAAAATAATATGCCGCCATTTTGTTTTTGATGAATATTTTTGTCTGAAATTTTGCAGTCGTATAGAAAATCGAAAGACAATGCGAATGAGGAATCACTCGACACCCCATGCCATTTGTAAAAATCTTACAAAATGGCGACTGGCCGCCATTAACTATTTTTTTTAAGTTTATTTTTTCTCGCACCATACGAGTTGAAAAAATGAAAGCTACTTTACCACTGTTTGCAAAATACCATACTTATCTTTAATAACTGGGCGATCTTTGTCTAGTTCACCGTTTTAAAATTATAATTATAATTAATGTTTTTAATATTATTATATCCCTTCCATGATTCTCTCTCTCTCTCTCTCTGATCATGTATTTTCCTTTTCTGCTACCTGTACGGTGCAATATGGATATGATCCGTTGCAGGAAATCGGGGGGATGCAGTTGTCTTGCTCTGGACAATACTGCATCCCTATTTTAATTGGTATGGCACGTCAAAGACAGCAGACATTCGTCACAAACATATATCTCATTCATACAAGTGTTCTGGCTAGGCTTTGTTACCAACTCCATACGCCACTTTAGGAGCAGCACTGTTAATTATTAACGCAACAGTGAATCGTGGAGGATTATCCCTTCCATGATTCTTTCCTTTCCATTATTTCCAGCCATTCAATAATTGGAAAAGCGCTCAAAACTATTGCTTTGTAACAATTCTTATAACTTACCTGCACCTTAGTCATAACTATCAGTCAAGACAATTAGCGCCAGAAGAATGTAAATTACCCGATTCACACGAAAATGTATTATTCTCGGCATTTGTTCAAGTCACTGTAGGTGTGGAATTAACGACAGTAAGAGGGCGTAATCTACGATAGTACAAGAAAAAGTGAAAAAACGAGTAAATAGATAGGAACACACATTCTGATATCCGAACACCTATAAATTTGCCGAGAGAACAAATTTCACCCTACACATACGATGACAGATCGTATTTATGAACACTGTCTTATCATAAGATCGCAGGAAATGTAGCCTTTCTAAATTTTGCATTTCGCTTTATTGCTTATGTATAATTTTCCGTTTATGATTCATCACGAGTCACGATGAATGCTTGCAACACCTTGGCCAAGAACAGGATGTGTATTTATCAAGCGAAGAAGTATTTTGAAAGTCTGAACAAATTATAAGAAATTAAATGAAGATATTAAAAAGAATATAGATGAAAACAGTAAAGCGATATACAGTATGTCCAAGATAAGGATGGGATAGCACGAGGATCTCGGAAACGGTTGGATAAATTGAAGAAAAGTTGCCCAATCCATGAAGTAACCAAAGCCCTGTTAACTTTTGAACGGATTGGAATATAACTTTGTAATATCTGCAGGTGTAATGGTAGTTTGTAGCTTTCGACATCAAAAAATGTTTTTCTATCTTTCAGAATGGTTATACAAATCAGTAAAACGCAAAGTCGTCTCCACAATTTAATTTCTCATCTAGTTCAAAGAGGATGGTGAAACGGTGAATGACCGCTATCAATCAGATAGCCATCAAAAAGTAGAAGTAGAACATGTTTCGGTCCTATATAGAACCATCATCAGCTATTCAAGAAAATTCTACAATAAAGAAAGACTATGTACTAAAGACAAAAGGCTAATATAAGGCTATACTTACATGGAGAAGAAAATAAAGTAGTGTGATATAAAATGTTAAAATATTATGTAATTAAATAATTTTTTAAAAAACCACATTGTTAATTATTGGGGTGAAGTGAAGTAATAAGTAACCAAAAAAAAATTTTTTATTATGTAGGGGAGGCTATAAAGCCTTGGGCCCCTTAATCTTATCTTATCTTATCTTAATCTTTATAGCCTCCCCTACATAATAAAAAATTTTTTTTTGGTTACTTATTACTTCACTTCACCACAATAATTAACAATGTGGTTTTTTAAAACATTATTTAATTACATAATATTTTAACATTTTATATCACACTACTTTATTTTCTTCTCCATGTAAGTATAGCCTTATATTAGCCTTTTGTCTTTAGTACATAGTCTTTCTTTATTGTAGAATTTTCTTGAATAGCTGATGATGGTTCTATATAGAACCGAAACATGTTCTACTTCTACTTTTTGATGGCTATCTGATTGATAGCGGTCATTCACCGTTTCACCATCCTCTTTGAACTAGATGGGAAATTAAATTGTGGAGACGACTTTGCGTTTTACTGATTTGTATATCCATACCACTCCACTTTGAGATATAATGGACTTCTACCACAGGTTTTCAGAATGGTCACCATTTTTTTATTGCATGGTGGGTCGAATGATACCTCATTCGAAACGTCTTACAATTCTCTATATGACAGCAGAATTTGAAAAAGAAATATTCATCCGAAACCAAATGGCAGTACATAATATTAAACTTTTCTGCGGAGTAGTTTTTGGGATTAGGGTCTTGAATTAAAGAAAACGATATTTCTTGAAAGCCGACGTTTCGTCAATTTATTTTGAGATCCTCATGGCAATAAGAAGAGTTTTCTGTGTTAAAAATAAAAAGGTTGTCCACCATAACTGGTTTCTGTCTCGACAAATATACATATAAAACTCAGCTTAAAACAACAAACACAACAATGACACACGTTAAAATTTAAATAAAATAATGACCATCTGACGTGTGTCAACGTGTGTCATTATTGTGTATGTTGTTTTAAGCTGAGTTTTATATGTATATCTGAGACAGAAACCAGTTCTAGTGAAAAACCTTTTTATTTTCAACACGGAAAACTCTTCTTATTGCCCCGAAGATGTCAAAATAAATTGATGAAACGTCGGTTTCAAGAAATATCGTTTTCTTCAATCTGAGACCTAAATCCCAAAAACTACTCCGCAGTCATCATCAGAAAGGTCGTGAATCAATTGCAATTAAACTTTTCATTGAACGGATTGAAATATTTCTGTGGTTGATTTTTAGTTTATAAACTACGTTTTGACAATAAAAAAATGTTTATTGTAAGTTATCCGAGAAGGAAAATTCAAAGGATGCTGCTACATTACTGTGTTTTTAATGATAAATACAGTATTACTTCGAATAGGGGTGGTGCTGTAGGTTTTCCAGGTTTTCCTACAGCTAAAAAGTGAATACGCCACCAAAAATCAGTAAGTCGCCTTCGAGCTCCACGGCAAATAATAATAATAGCCGTCCTCTACCCGCACAGACTATGCATTTGGGTACACTCACGAGTGTTGATGAGGGAGTAATATTATTATTATTACTATATTGCCCATGCCTTTTCAGGCGCGTATACAAGATGGGTTGGGGTAATGAGGGTAATCACCCCCCCACGATCGAAGGAAATTCGGTGTTTCAACACTAGATTCACAAAATGAATCATATATCATTCAACCTGTAACCATCTGAATCCAATCTATTTCTTCTTCGCAAAAATTGAAAAATACCAAAACTGTAGCGTGGCAACGAATGTACAGGTACAACGTAAAAGTGCGTTTAAATTGGAGCGAACAAAAGCGAACGAACGGATTCGTTCACTGCAGCTATAGTAACTTAAATGAATAATCGAACGCGAGCGAACGAGTTCGTTCGTGTTCGTTCATGTTCCCGACGTCTGTCGGTTCATCAGCGAATCATCAAAGGAAATTCGTGCTCGATCTGAACAGGACCGTTAAACAAGCGAGCGAATTCGTTTCGAACGCTACTGTTGACATTTGCCAAACGGTTTTTTTGAAAATTAGTTGATACATCTTTGTTGTTTACTGCGTGCTGTGGGTTAAATTCCAAAACCACCAACCAATTGAAAAGACTATGAGGTTGATAGAATTATATAGGAGCGAAAGTTGTTTAGGGACGAATGCGAATGCTCGGTCTTAATTTGAATGCCCCTGCTCGCAGGAACGAAACGAACCAACAAATACCTACGAATTCGTTCCTCTGTTCGTTCTCTTATGTTCGCTTCAATTAAACGCACCTTAACGAGAGCAGCTAATTATAATCTCATTTTCCCTTTCATTTGGAAGGTGCCACTGTTTGTTTGTTCGACTATGCTTTTCGTTTTTCATATTAAATAAAGTACCATACCCCACTGACAAACCTAACTATCAATTTAAAGGCATTTGACCTTGAACAAATAAAATTTCGCCTGCGGCGCTTTTCTATTTTCTGTAACCGCCGCGCT
Source organism: Chrysolina haemoptera (assembly GCA_958298965.1). NCBI lineage: Eukaryota > Metazoa > Arthropoda > Insecta > Coleoptera > Chrysomelidae > Chrysolina > Chrysolina haemoptera. The sequence goes on along the minus strand of OY282586.1, from coordinate 46,861,663 downwards.
ACGAATTATCTCCCCATGGAACAATGCTGTATACGCGCCTATGCCTTTTTACCGAATACTCGGCGCCTAGCGATTGTATGCCCCCCCTCCGCCCGCCTTCGAAGTAGGTACTCTTTTCTCCAAATATTTCCATATAGTCGGGGCTAAATTCCAAAATAATCCCTCTGTTACAATCCTAGAAGCATTTCATGTAACAATTGGATAAATGACGTTAACCCCCTATTTCGACCATGCTGAATCCGAAAATACCATTTATCAAGTCGAAATTCCAACCGAAAGTGGGATATTCAAGATGGCGTCCAAAATACCCCTAAAATCAAATTATTTTTTACTTTTGGTCAGCCTTACGACTGAGGTGTCGATGTCTATATTTTCAGGGGTGTAGAACACGATGAGACACTCAAAATAGTAATTTACGTAACAAGTCCGGAAAACACTGTTTTTGTGGACGAGTGGACAAGATTCTAGGACGGGCGTAGCGAGTCCTGGAAGTCTGCGAGTCCAAAAAAACTGTTTTCGGACGTGTTGCGTACACAATTTTTTCGGCAAACGTGTAGAATAACAAATTGAGACACATTTATTTTTTATATTTCTTTGTAGAAGAAAATTTCGAACATTTTAATTCTTGTTTGTATTAAATATCGAAATGCGAACAGAAGATACGTACTAACAAAAACATTCTAATTTTTATTTATATAAATATTTTTGTTGAAATTCGAGCATTTCCCGGACTAGTCCGGAAAATACGTACTTCCCGAACTAGTCCAGGAAGTGATACTTTCTCAAAGAAAAGGCCAAAACAAATAATTTTGGAGCATTAAAGGCAAATGATCATATTTTGACAAAATTTCATTCATTTGACTCCGGCAAAACTTATTGAACAAAAATGCTCAATACCCGCAGATTAACATTACTTTCGAGTTGTAAGTCGAAATAAAGATAAATAATATCACATGTCCGCTCTACGCCTTCGTATATTCATACTTCAGAAGGTAGACAAAAATTGGCAATATATCCAAGCAAAACTATCAACTGAAACGAATAACACATTACATTAGTCGGCATGTTTGAAGTTAGAAAACCGAGCCGATTGTCAACACAACAAAACTCTTCTGGAATGACATCACAACGACAAGCATTGAAGGAGAAACAAGTGACTCGAAGGATCTTACTCAACATCTAGTAGTGAATAGAAGATTACGATGGTGTTATTGATAAAATCGTCATTGGCAGATTCTTGCAATATACCGTTATTCATTTCCATTGAACATCTGTGATTCGAACAAAACAAAGTCCATTTGAAATACATATTGGTAATAATTGACATACATTTAAAATCAAGCTCTTGCAAAATGCTTCAAGAAGAACAAAATGAATTTCTTTCGTGGTCCGTTCATTATTTCGATTTGAAAAGCAATGTAGTAAGTCCGCTAGTTAGGGGGATTCTGGGTATCTGGTACTTGCAGAACATTTACAAAAATGTTTTCATCTATTTCGGGATGCTGTCGACGCTCACCAGCTGTCGCAACACATCGAATCGAACGTATCTGTGGCTATTTCGTTACAATATGCATCACTTTGTTCTGCGTTCTGTCAGGCCTCTGTTATTGAGTATTGGGCAGGCTGCAGAATACTGTGCAGACTCAAAAAACCTGTACAAGTGTTAAGTTGGGAAGTTTTTTTAAGAAATTGCTAGTGCAGCCAAGAAATGGGTTGTTTACTATCATATGCTTTCCAGTGAGATTTCTATAGAATATATCTTATGCACAGAGAAAACTCTTCCATAGTCAGTTGTAGGTTTGGTCAGGTAAGGTTTCAAGTGAATGTTCTTTCAGGTCCAATGACAAGGGTGAAGCCATGACAAACAAAGAAAATCTGATTATGTCACTTGAGAATGCTATTATGTTAGTGAAATACGTCGTGGCGTTGAATAAAAGTTTGTGAAGATCGAATCGTCTTCTGTTTATACAGTCATTTTTCTGGTGTTGACTGAACTAATTTTAGAAATACGAATTGGTTATGTATCTTTAACGTGTCAAATTGTTCGTTAACAATTTTCATTTATTACTCAGTTTGCACAGTTTGAATAATTCATTTGACATTAGTGACTTTAATAATGCCTGGTTAGTGACGTGCTATTAATCTGAGATATTATTTGTGTAATTGTTAACTTGTGTATTTTGTAGAAATTCATGATCACTTTAATGAAATGAATTTCGTTGAAGTGATACGAATATGTTTTGGAAAATTCTCAACCTACGATAGATACAAACAAAATTTGAGAGTCAAAATATTTCGTTATCCAACCTTCTCTCCTTTAATACATTTTTTACAACGAACCTACAACGCCTTTGCCTCTACAACCCAGGCCTCTACAGTTTCTATAGGATCTCAGTTGGAAGAGAATCCACAACCTTTTACAGTTTCCTCAGTTGAGGAATAAGATGATGGTCAAACGGAGCCAGATCTGGTAAATAAGAGGGGTAATTCAAATCCCAAATCACGAATTGTTTGCATGGCATGCACATTTCTTTGCAGAGGAATTGTCCTGAAAAAACAAAATACCTTTTGACAACTTTTCACGTCGTTACTCCTCAATTCTTCTTGTGGGGTCATAACGTCGAATAGTATTTATCATTTATCGTGCATCCATTATCCAGATAATAATAGTCATACTACTCCATGGCAATCCCAGGAAGGAAAAAAAAACTTTTCCAGCAAATTTTCGAAGATGAAACATCTCAGGCCTTGGGAAACCAGAGTCCACTCCATCTATGGCTGCTTCGGTAACGGGTCGTAGAAATGCAATTACGCAAATATACAAAAAGCATGGGGTGCTTGAAAAAGTTTTCTTGAACGCTCAGTATTGTTAAATTGAAATTTTTTTATGAGAATATAGATCGAAAGCACCCACAGTTAAGAAATTAAATAATTAAAATTATTTTTTACTTTTAAGTCCGTGGGAAGTAAAGCGTGGTCTTTAGTTTTTTTGAACTATTATTTTTTTGTTAATGTGATCATTCTGTTGAAATATTCTTACCATACTCTGAGACAAAATTTAGTGGAATAAGCAGACATAGAAGTTTTAAAAAAGAATGATGAAAAAAGTCCTCCACAAAAAATTCATTCACTCATTCGAAAAAGCAGTTTGTATATGAAAGAAGGTTCGCATACCGTCAAACGGTCGATCAAAAATAAAGGTTTCTTCAGCATAGCGCCTGAACGACTCAATTTTTTTAAATGGAATCGAAAATGAAGGTATCTTGAACATTAATCCATTTGATGAAGACATTTTATTTTATTTTTTTGAGTTTTCCCATTCAAGCTTTAAAGAGTGATCGACTTTACCACGCATACCTACTCGGATAAAGTCGATCAGCTTTTTAAAAGCATAGATATCGACTTTATCCTCTCTAAGTCGATCAACAAACATTACAAAAATCCACAAAATCTAATTTTTTTAATTTTAGGTTGAAAATTCTATAAAACAAGTAGAAAAATGCTCATCACATAGGTTTTTTTACATGCTTACTTATTTACTCTTTTTTACATCCATGGGTTGCTGTAACTAAAAAACACTTTACCAGAAAATGAAAATCATAGAAAACAATAGGGAAAATTGAGAAAAATTTAGTTTTTCAGAACAGAATTTTGAGCCTAAGTATATTGTCACCTAATATAATTTTTCGCAAAACTGGCGAACAGTGTATACATACATATAGAATATTCAGTGCCTTGGATATTCGTATCTGCCCAATTCGACAGTCTCATGAAAACATGTCAAAAACTGTATCGATATTTACAGAAAAGGACACAGAACTGGTCTTCCTGAGCACTTTTCATCTTCAATAGAAAATTTATTTGTTTTAAAGCTTGCATTTCCATTTTTCACGGTCGCATACGAAGGTCATTGGGATCGCCAAGGGTAATAAGCATATTATCTTCGTAAATCTGCTTCCCTCTTAACCCCCTCAAATAGATTTACCTGACGATGGCTCGGTTCTCCAATTTTTTCGTTTTCATAACTTGGTCGACACTTTTTTTTAAATTGTATTGCTCAAAACCTTCTAATAAGTTATTAATCGTTGCTATGGTAACACAATATATTTTCATCAATGAAGCCGATCTAGGCTAACTATTTGGATATCAAAACATCCTCGTATCAAAATGGGTAACAGTAATTATTATTGATTATTGATTATTGATCAAGTAATTGTCCCATATAATAAGTATACACATTTTTAGGCTGGGGTGTTCAACTGTCGCTAATGATTTGTGATTTTTTTTTCTCTGTGTGTAGAATGCTTTGGATTTTCATCTGTAGCTACAATATCTTCATTAAACCTATCATCGCCTCAAAGCTTAACTTACATTACATATTTTTGTTTTGAATTAACTAACGTTTCGAAAATTCTTACATAAATATGGTACCTATCAGTTCCAACAATAAATAATATAATTTATCATTTTATTTCACATTCTTATTCAGTGAGAGCTATTAGGAACAAGATATCGCTACCGGAAACCATTATTTACTAATAATAGGAACAAGTCTATCGAAAGGTATTATAGGTATACCTACCTATCAACAGTTATCACAGCTTGTAACACGTTTCTCCGGTCGTTTAATTTTTTTTGTCCCCAACAAATAACAGATCCTTCTACCTATACGATATATGATTCGAATTTGATGTTGTTTATTCTGAAGAAGTAGTAAAAAATGTTTAGTATTATAATAGTTTACTAAAGTATAATATACTTGTTAAACACACTTCAGTTGTGAGTAGGATTACTTTTTAATACTGACGATCTGCCAAATTTGAAATATACAAACAAAGAGAGCAAAGAGTAAATAAAATGGTATAGATATTCTGTAACAGATTCATACTTTCTTCACGATCAAGCAATGATACATTTTCCTCCTACCCCTATAGAAAGTACACACTTTCTCCCTTAAACCAAGGAGGAAACTCATATTTTTCCTCCTAGGGAGGATAAAATATATATCCTGTGTTCTGGTAAAAATCAAACATGAATGTTACTTCTACTCTAGTTCTTTAATAGCTATATGTTTATTTAGAGCGCAAAGTGATTGATTATCGCTCGAAAAAAGATTAATCTTTGGAGAACAACAATGACACTTTGTGCTCGAAATACACACATTATTTTTTCTACAGGCGCAGCTCTTAGAGAAAAAATGATCGGCACTTCATTCAAATAGCTACATAACATTACTTATCAGAAAATCACTCAATAGCAATCCGAAATGTATAAGCTATCTAAATGTCCAATAATTCAAATCACTAACAAGAAAAAGTAAAATAACGTTCTCAAAAAAAAGTTGCAATTGCCAGGAGCTGAACCCGGGACCTTCGGGTTACAAGCCCAAGACGCTAGCCATTGCATCACCGCAGATTCTCAGATGGACATGACTGTATTGTCTATACTTTCCATCATGCAAGTATGGGTCCGTTTTAGACAAAAGCAGTTGAGATGCGTTTTAAATTTACAAAAAAAGGTTTATCAAGTGAATAGGAGGAAAAATCATATGTATTACATGGCAGTAAAGTGCCTTTTCCTCCCTTGGATGTTTACTGCCCTCCGCTTCGCGTCAGGCAGTAAACTACATCCTACGGGAGGAAAAGTGGCACTTTCCTCCCTAGTAAGTAAGTAAGTGGTTCCCACGAAAAGGAAATTCCTGTGGAAACCGAGTGAAAGTATGTAGGAATTGGAGAATTTCTGCAGGCCGAATCCTCCGAGGAACACTTCCATAGGTAGTGAGACACAGCTTTGCCGTACGTTGAAAGAACGAACCCTGGGAAAGAGATATTCGGCATGGCATGTCTTCGGAGTGAAGACGAATGGATGTGATCCCTATTCCAGAATATTTGCTTATTTACCATCTACTATCCTCCGCAAAGCCGTGCGCTAGACATGAGGTAACTCCCAGAAAATTATTGATATGAAGAAGAAAGAGTGTAGGTGCTAGAATGGATCCTTGCGGAACAATAGCATTTATTGGCAGAGTATCAGATGATATTCCATCGACCACCACGTGGAGAGATCGGTCTGAGAGGAATGTAGACAGCAAGGAACAACTGGAGGGGCCAGCCATAAGATGAAAGCTTGGCAGGAGTCCCTGGTGGCAAACGCGATCAAACGTCTTGGAGATATCTAAAGTTTGGATTACTGTCACACATGTCAAACATAAGCAAGCATGTCACCAGTTGATCTCTGATGATATTACAGGAGCTCTATGTTGATGGATTTCCGTTACCTTCGAGATAACAGACAGCAGTGCGATAGGTATGTAGTTGCTAGGTCTTTTTACCTTCTTTGGGGACAGGTTTCACTCTTGCAATTTTCTAGTTGAACGAAATTACCTCTGAATTATAAAAAAGACTGGTTGATTGAGTTGCAAAGAACTGTTGTTACTTCGGAAGTAAATTTCTTTATAATCATTGGCGAAAATTCATTGGCGAAATTCCGTCAGATCCAAGTTCTTTGTAAAAGGTAATCTCAGGCATACGACAGTCAATGGTTGTTTTTCTAATGATGCCGCTTAGAGTTTTCAACAAATATATTGAAAAAAATATTGGCTTTTTCCTGAGAGTTTGTTGATGTGTTGCATCTCCCTTGGTTAGGGAGGGCAATGAGCTGAAATAATCCAGTACGATTGGGTTTTGAGACGAGAATCGATTGAAACAGCTCCAATCTTGGTATGCTAGTAGTTGGAACCATGATGAACACGAAAAAAAATTGTTTACCAAGATTCCAGGGGTGGAACATATTTTTTTTTGTTTAATATATAAATAGATTTTTGCTGTAATCTTGAAAAGTAAATAATTTATCGGAAAAACAACTCAACAAGGTGAAAAATAATTCAATTTTCCACAAAAATTATTCTTAGTATTTTCTTAAGAAATGCGCTCGTTTTCTCAGAAAACGTGATTGAACGCTTACCCACCGCAGAAAGTTCGGCGGATCCGAATATTTGATTGGTCATAACTCTGCTAAAAATTATCGGAGAATGTAAAGGAAAAGTTCATATCGTTTCTGAAGACTCCTACCTTCTCATGCAAATATAATATGCGAGTATTTGAGTGCCTAAAATGTGTGTTGTCGCACTTCACGGAGATGTTTGCGGATGATCCGAAAATCATGAATAATTTAATAAATATGGAATTATTATACTGAAGCAGCAAACCATACCCTCTTTTGACTATATGCAACAATTTTAAAGTAGTGTGATAGGTCCCACTTATACATGCAAAAAAAACTTTGTTTTACTCCTGTCTCATATACAACTTACCCATAAAACCGGCATTCCCTTCAGTAAATGTTGAAAATAATGGCTTATTCATATCCTGCATATATGTTTAATCACACTGTTGTGAAGTGCAGACCTCAAGCTTGAAATAACATACTTAATTTTTTTATGTAGGATGTGTATGAGCAGTTATTGTCAAAATTTACTGAAGAAACTGCCGGGATTATGGGTGAGTTGAAAACTGAGGTAGGAGTAAAATCCAGTTTTTTCTTTTGCATGTATAAGTGAGACTTGTATCACTAATCTTAAATCGTTGCATATGGTCCAAAGAGGGTACTGATTCCTGCTTCGGTATAAGTATTTCATATCAACTAAAATATCCATGACTTTCGGATCCTCCGTGAATATCGTAGAAGGGTTATGTGAAGTGGGACAACACAGATTTTAGGTACTCAGATACTCACATGTTATATTTGCATGAGGAAGTAGAAGTCTTCAGGAACGATGTGCACTTTTTGTTTTCCTTCCACTATAATTTTTAGAAAAGTTATGACAAACCTATTTTTCGGCCTTCCCTGAACTTGCAGTGGCGGGTTAGCGCGAGCATGAAATTTGATGTCGGCGTTAAACCACGTTTTCAGAGAAAACGAGCGTATTTCATAAGGTATTACCGAAAATCATTCTTGTGGAGAATTGAATTATCTCCCAAACTATCGAAATCGTTTTTTGATAAATCCAATATTTTCTAAAATAACAACAAAAAAATAATTATATATTTTTCAAATGAAAAATGGTAAACATTTTTTTTTCTAATAATAAATGATGTCGAGATGTCATATGCCGAATTTCAGAGTGCTACAATTCATTCTTCACTTTTTGCTCCAGTTTGTCTGTCGTTACTGGATCAAAAGTGGAAATGTTTTTCTATAGCTTTGGCTGATGACCAAAACGAGCGAGACCCGTTAGAACAACCAAGCAGTTTTGGTTGTTTCGGGTCGTTCCAAGCTTCTTTGGAGGATTCGATTGTTTCCTCGCATATGTTTCTAGCTCCACAATGTTTGAATCTGATCTCTGGGAGCTGATTTCTGTGCAATCGATAGTATGTTTCCTGTGTGAAGGGGACAGCTCTTGAGCAGGTTACGCTAAACCAGAGATTATGAGATGATGTTCTATGATTTCAGATACTTTCTCGTCGCATTATGTTGGATCACCAGAACAGAAACACAATTTTTCCACGGTTATGCTGAAAAAAAATAACACAGTCGCGTCTGAAATGTAGCACCATCTGAGACGGAGAAGCATTGAGTACCTACTTATTGAAACAGAAGTGTTTCTATACACTAGAATATATCCTCAATCTCAAGAAAACAAAAATTTTGTCAACAAATTTCATTCCACTGATTGTCGAGGAGGAAATATAATTATTCAATTGAAGAAAATTTGTTTCACCTATTTATTTGCATGTCCTCATTAATAATGATTCACCCTAGTATTTCAGACTGAGCCATACTGAAGTTAGTATTTTGTTCTTCAAAACATTAAATCACTCGTAAATGTGGAGAATGATAAAAAATCCGAATTTATCGTTTCTATTTTCAGTTGCATTGAAATAGGTTTTCGCTTGAATCGCTTGAATTGTTCTCAGCTTAATAATAGCGGTTGCAGTACCTTCGCGAGACACTTGTCAGTGGCGTATGAATGGGATATGAATTTGATACTCTCTCCTACGTAGGTATATTAATAATTATCATAATAATTTATTTCTGGACAAAATTAAGCAATTTATTATTATATATTTTACAATAAATATTTTCATAGTGATCACAACTTCAAAAGCTCTTATGGCGATGGAATTTATTTTCAATTTCTGGTTGTGGATGTAAAAAAAAATAATTTTCAAAAACAACGATATCATTACACTTGAATGAAATGGACATGATCCGATTAACATGAAAATAATTGTCAAAAGTGTAAACATTCTCAAATATAATATATTTTTCCGCAAATCGCTAGGAAATTTTGACATTCCTGTCAAAATTTCTTGAAGAAAAAGTCAGGACTTCCTTGTTGTTAGTGTTCTACATAAATGATTGAAAACACATTGCTTATAAGGAATTAATTTATATTTTGAAAACATCAAGTCATGGCTGAATACATTTTTAAGATCAATTTGTTATACTCACAGTAATTTACACAGTTAGTACAATTATTGAACATTGGAGGAACACTGTTAGAACTATGAGAAACATTTTGGACAACATGCGGGGTGGTAGGGTTATTTTGTTGAATATTTTGTACTGTGAAAATTTTATTTGCCACCTCAACCTTATTGTTAAACGATTCTTCGATATATCCTTCAGCAACGTTTGATGACTTCCATCCGCCATGCCTCTTTAAACTAGTTATGTCGGCACCAGAGTCAACCAATATTGTTGCAGAAGACCGACGAAAGCAGTGACCAGTATATTCTGTCGGATTTACCAAGTTCAAATAAGTAGCAACTATTTTGGGCATTTTTCTAAATTGATGAATTCCTACCACTTGTCTACAACCCTTTCCGCTTTGATATTTAAAGAAAAATCGGTCACTGTTCATATTTTCTGGTCTTAACGAAACATACTTTCGATAAACATTCAAGTAGATCTGATTAATTACAAATGATCTTGGTTTGTTGGTTTTCGAATCAGGTATGCTGATTAAAAGCTTAGATTCTAGGTCTTCTATATCGTGTACAGTCATTCGGACTAACTCATCCATTCTACAGGCCCCAGAAATACCAAATATTACAGCCACCTAAAAAATAAATAAAGGTATAATCTAAATAGAAATTAAAACCTTGTAAATTACCTTAATCATTAAATTTTCTTTATCTGGAAGCTTCCTGGATACATTTTTCAATTTCTTCCTTCGTTAAAATCTTAGATTTCTTGCCCTATAACCTTGAGCTTGCCGTTTCAATAAAGAACGAAGTTTTGAGTATGTAGATATATCTACATTGTGTTTAATTGCAAGGGTTGACTTCAGCATTGAATAATTGGCCCATAATGTTGAAGATTTCATCGTTAAACAAAGGTCTAGGAAGTATGCCATTACAACATTTTCTGAGAAAGAACTCGTATTTTTACTCATGCGATAATCCATAAAACGTCTATATGCATTTTCGTACTTTTCTCTTGATTTCTTTGGCAATAATTCTAATGAAGCAGTATTCACTGCCTCAACCAGCTCTGGAGGAGTCCCAGGAATGGAAATTTCATCATCACTTATCATTTTACTTTCGAGAACACCAGCAATTAAATTTATAAACGTCAAGTTTGACAATTCAACCTCAATACGTTTCCATAGTAGCCCAAGTAATTTTATTAGGAATTTCAAAGCACCATTTATTTGGGAATAAAATTATCGCGTTTTTTTTTTAAATCAATCAATATCTGTCGATTGCTAAGTCTCGGCTTACGCCTCGACTTAGCAATCTTCACAGTCGTCCAGGAATGTTAAGCTTTTCCTACCCGGTAAACAATGTACTATTCTCACATAATTTGGTCATGAGAATTGCTACCTAATGAATTTTGTTATTTTCTACTTTGTGGGAATTTCGACTTTTTCCAAATTATTCATTTCATTTTCTGATATTTCATGTTTATTATAATTAACAAGTTTATTGAAACCAAAATATACGGTACTCGTACACGTTGCTAAGACACTTTTTCAAAAAACTTGATATTAATTTTGTGCGAAAATAAATCAATTATAGTTAAGAAAAAATGGGTCAAACTGGGCCAACATGATTTTCCGACACATTGATACCTTCCAACTCATATTTTTTGATGACGTAATTACTGTTCGAGTTATGACGTCATTATAATTTTTTTTTAAATGGCGATACCCTATTTTGATAACACCTTCAAAAAGAACGATTTTTTCTATGTATGTATGTCATACTTTTTCATGTTATACAGTGAATTTCAGAAAGTTTGCACCATGTGCTTTTTTATTATTCATTTGTCAGAAAATTGTGTTCTTTATAAAAATTGGTGCATAGCGAAAAACTCTTATTGGAGTTATCAACATTTTAAATTTCCAAACAGTGTACAGGGAAGAAGAAAAAGTAGGAATTTTAATCATGAGTAAACTACCCGCATTTTTTAAATTATCAAAAAAATCTATTAAGGAAAAGTTGTTTAGAATTTGAAACAATATTCAAATCTTAAATTACAGCCACCTACCCAACCAAATATTTTTTATGATTAATGTGATCGATTTGTATTATTCAATTATTTAGCATCAATTAATTGATTTATTCAATATATTTCTGCTATAAAATTTCACTAATAGTTATTATGGACATACATAGAGAGTGAAGAATAAGATTTGCACCAAAAAAACAAGCAACACATTTTAGTATAAAATAAATAATAAATCGGTCAAAATTTCGTATTGACTTGATGACTATGATTCTGAATCTAATGATCATTTTCGATAACAAACAACTTTTCTAAATGAACTTTTTTATTAAGTTCAAAAATGAGGGTAATTTACTAATGATCAAAATTTATATTTTTTGTTTTTCCCTGTACACTGTTTGAAAATTTAGAATTTATCAAGTTGAAAATCTAGATATTTTACTACCGTCACTATCTTTATACTTCCATTTTCCATTTGTATACCTATGTTGTTGGTATTTATTTTAATGTATTTAAATTCACTAGTGATTATCCTTGCTTTAGTTTTTGTTATGTTAAGCTTCAATTCATTGATATTTAGATAATTTCCTACCTCTGCCAAAATTTTATTCATTTTGACAATAGTTTCTGCTAAATTTGCTCCAGTGCAGGCCAATAAGGTATCATCTGGAAATAAGTTGATGAACTCACAGTCTGTAAATAAGTGTATATCATTTCGATACAAAATACATATGAAAGGACCAAGTACACTACCCTGTGGTAATCCAGTTTGATTTATTCCATATGACGAGAAAGATTCATTAACACGTACCCTCTGTTTTCTATCCGATAAATAATTTCGCAACCATTCATAAACCATTTCTTCAATCCCATATTTTCTCAGTTTCTGAAGCAGTACCCCTCTACCAATAGTTTCAAAGGCCCTTCTTAAATCTAGAAATACCGCAACCACATATTTTCCTGGATCTATATCGTTAGTAAATTTAGTAAGTGACAACCGTAATGCTGTTTCGCAAGAATATTTCTGTCGAAAACCAGACTGATTGATGAACATAATATTATTTTTCGTCGACCTCTACAAAAAATGACATTTTACGTACTAATTTCCGGACGAAAAATCGACTATTTTCGAAGGCAAATACTTTTCGTCCGCAAACGCTTTTCGTCCGCTGTGGTCACTATGCAGTATCATAGTGACCACAGCGGGCGAAAAGTATTTGTGGACGAAAAGTGTCTGCAGACGAAAAAAACAGTCGATTGTCGATTCGAAAATCGGAATTTATTAGGTAATTTGTAGAGGTCGATGAAAAAATGTAATATGCACCTCGGCGAAAAACTGTCTATTGTCTATTGCCTGCTTGCTAGCCTCGGCTGCGCCTCAGCTATAAATTTGCAGCCTCGACTATAATAGACAGTTTTTTGTCCTTGGTACATAAATAACTATTTTGTCAATGAACTCTGATAATTGGTTATATACTGTCAATTCTAATACCTTCTCTATTGGCGGTAGGGTATTTATGGGTCTAAATTCACTTGCTTTTATATAGTGTTTTGTAACTTTTGGTATAGGTATGATGGTACTTATTTTTAAAGATTCGGGTATTTGACCATTTTGAAGCGCTGTGTTGATTGAGTATTGCATGACCAGCTGTTTCAAATACATGTTTTAACATTTTAGAATTAAAATTTTCATATATACTACATTTATCATCCAATGACACAATTATATTTTTCAACTCACTTAAAGTAATTAATCGGAAAGTGGTAAAGGGTAAACATAAATTATTATCCATATTGAACCATGGCTCGGAACTCTCGATGCCTTGGACTAAATGTTGAATGCTATTAATAAAATATAAATTGAAAGTTTCAGCAATGTCAGCATCGCCTTTTTTTATACTCACTTCCCCGCCTTCTTCAAATTGGATTGAGTTTGGAAAGGTTCGATTATTACTTTTAACCAGTGTTTTTAAGGTTTTTCATATCAATTGAGAATTATTCTTATATCGGTCTATTTTGTTGTAATAAAATTGAGCTTTTATTACTTTTAATGAGTTAACTACCTCATTACTCAATTTCTTAAAATTTTCTCATCTTGTTTATTTCAAATTTTCATCACCCACCGTATTCACAAAAGTTTTATAGTCTTCATCACCTTTCTTAATTTTGATGAAAACTTCATTATCAAACCAAAGAATATTGTTTTTGAAGTTGCTTATTTGTATGGGAGAAATACTATTTATAATTGAAAAGGGGAACATTAATCATGAAAATTTAAAAATGAAAAACTCAGCTATCTGAATGAAAATGCGAATTTTCACTTTCAGATATTTTCTTTTATTTTCACAATATCTATCAGATGTAGTTCAATGTCCAGCGTGGCTTGTGCCGGGGAAGTAGTTGTTTTCTGTAATCACATAAATCACATAAATCACATTTTTTATTTTTAAATTTTCATAGAGAATGTTCCCCTTTTCAACATGAATACCTCCCAAAAGGTTATCTTGAACGATGGAAAATAGCAGCTAAAATTTGTCTTTCAGTCGCAGATGATTCCACAACAGATTTTATGAATGTCCTATTCATATTTTCGAACTAAAATCACTATTTATAATATTGGAACATTTTTCGAGAAATTCTTCATGAAGTAAATTTATATCTATAGAGTTTAAAGACCAATTACATGAAATGAGCTCATTCTTGATTACATTTAAATTATCATCAGAAAGATTTCTGTACTTTCTTATTGAGCTTTTTTTGTGTAATAGACAAGAGAGACAATTGATAGAAATAATTGAGTAATCAGTAATTTTTGGGGTCAAATGAACCATAGAAATTACATTATCATCATTAGTTAATAGTTAATAGTTAGACCACAACTAGGATATTGTGTTGGAGTCGTTTCATCGGGAGGAACATGGAAATGCCAAAATGTACAGGTTCTCCCATTAATTATTTTGAATCTGATGTCACGTGACCGAAAGCAAAAAGCTCATTGGGTAACATAATATCAAAAAAAGCTGCACCACTTGCTTTAATTTGCAGCTCCAAAAAAACAATTCTCTACTATTTTCGAGTTCCGAGATATTCTATGTCTTAATCGTCGTGGGACACCCTGTATATAGATTAAATTGAATGGAAAAAATTGTCCTTACAAATAGCGCGATTTTTCAGCTGCACCACTTGCTTTAATTTGCAGCTCCAAAATAACAATTTTCTACTATTTTCGAGTTCCGAGATATTCTATGTCTTAATCGTCGTGGGACATCCTGTATATAGATTAAATTGAATGGAAAAAATTGTCCTTACAAATAGCGCGATTTTTCAGCTGCACCACTTGCTTTAATTTGCAGCTCCAAAATAACAATTCTCTACTATTTTCGAGTTCCGAGATATTCTCTGTCTTAATCGTCATGGGACACCCTGTATACAAATATTTTCAGATTGAATTGAATGGAAAAAATTGTCCTTACAAATAGCGCGATTTTTCAGCTACACCACTGATATTTGGCCACCTTCTCAATAACACAAAATTAAATCAGCCCGCTGAGATTTATCTGACGCATCTTGGAATTCGGGTGGTGCGTTCAAAGGAACACAAATTGTCAAAGATGTATTTCGACATTATTTAATGTAATCGAGTACAAAGTTACCGACACCTTCGACGATCAGGAAAGAAATTAGCAGTGAATTATTATTAGTAAAGAGTAATTAAGTGAATAGGGTTAATTGGTCGATATTTATTACGTGATGCTGAGTTGTTTTGTAATTGATAATTGAAGACCATTTATTAAATGTAGAGCATGTGAGTTGTTTTTGCTGATCGATTCGGGTTTTTGCAGTCTAATTTAGAGGACGGGTGATTTACAAAATATTTTTCAAGTATTTGCTCTACTTTTTATAGTTCTAATCAGAAGAGAATGGTAAAATTAGATTTTGGACCTGGATCTGGAAGTTAACTTTTGGTATTGTATGTTGAAAAAAAACTCAATTAAGAAAATAAAACAGGATACGAAAAAAAAAGGTTTGACGATGAATTTCTTATGGATACATTCGAGTTATTCCTTATGAAAAATAGTGAGCAAGCTGTCACTGTCACAGCAAATTATTCATTCAGTGTCAAACACATTTTTCATTTTTCAATTTTCATGGAGAATGTTCCCCCTTTTCAACATGAATACCACCCAAGAAGTTATCTTGAACGATGAAATATAGCGACTAAAGTTTGTCTTTCTTGTGAAGAATGCTTGTTATAATAATTTTATTTTTTCAATTAATAAACTGTATTTTTTAGGTTCAAGCAAATAAACATAGAAATGAGTCACATAAGTCATAAAAATATGCATTATTAATGTTCTTATATACTAACAATAAAAAAGGAACGACTTCTTTTTTTGGGGAAATATTGAAAATATTGTATATGTAACAACGCCAAGAACAAATTTTGAAACGACGCATACTAGTTGCAATACACCAGGATGCTTAATGTAGCACAGTAGCATCAGTATCTCCATTGCAACTATTTGAGAAATACATGCTGTACAAGATATGAAAGATATTTAAATTATCAAAAACATAATAGTTATTTAATCAATTATTATCGATATTTTAATGCGTGAGCAAAGCGAGAGTGTAAATATTCGAGATCATGATTAAATAATACCGAATACATCTTGAAATTGTCTTTCGTTCATTCGGTGCTCATTTTCTGTGGACATAAGTACAACAATTCAATTGTTTTCCATGGAAACGTATGTAAGCTATGCGAGGTTCGGCAAATTTTAAATCAATAATGAAATAAAAGGTGTGATAAAAGATAGTAGTATGGTAGTAGAGTATTTATATGTAATACATTTTTGGATTCGTCCAAAAATATTGCACTTTTATTGGGTGGCGAAGAAAAAACGGCCAAAACGCTACTACCGATTTCACATTCATAGCTAGAATTCCAAGCTGTAGGTATAAAATATACGTATGAGTTTGTTTTTTTGATTCATTGTACAAAATTGAATTTTTTTATCCAATAAAAAAATGTATCGGTCTGACAACTTTTGATATCGGCCGATACGATAGGCCGATATAAAATCGGTATCGGTCGATCCCTAGTTACATTTAAGTTTTTTGAATTGAACTCAAAAAACTGAATTATGCAAATGAAGGTAACAATAATTTTATGTAAGTAGATATGCTATGTAAAGAAATTTTAGGATGAGCATGGCACTCTAGATTGAAAGTTAAAATTTGATTTGAAAATGAAATTTATGTCAAAATATAGCTGAAAATGCTGAACTCGGATGTACAATAATTTAACGAATCCGAGAAACGAACAATATACAGGGTGTTAAGTTTAAATTTCGAAAGTTAAGGTCATTTCCGGTAAAACCGGAAGTGGTAGAAATTTGTCGTTGAATCAGAAAAATGACATTTAGTTCGAATATTAACCCTGCCAAGTTTCATTTTACACGGTGGAAGAATAAAAAATGGCAGCCCGAAAGAGATCGCGTTGTCACCCGGTATATTAATCGTAGAAGAATTGTTCGTCGAGTCGCGTTGGGCGACACAAGGCGGCCAGGCCGTAAATCATATTTTATACGGCGGTAAAGGTCAGCCTGAATAAATATGCAACTTGTAACCGAACACATGTCACATTTTGTATTTGCCATGAGGCCGCGCTCACATTCGTCTCAGATAAAATGTTGAACGATATCATCTACAAGTTGTTCTTGAAGATTTACATCAGGATTGGCTAATGTGATGGATACTTCAGAGCGCTGGGTTGATGGTTTGTGAAGGCTTCATGGTAGGCAAAGCGGTTTTTTAACTTATAGGTGCGTGAGGATATTGGATATTGACCTTTCGTTGACATAATGTGAATTTGTTCGTCCAGTGTTTTTTTTTTTTCTCACAAAATACGTACAATTCTATATAATCATATTTCCTCGAAGAGTTTTCAATGTGAGTTTCTTTTAGAACAATAACTGTGATAAGTAACTGTAAAGAAAACTTTGTATGATACATATTCGTAATAGGCGTTTATGTAAAGTTTTTTAATGTTTAGCATGAAGGAACTTTATAAGAAAAAATGTTGGTACATAGGTAATAAAAAAAAGTTATTCACAATTACAAAACTTCATTTTCCAAATTGGAAGTTAAACTATCATCAGAATCGCTCATTTTTGAATATTTCACTGGACATCTAATTCAACTTGACAGCAGTGTGTGTTTGACAGTGAATGAATAATTTGCTGTGGCAGTGTCACATTTCGTTGGCACAGCTTGCTCACTATTTTTCATAAGGAATAACTCGAATGTATTAGACCGTCAGCTAGTGACAGATTTAGGTACCCCATTTTTGCATACAAGCCTCGAATAGAGTTGAAAAGTACATCGATTTGGAGTAAAATGAAGATATTTTTACGAGTGGCTCCTGGGGATAACATACCGAGAATTCGATTTTTCAGAACAGTGCTTATTTGTTTCCCTCGTGTTTGTATTTACGGTACGAAACTACAGAGGGTGATTCGTTAAGTCGCCTTAAGGAAAAAAGTTCACATGAACATATGTCCGGAGTTGCTTCGTTTCTGAGATACAAAGGCGTTTGAAAAAAAAAATCAATGCCCTGTATCTCAGAAAAGAAGCAACTCCGAACATATGTTCATGAAAACTTTTTTCTCAAAACGACTTAACGAATCACCCTCTGTAGTTTCGTACCGTAAATAGAAACATGAGGGAAACAAATAAGTACTGTTCTGAAAAATCGAATTCTCGGTATGTTATCCCCAGGAGCCACTCGTAAAAATATCTTCATTTTACTCCAAATCGATATACTTTTCAACCCTATTCGAGGCTTGTATGCGAAAATAGGGCACCTAAATCTGTCACTAGCTGACGGTCTATATCTGTAGTTTAAAAAATATTAAAGGACCCCGCACCGTTTAAATGGGAAATTGGCTTTAGGTAAATTTTTTCGAATTTTCTGAAGCTGATCAGATGTCTCCATTGCGCCAAAGCTCTAAACACAACGGTTTAGATTATACAGGGTGCTGAAGTTGATTTTTCCAAAATTTCAAATAGCCATGGTGGATAAATTTTTTTGAATATATAAACCAAATCAACAATGCAACAATTATTCGTATGGCCGATACGAATACACCCTAGAGAATAATATTTCCTGCACGTATCCACGATATACAGGGTGAGACCAAAGCTAACAAGTTTTTTCTGATTTTTCACTATTTTTATAGATTTTTTCGAATTCGATTTCGCAAGTGTTTGCAACTTTTTTTATAAGAGGGGCGAGCCCACCGACAGACATAGTTTTTGTCGTAAGTTTCCATGTATGAAACCGTTGGAAATTTTTCCGAAATCCTAGGCTATCTAGCTATCGAAGGTTGACATTTTTTAAACCGTATTATTTGACAGTCAGATAATTTTCACTATTTTGACGGGTTTTTTTGATTTTTATTTTGCGAGGTTTCCCAAATTTTTTCGTGACGGGGAAGGGTGGCGAGCACTCCGACTGAAATTGCTGATGAATTTACTGATTGCTTTCCCGTTCTCTATCTAGCTTTCGATGGGGTAGGAAGGATGATTTTTTTTTAAATCAAATCATTCAACGATCAGGTGCTTTTCACTATTTTTCCGGATTTTTCTAATTTTCGACTTTTTTCGAGAAAAGAGAAAGGGGCCGAGCCCCCTACCATTTTTTTCCAAGATCAAATTTGTCAAAAAACTTTCGAAACCCTACTTATTCTGTATATAGCTTTCGGGGAGCAGGAGAGAATAATTTTCTTGACATGTGAAATTTCAACTTCGAAGGATACTATGATTTCCGACGTGAATGCTATCAGGTCAAACTAGAAAGTGAAAACCAAATGAGTTATCACAAATTGTCTTTGTTCAGAAAATAATCGGCTACTTCCTCTCAATTCACGTCTAATCTTTTCCAAAATTCCCCAATTGTTATATTTTGACGAAATTATGGGCAATTTTCCATTCTCAATTTTTATATTTCCTGGTCTATTATTTCGGGATATATTTCTCAATTCCTTTACCAGCTGCAGCGCGTTGTTGCCATTACTCTGGACGTGGTCATTTTTGTGCTCTGATCGATCAAAACATTCCGACTTTAGAGGCTTGTATTTCGATAATTAGACGGACGAATTTTTCCATATTTGGTTGTTAGCATTGTTATCAATTTTATTGACTTGTGTTAGTTTTCCATCAAATTTGTAAGACGAGTTTCTTCTGTGCAGCGCGTTATTTGAAACAATGATTGCATTTGGCCTATGGTGCAATGATATAAAAGTCTATTGGGAAGCAACTTTGAGTCCAATTATCTCCGATTCTAAACGGACGAAAATTCTCAAAAAAATTCAGCTGATGTAGGTAGTCACTGTCGAGAAATATCATCATATCATCAATCATTGAATTTGTAAGAAAACGGTCTAGCGTTCGAACTACCTTATTTTCTACAATTCAAATATATCGACTCAATTCCTAAGATATTCCAAACTGTCGTTACAGAGCGCTGAAATGGCCAATTTTTGTCAATGAAAAATGCAGAAAATACCATTTTGAAAGTACAGTGGTGAAAAAAAAATCCACCATTGAGTTGGTCTCTGCTCAGAATAGTAAGAGCAAACTTCCTATTCGATCGCAATATATCTCATGCGCTTTTCACTCTGAGGGTGGAAATAGGTATCTCCTGCTCCGCTCATTTTACGATTTTCGCATGCCCTGTCATCTCTTCTTCGTTTACCTGAACCTCCGAGTCTCACATCCTCAAATGGGCTGGAAGAGACGGTAGCCTCAACAATACCTCCAATACTGTGGTTGGGGTCGTGAACATTGCACATGTTATTACCAAACAGGCCAACCTCTTGACTTTACAGAGCTTTCCGTCTATTGTGCTACAGCTGAACCACATTGGACCTTTGGTCTTACGACTGCCGTGTATGATTGGTTCCCCAATTTTTCCATATAACTCTCCTCAGTTGCCATAGGAGTGCTACCTACTTTTGAATAACAAAATCAACATGCGGCCTTCATGAAAGTTTGAAGTCAACAACCACCCCCAAGCATTTGACTTGCTGAAACAATTGCTTTTGTCCAAACTTGGTGGGTGGCCTGAACCCATATTTTTTCCTGCGTTTGGTGAACAGGATTATCTCTATTTTGTCGGATTCACTGAGAGCCCTGCTTCACCGCACCACCTTTTAATCATTTTACATGATCTAATGAAGTTTTGATGGGAATGAAAAAAGGTAAGTGAAGTATCGTCTTCATACTGCATAGTTGTCCTAGTTTATTTTTCAGGAAAGCTGCTATAGCTCACTCTTTCTCTCTTTGGTCAGTTGATAGTTGATGAACAAATAAATTACCTATTTCAGTTAGTGTTTTTGCGTTTTTTATTTCTTCTAGTAGGCTTCTTCTTCTTTTGTGATCTAGAATCAACCGCTTCAGGGCATAAGCCGATGCCATCTCACGATGTTCTCTAAACATTACATTTTCTTTTCCGTGTGAACCAGAAGATGTAAAATAAATCAAACACCGTCCACCGACACGTAATTGTGCTTATGTCACTTACTACACCGCCATATTTCAAGGAATTTGAATTCTGAAGCAACACCGGGTAATAAAAATCTCGCGAACGGAGGTGACGACGCTTTATTTTTCGGAATTAGATGACAACCAGATAAGATGCGGGTCATATGTCACGGCAAAAGCGGCACGCGTCAGATGACTCCTGCTCGGGTCACTGGCCATACTTTGGATTCTGCTGTTCATATTCCGGTTCAGCTGGAGATTTATGTTCTCAGCTGTCAGCGTATCGCAATTCAGACTGTTTATATTCTTGTTGAATATGACAATATTTTTTCAATCCCATAGGCTTCCTGTAGGAGAACCATATAATTTTAAGTATATAACTTTTTTTTTGATGAGACGACACTACTTGACGGAGGATCATTAAATAATAATGAAAATTATATTGAAAAACTTATTAAAGACAAGTTTTTATTCAAATGCGCTAAAGAGTAAAAAATATTTTCTTCATATGTGAGTCACAGATTCACAGGCTTGCCGCGCAAAGTTTTCTGTTCGAATAAGAAAGCGGCAAGCTTTTGAATCTGTAATTCACACCTAAAGAAATTATGTTTTACTTTTTAGCGCATAAAAGCTTGTATTTGAAAGTTTATTTCAATATAATTTTTTTTGTACTTTTCAGTTAGTTTGCATTGAATTGATCTATTGATTTCAGAAAAAGCATAGTTATTACAACGTCCGTTTCCTGTAAGTTTTGAGCTGCTGTCTAGCTCTTCAATGAGGAGGCCAAGAAGCAGACCACAATTACAAAACTCGTCCACCATTAATTTAAAGACAATTCATCACGAATGTATGTTATAAAGTAATAAAACTTATAACTATTTCGTGATGGATTTTTATATTATTGTGTCAAACGTTTCATTTCAAACGTCTATGCAATTATCATTCGATAAATGTTTGGACGAAGATTAATAATTACTGTGAATCAAACGTTTTTAATTGTTCAACGGTTCGAAAGTGTGGAACCAATTTCATTTTGTGAACCGAGCAAGAAAACAGACAAGTGTCGTGAACTCAAACTCCAAGTAATGGGTCCTTTATGGAACCTGTACTCGAAAATAATAAATATTAATGGTATTGCCGTCGCTTACATTTCAAGGAAAAAGTAATATCTGAGCAGGACGTTACAACACTCGAAATAAACGACAAGAACAAGAGTCTGGCAGACAAAATAGTGTCGTTAACTGTCTCTTTGCAGTGATACATCTGGACCTCGGAATGTGGTAGTAAAGTTATGCTAACTGGAAAAATTATAGTACAAACATACAAATGATCGTTATGCATCACACGCCACAAATTCTCAGAAAATCGCCAAGTTCACACTTGAATCAAAAACAAAACAAAATTTTATGTTCGCAGTGACACTAGTTTCCAGACACAATGAATTCTGGGTTTTGTAAATATTATCAAAAATAGGAAAATAAGTGAGGAATCACACTGATCGACCAGGACCGACCGTCCACCTACGACCAAAAGTAGAAGTAGATCAATGAAAACTTTCAAAGTCACACTGATCGACCATCCACGACCGACCACTACACCTTTTCCAATTTTAGTTCGAAAACGGTCAATTGTATTTCCAAATAGTCATTTGAATTTCAAAAAGTATCAATTGTATTTCAAATTAGTCAATTTAATTTCAAAAAGCATCAGATGTATTTCAAAATTATCAATTCAATTTCAAAATGCGTCAATTGTATTTCAAATTAGTCATTTGGATTTCAAAAACCATCAATTGTATTTGAAAATTATCAATTCAATTTCAAAAACTAACACTTCAAATTCCAAAATAGTCATTTGTATTTCAAAAAATATCAAATGTATTTCATAATGCATCATTTGAATTTCAAAACTGAAAAAGCACGGGCAGATGTTAGATGGGTGTTAGTTGATATTTTCATTCACCCTGTGTTATCGAAACGCTTATGGTTCCTGTCATTTTGACTTCATTTATTGATACCTGTAATTATTTAATTCGAGACTTCGAGAGAATGAATTTGAAGGACAATTGTGCTATCTGCCGAATCTCAATGTTGAGAGGTAACGTGCTGAAAGTTCTTCCTTGCAATCACTTTTTTCACGTAACTTGTTCAGAAGTAATTATCAACACAGCGGATGCAAGATGCCCTTTATGTAGGGTCGTCCTGGAGGGTAACGAACCATATGCTAGAAAGATTTACAAGAAGCACTTAGATCCAGATAGGAAGAGAATTGTTGCTTGTGCAAATAAAGGTGAGGATTGGGTCAGATTGGCATCAACATTAAATATTAATTTCCACACGGCCTACGAATGGATCAAATCAGGTCGGGACCACATGTTCCAAAAAGGAGGAAAGAAACGAAGGATTCTTTCGGAACAGCAGGTAGACAGAATCATTGAATGGGTCGAAGAAGATTGTTCGCAGACATTAAAAAGTTTGAGAGAAAAAGTGTCAGGAGAGTTCAATGTGA
The DNA here is from genome assembly GCA_958298965.1 of Chrysolina haemoptera. Taxonomy (NCBI): domain Eukaryota; kingdom Metazoa; phylum Arthropoda; class Insecta; order Coleoptera; family Chrysomelidae; genus Chrysolina; species Chrysolina haemoptera. The sequence goes on along the minus strand of OY282586.1, from coordinate 46,838,152 downwards.
GAATCTGCCTTTCCACTTTGGGTAACTACTTAGAGGGTAGACTTTTCACTTTGAAACAAGTACATAAGTAGCCTGTTACAATGAATAGCAATGAGAATAAAATGTTGAGGGCACATTATGTTCGTACTCTCAATGACTATATCCAACAGGGCAAACAAATAGTATGGATTGATGAAACAAACTTCAATTTATTTTGTCGTCGTTGTAGAGGTCGCTCTCGGGTTGGTACAATTGCTTCCAGCCGCAAGGGGGCCAAATATTCATTTAATTGGAGGCATCTCGGCAGCAGGCGTCGTTGCAATGCACCGCCGTCGTGGCTCTTTTAATGCAGGTGCTGCTAATGAGTGGATTCTACAACTCATGCAACAATGGGAGAACGGGGGAAATCAACTTGTTGATTTAGTGATAGTTTGCGATAATGCTCCATGTCATGCTAGGTTGGCAACGGCCTTAAATGGCACTGCAGTTACTCTCTTGAAATTAGCACCGTACTCTCCAATGTTAAACCCGATAGAGACAATTTGGTCCAAGATAAAAACCTTTGTGAAGAATACCATGAGAATTCCAGATGTAGCTGCTCCTGGAGTAATAGAACAAAGATTGGTTTACTTGGAAAATATTGTAGACGAAGCCAAAAATACGATTGCAGGAGGTGATTGCGCTCGTGCGGTACAACACTCGTCGACGTTTCACGGACCGGCTTTAGCGTTGGAAGATATGCCTGTTGGACAATAACTTATATAAGCATATATAACATATTACATTGTTGATGACTGATTTTGAAATAAAAATGATTACGTTTGAAATTGAAATGATGGATTTTGAAATTGAAATGGAATTTTTTGAAATTAAATTAATTAATTTGAAATTCAATTGATAATTTTGAAATACATTTGATACATTTTGAAATTAAATTGACTAATTTGAAATACAATTGACGCATTTTGGAATTGAATTGATAATTTTGAAATACATTCAATACTTTTTGAAATTAAATTGACTAATTTGAAATACAATTGACGCATTTTGGAATTGAATTGATAATTTTGAAATACATTCAATACTTTTTGAAATTACATTGACTAATTTGAAATACAATTGATATTTTTTTAAATCAACTTGACGCTTTTTGAACTACAATTGGAAAAGGTGTAGAATAATTTTGTAAATCTGACATTAATTTGACATTCGAAAGGTTATGTGAATTGTCTGTTCATTTATTGAAAATAAGTTGAATTCATAATATAAATAGTTTTGCTTTAAATAATGAGCAGTAGTGTTCATCATAAATGTGTGTCAAAATGACATTACGTCAGGATAGTGTGACACCGACCAAAATTTCCAGCTGACTACAATTTCGAACATGGTCTTTGAAAAACGGTCGAGGACGGTCAATGACGATTATACAGTGTGAGTTGTGCGATAAGAATATACGTGTGGGAAATTTTGGTCGTAGGTGGACGGTCGCGGACGATCGGTCATAGTCGATCAGTGTGATTCCTGCCTAAGGAATACCGAACGGAAAATAAATCAATACATACACACCAAGTAGAAACGTGCATACTATATGGGACAAAAAAACATCCGATTCCTGAATTTTATGGCTTGCTATTATCGATGTAATTTGAAGACCATACAGCTTGGCAAATCTATAAAGGAATGTCGATAAACGTATGAGATGCAAAAATTAGAATGAGAAAGTATTCGGACGATAAGGAGGGTAATATTAATTATTGTACATTCAGTTAGAATGATGCCACCGCGAATCGATAAGCGTGCCGATTTCATATTCTTTGCTAGATTTGCCAAGCTGTAATGTAATCCACTGATGAAGCGAAGTAAAACTTAAAGTCATCTTCACAATGTATAGTTAACCCCAGAATAGGAATGGGATTTTGTCAGAACTTGTCAAAAAGTTGCATCAAACGTATATCAAAAACATGTTTTCGATCATTACTCATCTTCGGTTGAAAAACAGGAGTTGAACTGAAATCAGTCAAAATACACTAATTACAATTTTGAAAAAGTGCAAGGCTTAAATATGTATATGTATGTATGCCTAAATAATTAGTGTATTTTGATTCACGTTTGATGCAACTTTCTGATAAATTCTTGCCAAAGTTTCATTGACAACATCCCATTCCAATATTCTGGTGTTAAATATATATTGTGGAGACGACTCTGAGTTTCACTTTGTTCATTATACCAAAACTCCACTTTGAATATGGACTACTTCCTTCATATGTAGTATACCGATATTAAATGAATTATTAGAAGCAGACTCTTCATTTTATTAGCCTCAATGTATTTTACCATCATAGAAGAATGATTTACTTTCGAAAAACACATAGAAGTACTCAAATCTACAAGAAAATATTAGTTGCTATTATATATATTTTACAGCGATATTTTATCTTCTCGCCTTTAATAGCTTTTATTCTGACTTTGGTATTAGCATACACCAGACAATTAGAATATTCATTGGTCATCACAGTTTATTGGTTCTTCAAAGAAGGATCATTCTGCTTTTACAATGCCTCATTTTCAATACATTAATTTCATTCTTGTATTCACAATGAGGTGAATGGTTTAGTAGCGCCAAGAAAGCAATGATTCAGTTTATATCCTGCCTGCACTGTAAGGCTGACGACACACCAAGGACAACGTTTTTGACTAATTTAGATAGAAGTTGTTTTTTCTCCACGAATTATACAGAGTGGTCCAACGAAAAGTATGCACCTAGCTTTTCTCCTTTTTGTGGAATTGCAAGCAAAAATGCTCGGACACGTGGAGTTTGTTTTTGAGGGGGACACATTTCAGATATATTTTGCAACTTGTGCCTTTAACCCCCCAGCGACAGGGTGTCACAACCCTAAAATTTTAAATGGAACGTGGGGTCGACTGATATATCATTTGAACGGGTACAAAATTAACTTCCCAATGATACCCTATTTGTTGAAATTTACTGAAGCAGTTAATGCGAAAACGGCTTTAAGAACATGAACCCGATAATGTTGATATTAATGAAAAATACAAATAAGTTTTGGTTACTCGGAATTAAAACATGTACAAGTAGTACTTAGTACGTTTCAATATTTGTTACTTGTAATAGTGCTTTGTAAAAAAAAACAAGCTGTTAAATTGATTTATTGAAATGTTACTTCAACAAGTGTTCAAATTGTGACCCATTTGCTTCCATACAATACTACAGATTTTGTTCAAATCTATGTATAACATTTTGTAGTATATCAGGTGTTATACTTCTACACTCTGCTATAATCCGTTGGCGAATATCTTCTATGGACTCGGGCTTCGTAGCAAAACATTTATTTTTCAAGTGTCCCCATAGAAAAAAGTCCAAAGGCGATAAATCAGATGACCTGGCAGGCCATTCCATTGGGCCTCTCCTGCCAATCCACTGTCCGAGGAACCGGTTTTCTAAAAATTTTCGTACAGGAACAAAATAGTGCGGAGGTGCTCCATCTTGCTGGAAATGAAGCCGATCAGCATTATGATTTTGGTCATCTTCTATTATTTGTGTGATGAAAGGATCAATTGGGTCTTCAAGCATGTTTAGGTGGATTTCACCATTTAAATTTCCAGGAATGAAAAGTGGTCCTATGATATGACTTCCTAATATGCCACACCAGACGTTTATTTTTTGAGGGGCCTGGCAATGAACCTCTCGGAATAAATATGGGTTACTGTCATCCCAGTAACGGCAATTATGCCTATTCAAAGCTCCATTCAAATAAAATGTACACTCATCTGTAAAACAAATGTTACACATATCTGCAGTTGTTTTCTTACACTTATCTGCAGTCGTTTTCGACAAAATCACGCAAACGATTAAATGGGTAATTTAGTTGTGAAAACAAAAAATTATCATTGAAATGTTGCTTTCGGCAAAATGAAGTAATTTAGAAATGATTGTCGTTATCCTGATTCCTAGTAACCAAAACTGATTTGTATTTTTCATTAATACCAAAATGATCGGGTTAATGTTCTTAAAGCCGTTTTCCCATTAACTGTTTCAGTAAATTTCAACAAATAGGGTATCATTGGAAAGATAATTTTATGGCCGTTCAAATGATATATCACTCGAGCCCACGTTCCATTTAAAATTTTAGGGTTGTAACACCCCCTCGCTAGGGGGTTGAAGACACAAGTTGCAAAATATATCTAAAATGTGTCCCCCTCAAAGGCACACTTCACTTGTCCTAGTATATTTGCTATGAATTCCAAAAAAGGAGAAAAGCTAGGTGCATACTTTTCGTTGGACCACTCTGTATAAAGTGACACACACTGGTACGGTGAAACAGGGAAACACCTTCAGGCTCTTTAAAACTACTCGAAACAAACTGTTTTTGAATGAATCTGTTTTGTGTGATTAGTGTATTCCAAAATGTTTAGCTACAAAATGTTTTGAATGAAAGCGTTTGGGAAACCTCGTTGTAGACAACACGTTGAAGGGCCGACTCTATTTGCACTGTTTTGCTGTACAGCAAAACATTTTGCATGAAACCGTTTGGCTTTCAGGCGTTTTTGATTTATCGGTGTCAGCGGATATATATCCAAATACTCAACTCGGGAAAAACCACTGGAGATAGAGATTGCAGGTTCTGTGAGAATATTTTTTCTTGAACTATTTGTGTATTTGTGTCTGTGGTTTTGAATATTTGGATTAATTTCTATATTTCACAACCATTAAAAATCTAAATATATCATTTGGAATCAGTTATTATACATCAAGACTGTTGTTCACATCTCAGTGATTGACATATTTTAACGAATTTTCATTTTTGAAAAAAAAGAAAAATTGTCTATGAAACTGGGGATGATATTCCGAAAGTTATTTTGAATTAGGTATGTATCGTTTAATCTTCGAATAACTAAATCTCGTGAAAAATACATAACTTAGTAATCAGAATGTAAAAATAAAAATTGAAATCAAAAAGATACTCTAATTGGTAAGCTTGGCTGGTAGGAAAAGGAAAATAATACTAGTTACACTGGCCACTGTGAGATTGGCCTTTCTAGGGAAAAGATTAACATGGGATTTGTTCAACAGTAAAAACACAAGAGCTCTTTTTATCGAATAAATTTCTTCCTTCAACGAAGTAATTTTGCCTGGCAGTAATTTCACGAGAAAAACTGACATGAACCGCAGGTCGAGCAAATTTGTCTAATATCAGTTTTTCTAGTAAAGTTACTGATGGAAAATTTTTGAGTTGAAAGAAATGTATCCTATAAAATAAAGTTCGAGTGTTTTTTGGCAAGATAAATCAACAACAATACATAAGTACACCACAATAATAACCACCTTCATTGAAACAGTAATTTGAAGGAGTAGTTAACAACACAATTATATTATTAATGCTTTTTGTAATTTATTCAGATAAAACTTTTCCATAACGATTTAAGGTGCGTATTCACTAGAGCGTTCGTTCCACATAAGCACCGAATGAGCACATGTGCTGCTCGGTAGAAGCTCAGTCTGCGCCATTCTGCGTAATGTAAACACGCATTCTGTTCTTGCTCAAATCAGCGTCCACACTATCCAAGCCTTTGCTCGTTCGGTGCTCGTGCGGAACGAATAATCTAATGAATACGCACCTTTATGTGTAAACAATACTGGACAATCATAGCGGTCATGACTAAAATTGACGCCGGAGTTTAGCTCATGTTTTACATTTTTCGCATTTTGTGACCATAACGAAACACATTCGTTAAATACATATCCATATAAAAAGGAAGCTAGAAAAATTTCCTACAAGACGACGTCATCGTTGGCTTGCCTTCCAATTCGCTTGTAGGTGTTACAGATGCTTTTGTGTGCTACGATGCCGAAGTTTAGCGCATGTTTTACATTTTTCGCATTTTTGACCATAACGAGACACATTCGTTAAATACATATCGATATTAAAAGAAAGCTAGAAAAATTTCCTACAAGACGATGTTATCGTTTGGCTTGCCTACCAGTTCGCTTGTAGGTGTTATAGATGCTTTTGTGTGCTACGATGCCGAAGTTTAGCGCATGTTTTACATTTTTCGCATTTTTGACCATAACGAGACACATTCGTTAAATACATATCGATATAAAAAGAAAGCTAGAAAATTTTCCTACAAGATGATGTTATCGTTGGCTTGCCTTCCAGTTCGCTTGTAGGTGTTACAGATGCTTTTGTGTGCTACGATGCCGAAGTTTAGCGCATGTTTTACATTTTTCGCATTTTTAACCATAACGAGACACATTCGTTAAATACATATCGATATAAAAAGAAAGCTAGAAAAATGTCCTACAAGACGATGTCATCGTTGGCTTGCCTTCCAGTTCGCTTGTAGGTGTTACAGATGCTTTTGTGTGCTACGATGCCGAAGTTTAGCGCATGTTTTACATTTTTCGCATTTTTGACCATAACGAGACACATTCGTTAAATACATATGGATATAAAAAGAAAGCTAGAAAAATTTCCCACAAGACAATGTTATCGTTTGGCTTGCCTACCAGTTCGCTTGTAGGTGTTATAGATGCTTTTGTGTGCTACGATGCCGAAGTTTAGCGCATGTTTTACATTTTTCGCATTTTTTTACCATAACGAGACACATTCGTTAAATACATATCCATATAAAAAGAAAGCTAGAAAAATTTCCTACAAGACGATGTCATCGTTGGCTTGCCTTCCAGTTCGCTTGTAGGTGTTATAGATGCTTTTGTGTGCTACGCTGCCGAAGTTTAGCGCATGTTTTACATTTTTCGCATTTTTCGACCATAACGAGACACATTCGTTAAATACATATCCATATAATAGGAAAGCTAGAAAAATATCCTACAAGAAGATGTTATCGTTGGCTTGCCTAACAGTTCGCTTGTAGATGTTATAGGTGGTTTTGTTTGCTAGGACGCCGGAGTTTAGCGCATGTTCTACATTTTTCGCATTTTGCGACCATAACGAGACACATTCGTTAAATACATAGGTATATAGAAAGAAAGCTAAGAAAATTTCCTACAAGAGGATGTTATCGTTTGCTGGCCTAATAGTTCGCTTGTAGATGTTATAGGTGGTTTTGTGTGCTAGGATGGCGGATTCGTGCGATACCATTTTTGTTGCACATTTATCTTTGTTTTATGGTATACCGTGCATCCGATCATATTCGAATCATACATTTTCGGAATCAGCATAAAATTTTGAGTATATCTGTGGTAATTTCGAGTGAATCTAATGACTAAGCTAAGAAAATTTTCTACAAGACGATGTCATCCTTGGCTTGCCTAACAGTTCGCTTGTAGATGTTATAGATACTTTTGTATGCTACGATGCCGAAGTTTAGCGCATGTTTTACATTTTTCGCATTTTTCGACCATAACAAGACACATTCGTTAAATACATATCCATATAAGGAACAGGCATTTTCATCGCGATAAAGGAGGTATGCATCCTTTCATCGCTGTCAAACTGACTCAGACGTCATATTTAAATAGGTTGATTCATCGCATTAAATTCTTTCAAATCGTTGGAGTTTAATCCTTGCCCATCCATTTCTGCTTTCACTGGTTGATATTGGAGTTTTGGAAGAGATACTATCATTGCAAAAATTTTACATTTGACATGAGATAGATAGATAGATAGATAGATAGATAGATAGCTTTATTCAGGTAATAGTATAAACATAATACTGTTAGTTCAATATTTCATAGACTGTCACCTAAGCCTAGCTTGTACTGTGCATAGTCTATGAGATGAGATAGATGAAAATATTTAATGTTCATATTACCTACTTCTACATTCCACAAATAAGAATTAAATTAACAAATAATAAAAAACAATTTTTGTAACAATAATGTAAAAAACTTTTTTAATTTTTAACAATTGAAGATAGCTATCAACAAATCATTGATGTGAAGAAGAATCAGTGTTGGTGCAAGAATTGATCCTTGCGGAAAACTAGCATTCATTGCTAGAGTGTGGAGTGTGGACAGATCGGTCTGAGAGGAAGCTAGATAACAAGGAACGCAACTGCGGAAGCCAGCCATAAGTTTGGCAAGGATTCCCTGGTGCTAAACGCGATCAAACGCGATCAAACGCGTTGGAGATATCTAATGCAACGGTCAGAGTTTCGCCTTATGTTTCGATAGATTGCTGCCAAATAATAATATGTGAGACTAAGCAAGCATGTCAATAGTTGATCTCTGATGCCGTTGATAACTTTGTGTCTATAGCTCTTCCTTCGTTGGAAAGTATAACTCTGCAAGCAGTCATCGGGAAGTTGTGTCTAATACTTCAGAGGAAAATTTTTTTTTTCCGTCGACCTTTCATTTATGATGTATTTTAACGCACTAAAAATCGTTGATTAATGACTCCTGTTAATGAATGATTTTCTATTAATCAACGATTTGCTTATATGCAACCCAACATACAGTGCTCTAATACATTTTATATTGGTTAGTACTATCTGTCATTACTTATTTGTCAATTCTGAAATAAAATTTGAGAGATTTTTCAATACACCAGTAGTTGTCATCAAAAATCAAAGAAGTCTCGTGGGGTAATGGTAAATTCAGTCAGACAGCCGGATACTGAGGTCGATAGTTCAAACCCACACAAGGGAAATTTTTTTTGCTCTTTTTTTTTTAATTTCAATTTGAAAAAAATAAAATAAAACTACCCCGAAGGAAAATAAAACTACCCCGAAGGAAAATTAAACTATCTTTGAGTTGATATAAGGAAATAGTGATTGTTTTTTATCGTATCGTTGAATAAATAAACATTGAAAGTAAGATATATCTATTTTTGAAAACTACGATTGACGGAAAAGTTTTGTAACAAACTTGTGAATTAAAATGGCGATTAACAATCTCAGACATTAACGCGCTCGCGCCGCTCACGCGTTAAAATATCTCGAATGTTAATCGCCCTTATTAGTACACTTGTTCGTTACATAACTATAAATGGACGCTTATATGTTGAGATTTCCATAAATCGTCTTGAAAAATAAAACGAACGAGGTAATATATGTAATATATGTATACGGGAGCGCAAAGGCAATCCGAATTATAGAAGCATTCGAACTATCGGGTCCGAATTATCGCAACAGCACTGTCTAGAATTTGGGATGACATTTTTTGTACAGTGTGTCTCACTTCTTATGGAAACACACCCGTATCTTCCGTATTGATTGAGGTAGAACGATGAAAGTCTCAGGACAGATGAAAATTGTCAAAATGCACCTACCACCTCAATTGGGTTGGCCTAAGTGATATCCACTGTCCATCACTTGCGATGGAACAACCCATTTTTACGGCAAAACATACTAAGGGGCAAAATAGGCTCGAAATTCTTTCAGATTCGTCAGGACCACCAACTCACTACAGGTACACTTTTTTCCTCAAACAATTTCATTCCTGAAAAATCGGAATTTGTCTTACTTCTCATGGAAACACCCTCGTAATTTCCGTAATTATTGAAGTAAAACTCTGCAAATTCCAGGAGCGTTAGATATATCAGTGATGAGTCTTAATCTTGCATGAATTTGATCTGAGTGACATACACTGCTCGCCAGAGGCGATGAACCTAGCCAGTTTTGCGAAACATTATATTAGAGGACAATATAGGCTCAACGGATTCGGAATCAGGACACCAATTTCACCAACAATACATATTTTCGGGGGTAATACCACTGGAGGTTTTGTTTTCATCGTATAAACTTAATTTTGTTCCACTCAAACTTGGTAGCTTGTAACATGACGGTATCTTGATTTTATCATGTTATTTGTTCTCGTCGATTACTAAAGCAATCAAGTTTTCGTGCAAAATGAAAGTTTGTCCGATCAAATAAAAACCTCTTGTGTTATTACCCGCGAAAATATGTATTGTTGGTAAAACTGGGGGCCTATTCTCGAATGTCGAATGACTTTTGTCGAATTCGACATATGTCGATAGAAATTGTCGCACAACATTAGCAAGTGGCATTCTCAAATGGGTTCGACATCTATGTCGCATGAGAGATATTTTGTCGAATAACATGAACTGGCAACACCGAATTCTCGATATTATATCGTGTTCTATGCCTCTTCACTCGTAAAGTTGTAAAATGAAATATGACGTTTGGGCCATTTGGCATTTGGCTATTTGGCTTTGGAAGAGTGGAAGGTGAAAGGTGAACGTGAAAGTGATTGTTAGAAGTATAAACATGGAAAGTGAAGCTTAAAAAAATTATTGCACGCAAAACCAAAAGCGAACTTTAATAAATTTAATGCAAGAAAAAGAAAATGAACCTCTTTTATCCGGAAAATTTTCCCCAAATTTTACTTTTCAAGTTGCAAGAAGTAAATGGCAGAATATTGCCTCCATTCTAAATTCAGCTCCCGGAGCCTCGAAAGACTGGAAGCAGTGGAAAAAGGTAATGATAAAAAAATAAAGCATGAATTGTTGGTATATTAAATATTTTCATTTTTCAACAGACTTGGCAAGATCTAGGATCAAAGACAAAAAAGAAGAAGTCAGATCAAATCAAGTATGCGAGAGGTACTGGCGGTGGCCCTTCATATTCTGAAGACTTAGATGCTACAGATGAACTTATATTAGGCACTATTCCATCAACATCAATCACTGGTGACATCAACATAGATGAAACTCCTGTTGATATGGACATTTTTTTTTTTGATTTCAATAAAGACCAACCAGTGGATGATACTCAGCAGACTCGAGAAGATGTCATTCCCAAAAATTCTGTTGAAATTGTTTTGGATGACCATTTATACTCAAACAATAATATTGTCCCCCAAACTAGTGCCCCTAAAAAGAAAAGAAGTGTGGCTTCTCAACGTTTGCACACTAGTGCTGTTGCTGCATCCACTCTTGCAGAAGTGAGCAAAAATACTCTGGATGTGCAGAAGGAGTATTATGCCAAAAAGCTAATTTTACTCGGAAGACAAGTAGTAGCCGTGGAAACTTTGGTAGGCGTATTGAAACAATGAAACTTGTGATAATCATTTCATTTTATGTGATAGATAACTGCAGGCCCTACTGCATAGTATTACCAAAGTGTTTTTTGTAATTGACACAATCATTTCATCTCATTTATAAATATTTTTATTTTTCATTTAGTATTAATCATTGTTTTCAAGATCTACTAAGAGTTTGTACTTTGTTGGTACCCAGTACCTATTTAAGAATGCTGTTTTCGTTTCTAAGGTTTATATTTATCATTGTTTACGAGATATACTAAGACTTTGTACTTTGTTGGTACCCAGTACCTATTTATGAATGTTGTTTTCATTTCTATTTTTTGTTTAATATTTTGATAAGAAGTATGAAAAGGAAAAACTGTTTTAGTGTCTAATATGTTGAAAAATGCATAGTACTTTTATATGTAAAATAAATATTTGTCCAATATATTTTTGTTTTTATAATAATTTTCCTTTGGATTTCATATGTCTGTATCAAGTTCTGGTTAGAAGGACAAGAAGAAAAAGTATATCTTATTTCAGATAGATTTATTTAATAAATACAAAAAAATATGATAAAATTTTACTCATCTATAATAATTAATACCTTCTAATAGCAAAGGATTTCGTGCATTTTGGTTATCTTCCTCATAGTTATGTGGAATGATTCCAAAATCAATTTCTTCCAATTCCTCATCTTGATTCAGTAATAACTGAACATCATTTTCAATGCACATATTGTGTAAAACAATGCATGCATTTACAATCAATGATGATTTATGAGGAGAATAATGTAATGTACGGTGCTTCAGTAAGCACCTAAACCTCATTTTCAGTAATCCGTTACACCTCTCAATAGTGCATCTTGCTATTTTTTGTACCTCATTGAAATGATTTTCTTCCTCTGTCATGGGGTCAGCTAATGGTGTGATGAGCCATGGGCGCAGAGGATATCCAGAATCACCTAAAAAATGATTAATAGTTCAGGTGCAAGAAAATAAAAAGAATATTTTTGTCAGTGGTACTACCTACCTAAAAGAAAGTAGTCTCTAATCCCTCGTTCATGGAGTTGTTCTAACAAATGCTTTATATTGCTGTTTCCCCAAATATAGGAATCATGAGTGCTTCCAGGAAATTTAGCATTAGCATGAAGTACCTTCATTTTCTCATCACATATCTAAAAATTTATTAGTAAGTATAAAAATGATAATGTATCATCTACATATAACTTGCCAGCTGAACATTTATTGAATGATACTGCTTTCGATTTATAAAAATATGCTCAGGGGCTAGCAGATCACGTTTTTTTGGAGGTACAATTGCCACATGGGTGCAATCAATACAGCCTACAATTCCTGGCATTCCAAATTTGTTGTAAAATCTGAAATTGAAATTTTTAATAGGTAGGTATATCTACTTTTATTTATTAAATTAGAATTTTGGTCTGAAAAGGTATACCTATTTCTCATGACATTAAGCTCATTCACATTGATGGGAAATTTTACGAATCTTGAAAAAATCTCTGGTGAATTGAGAGCTACAGAAACTTCATTCACAAATCTGCTAACTGATGATTGCGACAGCCCAAACTTCTATTATCACCTACATTACCCTGGTAAGAACCAGTTGCATAAAAATTTAGTGCCACAAGTACCTAGAAAAATTAGGAAAAAAAATGATAACTATAATATTATGGAACAATGGAACAAAATACCTTTTCTTCAAGAGATAATGCACTTGCACGATTTCCTTGTTCTATTAAGGGTTCTAGGATGATGATTAGCTCTCTAGCTAATTCTTTAGATAATCTGAACGTTTTAATGAACTTTCTCTCAGATAAAAATGTAAAAGGGCTCCTATATATTTCTCGTCTCTCTCGAGGCCGCTGATACATTTCTTGATTTTCTAAATTTTCAATTGCTATTACTAAAGCTGCCATTTTCTCTTCACAAAAATCCCTGAAAAAGTAACAAAACTATAAAAAAAAAAATTTTTGACAATTGGACCCAACCTATAAATTTCGCAAGTAATGAAATTCTCGCATTCGACATAAATTGTCGACTGCCTTTGACCATTCTACAATTTGTCTATCAAAAATTTGCGAATGCGAAATTTGAGAATAAGAATATTCAGATTTCGTTCGACAAAGAGAATATCTCGCATGCGACAAAATATGTCACGGTTTGAGAATAGGGTCCCTGGTGTCCTGGTTCCGAATCCGTTGAGCCTATATTGTCCCCTAATATAATTTTTCGCAAAACTGCCTAGGTTCATCGCCCCTGGCGAGCAGTGTATATCACTCATATCAACTTCATACAAGATATAGACTCATCGCTGGTATATCTAATGCTCCTCGAATTTACAGAGGTCTACTTCAATAATTACGGAAAATACGAGTGTGTTTCCATGAGAAGTGAGACAAATTCGGATTATTCAGGACTGAAATTTTTCCAGGAAAAAATAATAACAGTAGTAGGTTGGTGATCACGAATCTGGAAAAATTTCGAGTCTATTTTGCCCCCTCGTATGTTTCACCGTAAAAATGGGTTGTTCCATCGCAGTGGGCAGTGTATATCACTTAGGCCAACCCAATTGAAGTGGTAGGTGCATTTTGACCATTTTCATCTGTTCCGAGAGTTTCATCTTTCTACCTCAATTATTATGGAAGATACGGGGGTGTATCCATGAGAAGTGAGACATACTATATGTTTTAGGCATGAATCTATTTAAGAAAGTTCCAGGAATGTCCAGTCCCAGTGTGCTATGAAGATGATCGTGGAGAAATTCATTTTGAGAAAACGGAAAAAGTTAAAAAAAAATTCAAATAAACCGTTTCAAGAACGAATACCTAAATAATATTTCTACTTCCAAATTCATCATAAAAAATAGCCTGTTCGTGAAGCATCGCATGATGACTCAATGTACATGAATCAGTGAGATATAACGAGAAACAAAAGTGCTATTTCAAAGAGATTCAATACGTTTCAGTCTCTGCATAATTGGCTGACATTGATCTAGTGGTCTCTTGTCTTAATAGCCTGGCGTCGGGATGCTTCAGATCCGTCGGTTATTGTGCGTCGCCTCCGCACCGTGTAAACACGTATCTTCGACGGCATTTCGTACTTTGATTTGTTTGAAATATCCTGGCCGATACTATGCAGACAATGAAATGTGCTGAGTTACTATAAGAACTATTTTTGGGATTGGCAATGGCGAGAATTATTTATGGAGGGACGATGTTCATCACACACAAAAATCTTCTATTCTCAACGTTGTCTGTATTGTCTGTTGACTAAGACTAAGCTATTATACACTGCTTATCAAATCACAAATTATATCTGAACTTATTATAAATCGAAAATAAAAAATCAATACAACTCTAGTGATTCATTTAAAACGTTTTTCGCACACAGAAAAACTTAATGTAAAAATTGATTTCCCAATAGAATGTTTAGAGATGAATAATTAAGTAGTACCAATTCGTTAAAAATTGTTTGCTCATAATGGAACCAAATATAGTGGACACTATACAGCCTATTGTATGCATCCATATGAAGGCTCATGGTATGAGTATAATGATTCTGTTGTGTAACCGATATCTACAGATTTGCTCGTAAGCAAAAAAGCATGTTCTCTTCTATGAGCAAGAGATAACCAAATCAAATCTTCAAGATTTATTTATTTACTTATTTTAATTTTTATTCTATTTTTAGATATTAAGTATACTTATGTAATTTAATTGTATTGTACCAAGGGTTGAATGTTTTATGACTAAGCAGCTCAGTCTATTATTGATACAAATTTTTCAAACATTTTCACCTTTTACTTCAAAATTAAATTTACTGGCTATACAAACTTTATTAAACTTCACTAATTGTAAAAAATACAGATTTCGAAAAAGAGCCTTCGTTATTCTTGATAATTTCAAGATGAGTATATCTGTGGTAATTTCGAGTGAATCTAATGACTTTGGATTTCTGGCCATTTTTAAGGTAATAAAACCCTTTGATGTTTTTTCAGCTGATTGACTAGAAAATTACAGCATATACTAATTTTGGCCTGCTGAATTGATTGGCGTTCGCAGAATTGCTCTATCTCGATTCGGTGTTGAGTATACATTTTTGTACGTCTACTGAATCAGTCAAAAACTTCCATAATTGTGCATTTACAGAAGATGTAAACTGTATGTGAAATATAATGTGAAACAAAATGTACTGCTGGGACTGCTCATTGCATTAATCTTATACCACTACTTTCCTAGCTTATACCACGACGAGTGTTCAATTACATCTAATGAATTTGCGTGCAGAGGTCCTATAAGGCTTTCTCTGCAATTGGTAGTTGCATGGAAATGTTAAGAGGCCATGAGCGCGATCACATTTGGGACGTTTTTCAGGGTAAAAGAGTCGGTAACTCAAAAACGGTTCGTCCCCAGGTAGCACCTCATGTTGGCTGAATCTTGTTTTCATATTGGGCCAATATGGATATATTGTAAATGGAAAAATAATATTGAAACAATATGGGTTCATATTGGAAAAACAATATTTTATTAATAATATTGGTGGAATATTGGCTCAACCTGTTCTGAATGTATATTGTTTCATGGAATATTGGGTCAATATTGGTACAATAATTTTCACCAATATCGATAGAGCGATATTGCCTAAATATTGTTTCCAGCATCTAGCTCCAATATTGTGATTTCAATATTACTCTCATATCGATTTCAGCGATAAGTACAAAACAATATTGTATATCCAAGTTTGATAGCACATTGGTGGAATATTATTTTATCCGTATTCCAAAAATTATATTGAACCTATATTGATTGAGATTGTTACGAAAACCTTACGCCAATATTTGAAAGACAGTATTGATACAATATTACAAAATACATTTATCACTAGGATTGAAATTCGAATAATGGCCGAATATTCAATAAACAATATTGAAATGAATCATGATTAAACTTGGGTAAGAAACTGCTAGGTGGCCCTACATATGGACCAACAGCTGAATCATAGTAACATATATTGAATAAGGCTTTTCACAAGTCTACTCAGTGGTGTAAATTGAATAGAAACGAAATTGTAGAATTTTTAAATTATTGGACATTTTCTGGAAATATTTCATCAATGTTTCCAAGGCAACATATTCACTTTGAATATTTTACCAATATAAGCAAATGATATTGTACCTACATCCCTAAATATTTTGGGGTCAATATTGCTTCCTGAATATTTCACTAATATTATTCGTATAATGTCCAAGTAATATTGTGCCAATATCCCGAAATAATTATAATTTTATCTCGCCAATATTATGTTTTAATATTTTGCCAGTATTTTAACAATATTATTCCAATGTCTGTGTGTCTGTGTGAGGCCAATATTGCTTCGAGAATGTTAGACCAATTTTTCACAATATTGTACCAATATTGTCCCAATATGGGTGTGCTACTTGGGTCGTATCAATTTCAAACGAGCATAGGCTTCTAAAAGACACACATTGTTAATCTTCTTCACTGTTTACTCTAAAATACACACCGACGTAGTCTTATTATGGCAAATACCTGTCAAAAAATAACTACTCCCCTGGCAAATACAACGACGGTTATTGCGTTATATCTAACATATACTTATGCAATATCCCTCACTGCAGAGGAGAAAATTACAATTGCTCCCTACAACAAACAACCAGAATTTTGTTTTAATTCGTACGGGGACACCACCTGCAGATTAGTTTCTCTTATCAATGGAAGGGTAGAACAACACAGACAGCTCTGAAGTCATCTGTCCCCTGTTCGAATCAACTCATCATTCCGATTATTTGATTGCTCTGATCTCGCGCGATGAAACTGGCAAACATGACAGAAAACAACTACTTCCCTAGTTAATACCTCGACGGACATTGCACTACATCTGACAGATATTTGTGCAATGTTTAATATAATTAAACAGTAGATTATTCTTCATTTGGCTGGGCAAAACCACCTGCAGATGCGTTTCGAGGTTCTTTCCTCTCATCAGTGACGTAGGTCGGACAACATTAGAGTCGTCCTGCCCCAGCCCAATGAATTATAATCCACTGTAAAAACTGTCAGTCGCATTGCCTCCCGCGGGGAAGATCCAAAAAGCACTCCCCGGTAGCAAAGAGTCCAGGAAGTGAATAGAGTTCAAGAATTTCCACCATGTGAAAAAAATTAGGCAAACATCTGACATTAAACAACTACTTCTCTGGCTAATACCACGACGGACGTTGAACTACATCTGACAGATATTTGGGCAACGTTTTTCCAAGAAGACCCAATTGCAAATGCATATTTAAATTGAATAGTAGATAATCCCTCATTTGGCAGAGGAAGACCACCTGCAGACGCGTTTCGAGGTTCTTGCCTCACGTCAGTGTCAGAGTAGGTCGGACAGCATTAGAGTCATCCTGCCCCAGCTCATTGAATTATAATCCTCTGTAAAACTAATATTTTCTCACAAATGAAGTAGCGACTTACAGTGAAGTCAGTTACAGCGCCACTCGCGGGAAGAAACCAAAAATTCACTTCTCTGTAGCAAAGACCCCAGGAAGTGAGCGGAGTTCAAGAATTTTTGCCGGAGGGTATCAAATAAATGAAATAGTTATTTGCTATAATAAGCCTACGTCGTAGGTGTATATGGGAGTTAGAAGGGGAACCATCGGTCCGAAATGATTATCGTTCAATTTTATTGTTAATACTCAGTAAACAAAAATAGCTTTCGTCACACTGAGGACGATTGATTAACAATGTGTGACTTGCATGAAGCAAAAGAACTGAAATATCGAGTCTAAACTCCAAAATTCCGACTTTCATGTCGGAAAAATAAAATTCCGACTTCAAAGTCGGAATTTCCGAGTTTAAAGTCGGAATTTTATTTTTCCGACTTTAAAGTCGGAAATTTGAAGTCAGAATTTAATTTTTCCGACTTTAAAGTCGAAAATTCCGACTTTAAAGTCGGAATAATTTTAAAAAAACTATTTGGCCCTTAGACGCTTTCGCAGTTTTACTTGTGAGCAGAGCCATTTGGAATTTTTGACTGACTCGAGAAATACATATTTTCGAATGTTTCTTTCATGGAGAGAAAATCACATTGAAATGGAAGGACGTTAATAAATGTTATCTCCTTCAAAATATGCTGAGTAACTCGCAAGCATTCTGCAAAGTCGCGCCATATAAAGAAGTCCTAACGCGATTTCAACGTGGCACGATATTCATCAACGTCTTGTATGCATTACCCATTTCCTACTTTAATTAACTCTAAACGCATTTACCGACGTACTTGCGCAGGTAATATAGCACAATATAACCAATTATGGCATTATCATTTCATAAAATCCATTTCATAAAATCCAATACAGAAGCAACACTATTTATAAATGACTAAATATCACGTACGAAGGCAAGAAATTACATTTATTAGTCGAATAGACCACCTTAGTGGCAGGTACGTGTAAGTATCTCTTTGATTTGTTCGAACGGTGTATTCAAGAAGCGGCTTAAAATGATATAGGGTTGCATTAGGGTAATTTATGATAGGAACTGTCAAAACTAGTGATTTGTTGCAATAAGGAATATGACAGGACATGCACTATTAAATTTTCCCTATGGAAGCTTATTTCACAGGACTTTTTCAATGCGATCGTTTCTATTTTATTTATTAGATATCTCACAGAGTTACGAGCATATTGTATGCAATAGCGGTAACTTCAAGAAGACATCTCAACTGCTATTTTACTTATTGCTTCTTATCTCGTATGGTGTTTCACTTCAGCTGGCTGATTTTGATTGATAATCAAAGTCCTTTCTGTAATTATGTAACACAGTATTTCTATTATCAATTATTTTGAAAGGCTTTCATGGCCGTTGTTACTCACAAAAAGATTTTCCGGATATTTAGACCAACGTTTATCACGTGATA
This sequence comes from Chrysolina haemoptera, assembly GCA_958298965.1. NCBI lineage: Eukaryota > Metazoa > Arthropoda > Insecta > Coleoptera > Chrysomelidae > Chrysolina > Chrysolina haemoptera. Next base: position 46,819,255 of record OY282586.1, on the reverse strand, counting down.
TTCTCGACGTTTCGCAAACGAGACTGGTTGGCATTCTCAAAAAGGATTTGGCATATTGACAGATACTCTGTGAACTGTCGACTGCTGGACATTCGTTGTCTAACGGCCAGTTCCATAATCAATATTAAAGTCCTCTTTATTTGCAAAAGTAACCTTTAATTGTAAAATACGTTCCATAAATTTTGAAACGACAGGTCACTCTCAAAGGCGTGATAATGGCACTTTACCTGTAAAGGTATTACCCATAATTTGCCTGTAAAATTAAATTTGTATATTGGAGTTGAAATTTATCTAAGGTAGACTTCATTATCAAGAATATTCAAGAATTCATCAAGTTCGAATTCTTCATCAGAGGATGAGGAAGTAATAGTAAGAAGGTCCAAAAGATATAGAAGTAAACAAAATATGTTTCTACTTTAGGATGTTTTGGATTTTTTAAATCGATTTCTGCTAACAAAACGTGCAGTTTGTGAAAAGTAAATATTGGGAAAAGATACGTCTGCACAAGTAGGTGCTTGGTACCTACACTATTCTCAAAATATTTTTTGTAACTGAGAGAACCCAAGTAGCACACTCATATTGGGACAATATTGGTACAATATTGTGAAAATATTGGCCAAATATTCAAATAACAATATTGGTGAGAAAAAAAAATTGAACATTCGGCGATATTGGTCCAATATTTTGAAAATAATATTGGTCTAATATTCTGGAAGCAATATTGGCCTGAGTAGATTGGACTTGTAAACGCATTGTGAGAAGCTTCATTTAATATATGTTACTATGATTCAGCTGTCGTTCCATATGTGGGGCCACCTAGTGGTTTTTACCCAAGTTTGATCATAATTCATGTCAATATTGTTTATTGAATATTCGGCCAATATTCAGATTTCAATGATGGTGATAAATTTATTTTGTAATATTGTATCAGTTTTGTCCTTCAAATATTGGCGTGAGGTTTTCGTAACAATCTCAATCAATATAGGGTTAATATGATTTTTCGAATATGGATGGAATAATATTTCACCAATATGTTATCAAACTTGCATATACAATATTGTTTTTTGTCTCTAAAATCGATATGAGAGGAATATTCTGCCGTCCTAACTTAAAGAGCAGTATCTCCACTTTTAGCCCGTTTGCAGTAATCCACTTGGTGTGTTCATTATGACTATAATATCTATCATCCTACGAAGCTAAAAAGCAATAAAAAATATAGATCTATAAAAAAAAACATAAGCACCATGCAGTGGCACAGATATAAATACTTTCATGCGAATTTTCTCGGAAGTACCAATTTGTGAGATACTGCTCTTTAAGTTAGGACGGCAGTATTGAAATCGCAATATTGAAGCTAGATGCTAGAAACAATATGAAGGCAATATCGCTCTATCAATTATTCATTCAATATTGACCAAATATTTTATGAAACAATGTACATTCAAAACAGGTTAAGCGAATATTCGACCAATATTATTGATGAAATATTGTTTCTCCAATATGCACCCATATTGGTTCAATATTATTTTTACATTTACAATATATCCATATTGACCCAATACGGAAACAACATGAATACCTCCCAAGAGGTTATCTTGAACGATGGAAAAAAGCGACTTAAGTTTGTCTTTCAGGGCGAGTTGTACAAGACAAGTTCTACTACGGTTCAAGTGAACCGAGTTTAGTTGGTAAGGAGTTGGTAATTTCATTGGCTAATCCCTAGCAACTGAACTCGGTTTTCTTGAACTTGTCTCGTACAACTCGCCCTCAGTCGCAGCTGATTCCACAACAGATTTTATGAATGTCCTATTCATATTCGAACTAAAAGCATGAAAACAAGATTCAGCCAATATGAGGTGCTACCTGGGAACTATAAACTTTGCATCCAGACTATTGCAGTGGTATTTTCAACTTAAACATTTATCAATAATTGTGATGCCCAGAAAAGTAGTTTTGACTATGAACATTTCAGTCGATAAATCTTTAATCCCATTGCAATAATGTGGTTGCGAAATTGAACTTTCAATTATGTTTTCGACATCTCAGAGATGTACCCACTGATAAATGATTCCCTAGTATAGGTTTTTTCAATAAAGTTTCCCAAAAGCTCGAAAAGACATTTCAAATCTAGTCTGAATAAAAATGTCTCTACCCTAGCAGAATATTTTTCATTGGGTAGCTCAATTTAGGTTTCTTCCGTTTTCATTTTCAGGGGTAATATAATAAGTGGTATAATATTGACCTCGATAAATATGTTTATTTATTATTCCCTTTTGTTCGAATAATTAATCAATAAAACTATGCCAAATACATTTCATATTTGCAAAAAAATATGATTTGGTTATTTTTTTGACAGTTGTAGAAAAAATACTGTATGAAACTCGTTAGTAAAGTGTTTCTTTTACTCGTAGGAATGCCGTCAAAATTTCCTACTCGTAAAAATATCACTTTACTCACTTGATACATAAATTACTATTTGATGGTCCTCATCATTGCATATTTAAGTTCGACAGAATGAGTTCGACGAATAATAATTTTCATTTTTGCTAGCCGTCAGGACAGAAATGGGTAGAAGTGAATTTTAAAAATTTCTATCATTTGGATCTTAGGGCCAATTTATGCAACCTTATCATTATTATAGTACTAATCACAGTCGCTGTCTTAATCATAAAAATAAATTGAAACGGTACATTTCAGTGAGAGCATTTATGCAATTTTAGTCTCAATCATAATCATAAGAACTGAAATGTACAGTGAATTTGATTTTATGATTAAGACAGTGATTGTGATTAGGACTATGATTATGACAATGATGCATAAATTGGCCCTGGGTTAGTCTATGCCGCTCCACTACTTGGTGAAGTTTTTTAAATTGTGATAACTATGAAAATAATTCATAGTTAATCAAAATTTTGGTATTATTCCATTCCTGTCCTTCAAAAGCATGAGAAATGAGATAATCAAACAAAACTGATTTTGCCACATTCAAACCCCGGCTAGGGCAAAGTATTGTAATCAGAATGCTTTATTTTATTTTCTTGGACAACATGGCATTGGAAAGGAACGTTTCACATGTGGATCTGTTTTTTACAGATTAAATCAAAATCAACAAAATTAAATTGAAAAATGTTGCTCTATGTGTTCAGAACTCTAAACTTAAAAAATGTTAAAATATACTAGGTGCTCATTTTGGAAAACTAAACTTAGGAACATTTCTGGAGAAATCGGCCTTCCTGCCTAATTCATTTCTATCCAAAAAAATCACACTTTAGTTCCCCAATAACGCCCCATATTTTCGTGGTTTTAATTGGATAATTTATATCAGAAATAGGGTTGCACTATATTTTAGATTCACCTAGTATATAAGACACAGTTAACAGTTTATAAAGTACTTGAAATCCATCACTTTTTTTAGAATTGTGTACACGTTATGTACCATGTTGTGTCATTATAACCTCTCTCTCCATACCACATCAAATAGAATTAAAAGTTCACCAACAAACCCACCAAGAAAAATGCCAACATACGCCAAGAAAACGCCTCCATCCTTGAGGAGTTGCAAAGATCGCCCCGGCAGTAACAGTTTTCGATATCCACGGTCCTCAATCCAAAACTCTCCACGGTTGAGCATCCCTCTTCGTACGCATCCGCCACAACTTTGTATTGGTCATACCATACACTATTTTTCAATCTTAAACCGTAGTAGGTCTGGCTAGCACACGTCCTCTCCACCCTCACCAGCGGTTCTAGGATGGTAGCCCTGAACGTGGATTTTCTGCAGTAAGTCGAGTTTTTGCAGTCAGTGATGAAATCATCGGAATAATCGAAGTTTTCGCAAAGTTTCTTCTTGTCGCCTTTCTGATCTGACAGGGCCACAACACACTGGAAACATTTTATTGAAAGCACTGATTCGTGGTTCAAGATCAAGGTGATAATTATCAAAAACAACGTGTTCATTATTGTTATGGAGTGAAGTTGCTACTAATTTTGTTATCACATCAGCGAATTGTAAAATATTATCAGTTCATGTAATGGGTACAGTAGCGTACATGTGATTTTTTTCTTATTGAAATGAAACAACAATTATTCTGAAGTGATCACAGGTTAGATATTGATTTATTGAGGTTAGATTAGATTAGTTTGGGGCATCAACACTGCGAACTTTTCAGATCTATTGTGTTCGCCCTCGAAATCGTTTAGAGTTCTTTATCTAGCCCTATCTTGGTCACGAGACTCCATAGGCCAGTTTTCAGAACTCCCATGTATCCGGGAGCTTTTGGTTTTTTTTCTCCCAGTGTTAGAAACCTTCTTAGCCTTGACAAGCCCTCACAGTGGCATAGTATGTGTGCCGGTGTTTCCTCTTCTTCCTGACAGAACCTGCATAGCATTTCTTCTGCCAGACCAATAGTACTCATATGTTTGTTGAGCCTACAATGCCCTGTGAGGAGTCCAACTATTATTCTAGTATTGCTCATTCTCTGGTTTAGTAGATATTCTGTGAATGTTGGCAACGGTTTTTTGATAAACTCTTTGGTCTGTCTCATTCCTGGTGAATCGTTCCACCATTCTTGAGATTTCTGTTGGATCCATGATTTGGTGTTGGTTTTTAGTACAGCTTTCGCTACACCGCAAAACGGTTCTGAGCCATTCAGGGCCTTACTTGCTCTTTTTCGAGCTAGTGAATGAGCTTCTTCATGGCCTCTGTAACCTGTGTTTGCTGGTACCCAAGCTAGTGTCAGTCTGTTCTGACTGCCTAGCTCTTTTAGGGCTTCTATGCAGTCCCAAACAAGTTTTGAGGTGATTTGCATAGAGTTGACTGCTTTTATCGCCGCTTGGCTATCCGAATAAATGACAATGGTTTTTTCTGAGAACTCCTGCATTATTAACTCTTGCGCGCAATGGTGTATTGTAACGATTTCCGCCTGGAATATCGTGGTGTGTTTACCTAAGCTTAGTGAGATTCTCATCTTCGGCTTGGCGCCATATATGCCAGCTCCTGAAACTTCAATGGTTTTGGAGCCATCCGTGTAGACAGCGATTTCCGCGTTGATGGGAGGTCCCTCCTTCCACGCATCCCTGTCCGTTATGCTTGTCGAAGATGACTCCTAAGTATTTTGCCTCTTTGGCAAAAGGAATTTGTATCCCGTTTAGAACAGGTGACTTTAGTCCTACCAGTACTTCCCTTCGTGTGAATGTAACTATTGTGGTTTTGTGAGGGTTTACTGCCTCCTCTTTACACCACCTGTCGATTATATCTATGGCTGTTTGTGTAAGCTCCGAGACTGTCCTTGCAAATTTACCTTTTGCAATAATCGCAAGGTTATCGGCATATCCTAGACAATGAAAACCTCTGGATGTTAACCTTTCTATCAGTTCGTCCATTAGGATGGCCCATAGCAGGGGTGCGGACATCCTCTATTTGCTCTAGCGGTCAGTGTCATTCCGCCAATTGATGACATGATAACCTTATTTTTCAAGTTGACGTTTATCCACTGGCACAATATGGGAGGTACCCCTCTTTTCACTAGGGCGCTTGCTATAGACTCAGTTGATGCATTGTTAAATGCACCCTCGATGTCTAGAAATGTTGTCATAGCTATCTCTCTGTCCTCTATGGACTTTGTTAGTAGTCTGTTGAGATCGTCCAGTGCTAAAAATTGTTAAAATTGTTTTTTCCGTTAACCATCTGTCGTCCCCTTACGAACGGCAGCCCTCAAAAGTCGAAACTTGTGCGAACCAAGGATTAACAAGGTCTTACCTTTTAACGTGCGATTCCTAGCACTTTCTCGGGCCATCAGATAAAAATCTGGAGTCGCTGAGGATTCGAACCTAGCCGACCAGCAGTCAATAGTTTGGAACGCTTCAGTATCAACCACTGAGCTACTTGACTGTTGACTTGCCTGGCTGTTGGACGCGGCGACAATTGGACACTGAGACAACTGGTCGCAAAGTATTATTAATAAAAACAGTTTGTCAAAAAAAAAATTACATATTTATTAATAAAAACAGAAGTTTATCAAAATAAAAAAAAATTACACGATGTAGACTATTTACACTTGCAATTGAAAATTGTATGCAATGCCTCGCCGGTACTCTAAAACTGGCCTGTTGTTGTAATCAGCGACCACTGTTTTTATTCTTTGAGCAGTGTCTCGATACATCTTCTTTTGGGGTTGCATTCGACCAGCTATTAGTTGCTCTGTTTTCAACCGATTTAGGCTGTTTTCTTTTTTCAAGGCATTGATAAATTTCCATATAGATGGATGGACGGCGTTGACGATGGACGAGAAACTATTATGCCAACCTTCAATGGCATTATTAGTTCGGAGAATGTCTTTCTACTAGTGCATAGACGTTCCATAGTTCAACACTGTACAGTGGTGGTCTTCGGCGTTGGCGTCTATCAGTACGACCTATCCAAGTGTCCTCAAAGTAATTTATGATAGGTACCAGCAAATCTTCATTCTGCACATAAAAGTCGCTATCGAGAATTTCTTGAAAAGCAGTTATTACATCGTTTGGTGGAACAAAGGCTAGAGCTGGCAGTAAGCGCAGGTGTAAAGTAAACTCTGGATCTTTGCTGTATTTTTCTTACAAGCCTGCCTGCTGTATATGCCTCCATATGCACTGGCTCAAATGGAAAAAGCATCCACGTATTGAGGCGTCAAGAAATTCATCTTGTAGAGAATTTATTGCAGCTATTTCAAAATTCACCATAATTGAAGCCGGTCAAAGGCCCGATTTAAGCGCTTTTAGAGCTTGAAAAAGTCGGACATTATAGATATAAGCCCTGTATTGCATATTTACAATAAATTTTATTGGAATTATAAAATTATTTTTATTATCGCATGCGTCCAATTGTCACATGCGTCCAAATGTCGCGCGTCCAATTGACTGCGACCAATAGTCGTGCGTCCAATTTTCCACGTCCAATTGACGCGACACCGTCAAGTGTAACATGGTTCAAAAGGAAATTCAATTCTCTTTACAACCATCTGAATTTTTTTTAATTTCGTTGATATTTTTTTGCAATTAAAAATCAAAATATCAAATATAAATGCGGATCTGAATACTACTCATACCTCGATAAATTTGAACGGTTTGATGTGGAACAATGAAACCAAAATTTTTTTGAAGGGTATTACCGATAATACTTTTTGAGAGAAAACATTGCAATTACTCGACAGATGGCGCTGGGGGAACATTAACTAAAAAATTTCGAAAGGCATAAAAATCGAAATTGGGAAAAAATTATGAACAAAATCAAAAAATATTCAAATGATTTTGAAGACAATTAATTGAATTCTGTTTTCAACGATGTTACACTTGCCATTTAAAAATTTTGAGTTGATGTGCCCCGTCGCGCCTCCTGTCAAGCAATCACCATATTTTTTATTTCAAAAAGTAGTATTAGTGAAACCCCCTGAACGGTTTTTTTTTTATTTTTCTACGTCGAAACGTTCAAAAGTTAACAGGGGTGGGGACTATTAAAAGCCGCACTGTGTCAACTTATGCGGGTCGCTGGATTTGTGGAAATTCAACGGGTAGCTCTGGTTTCCATCCAGGGGTGATAAAAATGAATCGAATGCGATTTCATTTATAGGAGATCGGCACATTATGGCCGGCCAATAGGTAACCGCACCGTTAGTGGGCGGGGCCTATTTGAGTAACAGAATTAATATTATTTTTGAAATAATATTTTCAACCGGAATATTTACAATGAAACAACCAATTTGAAAATTAATGTTTCGGGGAGGGAGTTATGACAACTGTATAGATACCCATATTAAAACAAGTGCGCAATTTAGCAGAGATATGCCCGGTAATTTCATTTAAATTGATAAATCGAAGCCATAATTTTTGACCAATCTCAACAAATAGTTGCTGCGCTACTGCTTTGTTGATCTAATTTGCCAACTGACGCATACCGCTTTATTTGTATTATCAATATTGTCTAACTAAGCATTATTATATGCAATTTAGATTCGTTAGAATGAGAGTTATCGATCCACAATTGGTAAGGAGACATGGTAGAAACTATTCAGAGGGAGCATAATTTATTTTTGAAAATATTTTCGTTTCAAATTTACTTGTTTTATTTTTCATAGCTTCAGCTACTTGAAGCGGATCGTTAAATATGTGAAACGGCAATGAGGTAATGGAGCCCGACAAAAAATATTCGTTTCAGCATCGATGATGATTTTTATCCAGGTTGTACGATGAAAAGCACAAGACTCTTTTAGTTATTCTCAACAGTTCTGTTATTTCATGCTTTCAATAGCAACACAATGTCTTAAAATTAGCACTTCTTACATTGTGTCATTTCACCAATCTGCTCATAAACAATAATCTGCTTCTATGTTTCAACTAACGATATCTCTACAGGTCAAAAGAAATGATTTCGTATGCGTATTCCGTTTTATTGACTTGTTCGTTTGTTTAACAACTTGTCTGAGATAGAAATTATTTTATGTCCCATATACATTGAATTAATGCATCATAAGCAAGATTCATGGTCCGAAGTGTAAATTATTAGGCGTGGGATTTTATTGGTACCGTATAGTTTGTCTAGGGTGTAAATCAAACGTAAGAAGAGATTCTCAGCGGGGAGACATTGTTCTGGGGAGTTGAGTATGTTTCTGAGAAAGACGATGTAAGTTTTTCGAATTAGGTCGCTGAATAGTGTCAAGGTTTTTATGTACCATTAAGTACTTACTAGGGTCAACACGTCTCATACATGTGTTTTGTAGATATTTCGAGCTCAGTTATAAAGCGAGCATAAAGTATCTAATGAGCAATCTTTGAAAAGAGTAAAAATGGCCGACCACTGGCGGATCTTTCTGGTATCTCAAACTGAGTTCAATTCTTTCAACAAATTTTTACAGTTATGTTTTGCGCTTGTCTTTTCTCATAATAGGTCACGGTATCCCATCAAATTGTCGGACTGATTTGCATAAGTAGCTACCTGGGATCTGGGAGGGGTTACTCGATAAGTAATTCGTAACATGCTGTGTATTGACAGTTAGTTGTTTGTCACTGTGATATGTTATTATGTCAGTTGAGTTTTTGGAAGTATGTGTATTGCTGTCTATATTAGTTACATATGATTCCCTGCTTCTCACTAGAAACAGTATAGAAGGGAGAACAAAAACAGGAATTTTGTAAACTACCCCTTATTTGTGACATTATCGAAAAGTTCATTCAAAGAGGCTGTTTAGAATTGAAAACAATATTGAAATTTGGAATCACAGCCAGGGTTGTTTAGTCTTGATGAAAATTCTATCTTTTGTTCCTCCCAGTACACCGTTCGGAAATTTACAATTTTGATAACTCGAATACAAGTATTCCGAAATGCACCAATGTTTATGAAGAATAAAATTTTCTGTCAAATCGATAATAAAGAGTTTTCCATATGGTGCAAATTTTTTAAACTCACTGTATATAGTCTGCATCACATTTTGATAGGCAAGCCATTATAGGTGTATTCATCTATTTCATTGGATAAACAAATGCGTGATGGTCGACCTGTCTTCGTCTCTTAGACTAAAATGTGTCTCATTAATTTGTTATTCTACACAGTTGCCGAAAAAATAGTGTACCCAACACGTCCAAAAATAGTTTTTCTGGACTCGCACTCGTTCAAAAAAACAGTATTTTCTGGACTTATTCCGTAAATTACTATATTTACAGTATTTCAGTTTTCTCAGTTTTTTACAAATTAATTTCACTAATTATATTCCGACGATTTTTGTTCGAAAATATGAATAGGATATTCATAAAATCTGCTGTGGAAAATTGAAAAATGAAAAACGTGATTCATTTGTAATATCTAACAAGAAACGACTACTTCCCAGGCTAAAGCCACGCTGGACATTGAACTACATAGGTATTCATGTTGAAAAGGGGAACATTCTCCATGAAAATTGAAAAATGAAAAATGTGATTCATTTGTAATATCTTACAGGAAACGACTACTCCCCAGGCTGAAGCCACGCTGGACATTGAACTACATCTGATAGATATTGTGAAAAAACTCTAATTGAAAAGAAAAAATCTGAAAGTGAAAATTTGCATTTTCATTCAGATAGTTGCTTTTCAATTTTCTCTAGTTTTCATTGAAAATTCACTAAATAAGAAAGGGTGAATGTTATTAAAAAATATCACTCACAGAAATCGTTCATTTCATTGAAGCAAGGTTCGCTTCTCTCACGAAGTGCCTGCCTCGAATACCTACCCAGACGAATTCAAGTCTATTTGAATAGTATAAATGGAAAAACCCTTTTTTGATGTCCAATACATTGCCAGAAGAATGGCAATTTGTAATGAATTAGCGAAGCGCTGAGCAGAAGAGATCGACCAGGTGCAGATCGCGATTCCGGCACTGCCAAGAAAACGTCCAGATGAACCGTTAGATTGTTTAGTCTACCCACATCTATTCTAATTACCGCTACCTCAATATAATAATTGCATTTACGTCTGAAATTCAAAAATTATTGTGCGCGCACAAGGTCCACTTGCTGCTAGATATTCGCCTGCGTGAAATTATAGTTGCCGACTGAATGTTGTTTGCACTTGCGTTTATTCCCGAACGATTGATTTATTGTTTTGACTGGAAACTGGCATATACTTTAGAAGAAAGAAACGACGAAGAAATTTGGTTTACCTTGGGAGCAAAGTTCTACGAATTATTGTCATCCTGCCGATTATTCAACATATTACCACAAAATACAACTCGTAAAACAAAAAAACTTTAAGCTTCAAGAATTGATCAAAATATTTTGAAATTTTGCAGGTGTTCATAGTTCCGGTGATAATGCAATATGGATTTTTTTTTATAAAAAAACAAAATGGCGGCTCCAAGATGGAGGACGAGATTTGTGATAATGGTCCGATTCAGTTCAAAATTGGTATATAAGGGTTTTCGGAGTCAGATATTATGATTTTTTTATCAAAATTCATGAATTTAAAATGGCGCCTCCAAGATGGCGGACAAGATTTGTGATTATGGTCAGATTCGATTCAAAATTGGTATATAAGAGTTTTCGAAGTGGAAGATTATGATTTTTTCATCAAAATTGATGAATTCAAAATGGCGGCTCGAAGAAGGCGGACGAGATTTGTGATTATGGTCAGATTCGATTCAAAATTGGTTTGTAAGGTTTTTTTAGGTCGCATATTTCGAATTTTCTGTTAAAATTCATAAATTAAAAGGCGGCTCCAAAATGTCATTATGGTCTGATTCGATTCAAAATTAGTGTGTGAGGGTTTTCGGGGTCAGAGATTATGAATTTTCGTTAAAAATGTATGAATTCAAGATGGCGGCCCAAGATGATGGACAAATATTGTGATTATGGTCAGATTCGATTCGAAATTTGTATGGTTTTCGGGGTCGGAGATTTCGATTTTTAGTAAAAAAAATAATTGTTTAAGGAAACTAAAGAAGACGCTTTACTTCCCATGGACTAAAAAGTAAAAAATAATTGACAATTTAATTTCTTAAATGTAAACAAAGCGTGGGGTGCTTGATAAAGTTCTCTTGAGCTCTTGAACGCTCTGTATTGTTAAATTAAACTGAAAAATATGAGAATATAGATCGAAAGCACCCACGCTTTTTTTACATTTGGGAATTAAATTATCAATTATTTTTTACTTTTCAGTCCATGGGATGTAAATCGTGTTCTTTAGTTTTTCAAAACTATTATTTTTACTCCCACATACACCCACCTACAACGTAGGCTTATTGTGGCGAATACATGTCAGAAACCAACTACTCCCCTGGCTGATACCACGACGGATATGGAATTTCGAATTATATGAATCATACTGCAAAACAGAAATGACAAGCAGTGAAACTGATACAGGTGCCATTTCCAGAAAAAAATATATAGCTCTATGTCGGTATATGATTAAACGACATGAAAATAGTGCAATTACCCATTTCCACATTCAATCATTGCCTTCAAATAGCCAATTTTTGTAGATATTTCTGAATTTATTAGTTGATAGTATTTTGAGATCAGTTGAAACTGATTATGAAGATGGTATTGTACAGGAGCCGAAGAGAGGTTGACCGTTTTGTTTAACGGATGAAACATACTTCCTATGAAGTTTCATAAATAGATGAATACACTTAAAATGGGTTGCCTATCAAAATGTGGTCCAGACTATATACAGTAAGTTTCAAGAATTTGCACCATATGGAAAACTTTTTTATTATCGATTTGTCAGAAAAGTTTATTCTTCATAAAAATTAGTGCATTGCAGAATACTTGCATACGAGTTGTCAAGATTTCATATTTCAAAACGGTGTACAGGGGGCAACAAAAAATAAAATTTTGATCTAGAGTAAACTATGCTGGCTGTGATTCCAAATTTGAATATTGTTTTCAATTCTGAGCAACCTCATTGAATGAACTTTTTGATGATGTTATTAATAAGCGGTATTTTACACTTGATAAAAATTTAAATTTTTTGTTCCTCCTGTACACCGTTTGGAAGTTTAGACAACTTTCATGTGAGTGCAGTGCATTAATTTTTATGTGGAATAAAATTTTCTGACAAATCGATAATAAAAAAGTTTACCATATGGTGCAAATTTTTGAAACTCACTGTATATAGTCTGGACCACATTTTGATAGGCAACCCATTTTAGGCTTATTCGTCTATTTATGAAACAGTGGTTGAGACTTTCGCGTTCGAAACCTTTGACTGCAGACTACAGATTTTTATCTGATGGCCCGAGAAAGTGCTAGGAATCGCACGTTAAAAGGTAAGACCTCGTTAATCCTTGGCTCCCATAAGTTTAGCCTTTTGAGGGATGCCGTTCGTATGGGGACGACAGCTGGTTAACGGAAAAATCAATTTTTAACAGTTTTAAACAATTTTTCATCCGCTAAACACAACTGTGAAGGTCGACCTCTTATAGACTGGTATACTGTGTATGTGAAGGACCTTTCAAAAATTGAGGTGCGATGGCAATGCGGAGATATGGAGATGATATGTGTCTTGTATAAAAGTATTCTCTAAAATAAGGTTACTTAATATAGGTAGTTCTCTCCTTGCAGACATACTGAGCCATTTTATTCCTTTCAACGTGTATTTGTTATATTTTGATATTTTTTCCGTATTAATCCAATGATATTGGCATAAAAAAATGTATAAAGTTTTGACATATTGAGATTATATGCACCAAAAAAGACTTCAAAATCGAAACAGGTCTTTACGTTAGGAGTGTGAGCTTCTAACTACCCCTAACAAGCATTGCGGTGGTTTTTCTCGTTTTTCTCAGAAACCATCAGTCGTACAGATAATTTTATTCTTACTAAAAATGTTCCTTATAAAATTGTCTACGAAAACGGTCACTGTTATTATTTTATTTCGTCCAATGAATTTCGAGCAACGAATGTTCGAAGTTAGGGGTTGCTTTCAGCATAGATTAGTTACAACGTTTACTTATTTGACTGACAAACAAAAATTTCAAGATTTTGGATTAATGTTCGATTGAAAGAAGTTCATATATTTTGAAGTAATTTAACAGATATTTCCTTGTAAATGTTCACCATCTTTTATTTTATTTCTACGGATATAAAAAACAAATGATATATATTTTTCAAGTCTATCGTAGCCACACTTTATAGGATGAAAAAATATCATAACACACTTATATAGGCAGAGTTCTGGAAGCTGTCTCGAGCCTTGGTTTCTTCAGAAAATCGGTCGCGGAAAGCGGACAGTCCGTCGACCGCCGCATTCTGACGATTTTATCCAACCAGAGTCTTGAGTCCGCTTAGTTGAGCAGGACTGCGCCAATCCGCAGATTTGTATGGACTTGTAGGTTGATATCTGTTGAGTTTGCAGCGAATTCGCCGACGTGTGCGAACGACCGACATTTCCAAATACAACTTAAATTATAAACAAATATTGAAAAAGTTAGTGACAAATTCACACCTGAAGATGATGAAGTCCTAATAGACTAGGTCAGACAACATCCACGGAAATATAGTGTTGGAGGAGAAAGTTACAAAGATAGGGTGGTAAAAAAAATATTTAGAAAGAAATTGGAAACTATTACCAGTTTCTCGTCTCCTTCCTCTTAATAATAATAATAATAATAATAATAATAATAAAGGTCTTTATTAATGAGATTAACAAGTTTCAAGACAAATAATCAGATAGTAGGGCGAGGTTCAATTCATGCAGTCGTGAAACTGCACGTCTGTTCTTCCACCTAACCCTGAAAAGATAGATAAAAAACACAAAGATGTAAACTATAATGAGGAGTTCAGTTTCAATAATTAGGAATTAATTTGAAAGGCAAGATAAACATTTCATACACATTACTTAGAGAAAAGATGCTCGAAGAGTCTTGTTTTAAATAACTTGATACCGATGGATATTCCCACGTTTAACGGGAGATTATTGATTACTTTGGCGATGTCGTAGCTGAATGACCGTTCGAACTGTACTGTATTATGGCTGATATGGCAGTACTTTCGAATCCCAAAAATTAGCCTTATACACGAGTTTTGCACCTTTTGTATCCGCAGAATATCCACGTTATTGAGACAGTTGCCGTATAGGACATCACAGTAATTTAACTTTGATAACACCAATATTTCACATAACAGAATTTTTATAGATCTAGTTAGGTACTGGCGTATTTGATAAATTAATTTCAAACTAGCATAAGCTCTCTGCAGACAGACAGAAACGTGCTTAGTGAATCTCAAATCTTGGTCCATATATACACCTAGATTTTTCACACATTCTTCAGTTTTAATGATTTCCTTGTTGATTACTATGTGATGATTTTCATCAAACATGGTTATTTTTGATCGATCTTTGATTTTTCCAAATAAAATAGAGGTAGATTTTTTTGGGTTCAACATCAAGCAATGCTGTGATGAAAGGGTAAATAAATTATGAAGATCATAGTTCAAAGATGTTATAGCTTGTGGATATTCATCAGGCTGGAAAGATATATATAACTGAGTGTCGTCTGCGTAAAAATGATGATTGCATGATATAAATATTTGTTTGAAGTTGGAAATGTACAAAGAAAATAGTAACGGTCCCAATATTGAACCTTGTGGAACACCAATGCTATTGATTAAATACTGAGACAATTTGTTGTTATAACTCACTGCTTGTTTTCTGTGACTTAAATAGTCCATTATAAGGTTGATTGCACGCAACGATAATCCACAATATTTCATTAGAACCTCAATTATTTTATGATTCAGAGTGTCGAAGGCTTTCGAGTAATCCAACAAAACCAATAGCGTTAATTTTCCCTTATCATTCTCCCTGAATATATCATCAGTAATTTTCATCAGTGCAGTATAACAACTATGATTTTTTTTGAATCCTGATTGGTTTGAGGGAATTATATTATTTTCGAACAAGTGTTTGCCAAGTTGAATTTCTATTGATTTTTCAAGGATCTTTGACATTGTTGGTAATATGTTTATTGGTCTTATATTATTATGAGAAGTTGGATTAGGTATTTTAGGAAGAGGAATCACTGTGGCTTTCTTCCAAATCGCTGGGAAGACTGAATATTGCAGACAAAAGTTGATAACATGCGTTAAATAAGGCAAAGCGAAGGGCATACATAGTTGTATACTCGAGATATTCAAATCATCCAATCCTGTGGCTTTACTCTTCAAGTTTTTTATAATGTTTAAGATTTCGAGTTCTTCTACTGGTTTGAATGATAGTTGTGAGACCACATTTTCATGAAGGTTATTTCGATAATATGATATGACATCTTCACTAGGTCTCAGTTTTGGTATAGAATTGACGAAATAATTGTTTAGCTCGTCTACGTCCGCCAGATTGTCAGGAATACTATAATCACTTTTACTATTTGACGTTAGATTGAGGCTTTTGATCGTAGTCCACATTTTTGAATACTCTGAGTTGACGAATTTACTTTGGTAGTATGCTTTTTTTTTCACGTTCGACCGCTACATTAACAATATTCCGGAGTTCTTTATAGGTTGTCCATTCAGACATTAGTTTTGTTTCTTTGAACTTTCTAAGTGCTTTGTCTCTATCTTTCATCATGTTTCGCACTGCATAAGTAAGCCAAGGGGCATACTTTTTTGTCACTCTAATAGTTCTGTATGGAGCGTGTATGTCTAGTAAAGTTGTGATATTTTCGTTAATGAACTCGATTTTACTATTAACATCATTTAAATCGTATATATTACGCCACGGGATCGACTGTAGATGTGCATTGAACCTGTCATAATTAAAATCTTTAAAATTCCTTGATGTGACAAATTTTACTTTATTTTCCTTAACTTTAGTCTTCAATTTGCAGTAAATCAGTTCATGATCGCTCACATCAGGAATAGTCATTGTGCCACAATTATGTACTAAGTTCAAGTCTGATATCAGTATGAAATCTATGAGAGAAGCTGTATGATCAGTTATCCTTGTTGGATTTTCAATAAGCTGAGACAAACCAAGGTCCTCAAACACATTGGTAATATCAATAGCCGCCCTTGTATCACATTTCATCAAATCAGTGTTAAAATCACCTAAACATATGACAGTATCATTTAGTGGTGAAATATGTGAAATAGTATTCTCAAAGTTATCCAAGAAGAAAGATTGATCTAAATTAGGTGGATTATAAATTACTCCGACTGCAAAACTTGTATCACCTATAATCAACCGTACCCAAAGTTGCTCAATATTTTGTGAGGTTTGTATTATTGAATATTTGTATCTCGATTTAATGTATAAACAAACACCACCACCCCTACTTTTTCTGTCATTCCTGATGATGTTGTATCCCTGAATGGCCACTTGTTCGTTACTTATAGTGTCATTTAGCCAACTCTCACTTATTCCCAACAGTTCAAACAATTCTAACAATCACCAACGCAACCAATTTATTTGAGCCCATGTTTCAGTACCTTTCGTTTCTTTTCACGATGCAGACTGTACGCACATAGCAGACTCAAAAGGATTTCTATATTTCTAAGAAACCACATCGGGCGGAAATCCTTATCATCGGCGGCGGTCGACGGACTATCCGCTTTCCGCAACCGTATGTTCAAAGAAATAAGTTACAGAGGTGTTCGACAGTTAAGGATCCCCCAAACCACTGCGAATTATTCGCATCGGATTCGTTACGGAAAATCCGCAGCGAATTCGATGGTGGATTGCCCCAGAAGCTTTACACAAAAGCGGATATAATCGCATCATTCACGTTATATTTTCAGTATCATAGGGTTGAATGCAGTGGTAATGAATTATAGTTTTAAAAAATACACGCTTTTTATAGTAATGGAAAAAAAGGAAAATTTTATTTTAAAAAATTGACTTTAAAGCGTGTGGTGCATGATATCATTTTTTTCCTTTTTTTTTTTGTTATAGCTATTAACTTTTCGGGGGTAATATAACAAGACCTCGCTCATCACATTTTTCAATTTCAACGAAAACGATTTTGTTTCAAAATGTATTGAGTTGAGTTCGGAGACTTATGTTCTGAATAAAACCCGAGAGCTTTTTAGCTCGATTGTTTTATTCTTTGAACATAAATGCGTTTTATAAAACAAATATGTTTGAGTGAAAATTCCAAAATTTATTCTATTTGATAAACGACATTCGAGTTATATTTGATCAGATTATTTCCCAAATATTTCAAATAACTGTTATGTATTGAAAATATCAACGTCTGCCTCTGCGCATGCGTTGCATACATTCAGGAAATTGTCAAGAAGGACCATGCAGTTTATTCACAAAAGGAACGAAGCGGGTTTATCAGCGATAAATCAACTCCTGTGGAAATAAACCCATTTAAATATGACGTCTGAGTCAGTTTGACAGCGATAAAAAAGGACACACCTTTTTTTATCGCGATAAAAATGCCTGTTCCTCAAAAACAGACTTCATCCAGTAGTAAGCGGAAGTCCCTTCAATTTCTGTCATGACATCAATGATTGTTCAGTATTGTTGGCACAATATGAATCGTTTTGGGAAAGTTTCATTTGAACAGATTACAAGAAGCATTATTATAATTGAGTTGTTAATAACTATTCCTTCAAATAACTATTTCAATCAGGTTGTATTGTGGTGTATTTATACAGTGCGACTTTTTATAGTCCCTGTTAACTTTTGAACGGTTTGCCGTAGAGAGATAAAAAAAAAACTGTTTCGAGGATTTCACCGATACTACTTTTTGAAATATAACGCATTGTGATTGCTCGATAGATGGCGCGGGGGGGCACAAAAACCTAATTTTTTTAAAGGGCATGGGGGGTCGAGTGACACATCGTTTTTTTTTTAATTTCGTTGACACGTTTTTTCACAATAAGCATTTGAAGTGTCAAGTGTAAGAACGGATCTGAATTCGTTTCCTTACCTTACCTCAATAACTTTTGAAGGGTTTGATGTGATTCACAATTGCAATCAATACCACAAAATACAGTCAATAAAGACAATTCACAACATTAATAATTATTCATTTTGAATTCCTTTCAAAGCTTAATTAGGTATTAGGATATCGAAATTATACCCATTTCAATTATTTTTAATGACAAAAGTAATAACAGGTACTACGATAGGACTATTTATTGGATTTGTTTAAATGACAATAATTAATTAGTTACCTATAAAAGTGCAATAGATTGATGAAATATTGTATTCATATTCACTGAGGAGTTTTGTCTACTTATAATTATTATTTACTTTGAATATTTGATATCATCATGGTTCGTATACGTCCTTTCGAAGAAAAAATTGAAGCAATTTATAATTTTGGTGAGGCCCATCGGAACTACCACGAAGCGGAGAGAATTTTTAATGAAAAATTTCCTGAACATCCTATAACTCGGAAATATTTGAGGGAACTAGTTGAAAAATTCAACAGAACTGGCAGTGTTCGTAGGAAAGGTGGAGCTGGTCGAAAATCAATTCCGGAAGAGACAAAGGTTTCGATAATTGCCGAAATGGTGGTAAATCCGCAACAAAGTACCTCTCGTGTAGCAAGTACGATTGGGGTCTCAACAGCTACAGTAAAAAAATATTTGAAGAAACACAAGTTCCATCCATACAAATTAGTAATGTTACACCAACTCACAGAAGACGACCCAGACCGAAGAATGGAATTTTGTGAAATTATGGAGGAAAAGATAGCTAGGAACCCCAATTACATTAGGAATATTTGTTTTTCAGACGAAAGTACCTTTTTTTTGGAACGGAAATGTGAATACACAAAATGTGCGATACTCGAGTGATATAAATCCCCATATCTTTCGAGAAGGTCACACATAGTTCCCACAGAAAGTAAATGTGTGGGCTGGAATTCTGGGAGACCATATTGTAAGTCCCTTATTTCTGGAAGAAAACTTAAACGGTAATTTGTACCTGGATTTACTAAGAGATACGGTTGAACCACTCATACTTGGAATATTAGAAGAAAATGAGAACGAATTTCAGGATCACATCACCTTCCAGCAAGATGGGGCCCCTCCTCACTTTCAACGTCAAGTTCGAGAGTATTTTGATGTAACATACCCTAGGAGATGGATTGGACGTCGTGGACCAATCGAATGGCCAGCACGATCACCAGACCTTACTTACACCTTGTGACTTCTTTCTGTGGGGATACGTCAAATCCAAAGTAACTTAAAGAACGAATAACACGGGTTTGTGCTGGTATAACTGCAGACATGTTGAATAATGTTTGGCAGGAATTTGTGAATCGAATTTTTTTATTGTCAAGAAGTATTAGGTGGACATTTCGAACACCTGCTTCGTTAATTGACAACAATTTTGCTCCTAATTATTTAAATACTACATGTCATAATAGTTTGTTTTCTTTTTGTTACATTGACACTTCAAATGCTTATTGTGAAGAAACATATTAACGAAATTTAAAAGAAATTAGATGGTTGAAAAGAAAATTGGATTCAACTACAGGAGAACATTTGTGAAGATTATTTTGTACAAAATTTTAAAGCTGTTGATTTGATTGATTTGATCAAACGAGCTCTTTCGTCTATTGACGTTTCTACTGTCCTAGAACATTTGAGAGTCGTTCGAATTACTCCCCAAGAATAGTTATATACAAGTATTTTTGGTATTTTTTAATAAAATTCGAGCCTTTACCTCCCCAAGAATAGAAATTGAAACCTCTACCCCCCAAGTAATAAATAATACAAAATTTGCAAAATGTTGGCGACATTGGGTCGAGACCGCTCTTCCATTTAACTAACAAGCAAGTATAGAATTTTGAAAATAATTTTGTCGGTAAATAATAGATGAGTATATAACAGAATATTGATATAAATGGACATTAGTGCTATAAATAGAGATTAGAAAGTACGTATATAGGTAATATAACTAAAAATTATAAATCATATAGAATAGTTTGTCTTTCAGACAGAATCCAGGATTTGATATATTTTTTTGAAATTGAGTTCTGAGATATTTAATGTCAGCGGGAATCATATTCTAAATTTTGACTGCGTTCTATGGAAAACTACGTTTAAATTGAGTTGAAAATGCCATGGAACACTGTACAATTCTCTGATTCTGGTTGGACAATGATGAAAGTCGCCAAGTTTTTTTAGTTTGTCCACGAGGTTCGGGATATACATATAGTCATATTTCCTGAGCCCATATGAGTACCTCCCCCCCCCCCCCAATAAAAAAAATTAGCGACGCCCTTGTCGAGAAGATAGAAAAAACCTCGAAGACACGACACACGAGTAGAATAACACCCGTATGTATAACCAAATGGACCAAAATAAATTGTGAACTTAGTCGCATATTTTGCTTTTTTCTAAGAGCCCTGATCATAATTTTCACCTTTGAAGCCACTTTTGAAATTAGACGCAGATCCGTAGCACCAAAACCAACTCATCACAAATCTATATTTCAATCTCGAAGACGGTCCACATTAATTATTCCGAACCGCGACTAATCACGAAACATAACAACATCCCAGCTCCGATGGACGATTGATGTTCCTCATTAGTTCCAGTAATAACAAACAATGTGGGGGATGAATATTCATAATAATCTCGTACACGAGCAAAGTAACTGATGAGTACCATTAGAGAATATTTGCATATCTGGAAGAGGTCGGGTCGGTGCGCGGCGCCCCCCACGGTTCGCTTCGGAGGCGTCTCGACGGGAGTCCGATAGTCAAGACTGCTCCGGTAATAATACGCATTCCTTAGAAAATTACTGAATGTGGAGCACCGGCTCAGCATTCAGTGGCGGGTGTTGTTTGGAGGAGTTTTTATAAATTGCTTAGGTAGCAGGTTGAACTCGTGATATATAAAAAAAAGTCGAACCACATCAATAGGAAATTCAATAGTGGATTGACTTTCAGTGAATATACTCGAATTGTTTATGAATTGTTAAACTCTTGATGCTCACAAAATGACTCCATTGCACTAATGCTCTGAATTCATTAGTTTAAATTTTACAGGATGCTGAAGTTAACTTTCACAAACTTCGAAACGTCGTCATTTCGAATAAATGAATCAAATCCAATATGCATCGATTGACTCTATAAAGTATACTAATTCTTGCTTGTACCCACAAATATAGGGTTATATAGTCCAAAGTTATAGAATTCTTCAAGTTTTTAGAAATATTGAGAGATAATTTATTGACCCGCCAGAAAAAGTTGTTCTCTCCCACTCATTGGGCTTATGAATTAAATAATATGCGACATCTCCGTAGTCTTCAGAGATAACAGCATCAAACTTGCTATTGCTGAATTTCTTATGATCATCCCTAACCGATCATATAATGATATACAAGGGTCTTATTTAGAAAAATAAACTCTCAAGTTGCTGTGCTTTTTTAAGACACTCTGTATAAATGAATCTTAAGCTATTAAAGAGATCGAATGAAACCCAGCAACTTATGTATTCAACACTTTTTTGTAATATTAAAAATAAAGACTTTTGGTCCTTACCCCAAGTAGCACACCCATATTGTGAAAATATTGGCAAAATATTCAAATAATAATATTGGCGAGAAAAAAAATGTGAACATTCGGCGATATTGGTCCAATATTTAAAAAATAAAATTGGTCTAATATTCTCGAAGCAATATTGGCCTCAAAATGTTAGGCGATATTAGTACAATATCACTGTAACACACAGACATTGGAATAATATTGTTAAAATACTAGCAAAATATTAAAACGTAATATTGGCGAGATAAAATTATAATTATTTCGGGATATTGGCACAATATTACTTGGACATTATAAAAATAATATTAGTGAAATATTGAGGAAGCAATATTGGCCCCAATATATTTAGGGATATTGATGCAATATAATTTGCGTATATTGGTAAAATATTCAAAGCGAATATGTTGCCTTGGAAACATTGATGAGATATTTCCAGAAAATGTCGAATAATTTAAAAATTCTACAATTTCGTTTCTACTTCAATTTACCACTGAGTAGATTGACTTGTGAACGCATTGTGAAAAGCTTTATTCATGTTATTATAATTCAGCTGTTGTACCATATGTGGGGCCACCTAGCGGTTTCTTACCCAAGTTTAATCATGATTCATTTCAATATTGTTTATTGAATATTCGGCCAATATTCAAATTTCAATCTTGGTGATAAATGTATTTTGTAATATTGTATCAATATTGTCTTTCAATATATTTTTTAGAATATGGATTAAATAATATTCCATGAATGTGCTAACAAACTTGGATATACAATATTGTTTTTTATCTCTGAAATCGATATGAGAGTGATATTGAAATCACAATATTGGAGCTAGATGCTGGAAACAATATTTAGGTAATATCGCTCTATCGATATTGGTGAAAATTATTGAACAAATATTGACCCAATATTTCATGAAACAATATACATTCAGAACAGGTTGAGCCAATATTCCACCAATATTATTAATGAAATATTGTTTTTCCAATATTAACCCATATTGGTTCAATATTATTTTTACATTTACAAAAAATAATCTGCTTTTCATTTTTGCCAAATGAATTGTTTCAAAGAATTGGTCAATTATTACTCTTGAAATACAAAAAATTATAAAAAAAATTATTGTAAGTTTACAAAATCAAAACCTATTTAGACGCTTTTCCACGCTTTTTCTCTTTTTGTCGTTTTTGTCGTAGAGTGGTCAGTAACGTCGAATAGTAATAAATCCATGGCAATCCTAAAAAACTGAAGCAAGAACTTTTCCAGCAGATTTTTTAACTTCTTAGACATTGGAGAACCAGAGTGTCTCCATTCCATCGATTGCTGATTTATTTCTGGGTCAAAGTTTCAACCATATAAATAACACGGCTTAAGAATTTTAATTTTGCATATTTGCCAAACCGGTCAACATTCAGACATTTGGGAATCCATTTTGGAGACATTTTTCTAATGTCCAAGTCGACGTGAACCATATGATGGACACGTTCATGTAAAATATTCGGCGCCTCGATATTTTCGGAGACGGACATCCGGTTTTTTTACTTTTCTTACGCGAAACTGGTTTGACTTCTTTACACGAAACTTTATTTCGACATTTTTAATAAGTTATAGATTTTTTCTATAGTAACTCAATTTTTATTAAATGAAACCTTTCTTAACTAACTAGATATCAATACATCCTCGTATTATATAATGAGAAGCAGGACCGAACTTGAGGTACTCCATAGATTTATCGATGAGAGGATGTTCACCTCTCATCGAGACAATCAACACTAATTTATTCTCTGTAGATGCTTGCACGAAGCGTTTTTAGACATATCCTGTTAATAAGCATCTTCGGAGATACTCAGGATGTAACCTTTCAAACGGGATCCCCTGTATATAAATTCCGGCACTCCGGACAAAACAAAATGAATGTGAATCATATCGATACTGAACTTTCCAGTATATATGTGGAATGATCCACTGGTGAATCCGATTGGCTAATATAAAATGATTAATGTCCACTTAGCGTTCGAGTTGAAAATGTTAATTATTCGTACATATGCAGATGTGAATAAAGGCTTCCGTTTCCGGACTCGTGCAGGCTCTGATGGAGCGCGTGCTGGTTCACAGTTTATTACATTATGACAGAAATTACCGATCTGAAAGTTCACGGAAATGGTGTTCCTATTGATATACCCGGCAGTCCATTCTAGGTAGATCTCATTGAATATATCCAAAATAGTTATTTATGCAACAAGTGCAAAAAGTAGGTGTGACAATTTCACGTCGAGTGCAATAAACTCTTTTTGAACAAGTTTCATACAATATTTTTTCTACGTTCATGCAAAAACCAGAAAATGTTTCATTTAGGTGGCACTAAACTGTAAGGAAGACATTGTTTGTTCAAATCTATCTGCTAAAAGTAATTCAAAAACATTTTGTGTAATTCAGGTGATATTCGAAGGAAATAATTTTATTTTTAACAAATTGCAGTTTCAAGTAATTTCATAGTCCATTATATAGTGAATATGATGAAACATGCAACTATTTAAAACGTAATACAATCTCACAGAAAATGGGCTAAATTTGGCGTCGATTTGAAAGTTTATGTCTGTCATGATGACAGAACGCTATAGTAGAATGACAGATGAGTGCAATAAAGTCTTTATTGCAC
Organism: Chrysolina haemoptera; assembly: GCA_958298965.1. Classification (NCBI taxonomy): domain Eukaryota; kingdom Metazoa; phylum Arthropoda; class Insecta; order Coleoptera; family Chrysomelidae; genus Chrysolina; species Chrysolina haemoptera. Next base: position 46,794,647 of record OY282586.1, on the reverse strand, counting down.
TCAGTGCAATGAAGAGACTGTTTTTCCACCAAATATAGTTCAATAAAGTTTTGTTTTTTGCATGAACGTAGAAAAATGCATGAAATTTTATGAAATTTGGAAATTTGATGGTTTTCTCAACTTGGAGCTAACATTTTTTCATGTCCTGAAACTATCATGCTGACCGAAAGTAGCTAATAAAATATAATGATCAAAGTCCTCGGGCCGTATACCCTGAAAAAAAATTAACTACCTCACCGTTAAAACTGCGTATACAGTGTGTCTCACTTCTCATGGAAACACCCCCGTATCTTCAGTAATAATTGAGGTAGGATGATAAAACTGTCAGGATAAATGAGAATGGTCAAAATGCACCTACCTCCTCAATTAAGTTGGCCTAAGTGATATACACTGCCCACCACTGGTGATGGAACAACCCATTTTTGCGGTAAATGTACTAGGAGTCAAAATAGGCTCGAAATTCTTTCAGATTCGTAATCGGAACCACCAACTCACTACAGACACATTTTTTTCCTGGAAAAATTTCAGTTCTGAAAAATCCGAATTTGTCTCACTTCTCATGGAAACACCCCCGTATCTTCCGTAATAATTGAGGTAGAATGATGAAACTCTCAGGACAGATGAAAATGGTCAAAATACACCTACCACCTTAATTGAGTGTGCCTAAGTGATATACACTGCCCACCACTCGCGATGGAACAACCCATTTTTACAGTAAATATACTAGGAGTCAAAATAGGTTCGAAATTGTTTTAGATTCGTGATCAGAACCACCAACTTACTGCAGATACTTTTTTTCGTCGTGATTTTATCATGTTATTTGTTCTCGTCAATTACCAAAGCAACCAAGTTTTCGTGCAAAATGAAAGTTTGTCCGATAAAAGAAAAACCTCCTGTGGTATTTCCCTAGGAAATATGTATTGTTGGTAACATTAGTGTCCTGATTCCGAATCCGTTGAGCCTATATTGTTCCCTAATATAATTTTTCGCAAAACTGGCTAGGTTCATCGCCCCTGGCGAGCAGTGTATGTCACTCAGATCAACTTCATGCAAGATTTGGACTCATTGTTGAGATATCTAACGCTCCTGGAATTTACAGAGTTCTACTTCAATAATTACGGAAATTACGAGGGTGTTTCCATGAGAAGTGAGACAAGTTCTGATTTTTCAGGAATTAAATTTTTTTAGGAAAAAAGTGTAACTGTAGCAAGTTGGTGGTCCTGATCACGAATCTGAAAGAATTTCTAGCCTATTTTATCCCCTAGTATGTTATACCTTGAAAATGGGTTGTTCCATCGCGAGTGGTGGGCAGTGTATCACTTAGGCCAATATTATTGAGGCGGTAGGTGCATTACGACTATCCTCATCTATCTTGAGAGTTTCGTCATTCTTCCTCATTCATTACGGAAGATACGGGGGTGTTTCCATGAGAAGTGAGATAAATTCGGATTTTTCAGGACGAAATTTTCCAGGAAAAAAGTGGATCTGTAGTGAGTTGGTGGTCCTGATCACGAATCTGAGAGAATTCTGAGCCTATTTTTTTCCCCTAGAATGTTTTACTGTAAAAATGGGTTGTTCCATCGCGAGTGGTGGGAAGTGTATATCACTCAGGCCAACCCAAATGGGGCGGTAGGTGCATGTCTACCATTCTCATCTATCCTGAGTTTCATCATTCTACCTCAATTATTACGGAAGATACGGGGGTTTTTCCATGAGAAATGAGACATACACTGTATGTGTTCTTTATGTCGAGTTGAACAACATCCAATTTGCGGCAATTCTCGGTGGTGGGGCGTTTTTTTTTGGGGCTCCCGCAAACTTTTGAGACTGTCGGACAATTTGTCCGACAATATTACCACTGAATTTTCCATATTTTTATTAACCGATTCTGATAAAATGAGATGTGAGGTAATACATTTTCTCCACAACCGTTACAGATTTTCCTAATTCTGAAATTATATCTGATAACAGAATGATAACATTCTTGCTCTTGATATTGAACAAATATTCTACAACACTTGCTGTCTTATGCATTTTCCGTGTATTTCATTCAATCACTTGTAAAAGAATAATATTCTGACATTGTTGTAGCAATAATTACGTTAGGCTTGACTGGCATCATAGTGACAAGATGTGAAATGAAAGATCAAAATAATTTTTCGCTCGGTTTCCCTTTGATTATATGTAAAATTTGTGGTTTCATTTCATTTCATTATGCTCGTAGTTCCTCGCGCTCGCTTTCATTCTTCAATTACTCATTTTAACCTTGTTACAGAATTGGTTTCGTGCACAACTGACAAACCTGGAGGTAAAACAACATAACCTGAGAACTCTGACAACCCACCTAACCCCACTTTTCCGCTTTAATTATACTAAAACGTTCTTTCGAGTCTTTCAGTATAAACGCAATCAAGTTTTAGTAAAAAAAATCACAAATTTTCTCAAATTTTTCGAAAATAGGAGAACAGCGAACGAAACGAAATGTAAAAGTAAGGTTATTTCGTCTTCTTTTTCTACGATTGTGTTTGTTTTACCTCCAGGGTCTGTCACTTGTGCATGAAACCAATATACTATTATCATTTCATAATCAGTCAATTATAATGGAGCATCTCATTCCCCTGTGAGCTGAAAAAAAGCTACATCATGATTGTAAGGCCTCCTCCTTAGAATATCTTCCTTGCAAACGGAAATAGCCATTATCCGTGTTTCGAATATTGAGACTTGAGTGCCGAGGCTGAGACTGATGTCCTGCCTCGGTTTATGCCATTATATCCAAGCATTCCATTGTGTGGTATGAATAAACCTAGCAAAAGCTTTTACTATAGGTTTGTCTCTCTCATTAATTAACAAAATAGATAGATCTGTTTCAAGAAATCTAAGTAAAAGCAATTGCTTATGGTTTATTCATTAGACCCATTGCTTATCTTAGAACCATCCTTCTACTGATATATCTTTGCCATCTTGTATGATGATAGTGGATGTTACATCAAAGGAGTAGACTGAAGTCATTTTATCCTATGTCATCTGAATGTGTGGTCCAGGTAGTTGTCTTTCCAAGTAACGAAAGTAAGGCGGGACTGTCCCATGCTATAAAAAAAAAAGATGTAGAAGTAGAAGTAGCATTCAGGCCACATACTAGGTTTCCTTTCAATGTCAGAGATAGAATAGATAAAATGGAAAAATCAGGTTTTTTCAAGCTTTAGTGAAAAAATTGTAACAGTTTTATGTAGAACAATATGGACGATTTTTTTTTTAATATGTCGAACATGAATTCCATGAAACCATATTTTGGAATGCGAACATAAGTTCCCGAAACTGAACGGTATGGAAATTTCGCACTATGCTGGCAAAGGTTAGAAACTTAATTATTTAGAATCCCAAAAGCCATAAACATAAACATTGCGTATATACCAGCTGAATAATCAATTAGAATTGGTTTATTCGCTGGTTTTCAACGCAGCGTTTCACAGTCTCACCCGTAAACATAGACATGGGTACAAAAGTTAAGTTAAAAAAAAATGTTGTAAGTTGTGTTTCCTTAGTACTTAATGACAAGCCATGTATTTGAGGCAGAGTATTTGTACATTCAGTCATCACTTTAAAAAACGTTTGTTTAATAATGTCCATATAGGATGAAAATGCATTAACGTTGGTAAGTGTCATTTTTTCATTCTTCATTTATTATAACATACTATGCCTTGATGAAATAGATATTTTTGTATCTAGAATGCCAAGTGGCGATGAAAGCAGTCAACTCTATACAAATCACCTCAAAACTTGTTTGGGACTGCATAGAAGTCCTAAAAGAGCTAGGCAGTCAGAACAGACTGACACTAGCTTGGATACCAGCACACACAGGTTACAGAGGCAATGAAGAGGCTGATTCACTAGCTCGAGAAAGAGCAAGTAAGGCCCTGAATGGCCCAGAACCGTTTTGCGGTATAGCAAAAGCTGTACTAAAAACCAACACCAAATCATGGATCCAACAGAAATCTCAAGAATAGTGAAACCATTCACCAGGAATGAGACAGGCCAAAGAGTTTATCAAAAAACCGTTGCCAACATTCACAGAATATCTACTAAACCAGAGATGGAGCAAAACTAGAATAATAGTTGGACTCTTCACAGGGCATTGTAGGCTCAACAAACATATGACTACTATTGGTCTGGCAGAAGAAATGCAATGCAGGTTCTGTCAGGAAGAAGAGGAAACATCGGCACACATACTATGCCACTGTGAGGGCTTGTCAAGGCTAAGGTTTCTAACACTGGGAGTAGCAAAACCAAAAGCTCCCGGATACATGGGAGTTCTGAAAACTGGCATATGGACAGGGCCGTAACGAGGGCGGGGCAAGCGAGGCTTTGGCCACAGGCGCTAGCCCGCAGGGGGCGCACCAATGACTTTTGGCTAGCCCGCAGGGGGCTTCACAATGACTTTCGGCTAGCCCGCAGGGGGCGCCAAAATGACTTTGGATCTGAATAATATTAGCCATCTGAGGTTTTACCATTGTTAGGGGGCGCAAACGTACACATTCGCCACGGGCGCCAGCCACTTAGTTACGGCTCTGCCTATGGAGTCTCGTGACGAAGACAGGGCTAGATAAAGAACTCTAAACGATTTCTAGGGCGAGCATAATAGATCTGAAAAGGTCGCGGGGTTGATGCTTATGGCACGGAAGCCCCAAACTAATCTAACCATCTAATCAATATGCAAAACAATATTTTTTCTCCAACTGCATTAAAACTAATTGATAATGAAAAATTAATAAATAAGTATCTGTCATTGTTAATTAGCATTTCTTGACATTTCGTGTTTGAATCAAAATGACTGATCTAGGTGATATTGTTTGCGTGACTATCGTAACGGTAACAACGTAATAAATAATAAACAATACGCAAAAGTAGAATCTAAAAATCTTTTACGTTCTAGAATCTAAAAGTCTTTTACGGTCTAGAATGTAAAAGTCTTTTACGTTCTAGAATATAAAAGTCTTTTACGTTCTATAGAACGAAAAAAGAGACACTTCGCTAAATGAGATTTTAACGAAAATGTCAACATTTGAGTTCAGTTTTCGAAAATAGATATGTTTTCGTATGTAAAATGCGAAATGATACGTTTGCGTTCGAGAGTGGAAGTTATTTTGCTGATCTTTAGCGAAGCAAAATAACCATTCTAGAACGAGAAATAGATACTTCGCTAACTGAGATTTTAACGGAAATGTCAACATTTCGCAAAATTATATTTTTTCGGAAACTGAAGTCAAATGTTGACATTTTCGTTAAAATCTTAGTTGGTGAATTATCTCTTCTTCGTTCTAGAACGTGAAAGACTTTTATGTTCTAGAATCTGAAAGACTTTTGCGCCCTGTTATTATTTATCGTTTTGGTTCAAACACGATATGTCACAAAATGTCAATTAAAATAACAGATACTTATTCAAAAAAAAAATATTCTTTTATTAGTTTTAATGCAGTTTTAGAAAAAATATTGCTTGCATCTCGAATGCGAAATACTTTTGCGTTCTCGAATGTTAAATTGTGTGGTTATATGATGGGATTGAGGACATTTTCATTTTGTGAATTAAAATAAAGGTGTGGTACTTCAAATAACATTTGGGTTTGGGTAGAAAATATATCCACTCAAGAACTCCACAACCATGCATTCATTAATTGAATACTTTTAACTATCCAAAACCTTAATAATTTATAATAAATGAGAGATTTTCAAACATTCCATCGCAATACTTGCGGTGTGAATATTTTTTCTTCACGATATCACCTCACTGAAATATTCACAATGGGCAATAATTTCAAGAAACAGCTGTTTTCACTTTCTCTAGTAGCATTTCAATTGAAGCTCTATATCCGCTTTATTATAATTCTCCACATAAAAACTATAAAAAAATTCAATTCTGGTACTAACTCACAATGAGAATTTGGTTTATACCATAATAATTGACTCTTCATATTATAATACTTTCTAAAGAATTTATATTAAAGTCAGCCTTTTAAAGACATTCAAAATACCTTCACGATCTACTGAAATGGCTCTTTTATCACCGTGAGTTATTATAATGAACAACTGAAAAATAATTATAGATGAAAGTATTACTCTCGTATTACTGTATCGGTTATAATATTCCTAGTAGATCTAGAGATCTCATTAGTGATAAGATAAGACGTTATTTTGTTTTGAAAGGCTGTTGTATACAAATAAATATGTAATCTGTCAAGATCGGAAGACATTTCAAAGCGAATAAATGGGTTTCTTTAATTTATTATGCCTATTGTTGAGAAGGTTGAATTTCAGTAGCCAGTGTTGATAGTGTTGGCAGTTTGTAGTGAAGTTCTGTCTTCGGATAGAAACATTTTCTGGTACGGAAAAAAAAGAGTAATAAATAATCGTTTTGTTGTCGTTTGTTGTACTAATTGTTTTTCTTCTGCAGAACCAGCAACCGTAGGAAAGGTGGACGAGTATAAAAAAAATAGTGGGCGCATAAAATAAGCCTTTTTATCTCATAGTTGAAAAGAAAAAAACGTATAAGATTTGTTATTTATATCAAGAAAATGATGTAACGGCTATACATTATGAATACTCACACAGAGTGATTTAAGAGAATCACAAAAACGTGTACAACCATTCCTTTTGCCATCAAAAAATCGTTTATGTTCTGCTATTATCCATATTGATGCAACCATATCATTCATTTTTATTCCATAAGTAGGAATGTTAAAATATCTTTTCCATCGACCGTTCATTTATGATGTATTTTAACGCACTCAAAATCGTTGATAATGACCACTGTTAATGAATGATTTTCTGCTCATCAACGATTTAATTAAATATATGCAACCTAACATACAGTCCTCTAATACATTTTATATTGGTTAGTACTATCTGTCATTATTTATTTGTCAATTCTAAAATAAAATTTTAGAAATTCTTTAATACACCAGTTGTCAGTTGAAATCATAGAGTCACGTGGCATAATGGTAACGTTTGCCCGACAGATGAGAGAGGTGACACTGAGGTCGATAGTTTTTTTTTGGAAAAATAAAATAAGACTACTAACTACTAAGGAAAATTAAACTATCTCTGATTAGAGTTAATATAAATAGGAAATAGTGATTGTTTTTTATCGTATCGTTAAATTAATAAACATTGAAAGTAAGATATCTCTATTTTTGAAAAGTATAGTCGACGGAAAAGTTTTGTAACAAACTCGTAAATTAAAATGGTGATTAACAATCTCAAACATTAACGCGCTCGCTCCGCTCAAATTATCTCGAATAAAGTGTCGAATCTATTGGGACCCCTAATTCCCCACCCTCAGTCAAATAGAAGCAAAGAGAATGAAAAATGGACTCAATATCGAGATTTACTCTTTGAACGAACTCCGTAGGCTCTACCCGTTCCATTGAAATTGTGGTTCTGATCAAAAGAGTACTTTGTGGAACGATGGACACGCTGCTCTCTCATTTGAAAATCATACCTTTGCCGTGATGCGGCAGAAATCCTCGCAGAAAGAATTCAGATTGCCGTCATCAATGGTTCACTACGTCTCAGGGCACATAGTTCTAGGACTCAGTGATCACTCACCACCACGGACGTGGGGAGTGACTATCTGGGTAAATGACACTAACGCACCCTCCGGATATATCGAAGTTTCGGAGTCGGGGTCCAACTGGGATACCTCCAACGGAAAATAATAATAATAATAAAAAGTAGGGGTTTTGGTGAGTTGCGACAACACTTTCCTAGGCCACGGGTGTAAAACTGGACCGCGAGCTCAAGCGCAATCGGGAAGAAAATAGCATTCCCTCTCATGTCCGCCTCTGATGTCAGCCATGGGTATACTATAGGCTAACCCCACCCGGGTAGCTCCCAGCAACCGAAGGCATAACAACACTCTATTTTACACGGATGACCTGAAACTTTGTGGAAGAGTCCACTTGGGCTACCAGCATGGAGTTTTGGACCGACAAATGTGCCACGGCTCATCTCAAAAGAGGACTATTGAAATATTACGGAGAGGATGTTCAGCTTGTAGACGGAAGCACCCTACATCATTTTGATGATGTAAACTTACCTAGGGTGGAACAATGCCGCTCTCAGAAGGACAACTATTAAAATCTCTCTCCGCGGCAAGTATCAGCAAAAACTCTGGCAAATCCAGTCATCAGTTCAGTTGGGGACGAACAAATTCTGCAATTAATATGCTTGCCGTTCCGATCCTACTCTACTTACTTGGAGTGACGAAATGGACTCAATAGGAGCTGCTTAAACTCGATGTAAAAACTCGCAAAATGATGCATCTCTATAGGAGCTTGCATCCCAAAATCTTCCGTTCCACAAGTGGATATGGTTTCCGGAAATGTCGAATGTCCAATCTGAAACTGCCATCTTGTAGGGTCATTCATTTCGACCATGTTCTTCAAATAACACAAAAAAATGTTTTATGAAGATTGGGTTTTTTCCGAATATCACCGAAACTATTCAGTATTTTCCAAATTTTAAAAAAAAATCTTATTCGGCAACAATTTGCGCAACTTCGCCATATTTTAACGACCCTGTATACGGTTTTTGAGATCCCAATGATAAGGCTGGAATGTCAGCCACCCTGTACATGAGAGAAGTTTGCGCCGATGAAAACTTTTGATCAGAATAACATAAACTACTAAATACCCAAAATTCAGCTTATTTGACGTCATTTTCCATAACATCTTTGTGGGCATTTTTTATATAACACAAATGACACGACTATAGAAAAAAAATCATTCTTTGACCTAAGTTGATTTCATGATTTTTCGGTTAATTATGCACAAAAACAAACGAAAAATATCCTTATATCATGTAAAGTTCACTTTTGTGATAGATATGATATAACAACAATAGCTATTTGTATTACTAGGGATGTTTATGAATGTAATATGAAACTACATCCTGCGGGAGGAAAAGTGGCACTTTACTTTTTTTTAGAAATTCAAAACGCATCTCAACTGCTTTTGACTAAAACGGACCTATACTTGTATGATGGAAAGTATAGACAATACAGTCATGTGCATCTGAGAATCTGCGGTGCTGCAATCGCTAACATCTTGGGCTTGTTGGGCACGGCAGTATACACAGATGATACCGCCATTTTCGCCCATTCCTTCTCGAGCGTCGCTGCCCAATACAGGATCCAAGATCACTTGGATAGGAAGGTCATACCCTATTTGGCAGAGAACAAGATAGTGGTGAATCTTGTCGTACAAGTTCTATAAGTACTTCATCCAGAACAGTCCTCCTCTCACAAAGGATATTACCAAGCTCAGGGTATACGATAATGAGCCCCGCAAACACGGCGGGCTCATATATCAGGCGCTGGATATCTTCCAGGAGCGAAGGGAGGAACCGGGAACCAAGACGAAAGGAGTACCTAAAATGCGAAGTACCTTGACCCGGTTTTTTGCCTCAGCCTTTTCTGGGTTTTATCATCGCAACAACCAGCCTCATAAACTTACTGCAAGCATTATCTACATCGAATAAAATTCAACAACACGCATAAGCTATGCAGGAGGCGTGTGTCTCACTTATCAGCACCATAATGTCATGAAATGTCCGGCTTTCCGTTAACATCAGCGGGGCCGAGCATCAGCGCCCCCCTCTTGGGGGTTTCTGGGCTCGACCTGGCAGGGCGTCCTTCTAGCTCCCCTGATGAGTAGCGGAAGGGCTGAAACTTCTGCGCCTTCTATTTATCCTCCCGTGATCCTTCCTGGGTTAAGAACAATAAATATGATATATATGTGACATGTCATGCATCATGTTATGTAAAAATGTGAACTATGTAATAAAACCCATATTTATTTATTCATTTATTTATTTATTCTTGGGCTTGTAATCCGAAGGTCCCGGGTTCTGCTCCTGGCAATTGCAACTTTTTTTTAAGAACGTTATATTACTCTTTTCTTGTTAGTGATTTCAACTATTGGACATTTAGATAGCTTATACATTTCGGATTGCTATTGAGTGATTTTCTCATAAGTAATGTTATGTGCCTATCAGAATGAAGTGTCGATCTTTTTTTTTTCTAAGTGCTGCGCTCGTATAAAAAATAATGTGTGTATTTCGAGCAGGAAGTATCATTGTCGTTCTCCAAAGATTAATCTTTTTGTCGAGCGACAATCAGTCACTTTGGGCTCTAAAAACACAAAGAACTAAAGTAGAAGTAACATTCATGTTTGATTTTTACCAGAATACAGGATATATAAGCTGTTCTAGAAATTACGAAAACAAATTGATTATAATAGATTCATAAGTTTCATCGTTTACAACTTACTTGAAATGAGTGGGAGGGAAAGTACTTTCCCCCCTAGGGAGGAAAGTATGAGTTTCTTCCCTGGTTTGAGGGAGGAAAGTATGTACTTTCTATAGGGGTAGGAGGAAATACTAATTTTCAAGTTATTATAAGAATTTTAATTAATTTGAATACATTCAAGAATATCGCGCGATAAAAGTGGCGTTTTTACATTTACACAGTGTCTCCAGATGGCTCTCGAGTGATAAACAACAATCAGGTATATTGTGCAAGTCTAGAAAAAGTTAAAATGTCACGGAAAGTGAAAATATGATGCTGATGATTTTGTTATAATATGCACATGTAGTACTCCTGGATACAAAAGTAAACTTTTTCATGCCATACATTTTTTTTCGTTCAAATATGATCCAATTCACCTAAATTTCATACTTAAATATCAATGTCAAAGTTTGTGTTGACCCGTGTAATTCATGAATAATAAATAGTATTGAAATTTGTTCCAATGAAAGAATGAGTGAATGACAATTGATAGTCTGTCATGATTTTTGAAACCATGGTTCCTACTGAAACTTTTCCGTTTATTTATATGCTTTGAACTATAATTGTCTGTTCATCGATTTCAACCGATACGATAAAATTTATTCCAATAATACAAAGCTCCTGCTAGTGCTTCTAACACTAGACATCGCATGTCAAAAAAAATCTGCATATGAATTTCGAAACTGATTGGAGATAAACGATGCATTAAAAGGAGTAGATAAACGGTGCCATGGGGCACCTGCCCAGAGGGCCGTGCACTGCTCGCCTACGGCCACCTGCCGGAGCGCCAACTCTAATTAAAAATTATCCGGACGGTTCCCAGCACGCTTGATCTTAATGCAAAGGGGTAGTTCGAAAAATACACCTGTAGGAGTTATTCGACGAGATAAGCCGTTTAGACAAGCGGGACCATGTTATTAGTTCTTGTTCAAACGTAATCTTAAACGATATTTAGTGCATCGGTCGGGGGAGCCGTTTCGGTGGTAATAGACGTAGGGGGAGTGGGGGCAGATTAACTCACTTTCTTTTCAGAATTGAAAACTGAATGAGATAAGATAAGATTGTGTGCACCAATGCAGATACAACTTTATCCAGTTTGTTGGTATACTGCAAAGTTTTTCATAACCTTACATAATGCAAAGTTTTTCATAACCTTACATGAAAAAAAAAACTTAAAAAAATACTTCATGGAGAAAAGCTATAATTAAAATGCACAAAAGGTGAAAAAAAAGTTTGAAGTAAATTAAACACATCACATTATAAAATTTCAACTGGTATAAAATTTTGTCGCGAGCAGTAACTATGTATTTCTTATAAATCAAATTTGAAATTATCTTTCATCATGATTTATTCTCGCGACAAGCATTTGTACTTTTTTTTAAGTTCTGAAACCCATGGAAAGGAAAATCCTATATTGTTCAGAAAACATCGAGAGAGCCGAGGAAAAGTAGGTCGAAATTGGTATTCTTCTTGCATTACTGAAGGCGTATTCCTCAGGGAACACCTCCCGAGGCAGCGAGTTCCAAAGCTCTGCCGGTCTGTGGAAAAACGAGCCCTACAAAACATATGTTCAGCATGTCTCCAAAGTGACATAACAGGATGTGAGGACTGAGCTCGACGGGTCAGTCTCGATGGGACCGCTAACGGTGAAACGATTGATGATATTTCGGAAGAGCATCGTCCATGAAAATATCTATGAATTAAAGACGGATCGCCAACCTTTCTGTGATGTTCCAGAGAAGTAAGCAAGCTTGTGAGCGAAGTATCACCGACTAAACGAATGGCTCTCTTCAGGACAGAATCTAAAAGTTTCAATGTGCGTTTGGGTGCTGCACTCCATATATGGAAACAGTATTCCAGAACAGGTCGAATTTGTGCCTTATAAATCATAATCAGTTGACGGGAAGTGAAATACTTCTTGGCGCGAAACAGAAAACCAAGTTTTTGAGAGGCACTTTTGGCAATGGACCTCACATGGTTCTCCCATCAAAGGGTACTGCTGATGGTAATAACGAGCACTGAAATGGAAGATTTCATTGGTATGGATACTCCTGACATAGTTACGTTGGCCACTGTAAGATCGGCCTTTCTAGAGAATAGACATGATTGGGTTTTATTTGCATTGAATTCCACCAAGTTGTTGTTTCCCAATTCTACAAATTTTAGTGCATTTTAATAAAAGCTGAATATTTTTATTATATTATTTGATTTTGCAAGTGTTTGCAAGTTGCCAGTTTTTGCAACTTTTTTGAAGAAGAGGGGAGGGGGAAGCCCACCGACAGATTCTTTTTTCATATTTTTTATGTCTTATATCGTCGAAAGATTTTCCGAATTCCTACTCGTTCTTTATCTAGCTTTCGAAGGGTGGCCAGAGAGGTAAAAAAAATTGAAATTATTCCACCAATCGGTCAGATACTATCTTTACGATTTTAATTTCGTGATTTATCTCAACTTTTTTCGTGACATGTCCGAAACCGTTCTTCGTATTTTTTTCCAGTTTTTGAGTGGAGGCAGAAGATGAAAATTTTCAAAACTATATTATTCGATGGTCAGATAATTTTCATTATTTTTTTAAGGATTTATCTGAATTTGATTTCGAAGATTTTCGCAAGATTTTTCGAAAAAAAGGGGGGGGGAGTTTGTAAATTTTCCGAATTCCTACGCGTTCTTTATCTAGCTTTCGAAAGGGGGGCAGAGGGGTAAACATATTTTAAATTGAAAAGGGGAACATTCTCCATGAAAATTGAAAAATTAAAAATGTGATTTATTTGTATTATCTTACAGAAAATAACTACTTCTCCGGCAAGAGCCACGCTGGACTGACCTACATCTGATAGATATTGTGAAAAGACTCTAACTGAACAGAAAAGAAAATCTGAAAGTGAAAATTCGCATTTTCATTCAGATATTTGATTTTTTTAATTTTCTCTAGTTTTCATCGAAAATTCATTAAATAAATTAAAAAGGGAGAATGTTATTGAAAACTACTCACAGAAATCGTTCATTTCATTGAAGCAAGGTTATTCGCTTCTCTCGAATTCAATCCTCAATACATTTTGGTTGACGAAAATCTATTTCGCTTTGCCAAGCTCATCAGGGAGATGATATCATTGGAAAGCAGGCTCTTCAGAAGCAATTATACACGTCAAGGATGGATATGAGGAAAATATTTCTTCTGCGGTAACACTTTGAAAGCTATTTTTTGACAAAGACCTGTCATGGGCATTGTATTCTGATTTTTATTCGAAAATATGAATAAAATATTCATAAAATCTGTTGTGGAATCATCTTCGGCTGAAAGACCAACTTTAGCCGTTATTTTCCATCGTTCAAGATAACCTCTCGGGAGGTATTCGTGTTGAAAAGGGGAACATTCTCCATGAACATTGAAAAATGTGATTTATTTGTAATATCTAACAGAAAACAACTAGGTACTTCCCCAGCAGAAGCCACGCTGGACATTGAACTACATCTGATAGATATAAAAGAAAAGAAAAAATCTTAAAGTGAAAATTCGCATTTTCATTCAGATATAGTTGATTTTTTTTAATTTTCTCTGGTTTTCATCGAAAATTCATGAAATATATTAGAAAGGGAGAATGTTATTAAAAAATTATTCCACTTATCGGTCAAAGACTATTTTCACGATTTTAATTTCGTGAGTTTTCACAACTTTATTCGTGAAAATTTTCCGAATTCCTACTCGTTCTCTAGCTAGCTTTTGAGGAGAGTCCGGGGGCAATATTTTTTGGAATTATATTATTCGTCGGTCAGATACAGCTTGGCAAATCGATAAACGTATGAGCTGCGCGAATTAAAATGAGAAAGTATTTGGATGACAAAGAGGGAAGTATAAATTGTACATTCAGTTATTATGTACACTGAGCTCTCCTGCTACCGCGCATCGATAGGCGTGCCGATTTCATATCCCTTTATAAAGGGTGTAATCTAACCTCTTGCACTCTCGTGAAGGACGTGTGTATAATGCCTTTTTATAACGAATGGCAGGTGTGAAAATTCGAAAACAAAAATTGTGGAAAGTTTAAATTGTGTTAAAAAATTCGTCGAAATTTTGGGAACTGCTATCTCAATAGTGTTGGAACTGTGTAATTTCTAACAGCGGTTTCCAAGATTTTCCGAATTTTCGAAAAAAAAATAAAAATTTCCCCCATTCGTAATAAAATGACATTATACACCCGTCTTTCACGGAAATGGAAGCGATTAGATTACACCCTGTATATTTGCCAAGCTTATGCCCAATTTATGCGTCACTGTCATTATCACAGTCCTATTCATAGTTACTGTCATAATCATGAAATCATGTATAACTGTTCTTATGATTATGATTAATAAGAGGTATATTCTGTAACGCATTACGATATCGTTAATGAACGACAATCGTTAATTAACGATATTTCGCGATTCTGTAACTGGAGATTGTCCTTATTTCACGATACAATTTATCGTTTGTATCACAAACCATACATGGTTCGTATGGTTGTATCACAGACAAATTAAAAATTAAGAGACTGTTTGAAACAATAGCGAACTTGACCACCAAGTTTTTGCGCAGGCCAGTTGCGCATGGAGGCGCTGCCCGCAATCGACTGACAGCTGATGACATGAATGACAGAATGACATGATACTTTTCCATTTCGACATTTGTCAGAAAACATAAGTATCCATCGGAAACGATCCATTGCATACAGTGAAGGTGAGATTCAATAGGAAATTGAAAACACATTTTCTCAATTTTCTAGTTCCATGAAGCATGGGACATCTCACTCTCTTCTCTGTCACCATGATTCAGGACTGTCCACATGACAGATGTCATTCATGTCAAATTTATTGTCACTTCCTCTTCCTACTTGTTACTTTGTAAACATTGCTGCATGGTCACAGTTTAATTATCAAAGTCATTTTCAATATGTTAATATTTATTGTTGGATGGACCATCCATGGTCCCTGACATCAGTGGTATGGCCTCCGCTCCAGATGCGTACCACATGGTCTGTGGTTATGACCAAATTTTTAGTTTAAGAATTTTTTTAAAAAAATTTCCCATTGATTGTGTTTTTTTCACCATAATATGGTAGGTTCACACATTTTATTGTTATTCATAACTCTTTGGTAACCGTTTTGTTTTTCCTTAGATCGACTTGTAACTAATTTGCTGAAGATGAAGGATTAATCCTTCGAAACATGTCCTCCCTCTTAATGTTAGTCTTCTGACTACATGATTTCAACGTGATGTCAGTCTTCTGACTGCATGACAGCTACAACAAAGAATATTTTTGGTGGAGTTAGACTGTAAGTTTTTTCAATTTCCTATATTAAACATAAGTATATTGTTTATAGGTATATGTATTTTTTATTACGACAAATACAAACCACGCAGTAATTTCAGAATTATTCCTTTAATGTTATTGTCATCGACAAATTAATAGTACAAATAATGAACTTGAAATGTGAACCCAACGACGAAAATGGAATGTTTGATGATGGTGATGATGCTGAAATTCCTGCAAATTTTCTTCAACAAGATAAAATATAAGCTGCTTTTCACAAACTGATACTTATTTCCATCCTTCAGTTGCAGAAAATTTGTCACAAACCGATACTTACTTCCATCCTTCAGTTTCCATTTCCTATAACCATTTGAGGAAGTAACTACATATAACTCTTGTCTATGGTAACATTGGTAACTACCCAAGTACCCACATAGTTTACAGATTATTCAACTGGAGTATTTGTTATACCTACTCGTTCCCTTTTGTCCTAATATATAAAATAAAGATTTATTTTGAAACTCTTTTATTTTAACCTCAAACAAACTATCGGGTTCTACGAATCGATTACTGTATATATTTTATAAGTGATCGATTTGCCATTCCTGTATTTCATGTGATACAACGATTCATATGAAATACAGGAATTGCAAATTGATAAATTATAAAATAATATACCTTATCAACTATATGAATGGACACAATTAAAAAACCCGCCTTGTCTCAATCGGTATAATTGAGGAGAAATCTGTTTTACCAACCGTACTAACTTAGTTCGGCCAGTTGAGAGGTAGGTCGCCACTGTTGAACGTGTTGCCAACTTTTACTGCAGGTTTGACTACTCTCTTTATTTTTAGTTTCTCTATGGGTTTTATGGTTTGTGATACAAACGAAAATTTTTATCGTGCAATAACGACAATCTTTAGCTACACAGAATTACAAGTATCGTTAATTAACGATTGTCGTTCACTAACGATATCGTTATGCGTTACAGAATAGGCCTCTAAAGACTAAAATTGCATAAATACTCCTAATGAAATGTACGGTCCCTATTTAATTTTATGATTAAAACAGTGACTGTGATTAGGACTGTAATTATGACAATGGTGCATAAATTGAGCCTTAGTTAATCAATAACCAATGTTCATGAAATGCCTGCTTCTTTTATTGGTAAAATTGGATTACAGTTACTGCAGATTCAATAGCGTCGTCATCTATTTGAGATCCGTTTTTTTTTCTTATAATTCCCTACATGATTTCCGGAAACAATTATTACAAAATTTGGCTACGTTATGATTTATTTGTAAGGAGTACCTTGTTGCATTAACCTGTCCCTATTGCATAGATTTTAGGTTATTCGGTTGGTCGGTAGCTACTGATTGCAAGATCTGATCTTCATTAAGGTGAGGATATGGAAGCGGTTGTCTTATACAGCTGGAAGACAGCTATGTGTGTTATGAGAGTGGCTTGCGTCAGTAGCGTTATCTCAGTTAACAGATGACAGCTATTTGTGTTATGCCAGTTGGACGCTTGCATCACTGAAAAAGGACAACTCATTTAGTTGAGGAAACATATGATTAGGTCTACCTACTCCTAGCAATGCCGCTATTAAAATGCAAATTAGCCCAATAACAGTTGTGTTCCAAATATTAATAATGATAACAATAAACGCTTTCATTACTAGAAATGAATAAGAATATTTTGAATATCAAAGTGTCTACTTTCCTTTCAGTGATTATGAAGACAGAAGAAAACCAATTAAAAAATTACGTAATATTATTGTTCTAGCGAACCCTGTCAGACGTCTGAACGTTGAACACGTAGGAAATGTCGAAGCAACGTCAATTATTCATGATCTTATGCTTTTTTTTTCCGTTTCAAAAAATGTTGTGGGTAGTGTTAAAATTTTGTAATTATACGGTGAGTTTTAAAAAGTTTGCACCGTACTTTTTTATTATTCATTTGTCACAAAATTTTATTTTGTTTCTTATAAAAATTGGTGCATTGCGTAAAACCCGAATAAGAATTCTAAATTTCCAAACAGTGTACAGGGAAGAACAAAAAGTAGGAATTTTGATCAAGAGCAAACTACCCTTATTTTTGTCCTTATCAACAAAGTTCATTTAGAAAAATTGTTTGTTATTGAAAACAATTATTAGATCGAGAAATATTTTTTTTCACATTATATTTTATGAGGCTAGATAGAACCTCATAAAAAGTACTATATCTCATTATACATCTTAGGCGGCTCTCTCATATTCACTCATATAATAATGAGTCATTACGAAATTTGGACCAATTCATTATTTGTAATAAAATAGTTTTTGGTACAAATTTAATATTTCAATCTTTAATAATTGAATAATACAATTGCGAATTTACGATCACTTTATTAATAAAAAATAGAAAAAATATATTTTTTTGGGTAGGTGGCTGTGATTTCAAATTTCATAATTGTTTTGAATTTCAAACAACTTTTCTTGATAGATTTTTTAATAATATAAAAAATTACGGTAATTTTCCCTTGATCAAAATTCCCATCTTTTGTTCTTTCCTGTACACTGTTTGGAAATTTAGAATTTTGATAACTTTAATACGAGTTTTTCGCAATGCAAACATTTTTATGAAGAATACAATTTTCTGAAAAATGAATAACGAAAAAGATTCCCATATGTTGCAAACTTTTTGAAACTCACTGTAGGTTCTAAAAATCTTAACACCTTCCCGGACTATGTGTGTTTTAGAAAGATGGTACAAATTGGTCAGTTATTCTTATTGTTTAGGTATACCAAATGAATTTTTAAAGTTGTTACCTAGGTTTTTAATTTTAGTCCAGCGGCCCTACTTAATATTTTTATAAATGTAACTCCAAAAGTGATATACTGATATTGAAAATACAGTTTAGGGTACTGTCCACCAGTATCCTTCCCCATTATCGACGGTGGCAAAAGCAAAAGCTAATTTAGAATAAAACAAACACAAAGTGAAAGTGAATTATTACTTCAGAATGATTAAGTTTGTGATGGCATCGTCTTCATGGCTTTTCCATAATGATGAAAATGTAGATTATGTTTAAAAGCACCTTATTCCTTTTGAACAGTATTTTGTGGCTTCTCATTTGCACTCGCCGCACATCTGCCGCCACTGCCTCCTCGCATATCTCCTAATACGCCATATACTCCCCCGAGCGGAGACAATAGTGAACAGGAGCGAGTGAACTGGGGACAAAGACAATCTTAAAATCACCACCGCGAGCAGAGACCAGCTTAAAATCGCAAAGGCGAGTGAAAACAACTATGAAAATCGTTACGGAGCGAAGAAAAGCCTAAAATCGCTACAGCGAGCAGAGACTAGCCTGAAACCGCTACAGCAACCGAAGTCTCGAGCGTTATATAGCTATGGCGAATAAATACAATCACGAAAATCACTACGGCAAGCAAAGACAAATTTGAAGTCGCTGCAACGAGCAAACACAAGTCTTAAAATCGTTACAGCGAGCGAAAATAAGCTTATAATAGCTGTGGCGAGCAAATAAAAGCTCAAACTAGCTACCGCGAGCGGAAAAAAGTTCCGAAAAATCGTGGGCGAACAAACTCGTAACAGCCAGCAAGACAAGCCTTGAACTCAAATGCGAGAGAAGATAAGACTAGAATCACTACGGCGAGAGAAGACATGCCTAAAACTGTTATGGCGAGCGAAGTCGAGCCTAAAATCGCTACGGCAAGCGCAGACAAGTTTATAAATCCCTACAGCGAGCGAAGACAAGCTTGAAAATGATATAGCGAGCTAGGACAAGTATAAAAATCGCTACGGCGAGAGAAGACAAGCTTAGTCGCCACGGTGAACGGTGAACGGATAAGCTTGAAATTGCTACGGAGAGCAGAGGCAAGCTTGAAAACTTCGACTGCGAACAAAGGCAATATTGAAATCGCTACGTCAATCGAAAACAGGAGAGAAGAAAGCTATGGTGAGCGAAGAAAATATTTAAAATCACTACAGCAGGCGGAGAAAAGTTCAAAAATCGCTACGGCAAGCAAAGAGAAGCCCAATAAAATAATTTGTGAAACGGTTGTAATCCAGTGTGTAGATTATGTCAAGAGATGGGGGCATTTCGCACATGTTCCCATGTGCTAGAAAAGCCAATCGGCCCGTAACTCCAAAAAAAACTTGAGACTACCAGAATTTCATGAGGATTATTTGCTTAGGAGACCAATAGGAGGCTCAGTTACCGAAGATTTACCAATAAATGTATCTCAAGAGGACATTTTATTTCTAACGTGTATATCCATGCAATCACAACAGATACTGACTGAAATAATACCTTAGAGTGCCTCAGATTGAGTTTGTGATGTCATCGTCATTATCGCCTTTCCATCATGACAAAACATAGCGAGTTCATATTTCAAAGACCCTTATTTATTTTGAATAAACCATCACATCTCTTGCTGCCGCCACTGCCTCCCCGCACATCTCCTAATACGCCATTCACTCCCCCAAGCGGAGACAATAATAAGCGGGAGCAGGCGGCAGGTTGACAGAGTGAACGGGGGCACATAAAATGGTCGGCGCTGTCTCGTAGCTTCTGGACCCCGCGTTCTACGCGGACATACAACTGTCACGGGCCCGGTCCGATGCGATGACAGCCTCGCCATAATTCAGCGGCGATTGTGTGGAGAGCGTGAACCGCCACAGTCCACCAACCTTCCGACGGAATTTATGAATATTTCTCGGTCCGTTTGGAGCGTCCTCCGTTCGTTCTCTGTCGTTCGAAAATGCTGCGGTGACACTACGTTTCAGGAAATGACGTGCATACGTCTGCTAATATCAATAAGGTGACGGCCTCCTAAGAATCCGTGTCATTAACTGAGCTGCAATCTTTTTTCAACCGGTACCTGCCAAATGAAGCTCCTGCACAATATTTGGAAGTTGATGTGTTGGAATATCACAGGTTTACAATAATTTCAGCGTTCATTATCATTGCGTTTTGAATATAATTCATAAAAAGTTATTCCTGAACAAGTGTTCAGACAAGATGTTCAAACACAGGGTGAATGTTGAAAAGGAGTATGAAAAATGTGATTTATTTGTAATATCTAACAAAATACAACTACTTCCCCGGCACAAGCCACGCTGGACATTGAACTACATTCGCATTTTCATTCAGATAGTTGATTTTTTTTAATTTCCTCTAGTTTGCATTGAAAATTTATCAAATAAATTAGATAGGAAGAATGTTATTAAAAAATATCATTCACAAAAATCGTTCATTTCATTGAAGCAAGGTTCGCTTCTCTCGCATTGAATCCCCAATACATCGAGGAAATTGATAGAATTGGAAATCAGGCTCTTCAGAAGAAAATAACGTCTAGAGATTGTCTTTCAGCCGCAGATGATTCCACAACAGATTTTATGAATATCCTATTCATATTTTCGAACAAAAATCTCAGGGTGAATGTTCCAAACCAGAGTATGAAGACTCTCACTCCATTTGTATCAATCATACAATATTTTTTTAACAAGTATGATAAAAGAAAACAAGCGAAATATCAACATACCTGGTATGAATAATTCAAAGTTGAGATCAACGTATTAAAGGAGTAGGCGTTACTGATATAGCAATTTCGGTTGCTATCGTTTGTTTATAGACGAAATTATTAATTTCGGAGAAATCGAGGAATATTCCGATATGGAGGTAGAAGCAAAATTGGCTATGAATAGCTTTTCACCAGAAAAATCTGGAGCACAATATAAAGCTAATTATTTTGATTTTCAATTTTTTTTGTTTAAATCAATTAAAAAGAGATATTCGATCAACTTGAGCTACCCAAACTACCTGAGTAATCAAAAATAAATATTTTTTTTATATATAAATTATCTGTTACTGATCGGAGAAACAAAAAAAATTTCCATAATTATTGTTTGTATATCGACAATTTTTGGGGATTATGATTTTCGAAAATTATATTGAAATTAATTTATACCTCGATAACTGTCATATGAGAGAGTCTGATGAGAGGCGGCGCACCCTCATTTTCGATAGAAATGATCCGATTCAAACCAAATTTTGGCTGGGGCTAGTACAGAACTGAAGTGTAATTTTTTGTGATAAATTCATTTTGTAGTACTTCTGTTTCCACTATACTACCCTAATTTTAGTTTTTCAAATGGAACACAATGAGATACATTTTTTATATTTAATTTTTTTATTTTTTTTCAGTGATGATGATTTTTCACATTTGAAACATTCTTTTTCGATGCAATGTTGTTTAAGAAAATGAATTTATAATTCTGATTACAGTACTTTGCCATCAGCCAGGTTTGAATGCGGCAAAATAACTTTTTTCAAATGGCATTTCTATGGTGCACACCCTGTCTTACAAATAGTTTTGACAAAGACGAATCGAATGATACCAAAATTTTGGTTATCTGTCAAAAAGATTGCGACCGCAGGACTAACCAAGGCCAAAGGAAACCAAGAAAGAAATTTTGAAATTATACTAATACTTATCTGTTTCCTGCCGACTTGCAAAGTTTAAATGTGCAATGTTGACGAACAGTTTGGCAACTCTAGCAATGCATGTCGATGAACGTATGATATGCGCGAATTGGAATGAGAAAGTATTCGGACTATAAAGAGCGCAGTATGAATTGTTCAATCAGTTAGAATGTATACTGAGCTCTTCTGCTACTGCGTATCGATAGGGGTGTCGAATTCACATGCATTGCTAAAGTTGCCAAGCTGTACTACTTTAAAAAACGAAGAATACTTGGAAATTGTAATTTCAACGCTGCAATGACGATAATATTTCTTAGGTATGCTGCTATCCCCAAATAATACACGATCTTCGTGAAAAGCCTCGTATAGTCAAGGTGTAGACCTTGCAATTATTGCAAAAGGCAAATTTGCAAGGACAGTATCGGAGCCTACACAGTCAGCCCTAGATATAGTCGACAGGTGCTGTAAAGAGGAGGAGCTGACAGTAAACCCTCATAAAACCACAATAGTCACATTCACACGAAAAAAAGTACTGGAAGGACTTAGGTCACCGGTACTGAACGGGATAGAAATTCCATTTGCCCAAGAGGCAAAATACTTAGGAGTCATCTTCAACCATAAGTTGACCTGGAATCAACACCTATAAAAAAACATAGAAAAAAGTACTGTAGCCTTCAATCTGTGCAGGAGAATGTGCGGAAAAAATTGGGGGCTACAACCAAAAATGACTACATGGCTTTACGCCAGAGTTATCAGACCCATGATAACGTATGGGTCGGTGGTATGGTGGCCAAAGACCAAGCAGGCAGGAATGGTTCGACAGCTTGGAGGACTACAAAGACGAGCATGTCTGAGTGCCACCGGGGCCATGAGAACCACCCCAACAGCCGCCTTAGAGGTCTTGCTCAACCTACCTCCACTACACATATACATCCAAGCCAAAGCCAGGTCTGTCACGAGCAGGTTGCTTAGAGGACAAGTCCCCATTAGCAATATGCACGGGAGAGACTACAACAAGCTATATGAATAGTTGGATAACGACCCGGTACAAGAATGCCATCAGATGGCATTCTTCCCAGATATAGCTTTTACAAAATTTTCAAGACAAGTATAACGGACAGGGATGCGTGGAAGGGGGGCCTCCCATCAATGCGGAAATCGCTGTCTACACTGACGGCTCCGAAACGGATGAAGGTGCAGGAGCCGGCATTTACGGAACCAAGCCGAAGATGAAAATCTCACTGAGCTTGGGCAAACATGCGACGATATTTCAAGCGGAAATCGTTGCAATACACCATTGTGCACAAAAGCTAATAAGGCACGATTTTTCACGAAAAAACATTGCCATATACTCAGATAGCCAAGCTGCGATAAAAGCAGTCAACTCAATGCAAGTTACCTCAAAACTTGTTTGGGACTGCACAGAAGCCCTAAAAGAGCTGGGCAGTCAGAACAGACTGACACTAGCCTGAGTACCAGCACACACAGGTTATAGAGGCAATGAAGAGGCCGATACACTAGCCCGAGAAGGAGCAGGTAAGGCCCTGAATGGCCCAGAACCGTATTGCGGTATAGCAAAAGCTGTACTAAAAACAAACACCAAAT
This sequence comes from Chrysolina haemoptera, assembly GCA_958298965.1. Taxonomy (NCBI): domain Eukaryota; kingdom Metazoa; phylum Arthropoda; class Insecta; order Coleoptera; family Chrysomelidae; genus Chrysolina; species Chrysolina haemoptera. The sequence goes on along the minus strand of OY282586.1, from coordinate 46,770,919 downwards.
CATGGATTCAACAGAAATCTCAAGAATGGTGGAACAATGCACCAGGGATGAGACAGGCCAATGAGTTTATCAAACAACCGCAGCCAACATTCACAGACTATCTACTAAGCCAGAAGAGGAACACTAGTAGAATAGTAGTTGGACTCCTCACAGGGCACTGTAGGCTCAACAAACATATGAGTACAATAGGCCTGACTGAAGAAATGCTATGCAGGTTCTGTCAGGAAGAAGAGGAAACATCAGTACACATACTATGCCACTGCGAGGGCTTGTCCAGGCAAAGGTTTCTAACGCTGGGAGAAGAAAAACCAAGAGCTCCCAGATTCATGGGAGGTCTAAAAACTAGCCTGTGGAGTCTCGTAAAGAATACAGGGCTAGACAAAGAACTCTAAATGATCTCGAGGACAAACACAATAGATCTGAAAAGGTCGCGGTGTAGAGGCTTGTAGCACGAAAGTCCCTAATATATAATCTATAATCTATAATCTATAATCAAGGTGTAGAAATCCTTGTCACATATACGCAATAATACGAGCTAATTACCCCACAAGTTCCACATAATTAAATTTCAAGCTTGCATACGATCACCCAGCTGATTCATTCAAATGAAATTATTATTATGCTCCTCCTACAACGGCGGCGAGTCTTTGAATAGAATTCATACTAATATTAATAAATATCTCGGAAGATTCATAAATGTCTGAAATTTCGTTTATTTTCTTATCTTATGCATTTAAATTCATATTTAGTTTTTAATTGCATTATTTTCTCAGCATCAGACTGCCGTAATTATATTTTTTATGATTATACAGGCTCGCGATTCCAAACTTTGCATACTGTCATAGTTTTTTTCGTCTTTTATCCGGCTATTTTGTCAGATTATGTTTTGGGAGGTAATGTCGGGTAAATTAGGTGAATTATTGTGATTATCTTCCCACAGAATAATATAGGATATAAAGTTATTTTTTTATTATATTTTTTATATAGAGTGTGTAGAGTTTTAGGCAGTGGTGGTGCAAAGAGACTATACACGATTCGATGAGGTATTCCAATTTCAATCACAATAATGTTTTGAATGAGGATAAAACACACAAGTTATAATCTTATTCGGTATCGTATGAAAAATTGGGTTCAGGATTTGATGATCCAATCTGTATTTGAAATTCCGTATCCAATCTTATGCGAAAATGAGATTTCATTAGATCCAACAGTAAGAACATTACGAAACCAAATGGAATATTCTAAACTTAATATTCCCAAGAATATTACCAAAATATTCGAAAAGATTACTTTTTTTTCTTTGGTGTGTTTGCCATCGAATAGATTATTATTATCATATTAAGCCAGAATATTTCAAAAATATTTCAGAAAGATCACACCAGAAAAACCTATATATTTCAAAATGACATAATCGGATCACTGAGAATGAATTCATCTATTCATTATTTCACTCGTATGTAAAATGTATTCGCTGATAAACCGTTTTCGTTTCTCTTAGAATGAACTGCACAATTCTTTCACATTCTCAAAGCTCTATATGTCCGAATGTATGAAATGAATGTATCTCTAAACAGAGACTTCTACCGGAGTGCTTCTACCTCTACACGAAAGATGGAGTTACCTAGACCACATTTTATAGCGCGGGATCAGAATGGGCAAGTAGCCAGACATGGTAGGATGCGAGTTGTGAAAATATGAACGAGGAACAGATGGCATTAAAACTGTCTGCACAGATCTACTCTACCTCCTTTTCATCTCTGTGAGAAATGTTATTAATATATTTTTCTATTAGCATTGCTGATAAAAAAATATAAAATATGTAAATTTACACAGCAGTTGAAGTTGAAAAAGACTGTCTTATTGCTGTATGTGCATTTGTTCATATAATAATCCACTGGATTTATTATCTTCATATGGAACGTGCCAGGAACAATCTCGCAGAATATCATTTTTTTTTTAATAATCATGTGACTGCTATAAAATCTAATATTGTGTTAAAATTGTGTTTTCCGTTAACCTGCTATCGTCCCCCTACGAACGGCAGCCCTCAAAAGTAAAACTTGTGCGAGCTAAGGATCAACGAGGTCTTACCTTTTAACGTGCGATTCCTAGCATGACCCGAGAGAATAGATCTCGAAAGGAGGTCGTCCGTAAGTCTACATCCAAACCATAACTTCGCATCACGTTGCTTGGCTTTGATATCGATGACCCACGCGCTCTACCGTTCGAGCTATCCTCTCGGATTCATGGATTCATTTTCAAACTAGATGACCTCATGGAAACATGTAGGATTTATCCCAGGAATCTCTGATAGAAACGGATAAAAGTTATGTCTAAAAACACATTCAAATATTATAGATTTACATTAGGAAATGTCATTGGTAATTAAAAGAATATGTATCTGTTATGTCTTTTAAATACTGATGAATATCGAATATGGCTCAATACGGATTTGTGGTTTGACTATCCAAATTGGATCTCATTATTTTTTTCATCAGTCTCTTATAGTTACCACCTGAAAGACTTTGGTCGACATTGTCCGCCAAAATCCGCAGCATCCTTCGTTGCACCGCTACCATTACTCTCTTTATGAGCCCACTGACACGGCACTATATCACACAGGGGCTCCGTATAGGTGGATACACTGCAACAAGCTATTGAGAACCGCCCTTTTCATCTCTGATCGGCTCTCCGATGTTTGTTAGAAGCGACATTGCAGCACTTGTCTCTGCCTTCTTCATGTCTCTCCTGATGTGCCACTTTTGGATACCGCTTTACTCGTTAGTCACCATTACCAGTCATGGTGTTCCCCAGGGTCTAACATGCACGTTGAGGTGGAAGTAGTGGTGACAGTTGCGGAACAATGTCAAAGGGGTACAAATAAACCAAACTGAACAAAAACAAACCCATTGAACCCATTTTCCATAAGGCTACGTGGATCTTTCTGGTCAATTTTCTGCGATAAGTGATTTTCTAAGAAAAAGTTCTTTGCATCATTGTAATAATTAATTCATCAAATGTCAAATGCTTTGTTTGTTCCCCCATTACCACCATGTTGTGACGTCAGGTGACAGTGCTCTATTCTTTAAATCCTAATACCAGTACTAGGTGTGTATCGAGTACATTCATTTAGCTTCTGGAAAATAGAATTCATTAAGTATTACATTAGGAATAGCCTACTTGACGAAATAATTCATGAGGCAATAATTCCATGAAATAAAAATAAAAAATAAATGAACAAGCCTTTTACAAATGTTCTATAGAAATTGCAATTGACTTAGAAAGTTAGCAACAGAGCCATCTATAGGAACCACAGAAAGAACTGACAAATGGCAAATGGCATTCCATTGCAGGTTGGGGGATAAGAGCATTAGCTTTCCGTCCTGACCGGGTCTGCAATGATGATCGGCAGAACCGTGAAAATTATATGCTAAGAATTGTGAGTTGTTACAGAAAAGATTGCAAGGTACATTATTGTAGGAAAACTTTGCCAGGTGTTGTACAGAAGTGGTTTGGCAGCCGTATTTGGGATTATTTTCTGTTCATGCTTGCCGTCAAAACTCCTATAGTTTAGAAAATTTGCGAAAGGTTGGATTATTTATATTCTATTTTCATTTCATCGAATATGTTTGGTTCAATATTCATTTGAAGGGGAAGTTTAGTACTTTTTCCACTTAGATATTGTTATTTTCTCGAATTTACTTTTTACATTCAATATTCTTTCTTTGGATACATTTTCTCTCGCAGCTCTCTTCAAAATTTAGTAGCTCATAATTCAGATACCGCTCGTCGATGGTGTGTACTTATGAAGTTCAGTGATTCGAAGTTTGCAGCCGACATTTTTTTTCCTGAAGTATATGGTGGTTTTATCTTTTTACACTTTATTTTCGGTGGAAAATGTTTTTTAATCATATATCATACCAACTTGCAATGTGATTGAAAACAGATCATTTCCTTTCCAAACCGACTTTGAATTTGCTCGCTATATCCGAACAGGAAAAAAATTACCTACTTCTGTCAATCAGCACAAGCCATATTCGTTATGTAAAACCTCGAATTCTGACAACACAATACATAGTTGATACTTTGAAGTGATTTGGGATCATTTCATGCATTCATTGAGAAATTCGACACAATGACAAATGAGTTAGTCACAATAAAACTAACGCCCAACCACTTATCATTCAAGTTCCAATGAGGTATAAAAACAAGCCGCATTAGTTTGATTATAATATCATTTTATTGACGACTTATATATCTATTTCCTTATCTACTACGAGGATCTAAAGCATGTCCTCAATCCTATGAAATATAATTAACTCTTCACTAATTCAAACGAAGCGAAGTCTGATTCTTGGGAGGTATTATAAGGCGAGCAGCTGGGTTGAACCAATCACAAATCAAGCCATTTCTCATTTAATTTTTATTGCATTTGTATTAGTAGGTAAGTGATAAAATGACACTGAATCAGAACTATTTAATGATAGAGAAGTCGTTGCAAAATATCTAATACTTCCGTACGTTGCATTATTACGAAAAAGAAACAGATTTGTGAACCATCATAGCTAAAAAATTTCGGTTAATGTTGACATTTGATCAGGTTTGACTAAGTAATCCGACAGAGGAGCCACCAGCAATTCTAATGATTGGTTCAAATTTTTGTGTCGATTACATCATATTTCAAGTGCTCCTGAAGATGGCGAAACGCGCGTCGAGTGTAATTGACGTAGTATATTGGTGTTTTGGCTAATTCCTTGGATTGCATTCACATCAGACGTTCCAAATATTCAGTTCTTAGATTATCAAACAATGACTAAAGACTTACCACCTGCAAGCTGCTATAATGACAACACTAAAACTGTGATAGGCACCTACTATTAATTATTAAAATTTTTCATTCAACTTCCCTGTCCGTTTGTCCTGTCCTTCTGTCTGTCTGTCTGTCTGTCTGTCATTTCCTTTCAAAACTGGCAATCCATTTTTCGAAGCACATGCTGTGATCTGATTGAGCTACAATTTTGCACACGTATTAATGAAATTTTGTTTTAAAAATTACCCTCCCACCCCACTGAAGGCTAAATAGAGAACACGTAGTAATTCGGAAAAATCTCGGAAATTGGAACTTACCGCGAAAAAATAATGTTGGCTGGGAGATAAAATAATTGCGAAAATTCGTTAAATAGTGTAAACATGGAACCATCAAATTATTCAATTGAAAATTAAAAATTATACTCTCCTACACCACTCTTAAAATATATATATATATAAACTCGCTGAAATAAAATCTGAAAAAATCCGTAAAAATAGTGAAAAAGATGGACCATCGAATAATTTAATTCAAAATAATCATACCATTTACCTCCTCGAAAAATAAGTCAGAAAACTCGTCGAAATAAAATTGAAAAATTATGTTAAAATAGTGAAAAACATGGGAACGTAATTCAAAACAATTTTACCCTTCTGTTATAACACTGGATAACTCAAAAAGTTTTAGGTTTCAGCTAATCATATGTGTTTTTGTAGCTGGCTCTCGGTTTGTAACGACCCATTCCAGTATAATAATAATAATAATAATAATAATTAATTAATTCATTGACAGATTTGACAGTTCATAACAGACAAGAAAAAAAAACTATCTGCCAAAATGTAACAAGATTGGATTTATCATCCACTCTTCCTCTTGTACCTGTTTACCAAACTAACTTTTTTAAAAAATACTACATATCTATCTAAGAAATCGAAACCTTTATATACTACATTATGATCTATTGCTGAACTGATTTCAACTACTAGTACCTACATTTCTAACGTATTTTTATCTAAAAAAATAACAAAACTTCATGTATATGTACTACCTTAAGAAAAATTTGTTATTAATAAGAAAATAGAAGTTTTTTTTCCATTTAAATTTGAAAGATACAATGCTACAACTTTTAAAGTTGTTCGGGATATCATTAAAAATATGCGCTACGTTGTAAGTTAATTGAATTATTGTGTGCTATGTTTAGTGTTATGGCCAGTCTTTTTCCTGATATTCACGTTATGAAAATCAGTTCGATATCTGATTTTTTCGTGAAGGTACGATGGCGTTTTCAACATTATTATTTTATGAAATAATACTGCAATATGAAGCATGCGTCTATTGTACATTTTCAACCAATGAACAATTTTTAATTTATGTAGAATGTGATCTCTTTTTCTGATTCCAAATGAAAAGAAAATTGTGGTAAACAGTAGCGCAATGATTGTAATTTGATATAATCAAAGCGTCGCATGATAACAGTTTTGTTTTGGTGTTCAGAGTATTTCTATGTTGATAAATTTTTTTTAGTTTTTCGAATGATTTTTGAATTAGACTCGACATATGTTTTCTAAATTTTAATCCGTCCTCGATAATGATTCATGTTGCGGTCTTCCAAACATCATAACAGAACATTTGCTGATATTGATTTTCAGAGCATGTTTTTTTGATAAGTCAACCAGATGGTTTATTTCCCTGTTTATTGTATTTGGAGTAATATCACTTATTTTGAAAGAACAGTACAGATGCGTATCATCGGCGAACATATAATATTTAATGTGATTCAAATTAGCTGTCAACTGAGCAGTGTACACAATATATAGCATGGGGCCAAGTATGGAACCTTGGGGAACACCAGATGTTATTCGACGAGGAAGAGATCTAGTTTTGTTAATATCTACTATCTGGGTTCTGTTCGATAAATAATTTCGGAAAAATGCTATAGTGTCATTTCCCAATCCCACAAAATGTAGTATGGCAAAAAGAAGTTCATGGTTAATGGTATCGAATGCTTTACTGAAATCAATCATACAAAGTATAGTTTTTTCATCCCTTTTGATAGCTCTAACTATATCATCTATCACATTAAGGGCAACATTTTCTCGATACCCTAAAATATAATTTTTCTAAAGACGACTTTTTCCAATAATTTTGATAAGAACGGCGGGATACTTATCGATCTAAGATCATTTTATTCGATTGGTTGCTTGATTTTCTGGCAGGGGTACTATGAGTATAAGATGATAAAATTTATGCCAATTTGACCGAGAGTCAATTAACTGACAGATTTCGTTCGACTTTCAGAAATTATAGTTTTCCTAACAAGTGCGGAAAGTGATACTTTTCCGCACGTGATTGCAGATGGCCGAACGACGCGTTAGCGTTAGCGTGAGGAAAAAACACTTTACACTCGTGTTAGGTAGGTATACTATTTTTTCTACGGAAAAAACACCCAAAAGTTAACATAAAGAACATTTATTATTAAATATATATTAAACTATACAACCATACTTGGTAAGCTTTCTATTTTAACCTTCTGCGGCGCAATATTTAAATGTTAGTATAATCCGCAAAAACTAAACAAATCTATTTTTCCGCACAAAAATGTGTTTCCGCACTAAAAAGAGTGTTTTTCCGCACTAGTGCGGAAACGTGACTCTTTCAAAACTAAAATGAGTGCAAAAAAGTGGATTTTTCCGCACGCTAGTAGAAAAAGGTCTTATTATCTCCGAATCTGACAGAAATTGGATTTTTTCAAGAGTTTTGATGAAGGTTCGGATATCGTTTCCAAAACGTCAAAGTTCTTTTGAAAAACAGAAGAACGAAGAATTTTAGGCAAATTCAGAATATGGTAAGTTACTAACAAATCTTAATAATTTTATGCCAGACTTATTTAAAAACAGAGATAAAATGAGAATTTTCAACGCCCTCTACCGTCAAAACTAGGCTATAGAAAAAGTTTTGCCAATTGGACTTTTTGTTTGGAATGACTTGGACTACAACATATCAGAAATTCAGCCGATTCGACAGGGGGCCAATTTCCCTATAAAAGTGTGCGGTGTCCTTTCATTAGCTACTCTCAAAGCTCTGAATGAATTAAGTCGCTGTAAAAACCTCATAGTTAGAGTGCCCATCGGCAAAAATTTTACTGATAGATACTCTCTCCAAACTTTCTGTATGGATTCTCTGCCATCACTTTCCTCTGTGATTTTTTTTGTTTCGGAGGGAGAAAACGGGTTCCCTCGTGTTTCCTAACTACGGTACGAAACTACAGAGGGGGGGACTCATCGGGTCGTTTTGAGCTAAAAGGTTTCGGTGAACATATGTCCGTCCGGAGTTGCTTCGTTTCTGAGGTAGAGGGCGTTGAAGTTTTTTTTTTCGCCCTGTATCATAGAAACGAAGCAACTCCGGACATATGTTCATAGGAACTTTTTTTCTCTAAACGACCTGATGAATCACCATCTGTAGTTTTGTACCGTAGTTAGGAAACACGAGGAAACATACAAAAAAAATGCCTCTGAAACAAAAAAAGTCAGAGAGGAAAACAGAAGCAGACTTAGTCCAAAGAATCCATACAGAAAGTTTCGAGAGAGTATCTATCAGTAAAATTTTTGCCGATTGGCACTCTAACTATCACTAGAGCAATTGGAAACTGCTTAGGATTTCTTCAGGGCTATAAAATTGCAATGACAAACAAGTCAAATACGTGTTTAATTCGAAATCTTTATAAACTGTATCGTATTTAATTTTGGTACCTGGTAAAACAAAGTGCACAGCCAGGTGCTAGTGAAATTGTTGTCACCCAGTATAATAGGTTGTGTATTATCGTAACGAAATCAGATATTTCGAATGTCTCCATCTAGATTGTTACACATAACCTCGGACTAATATCAAATTTCTGACCTGGACCCCAGTCGCTTCAGAGTGAAATTTTTCGGTGAATGTTCCCTTTCTCAGAGATCGAACACGTCTTCGAGTTCAAAACGAGCCCGTAAATCTTAAGTACATCGTGAGCTGTGAAGATCGCACAGCTTCGGTTCAACAGCGCGCACCGTACCTGTTGGACATAAATAAAATCAAATTTTTCTGGTGAGCATCATCCATAACAATTACCGTGGCATCAATTAAACACAAAAAACAAAGTCGCGTTTGCTACATTTCCATAATGAGCCTCACACTTCTTGGCAGTCGGGATCTCGCCTTTATAGTCCGGGGAATTCAGCGTCTAATTATTCTGAACTCAAGTGTTTCACCATTGTGATGAAAGGATCAATTTTGCCACTTTTGAAAATAGGACCCATAAAATATTCGAGAGACTCATAGAAATCATATTTCCATGTTTCATATAAAAAAACTTGTGTGATACCTACTTGACATGGAGAATAGTTATGATGAACACGTTAAAGAAGTTTCTGGAAGGATCCAACCGTGTCTTCTCCAGATCGGAGGGTATTCATACTGTCGGAAATCCAATTCATTCAATCAATGAGAATGAAGTCAGAAAGTTTTTTTGGGCTATGTGCATATTGTAACATTATTATTTTCCACTATCAGCCATTCAGAGTTTCAGTTATAACATTGAATTCGATTTGTATTTATCAGATCGATTCTTGAATTCGCCTACCTTAATAAAATCTAATTGTAAGATTGATCGACTTACCTGAAAGGACGATCGATCGTAATTATTCGAGCATCGTAGTCTTTCCATGATTCATCTGGTAGGTTCCATTATTCTGTTTATCACGCAACACTTTTTTAAAGAAGTGTCAGCTTTTTACACACTGATAACCAACTCATCTTTTTGTGTATCTGCTAACCAGTTCATTATGTGACTGAACGTTTGGCACTTTTATTTGCAGTAAGAATGGGAAAATTGTGTGGCGGGTGGGCTGAATCATGGAAAGACTACGATGCTCGAATAATTACGATCGATCGTCCTTACAGGTAGGTCAATCAATCTTACAATTATTCATCGCATCTCCGTCTTTCCATGATTCAACTGGTAGCCGTTTAGAGAAAATAAAAGTGTAATTCAAAATATATAATCTGAATAGTAAATTGAACAATGTAGACGATTTTGACAGTCCGTAACACAATAATAATAATAATTATAGCATAATACTTAAATATATATTACTGAAAAATAGTATTATACTTAATTCCGTTATAATACATTTTTGGACGATAAAATAATAGTTTTGGCAAAGTTTTCGGAATTCTTGGAAATAGGCTTGTTATAGAATCTGTTGAACGTTTCTGATTTTTGAGTCCACCCGGCCGTGGATCGTATTGTTTCAGTATTGACAGCTGATTGATAAGCTGCGGATGTTACAGCGTGTCGAAAACTGTGACTTTTGATATTATATTATCAATAATGATTTTTGATAGAGTTTGCACCCTAGTAACAGCGATCAGAGCCAGAAGCGTTACCAATTTCAAAGAAAGAACTTTAAGATCTAGATTTTTATTTTTAAGTAGATAGTCCAAAACAAGTGATGGGTCCCAATTTATTGAGTACTTGGGTGCGGCAGGTTTTTGTTATATATTCCTTTGAAAAAACGTTTCAACACTATTTCGTCTTCTGGTTTGAAAGTAAAAAGTAAAGCCAGAGCTGACCTATATGTATTCATAAAGGAGTAAGACAATTTTGACTCAAATATTTCTGTCAAAAAAACATGATTGTGTTGAAGTTTTACTCTTGTGGATTTTGATGGTTTTCCTTGAGGACAATCTCAATATTTCGAGCTTGTTTTCTATATTGAAATGATATGTATTTTGGTTTAGATTCATTTGTAATGAGTTTGTTGCAACTACACCATTCATGAAACTGTCGAAGTTGATTGTTAGCTTTTAGTTTTGTCCTCTGCAGACACGACAAGGTTAATGCCTTGGGATAAGTGGTATTCCAGTGGTGACAATTTGCGTCCTTGTGGTAAGCCTAAGTTCATTTCTTCTTTGGTAGATTATGTATCTCCTACTTTCACAATAATTTCTTTTTCCGACGAAAATCATTCAATCCATTTGTTCAAAGGATAGCGAATACCCATGCAAGATACAGCTATCTAACTAGAGAACATTTGTCAACACAGTCGAAAGCACGAGTGAGGTCAAAGAATATTATTGATATATATTTGCCTTGGTCGATTGACTCATATATGTTTTCGAAGAAGTTGAATGCGGCAGTTGTGGAAAAATTTGGGCTGAAGCCACGTCGCTAGTTTGTTGATAGTAGTTGCGGAACTCATATAAACTTGTACTCATTCTTTTCTGAATAATTTTTTCGAAAAGTTTTGAAACGTATGAGAGAAGTGGTAATGGGTCGGTAATTTTCCATTAGATTCATGTCGCCTTTTTTATGTAGTGGAATTATCATTCCATTTCAACCAGAAGTCCAGTTAGGAATTAGTGTTTCTTCAAAAAACAAATTATTCTCTACGGTTCTCTTCCATCTGAATCGCATCGTAGCACTCCTTTTCCGCATCTTTCGAATCGAATCAAAACGGCATTCAGCATCGAAGTTATCCTTGGATCCCCGGTGAGGAGTTGTTAATTTTTCAATAATTAGCCTCATAATTTCCAAATGTGTGATATGCGGAAGCCATAACGCATAACGCAGTTATTTTCTCTTTTCCCAGGCCGATGTTGAGGTTGGCCACCTTCCTACGGAGCACAATTTATTGAATAAAAAGCCCTCTTTCGATATCGGTTCGACCGGGTATATTTAAATCGTCGGCGTTCATAAATATTGGTTGGTCATGCGTGCCAGCTCTGCACTCTTTACACTCGGGTCGGTGTACACCTGTGGAGTAGAAGATCTAGTCCGGTCAAGGCGATGTGAACCGACGATCAGTACACCAAGACACACTAGTTGCAATAATTTTTTTTTTCTGTGACAGAAAAAAAGTTTGAGATTTTATTTCTGTTGACAGGTAGTAAAATATGACTTTTCATGAAATTACTACTTTCTCGGTTATATACATATACCGAAAGGTCTTAAGCCGTAGACATTTGATTTTTATCACCATTGACACGTCGTTTTTTCCGTTACAGAAAAAAATAGTATATTATACACGGGAAAAATAGCTCTTGGTTTTTTGTCTCCCTCCGCTTCGCGTCGGGACACAACACAACATCGAGCTAAAATCTTATACTTTTTTCCCTTGCATAATAAATAACTATTTTTGTTTTTTAATCTGTATACTTATCTTTCAAATTTTCACTTCATTCCATGGACATATGATTTTTTTTGTGTCCTTGCACACCTGACAAGTAAGTAACCTCACCTTTTCAAATCTTTCATACTTTTCAACATTTCAAAATAAATATATATATATATATATATATTATATATATATATATATATATATAAAGTGGCCCATTTTAAAGCGGGCCACCTCTCTAAAACTGTTAGAGAGAGATAGAGAGATAGATGAGAGAGATAGATGTATTTGACAACTTTACATAAAATGTTTGCTGCAAGTCACACGTTACAAGGAATTGTACATATATATACATACATATACATAACAATTATTCATTATCCGATTCAGAAGTTTGTTTTTTCAATAAATAGAGCATCAATAGTTCTAGTTAATTGACGTAAATTCGAAATGAAAATAAAAATTTCAAGGCCTACTTTTCCAAGGTCAAAAATCCAAAAAACATACTAGCCATTTTTTTAGATAGTATTAGACGCCTCCACTGGATTCACGACATTTTCAAGTGATTTATGTGAAAATTACGTAGAAATTTGTCCATGAATAAAAAAGTTATATGGGAAAGAAATTTGAAAATTATGTCAATAAATCAACCCACCTTTTCAATTCAAGAACTTTCATCTAAATTCTGACTACACCACTGGATTCAGAATACTTCGAAATACATTTGGTCAGAATTTCATCGAAATCTGCTCATAAATAAAAAAGTTATAAAATAATAAAATTTGTTTTGGCTGGTTTCCGGGTTTTGCCGTGGTCTTTTTTGATTTAAATCTCCAAACGTTTCAACTGCAGCTGCGGCAGTCATCTTCAGTGGCGTGGTCGAAGTACTCTTCTTGACGTATCAACAAACATGGACGCCAGCTGTGGAAGCCTATATTCCTATAATAATAAAATTTGAAATTAGTGGAATTTTAGGAAAATTTTATTTCATTATGTCATAATTTTTTTATTTATGAACAGATTTCGATGAAATTCTGACCAAATATATTTTGAATTCAGTGTTGTTGTCAGAATTTTAATAAAAGTTCTGAAATTGAAGTAGTGGGTTGATTTATTGACAAAATTTTCAAATGTTATACCCATACTTTTTTATTGATGGACGCATTCTTACGAAATTTTCACATAAACCACTTAAAAATGCCGCGAATCCAGTGGCGTCACCAAATTCTATTTGAAAAAATCGCTAGTATGTTTTTTGGATTTGAAAAAATTTCGAAGCAGGCCTTGAAATTTTTATTTTTATTTCGGATTCATTAAAACTAATAATGATCAATCTATTGAAAAAAAAACTTCCGAATCGGATAATAAATATCAGTTTTAGAGAGGTGGGCCGCTTTCAAATGGGTCCCTCTGTATACAGTGACCGCCAAAAAGTATGTACCATATGGGAAAAAAGTTTATTATAAGAGTATAAGAAACAAAAAACTGGAGTAATTGCTGGTATGTCGGCAAATTGAAAAAAAATTCTATGAAAAGGCAAAAAGTCGGGTAAAATGGCAAGATATCGAACAAGTTATTACAAAAAGTTGTTTGGAGTTTAATTTTATACACACATACAGAGTTTGAAAATATAATGAAAGAAAATTGACAATGACTATTTTTTTAATATTTTCCTCGCTGTATGAAAATATCAAAACTATTTTCTTATGAATAGCTTGACCATACTGAAATATTTATATTTCAATAACAATGACAAATATTTCTCACCATAGAGCACCGAATTAAAAAAATCAGACTTTGTCATTACCCTAGCTGTTACATTGATTCGTATCTAATAGTTATATCCGAATTCCACGACCATTGTGATGACATGACACTCCAGAAACATGGTGTTCTCAATGTAACAGCTAGAGTTCTGACGAAATACGATTTTTTTAATTTAGTGCTCTTTGGTGAGGAGAAAAAGATAAATTTTTATCATTATCTTTGAAATACAAATATTTCATTATAGTCAAGCTACTCGTATGAAAATCATTTGATATTTTCATACAGCTGGGAAAATTTTGAAAAAAATTGTCATTTTGAATTTTCTTTCATTATTTTTTCAAACTTTGTATATGTGTATAAAATTAAATTCTGAACGACTTTTTCAATTAACATTTTTCGATATCTTGCCATTTTATCCCACTTTTTGCCTTCTCATAGTATTTTTTTTTTTCAATTTGCCGCTATACCAGCGATCACGTGACATGTGTCAAAATCGATTTTTAGGATATTGGACATGCACAAACTTCTCCCTGGGAATTTTTTTCCAATACTCTAACAATAAACTTTTTTCTCATATGGTACATACTTTATACTTTATATATAGAAAAGGGTAGTCTTGTTTGCTGACTAGTTAGGAAATGAGTTTTTAATATTTGGGATATGCAGCAGGCCAACAAGAGTACTCTAATACACAAATTCCAAGCTTTCAACAATTTTTTTTGTCATCTTCAGGGAAGAGTGTTGTGAGGTTATGTGGCGTATATATTAAAATTATTCATAATATATGGACAGAACTGGGAATAAAACTTCATTGGTAACACATAGAGTTAATTTGGGTGCGAACACATTACTGATGATACATTTTAAAATGGATTTGAAAAAAAAATTTGTTGGCGATGAGTCCCATCGATTGACAATATTCTTTCATTTTGTCAAGAACTCTTTTAACTATGTTGTAGAAATTACTCTGGAACTTGCCTCTTCCAATTCTGTCATTATCATTTGTATAGCACTGACACAATATCTAGATCGAACAACAGAGGAGTCGATCAACTTTTAGGCTCCACACAAGTTGAGAGGCCGATTTCCCTTGTGGGCCTCCTCTGATCGTGCAGATGGTAATAGTGTTATGCCTTATTCTTGTCTCCGCTATCTTGGTAGACAATAATTGTGACATCCATCTAGTTATCGTGTTCTCTACTCCTCTGTCCATCTTCTAGTGCTCTTGTGACACCTTTCTGTGGTGTGTTGTCATACCCTTATATGTTGAGAGCAAGGCAAATACTTCAGCTCCTTCACTCTCCTGCGCATCAGGATCCAATCTCTCAATTGCTCCTGTTTTTCTATTTGGTATGCGTTTTGGGTGGAATAATTTCTATCTAATCTGATATAATTATCGGTTGCTTTCTCTACCGTTCTCAGGACGAACGATGTGAGGCTGCTTGGTTGTGGATTTGGGGAGCTGTTTTTCCCACTTTGGGGTTAAAGGTGACCCTGGCCCATAGTTCTGGTATGTATCCTAGTTCCAGGCTACTACGGCAAATTCGCGCTCTGTGTGGTACGATTTTCTCTTGCTCGTGCTGGAGTACTGCTACAAATGTGTCTGGCCACTGCTGTACCTTCACAGAATGGGTTCATTTCCAGGAAAGGAAAGAGCTGAGTTCTTTCATTTCCACTTCCCGTGGACCTACCATCTGGCTTTCCCAATGCCATCCCATTGGGAGTTAATATACTCACAGAACTTCCTGAACATAATTCGTACAGCTTTCCTTACCTCCTTATTGTAGGTAGTTGAAGTCTCGGTTTAGCTATGCTAATTTTCACTAAACTTGGCCACTTGGCATATTACATGTTTGTTCGACTTTATCAACATAGGTTTTTTCAAAAAACCTCTCTATAGTGCCAGATTTATCAGTAATCTATCAACAGCATATTGAGGAATGTCCACCTACCATTAGTTAAAATGTTCACAGTGTCCTTTGAATTTGTACAATGTAAACTTTCTTATATACGTTACATAACTCACCTTTGCATACGCGATAAATCATTATAATTCAAACAAAAAAAAAATCGAATTCAATAGAGTGTCGCAAAAATATGCAACTCATTATCTGTATGCTAATGACGGAGATTAAATTGAAAAAAAACCACTGCCCACGCTGTTTGTTTGGAGAAACACAATAATTATTTCAAATGGCACGCTATTTACTAGTCATTGTGCGTTGATGTGGGTGGTTACCATCGACCCAAATCTATTCATTTGAATTTGCATGAAAAAGGCACCTTAAATGAGAAATTTTACCGGCAAAATCAATTCAAATTCCTTGTCAATTGATAAATATTCGGGAGTGTCAACTGCGTAGGACGATTCAGGTAGAAGAATTTGCATTGTTTGCTTGATTTCAAATTGTGGACTCTTCTACTAATAGATACGATTTTGTCAAAAAGCTGGCCTAGACCACTGAAAATTATGATTTTGGTCACATTGGATTCGAAATGGCATCTCGAAAAAATGTTAAACTGGAGAATTGGGGCCGACAAAAAGTGCTTAAGTTTTTAACAATTTGGTTAAAAAAAATAATGGTTTGGTTTTTGGTAAATATTTTAAAAACTATTTAAGATATCAAAAATTCGAAAAAAAATCCTTAAAGAGCAGGCAATTTTTCAAAAAAAGTTCCTCCTGGAACTGTACCGACTATTTTTATAGTTTCAATTCAGAGGTGCAATATGGGATAAAAAAAGTCAGTAAAAATCGTTTCTTAAAGAAATGTTTTGCTAAAAAACGCACTTGCTAATAATTGTTTTTTGTTGCTAAAAATCAATTTTCAAAAACCATTTTTTCTCAAATCACTATAACGTTCTCTCATACAACGAATAAAATAAACATGGTTAATTTTATTGTTATTTTTTGTATTTATAAAAATATAGCTCAAACTTTTATTTTTATGTAATGAATCGTTTGTTCAATAAACAAATGAAAAATGAAAACTCAAGTGTTTTGAACCCTAAAGAACATTAATCAGAAAATTTCTTCATCACATTTTCATGAATTATGAAAAATGAAAACTCGTTAGATGATCGAATGATAAAGACCAAAACTTCAAATGAACAAGCAATTATGTATGTAATATGTGGATAGAATATTAATTTGGAATCAAATGTAACACCCATCAGGTCCCTAACCTTATTGACATTTTTTATAAGAGGGTCATCAAAAAATATTGGTAAATTACAGTTGTTTGGTTTTACACGAATATGATTTTTTTTCTGAGACAAAAAAGCGACTATTTACTTTCACACCAGAAGAAGAGAAGAGATAAATAAACAGAAGAATGAAAGAATGAATGAAAACTTGAAAATTCGATGAAGAATAAAGCCAAAACCCTGACCTGCAGCCATCAACGGAAGACAACGAATAAATACTAAAACTTTGTACCTGAGCGAAAAACTTTCTTGAAACCACCAGGCTGACGCTGACAAAAAGATTCACGGAAACGGGAAA
The DNA here is from genome assembly GCA_958298965.1 of Chrysolina haemoptera. Classification (NCBI taxonomy): domain Eukaryota; kingdom Metazoa; phylum Arthropoda; class Insecta; order Coleoptera; family Chrysomelidae; genus Chrysolina; species Chrysolina haemoptera. The sequence continues at coordinate 46,753,689 of OY282586.1, read as the reverse complement.
AATTCCACCTTTTCCATAGCTGAGAATATTCAAAACGTTCATCATCGAACTTGAACTGCAATTTAGCACAACAAAATCGTGAAAATTATCTGTCTTTCCAAATACTACGTAACCTCAAAAAGTGCATACCACAATAGTCATTCTCCAAAGTAATTTTTATAAGGAGTTATAAATAAAACTTTTGAAGATATATTAGTAAGGTAGTATTGGGGGGTGAGGCCCGGCGGTTAATGAAGCCCATATTTCTTTTTCGTGTAGGCTGGTAACTTTTTTCAAATCTGACAACGTGGTTAGATGTATTATCCGTGCGAGTGTTGAAGCAATACGAAGAAACAGTTGAGTTCAGTCCGCCCTTAACAACACTAGGTTAGGTTAGGCAGTCAGAGAAAAATAAAAAGGATTGTTCATTTTCCTGGAAAATGCATGTTTAAAAAAAACTGATATCCTGGTAATAAGGCCCAACCAATTGTCGCGCAATAAGGCCCATTGGAATGTGTGTAAAATATGCAAGTAGTTTCACGAAACTTACATAGGATTGACGGCTGAATATGTTGAGGACTTTCACTGCATCAGTAACTGTTCTTGAAGTTTTTATTTATCAGTTCTTTAAAAAATATTTGTTGTTAGGTTTGCCAGTTTTGTTGAAAATAATTTCTATTTATTTATTTTTTGTAGTTTTAATGAGTTTCTACTGTTTTTGATATATAAAAATGATCTGCCATAATTACCACAATTTGTCGGTTATAAAGCAAGTTTTCATTATTTGCCTTATTCTGGTTACTGGGGTGTTGAAGGAGAAGAATATTATTGTTAACATTGCGGCAAATATTACAAAACATCAACTCAACAACTTTCGGAATTTTATGTATACGAAATAATATAAAGGTTGAAAAAGTACAAAAGTTAAGTCTTTATTACCCAACACTGCCCTATAAGGTTCTCAGATTTTTTTATGAAATTAATATTTTGGGTTGGATTAGTTTAAAATTTGAGTATTTTGAATATTTTATTCGATAGAATAATCATTGAAGTTTCTATTTTGTATCAAAATTGGCCCTGGTTCTTAAAAATTTTCATAAGAATTGCTATAAAATTGAATATTTATATATTTCAAAATCCAACACTTAAGAGTCCAATTTCTTTGAAGCCTCCTTGACAAAGAGAGAGAGAGAGCAGTTATATGGTCCAAGTGATGAACTGAGAAGAGAAACAACGAAAGCACAAGGTAAAATCAGGTAAAAGGTACAAAAGTCCATTCCGATATCAAGAGTTTGAAAAAAATAAAGAAAGCATAATACAAAAACTTCATTTTACATTTTATTATATTATATATTACATACCACATATTATCAACAACTAAAGTCTATCAATCAATCAATTTATCAAAATCTTATTAGTAGGCAAGTTGAAAACAAATCATAGCGTGGCATATTTCCAAATTATCATAGTTTTTCATATGAACTCAATCCGAATATACTAATTCAGCATCATGAAGACAATGCGGGAAAATACTTAGTTTTGAACCCAAAAGAACATTAATCAGAAAATTTCTTCATCACATTTTCATGAATTAATCGTTTAAATTTTATGGCGCATTAAAACGCTACAACTCATGAAATAATCCCTATCAAATCAACAAAATTCAAAAGAAATTAGTTACACGCTCTTCGTAAGGCCTGCTCTAAAAATATAAAAATTTCGATTACTATATAAATCATCCTATTTAATTGCCCGCTCTTAATGAGGTACCTTTATTTCAAATGATTCCTTTATGGAGAATGGCTTGTTTATGGTTCAGTGACAAAACAATAAATTCAAACCGTATCACCCATTATTTGAGGACAAGTCAACGACCAGATTGAAATAGTAGGCTGTGAAAAGTAAAAATTTCATTTTGTCACAACGATCGTGAGTGGGAAGAACAGACCCAAAATTTTGTATCTATTCGCCGAAGAGAACAATGGAAAAATTAATTTGATATGCCTCCTAGTCGATAATAGATGGATCGATTGTTTGTGATTTCTGGGTAGGGTGAGTTTTGATTTCAATATTAGAAGAAAGTTGAATAATTAATCGAAAAGTTTGAAGCGAATATTTTATAAATCGTTTGAAGACAACGTGTTGACATAAATTGAGGAACAAAGCTCCAAACACAACAAAAGGAAGGCTACACTACGGGTATATTATGAAGCTGATAATGAATTTGAATTTTTTTTGCAATCAATACTCGATTTTCTTTGCGAAATAGAGATTTCTAAGAGTCATTGAGGAACATTCTGAGTCATTACGTATTTTATTTATATAAAATGAGAATTCTGCAAGAAATTGGTAATGAACTGAAATTCAGGGTTTCCTCAAAAAAAATATTTGAAACATAGATCTATAAACAGTAAATAAAATGTTGCAGATATCTTTCTCAGTTGAATATCATTGATGAATAAGTTAAAAATAAGTGGAGAACAGTGCGATGTTTGAAGTACCCCTGTTCCTTGAAGTACCCCTGACACATTTCCAATTTTTACTCTTTGCTTTCGACTAGTGTTTCAGCCAAGCTGGAATTTCCGACAGATTCATTTCAGATTCATTTTTTTACATAAATTTTCACGATCATATTTTTTTTATACATTATATAGAAATTTTCAGACCCTTCCAAGTTATTGATGGAATACCAATGTTCCGAGATTTCCCCACTGTTTATGGGTGCTTGAGTAGAGAACTTTTTTTTTCTCAAAGTACCTAAAAACTGCCCGTGTACCAAAAATCATTTGTATTGTTTTAATTGTCAGGTTTCAGTAACATTTTGGCTACACGGCTTGGACTAATTGATTTGTTTCATTTTATTTATTTGAACTGAATTATTAAGCTCTCAAATTGAAGTACTTACATATTGGATGATTTTTAAAATTCCTACAAAATTGTAATAATCTGATTGAAAATTTAGTGTTGATTCATGCACTCTCTACTCCTTATCAGCTGGCTAGCCACCACGCACGAATAATTTATCAAACAATGTATGTAGTTATCAATTTCACTTCAAATTAATTGTTTTCAATTATAAAACTCGCATCTGACCTAAACACGCTTCAGTTGAACCAAAACAATGATAGTGCGTCGATTGAAAGTTGTGCTGTCAGTTCTAACCACGAAGTCGGAGACTAATAGTGAACAATGCATAAACTACGCTGTTCCGGAATTCTTGTTCCAGCTTCCGCAGGAAGTGTTCTTCAAAGATATCGATCCTGACACGTTGGAAAAAGGTATCACTCAACTCATCAACTCGAAAAAGGAGTTACGGCATTCACCGGATGGAAAGTACTTGCCGATACTTTTCAAAGCTTTGCTGGTCATATTTTCAAACACCACCCAAAAGGAAAGGCAGTACCACTTGAAGGATCTACTGGAGCATTTTCACGAAGCTTTAACCGAAAACCAGCTGAAGACTGCTGACTCATCTTCGATTCTTACGAAGCAAGACTACCACAGATTAGTTCGCCAGTGTCTTCCACTAGTTAAACTAGAAAATGTCCTGCAACAACTGAAGAAGTATGAGCCAACACAAGTTGAAGAAGCTTCTGCTTTGAGAGTCGCCATTGAGGAGTTGTACGAGTGCCTTTGCTTTCCAAGAATCTTGCGTGAAGAGTGCTATGAAATAGTAACGAAAAAGCTAGGGTCTAAGGACTTTGAGATCCAGAAATTCGAACTTCGTGATATGGATGAAAGAGGGGGATCAGTGGGTATGTATGCCAAACTGAAGATATTCGTGAAACACCAACACAAATCCCAAGTACTTCAGTTTTTCGCGAAGTTTTTGCTTGGATCGGATGAAGCCTTGAGATCTTTTTGCGAAGCCGGTTTCAAAAAAGAAGAGTTTTTGTATACAGTATTCGTTCCTTTCTTGAAACAAATTGACATGGACGGCCTTGTCGACTTTATACCAGAGTGTTATTTGGTAAGGCGAAATGAAATGTTTCTCCTCGAAGATGCATCCGCTCAAGGATACTCAACTTTAAACGTTGGCGATCCTTTTGATCTGGAACATCTTTTGAAAGCGGTTAGGCAATATGCTAAACTCCATGCCGCCAGCTTGGTGCTGGAAGAAAAACTTTCTGAATCGATTCGAGAAACTGCTCGAATCGACGAATACTATGGGGAGTCCCTGGTGGATTTGTTTTACAGCAATGGGGATGACAATGGCAACTCTGGCAATAACGACGGCAAGAACATTCAAAACTGTATCGACTTCTTACTGAAAAAGTGTCCACAGATTCCGAAAAAACTATCAGTGGAAGAAATCAAAGCGAAAGTGAAAGAGCAGGCAAGTAATTTCTTAGAAGATATGTGCAGAACTTATAAATTCCGTAAAGTGTTATGCCACGGTGATACTTGGTGCAACAATGTATTGTTCCAACACGATGAAGAGAAACAACCACAAAGTTGTTACCTAATTGATTTTCAATTGATAAGATACTGTCCACCTGGATTTGATATACTTGGCTTCATCTATACTACCACTGATAAGGAAACAAGATCCAAATACATGACTTCTATATTAGAAGCCTACTACGCTGAACTGAAAGCACATTTGAATGAATATGGAGTAGACATTGAAAACATATACCCATCAGAAACATTCGTGGAATGTTGCAAATCTATGAAATTGGCAGCCCTTTTCCATTCTCTGTTGTACTTGCAGTATGTCTTGATACCCAAAGAGAAATCAGATGAATTGAAACAAGATGTAGAGCTGATGGAGAAATTTTTGACTGAAGATCGGAGCTTTGTTTTTGATGAGGTTTGGTATCATTTACCTTTCAGATCGCGACTAACAGAACATTTAGAAGAAATTTGCGAAATATTTGGGAACATATGACAAACATTATATTATTTTTTATATTTACAATTGATGTTCATGTTTTTCCATTCTATTGCGGAATGGATTGACTAGTTTTTATTTTACCAAATATTTATTGAATTTTTAAACATTATCTATATGTATGAGCATGAAATGAGCTTTATGATATACGATATAATTCATTCAGTTTTTTTTTTGTTTTTACTTCCTTATATCATTACTGCTACTTTATTGTTGGCAGTTTTCACAACGTCCATTCGTCTTGTTCGAGAATTACTTTCATATATTTTTTTTCATTTTCAAATCGTGATTATATAGGGTGGGTCACCAGTAATGCCTCGTTCTTCTGGGATTGAACAATAAATGTATTTCTAATTATGCAGGGAGGTGTTTGACAACTAGGTTATCTGGTCAGACATGTTTTGGAATTCACAGTGTGTTCCCATACAGTTCCATACCAAAGCTGTACTTTTTCAAACGGAATATACTATAAGAGTGCATACAAAATATTTTTCTAAAAATGACCTAATGAATCACCCTCTGCGTAGTTTCGTACTGTACTTAGGAAACACGGAGATTTTTTTTTAAATGTCCCCAGACGAAACTATGATTGAAATTATATTGAAGATCTTTATTTGTCTTAGATTGTTATGAATACGAAATATTAGTGGATAATTACACTTATTGTGTTTTATTATGTACTTATACATACCTATGATCATCAAAAATGGTATGGTAGCTCGAAATAGTTATTTATGCACCAAGTGCAAAAAGTAAGTGTTTATTGCACTCGACGTGAAATTGTCCGACGAGGCCGTTAGGCCAAGTTGGACAACACGTCGAGGGCAATTAACTTTTTTTGCACGAGTTGCATACAATATTTTTTCTACGTTCATGCAAAAAGCAAAAAATTATTTGTTAAGGTCCAGCACTAGGTGTGGGAAAATGAAAAGCGCAACTTAAATAATTAATTACTACTATCGATTTGCATTGAAACAGATCACTATAATCTATTTTTCCATTAATAATACAAATTTTAAAACTTTCAATTCTGTAATTGTAAGAATTAATTTTTGACTGACGTTTCTATAACCACAGTTTAATTATAAAAATCAAAATCATAGTGGCCGTAAGTGCGTATGTTATCACGAGGTATGGTCATAGTACAAACAGTTTGCTCTATGCAGGTAGGCGGATTAGAACAAAGCGTATCAATTTTGATTATGGAGTTATTCTCGGGAAGGCATTGTTGGTTTAAATCTGGCTGCTAACATTAACACAAAATAATATAAAAAATGTAACCATTTAAAATGTATTGCCAATCTCACAGAATATCCGCTAAATATGTAGTGGGTTTGAACGTTTATGTTCGTCATGATGACAGTACGCTGAAGAAAAATGACAGATGAGTGCAATAAAAACTTTATTGCACTAGTGCAATAAAGAGCTTCTTTTTCTACTTAATATAGTTCAATAAAGTTTTGTTTTTTGCATGAATGTAGAAAAATAAATTTGAATCAACAAAAATTCGTGCGCAAATCCATATTAGGATTCTTGACAAAATTTCGTATGGTGGCCAAAGACCAAGCAGGCAGGAGTGGTTCGATGGCTTGGAGGACTACAAAGACAAGCATGTCTGAGTGCCACCGGGGCCATGAGAACCACCCCAACAGCCGCCTTAGAGGTCTTGCTCAACCTACCTCCACTACACATATACATCCAAGCCGAAGCCAGGTCTGTCACGAGCAGGTTGCTTAGAGGACAAGCACCCATTAGCAATATGCACGGGAGAGACTACAACAAGCTATATGGAGAGTTGGATAACGACCCGGTTACAAAAATGCCATCAGATGGCATTCTTTCCAGATATAGCTTTGACAAAACTTTCAAGACAAGTATAACGGACAGGGATGCGTGGAAGGGGGGGGCCTCCCAAAAATGCGGAAATCGCTGTCTACACGGACGGCTCCAAAACGGATGAAGGAGCAGGAGCCGGCATTTACGGAACCAAGCCGAAGATGAAAATCTCACTGAGCTTGGGCAAACATGCGACGATATTTCAAGCGGAAATCGTTGCAATACACCATTGTGCACAAGAGCTAATAAGGCACGATTTTTCATGAAAAAACATTGCCATATACTCAGATAGCCAAGCTGCGATAAAAGCAGTCAACTCAATGCAAGTTACCTCAAAACTTATTTGGGACTGCATAGAAGCCCTAAAAGAGCTGGGCAGTCAGAACAGACTGACACTAGCCTGGGTACCAGCACACACAAGTTATAGAGGTAATGAAGACGCCGATATACTAGCCCGAGAAGGAGCAGGTAAGGCCCTGCGAGGGCTTGTCAAGGCAAAGGTTTCTAACACTGGGAGAAGAAAAACCAAGAGCTCCCAGATTCATGGGAGTTCTAAAAACTAGCCTGTGGAGTTTCGTAAAGAAGACAGGGCTAGACAAAGAACTCTAAATGATCTCGAGGACAAACACAATATATCTGAAAAGGTCGCGGTGTAGAGGCTTGTAGCACGAAAGTCCCTAATATATAATCTATAATCTATCGCATGAAAATTCTGTCTTACGCGTACAAAGGACGTACGATAAAAAGACGTAAGTCAACATTCCTTTATGTCGTGAAGAAATGCATAGGACCTTTCAGACAGGGCGGAAAGGTCCCACGCATTTCTTCACGTCACCAAAGGAATGTTGACGTAAGTCTTTTTAACAAACGTCCAAAACCGTTTTGTGTGTAAGCAGCGTTTATAGACTTAAAGAGGTTTTTTGACAAAACGGGTAGTATTTTAGAGGTAAAGCCATGTCCTTCCAAAAAGGATTATTGGATAGATATTATGTATATTTTACTTCAGATACTGTACTACCAGGAGACGTATGTGAAATCTACAAATATCGAGTGATATTAAAAACTAATAAATCACTATCGAATCGAAAAGAAAGCAACGTATTAAAAGTTTATGGGTTAGTGATTTCTTGTGGAACCTGCCTATGTAATTATAGGGCCTCGCCGAAATGTGTAGTAGCCTAATAATATTGTAATGTCGAAGGAAGTTGCTGGATCTATGAATATATAATTCACCATCGAAGTGTGTAATTAAATCGAATAGGAAAATTCGATTTGACAGGTATTAAATTGCTATTTAGCTGTTTAATAATGTTTATGAAATATTGTCTTTGGAATTCTGCGATGAAAAAAAATTACTATGATATCCAGAGAGATCAATCTCTAAGATAGCTGCAAGCTCTAATGTTTGGAAAATTGATCTCAATGTAACTAGATTATGATATTTCCGTAGAAGAGCAGACTAGAGCTCCGATAGGTGACAAATAAGAAGTTATCAGGCCAACAAAATAGTCAGTTATTACAATTTGAAACGAAACTTTCACGAAAAATTATCTACAAAACTCGTTCAAATCGATAGTTTCTAGTCTAAATCTTCCATTCAACAACTAGTGCCACTATATTTTTTTCATTTTGAATAAATATTATATTTGAAAGTATACTTCTGACGTCACGTTCATTGGAAACACTCCCCATCATAATCCACGTTCCGAAATAGTTAATACTGTTCTCCCTTCAAATATAGCTTCTGCGACTTCATATAAGCCATTGAGAAATTATTAATAAACTTTGTCAATTGATAAACTCTTCAAAAAAAAATTCTACAAATGAACAACTTTTTATATTTTTTATAACTTTCAAATCTCTGAACGCATCTTCCTTTTGATGACGAGTAATCATTGGCAACAACGCAACACGGTTCATGTTTGTTTTTAGTTGCAAAAGTTTCATTCTCATGCAACATTCAAGTACGTATCGAAAAACCCAGAAAAACAAGACAAGAAAGAAGAAAAATCATACCAGAAAATATCTCGGAGGTAATTTTCATTTACTGGCCTTTGTTCATTTCAATATTGATGAATTTGTGAGTTTGTAGATAGGCCCTGATGAAATAAACGTTGAGATATCAGGAGGCGAAACAAATGAAAATGATAAAACAGAGTCAGACTGAAATACCACCTGAGGATTCCACCCACCTTTTCCAAAAGGCAAAAAGCACGAGCATCCATTAGAATTAGAAACAACTCAATCCTCCATCGCACATGATTATGTTATAATTCACGTGGTTGCTTTCGTCGTTGTCAACTTAGTTACTCATAAAATGAAATATCGAACACATGAATTGTCAATACAAGGTTACATACTCTTTTATTCAAGTCAGATAATCTGTAATAATAAATGAAATAACATCAAATGGATAATTATTGAATGCAGTTACTGGTGGGAAAAAAGCATCTAGAGTGGTGTCCATTTCTTCAGGAGTGAAAGTTAAAAGGTAGTAGTTGTTTTCTGTTAGATATTACGAATAAATCACATTTTTCATTTTTCAATTTTTATGGAGAATGTTTCCCTTTTCATCTTAAAAGGATCCATTTGTCTCTCTATCTCCATCCCATGGTGCACTTATACAATGTTGCCAATTCTAATTTTGATGAACGTGACGTCACGGAACCAGTTTTTTCTTCATTCAAGAGAAACTGGCAGTAAGAGAAATTAAATGAAAATTCACGAGTTATATCAGCGTATAAACTTTCTAATCACCTCATAGGTTGTGAAAAGTCTATTGTACTAAGCTTATTCACAACGTTCAGAAACAGTAAAGTTTTAGACTTGAGACTCACCTGAATATGAATCTGGAAAAAAAGAGACTATCATGTACTTTTCGAGTCATGCCCTTCCGAATCTTCAATCTCGATCTTTTCAAAATTCGCACAAAATGCTCTTTCGGGTAGTTATTTTTTTCAAATTTAGTCAACTCGTATTTAGCAATTACAAGCAACAGAACCAACAGTTTTACACGAAAACTTGATCTTCTTGTAACCTTGAATATAGGTTATAGTTTGATTTTTGTCGTAGGTTGGTCACCTGAAACTCATGACGATCGAAAATATCCAATGACAACATGCTCGCCTCGCTCGCTAACTCATGGCTAAGGGGAGAAGAAAGAAGGGGAAAATGACCTAATTCAATTTACATTAACCTTGCTTTCCAAGTTGAATGCAATCCGCAGTCGCTCATGTTACCTAACTGATAAAATGCATTAAAATTTGCTCCCTTCGTTTGTTTTACCATCCCTCTAAGCTGAGTTGAACGCTGAGCAAGCTGAGCAAGTGAAGCATATTTTAATGCATTCAACAGTTAGTTCAGATGAGCGATTGGAGTTGAAAAATATTACATTCAACTTGGATAGCGAGGATAGTTCAGGTTAGGTAGAGTCATTTCCCCTCCTTTCTTCTTCCCTAAGCCATAAGACAGCGAGCGAAGGAAACATATTTTCATTACTTTTATCTGTCAATTTAGACCGTCTCTACGGTTAATACGACAACATTCAACTGGAAAAGTGAGGTTTGATTAGGTTGTATTCCTTTTTTTCATGTTTGCTTTCACTTTCGAGGTGATTTAGCAACAATGGAATTTTGGAAACATGCTGATGAATAACAAGTGACCAACTTACAGAAGGAACAAATATTACTAATATTGAAGGTTATATTTATGATTACAAGAAAGTCGAATTTTTTTGTAAAACCGTTTTTAAGTGCTTGTTGTGAATATGAGTTGATTAGCCTCTGAAAGAAAGATTAAGAGAAAGGAGACATTTTGTGCGATTTCTGACTGAAAAATTCGTGTTCGAAAATAGTCGAATTCCGAGAAAAAATAGTTGAAACACTCCCAGGTATACCGCAACTTGTATGGGGCCCCATACATTTGCAATCTTAGTTGTCAATTTTAATCGCACAACTAAAATTGCAGTCAAGATTGAAGCGTATATGATCTGAAATTGACAATTTTAATCCATATACTTCACTTGACTGCATAATTTTAGTTGTGCGATTAAAATTGACAACTAAGATTGTGATAATATTGTATGGGTCCTCTATGGCCACCTTCATTAGTCCCTTCATTAATTGCTAGATTTCTGCAGATACGTAATTCCAATTTTGTGCTTCAGATTCATAGATTCAACTTATTTATTATTTCATAAATACAGTGTGTTACACAACTCACTTGAGAATTCTAGGTACAGTTACTATGAATGGATCTTCATCAAATAGTGTCCGAGTCAATCAAAAAAATTAAAACAATAATAAAGAAACGAAATAACGGTTCACTTGAAGTCACTTGAGAACGTTGACAGATCTGTAAACGTCACAATTTCAGACAACAATTTGCCATCGATAACCCTTTCAATTTCCTTTTCTTCTGTCTCCTTTCACTCATAACAATGTGAAGTAATATCGATCCGCTAACAGCATCAGAAGTTAATATTCAATTTACATTCAATACTCCTATCGATAGAGGTGTTCATTATTTACAATGGCTAAATACAAATATTATTCATGTAATGGCTTCAGACATATGACAACCATAATCTTGAAGTAAATTGTTAACCAGATGGAACCCCATTGTTTAACATACATTATGTCGCATCGACTCAGCAGTGCGTTTTTGTGGCTTGGGGCCCACGCGCTCTTCATTCAGGTGTCTAACGAATTCTAGATAGTGTTTTTTCGATGTAGTTCAGGGTGATTGTCATCTGACACTGCTGGTCGATCAGTTATTACTGCCGGGAGATAATTCCTGTATAATCAATTTTTCATCGTGGCAATGAATAAATATTCACTGACTTTTGTAGGTATTTATTTATACAACGAATTCAAGTTTATTGAGATCAAAGATGATCGTTTCTTACATTTATGAACAGTTTTCGTTGCTCCTGCGGAAAAGTTTATTGAGGTGAGGAAAGGGGTACACTGAGATCAATGATGATCTAATTTCAGAACTATGAACATATTTCGTTACGGCTTTGAAAAAGATTATTGAAATGAAGAAAAAAGAGTACATGGAACAATGTATATTATTTCATGAAAAGAATGTGGTACATAATATCAATGAATACCGTTTATTACCTTTCCGTTCATTGGCACAATTACCTTTTCATCGTGATAATGACATTCACTGATGTACGAAGGTATTTATTGATACAATGAATTCAAGTTCATTGAGATCAAAGTTGATGGTTTTTTATATTTATGAACAGGTTTTGTTGCTGCTATGGAAAAGATCATTAAAATGAAGAAAGAAGTACATTGAAGCAATGTATACTATTTTATGAATAAAATGTGGTACATTATATCAATGAATACCGTTTATTACCTTTCCGTTCATTTGCACAATACATTTTTCATCGTGACAATGATTCAAGTTCATTGAGATCAGAGATGATCTTTTTTTACATTTATGAACAGGTTTCGTTGCTGCTATGGAAAAGTTCATTGAGATAATGAAAGGGCTACACTGAATCCAATTGAAATTGTTCATCAGATCAATGAACGTAATTATTGGTCCCAGAGACGATTTTATTGTTACAATGCATCCAAGTTTATCGAAATCAATGATAATCAATTTTCAGATCTATACACAGGTTTTATTGGAGCTATGGAAAGATCATAGAAGGTGTAACGAAGTTACTAAGTCTCAGTTTTGTTAGGCAGATAGAAGCAACATTTTCCTCCCATTCTATAACTCCGTAATTAATATGTTCATGAATATAATAATAAGCCTTATGTCGAACCAAGCCATCTCATCTTTAAATATACTCTTGAATTTTGCCGGCATCTGTTCAGCCGAATCTTCGCATAGAAATCTCCGTTGCTGACAAGTTAGCTTTGGCTGGTAGTACACAGCGCCTCCACTAGAGGGACCACTCCACACAACTTCGTTATTTGCACAGAACCGGTTAACTTAAGCAGACAGAAGCGATCGTTGAAGCATCTTCTCAGGTAGCACAGACTACAGAGACATCCGAAGAGCTCCGAAAGAAGCCAGCCGAAATAAAAGATAACTTGGAGATACGCCTTCCAATCAGGATTGCGATGTTCTGATGAATGCATGTTAATTATTTTGCATATCTTTCGGAAACTCACTGTATGCTCAATATCAGTGGGAGGCCTACATTGCATTTACGAATGATATGCAATGATTGAATAAATACCACTTATTCAAATGATAAACAAAATAATTAGTTCAATGTATGAAAGCATCACGAGAATAAACTGAAACATAGATTTAATGTATATCAATTATTGAATCAAGGAATTACCGATACTTAATAATCACCGTTCATTGGATTGATGAAAAATATCCATTGTCGAACTAATCTGAATCATTATATCAATCTTACAACATTTATTCGAAGAACGAACAATAATAATTAATCTGATGAATACACTTTCATCAGTTGAACGAATACGGTCCATTACTTGGGTGATCACTCTTCATTCGTTTGATGAATGGAATTCATTACCATAACGAACCTATTTAATGTACTTGATCATGATATCAATGAAAGCATTCATTGATATTATTAAGATCCGTATTCATAGTATGGATAACCAGTGGTACATTGACATGACGATTGCGTTCATTGGACCAATATTGATAATATTCATTGAGTCACTGAACTTTTTCATTCTATTCAGGTACCAATTTTTTTCTGTGATCCTTTTATTTGACATCCATTACGGAAAGCCTTTTCATTTATTGAGTGGAAGATTGGATTTAGTCCATTATCCACAGACAAATTTGAGCCAGAACTCGTGACTTTGACATCCTGTGTAGTTGAATAAAATGTTCACCAAAAAATCCGGGTGGACCAAATAGAAAAAATCGTTCGGAATGTGACTGAATTATCGGAAAACGGCTTCGTCGGCTGATATTTGAAGGTTGTGGACGATTGTATACTTCTTCATGAGTTTCATTGTCTTATAATTTGTATTGTTCACAACGTTTCTACTGCTTCCGTTCGCAATCGTCTTCAGGTGAGTTCTGATGAAATTCCAAAATTATTTAAATAAAATGGTGATCTTAATAATTTGTTGATGAGTTTGCTTCATTACTCATTTCCATTTTTTCTACCTGATGCCTGTCCGTAACTGGAATTTACTTCTCCGTTTCCCGGCTTGGATATAAACAGCCTCTCTGAATTTTCCCTCAAACCACTGTTTCAGTCTATGAAATACTTCCGCATTATTTCCACACATGAGTGGTATTTCTGTGAACTTTATGTTAATTTTTACCCATTCAACATATTTAGTTACACGTTTATATAATTTCTACAGAATAAATAAATATGTTAATAGGTGTGAACATGAACATATAGGCCATATAACTTGTAGAGATACCACTACATTTATATATTTTCCACAGAATAACCAGATATTAATTATGTGTGAAAATTAACATGCGTTAAAAATTAACATATAGTACAGCTCCCAGAGTAAAAAAATCACTAAAATTGCAAAAAAATTGGAAGTTTATGAAAATTGGTATGGGGTTAGTTTATTTATAGACAAACAGGTCTCCGAAGAGTTCTGGGCCCTATTTTCTGAAAATCGAAAGAAAATGAGGTTGAAAGAATTTTCCGGCGCTTTTCTCGGAAAAAACTTGAAAACTGAAAAAATAACTAGAGACCAAAAATGAAGCAGAGAAAATTAAAAACAAAACACTTCCATATACTTTTCACGGAAAGCCTCACGTTTGATCGAAAAATTAAAGAGAAGGAAAAAAATGTATCCACTCCGACTTTTGATCGACAAGATTAAAGATCAAAAATTGTTTCGAAAATGTATTTTTTTGTTGCGGAAATTCATAGAAGTTTGTGGGCGTTGGAAAATGTAGTTTCTATTTCATACCCAGCATTCTGAAAGTTCAAGTCCTACCCTTCAATCCCCCGTTTGATTTATCAAAATCTGTTCAGCAGAGCCTGAGTAATAGACCGAGAGATGATGACAGATTTTAGGTGACGATTTTCTCGTTTATGCCTTTGAGAGGACTGAAAGATATAAAAGTACTGAAAAATTTGAGAGGTCCCCACGTGGCTTTCATATTGAAAATTCAATTTTATTTTTTTTTAAATCCAACCTCACTTTGGCATTCGTATCTTATGCCAATTTTTTTTATGAACATTTCATGATAAAAACTTTCATATTTTCAATTGGCATAAGGGTTGCAAGTGGCCAAAGGGTTGAAATGATGGGGTGAACTTGTGACAAAAAATAGAAACTTTCAGTTATTTTCTCGTTGCTGCTAATTAAAAATATGAAAGTTTTCATAGTGAAATATTGATAAAGAAATTGGCATAAGGTATGGGAATGCCGAAGTGAGGTTGGGATTTTTTCAATAATGAAAATTGAATTTTTCATATGAAAGCCACACGTGGGAACCTCTCAAATTTTCCATCATTTTCATCAGCACTTTTATATCTTTCAGTCTTCTCAAAGGCATAAACGAGAAAATCGTCACCTAAAATTTGTCATCATTTCCCAGTCTATAATGCCAGTTTTAACTTTGGAAACACTCTCTCTTATTAAAAAACGTGAGCGTTGTTACGACGTTCCGAAGTTATTCCAGAGAAAACCTTTGATTTTTGGTAAAAAATAAATAGAACCTTTTTTGTTCGAAATTCACAGCTTTATTTTTGATTCCCTGATTTTTTTTCAATTTCCACTTTTTTTCAAGTTACAGCCGGAAAAGCGCCGGAAAATTTTTTACACCAGATTTTCTTTTGATTTTCACAAAGTAGGGCCCGGAAATTTTTGGAAACATTTTCCTGTATTGTCAAACTAAGCTTATACCAAAAGACCCCGCACTTTTTATAGATAAAATGGTTCTCGGTGAAATTGTCTGAATTTTTAGTATATTGTATTATTCGATGTACTGATTGAACGTGCAGAATCGCAAAGTTCGTTGATGGATTGATTTTGAAATACAGGGCATTCAAGTTAAAAATCAGTAATTATTTTTTCGAGATTTGAAAGTGCCAACTGCATTTTTTTTTTCGTTCTCATCATGAACGTACCTTCATATTACTAAATATCATTCAGATGGAGCAGACTATATCATTATGTACAGAGTGAAAAATAAAAACATTTTAGTAATGTCTGAAAATTCGATGTAATAATGAATTATTGATAAAATTATTTTGGCATGCAATATACTAGTCTTATTCCATCATTTATCACAATTCATACATTTTGTACAGGGTTATTTGAAAAACTGGTGAAATATATGGCCACATCCTGTATATTCGAGTGAATCATCATCCTCCGAAGACAGCTGATACCGTATAAACAGCTAACTGTTACTTGTGGAGGTTGGTTAACTTAAGAAGGTGTTCGCATCTCATATAACAATCTATCATTTTCTCCATTGCCTTTAGAAGAAAGTAGGTGAAGCTGATGGGGTGGTAATACTTTGGTTCTTCCATGGGGCGTCTCCCAGTCATTGGTATGAACGCCACCACAGCCTCTCTCCGTGCGCGAAATGCTACTTTGGTGATCGAAAACTGATTTTTTCAAACTCGGCTCACAAAAGTAGAATTTCGCGCACTATATACAAAAATAACCATTATCTACAAACGTCAAAAAATTACAATATGCGCCGTGACTTTTTCTTTCATTTTCCTTCGTTGCTATTACACCTTGCGCGAAGTAGTGTGCGAAATACATATTTCGCACACTGTATGTAAACTATATGGGACTTTTATTTTTTAACCTATATGGTCCTCAATCAAACAAAAATCCAAGTAATCATTTATTTAAAATTTTAAGGTCCTCAATCAAGAAAAAATCCAAGAAATCATTTATTTCTGAATGTTTAACGATAATTATTAAGTTAAGTATCAAATTATGTCAAAATTTTATACTACCCAATTTAATTTTTTGACAATTGTAGAAAAAATTCTGTTTCCATCTCGTGCGTGAAATACTTTGGTGATCTCGACTATTTTAAAAAATATCAGTTCTCGATCACCAAAGTAGTATTTCGCACACTAGATACAAAAAATAACTATCCCTTCTTCACATAACCCGTCTGTACTGTTTACAGGGGATCATCAATGTTTCAGTTGATAAGGAATGACTACATCAAAGCAGGAACCAGATGTGGAAAGTCATCGTACACATCTACACGAGAGAGCTGATTTAGTGATTCATTCAATATTGAAACTATTAGAAATCTATTTACATAATTCATACTTCCACGAAAAGACCGTTTCTCTGCCCCAATGGATTGACTTCCGATGGGGTCTTCTTTATCCCAGTCGTCTCCAACATTTACATGGAATGGTTTAAGAAACATGTTATCCAGCAAGCTGAAAAAAAACTAAGCTATATTTGAGAATAGCTTACGATACATTCCGTGTTCGTCTTATATCAATGGCGTAAGGGACAACATCAGGTTCACAATGGAGAAAGAAGTCAACAACCCATTACTTAAAAGTTTGCCACTCAAAATCAATGGAGAAAGACATTTGTCAAGAGAGCTGTGATGATATGCAATATTCAATGAGCACTCCAAACCGTACTGACATATATGAAGAATGATTTACGCTAAAATGGAGATGAGGACAAAATCTTGGCATATGTGGGAAAACAACCGGGACTTGTCGTTCACCAACCGTAGATCAAAGAAAGGTTAGACGGATCTGGAACAAATACATCATTGAAAGCCTTCGAATCCGGAAATACGTTAAGATGTTTTCTCACGGAAACCAAATCAGAAAAAGTCTCCACCGCCACCAAGAATAACATGTATGAGGTCCCATAAGGATACGGCCGTCCGTACATCAGTGAGACCAAGATACACCTAGCAGTGAGGCTAGATGATGCTTCACGCAGAGAAGCGTTACGTCAAAATCCAGTATCGTAGACCTTAGTGGTTATTCTGTAAGCTGTATTAGTACAGTTACCAGATATTTCTGCTCAAAAAATTGGAAGTCCATGAAAGGGTCTTGCACTTTTTATAGGTAAAATGGTTCTCTGTGAAATTGTCAGAATTTTTAGTATATTGTAGTATTCGATGTACTGATTGAACGTGCAGAATCGCAAAGTTCGTTGATGGATAGATTTTGAAATACAGTGCGTTCAGGTTAAGGTCATTCTTAAGTTAACCAACCTCCACAAGTAACAGTTTGCTCATAAGAAAAGTGAATCCACGATTAATGCTCTACAATGTCTGGTTGTGTAATGGAGAGGGTAGAAAGATGGGGGTAAATTCTCTATTATTTTTCAAGACAAAATTAATCTTAGCTTTCAATCCATACAGAAAGCATGTAGTTCGTAAATGTGTGTTATTGTTATATTTTCCGCGTAAATTCTGTTCTTTCTAATAAGTATATTTTGTTTTAAGTATTTAAATCTTTGAAAACTACTCAATTTCCGTTATCATTTCCATTATTATTTTTATTATGAAGTCTCAAGTTTTAGAACGATCTTTCTCACCTCTCACCAGTTTGTTTTCTCAATCAACTTGTATTACATTCTTCGTGATTTCATTCTATTGAATTCAATTTATGATTGATTATTGTTACATCTAGTATCATTTTCTATTATTTACTTTCAAATCATGTTATTTAAAAATTAAGATTTTCACTGTCGAATAATTCTTAAAATGTTCCTAATTGAAGTATTTGTTTTCTATCATTTATTTATAATTCCTTTGTTCCATTGATATAAGTGTTGTTGATTTCTTTGTTTTATTTATTTAGTAATTCACATATAGGCTTTTGTGAGCCTTACCGAGTTGAGACGAGCATTTCAAATAAGGTTGAACAGAGTAAGTAAAGTCATAAGTGCTATTTCGAGAATAAGGTAAATTTCGCTAATAAAGTAAAATTCCCGAAAAGTCCACTTCTAGCCAGTGAAAGAAGGAATTGATGGAGATGCTGTCCTAGGCACAGGAGAGAAGGAATTAGATATGATAAGGTAAGAGAAACATCTGAAATTTTGTGGGGTACGATTCTTAATTCTTGACAGAGAGCCCACCGTTCCCATAAATTATTTTCTTGCAGTATTATAAATGACTTCGCTCGGTCAATCAGTTGTGACAGAACGCTATTGGTGATTATAATAGCGATTTGTTATTATAGTTGAAAGCAGTAAAATTAGTAGTTATCTATGCCTTCATCGCCACGAAGGATGGTTTTGATAATACCTCACATGCCTTAGTAACCAAATAATTGTGGGAAATAAACATAAACGCCTCACTGATCAGATAGAGCAAAATAATGATGGGTTATATTCACTAGCCAAAATTTTCCAAAGAGATTAAATATCTGGCCATTTTATTCGAATAATCGACAAAAACTGACATGAATGGGTGAGTCAAATCCACCACACTCTTAACAAGGCAAGATGGAGCCTTTGATAAGATATGGTCTGAATTCAGTTATGGATTCCTGATTGTCTTGGTTATACCAAACTATCATAAAACCTATTATCAATTATGTATTTAGAGGGTAGAGCTAGTGAAATTAGTTGAACAACTGGAGTACACAATTTTGAGTATGCGTTATAAAAAAATAATAAGTGTGTCCAAGCAATTAAATAGGTATATATAGAATTACGTTGGAATAAGTACGATTCTCAGCTCAGCTCCTGAAGATGTTAACTTTGTTGGCGAAACGAGCGCCGAGTAAAATTCACCTAGTTTTGGCGTTTGGGTAGGTAGGTATATTTCTTGAAGTTGAAGAAGTTACATACAAGTTTGTGAAACTTAAGCACCTATTTCATTATTCCTGACTTTAGTTGTCACGAATCAAAGTACTCAGCCGATATTGAGCGAACGAGGAAGTTGCAGTCCTGCCAACCGCCAACATATCAAAAGCTGTCAGAACGGGACGCGGTGGTTTGACGTTAACATATAAATCGGCGCTGAAACTGCGCGCGCATTTGCATATTCTTCAGCACACCGTACAAAAAGGATGGCGTAGCAGGCGCGTACGCACACACAATATGGCCATAACTCAATCAGAACACGAGAATTCATCCGTCATCTAACAGTAAACCATAAAACTACAACTGCGGGTGTTATTTAGTGTCCGCGGTCATTCCGGACAAAAATACTTACCATACAATGGTACGGGAGGTATTCGCTATTGTACCATAGGAAAAATGCGAAAGGCATTGAAGGAGTTGTTGCCGTTGCCATTGTGTGTGTGGATGCTGCTATTTCACTAAAATATTTTATTGGTGTGTACTTTGACGGAAGAAAAGCGCGCTCCGTTATAATAGCGTGTAGGGTATTGTTTTTCCGTTCCGATGGATATTGTTATGTATTTTTCAGCGTTTCTTATTTCTCTTTCTTTCTGAATTAAAATAACAGGAGAACAAACATAGCTGAAAATGTTAAATTCCCAATCCAGTGTGAAACAATAACGTGAGAAGTCAATCGGAAGAAATAGGATAGACTGTACGCTCGAGTCAGTGAGCAAGAACAGGTACAATCGGATACACAAATATAGGAACCATTATGTATGTGGAAAAATGTACAGAATACTAAATGGTTCATTGTTTTCCCGTGTCTGACCATTTAAAATTTTGCCTTCGAGATTCGATTGAAACTCCTTTTTTATTGTGTATTAATTTTTCACAGACTGTACCAAGTTATATTAAGGTACAGTTCGACAAACAGCTAAAAGTGTGGTAAAAGAGTGTAATGTCATGAAATTTTCATTAAGAATAATACAATTTTTCCAAAATCCTCAGGGCCATCAATTCAGTGGTTCCTTATCCCTCCTAAAAGTTTTCGTACTTCCCAGATGCAAACTTCGTGGAACCTGAAAGCGTATCTCTTCCATTCTAGACATCTCCAGAAATTTCCAACCCTAACACCCACTTCATGATGGTGGAATTTCAAGAAATTCATCTGAGTATATTTTTCAGTATCTTCTGGTGCTTCTGGTCTGGTTCATTCCACAGTTTTTTTCAATCTTCCAGCACCTACCAGAAGGTTCGAAAGAGATATCTCTCTTTTATTCTACAAATTTGTGAAAAGTTCCAACGTCCTCCTGGTGACG
Organism: Chrysolina haemoptera; assembly: GCA_958298965.1. Classification (NCBI taxonomy): domain Eukaryota; kingdom Metazoa; phylum Arthropoda; class Insecta; order Coleoptera; family Chrysomelidae; genus Chrysolina; species Chrysolina haemoptera. The sequence goes on along the minus strand of OY282586.1, from coordinate 46,732,909 downwards.
TAACTTTCGAGAAGTTTTCTTGAATCTTCCGGCACCTTCCAGATTATTCGAGATCATTCTACAGTTTTCTTTATTAATTCCCGGGAAGTTGCAATGCCCCGCCCTGGTTAGGTACTCAATTTTCGACAATTTCACTCACGTGTCTTTTCAATACCACCTAGAACTTCACGAGGCCTCTGTTATGGTTTATTCTTTAGTTTTCTCGAATTTTCTGAAACCTTCTGAAATATTCTAGAAATTTTTCTCTTTTATTTTAGATATTTCCAACCCTAATGGCCACTTTATGGTGGTGGTACTTTCTATAAATTTATATGTTTTTTTGCAGTACGTTCTGGAAGTATCTGGAGGCTCTGGTTCATTGCACAGTATTCTCGAATCTTTCAGCACCTTCCAGAAGCTTCGAGAGAGTTGTCTCTCTCTTTCACTCGAGTGTCTTCTCAGTACGTTCTAGAACTTTCCGGAGCGTCTGCGTTATGATTCATTTCATGCTTTTTTCGAACTTTGTGAAACCTTCCTGAAGCTTCGTGAACATTCTAGAGTTTTCTCTCGTATACTCCAAACATTTCTGGAACGTATCAAGCCTCACGCCTACATCCTGGTGACAGATTATTCGAAAACTTCATTCAAGTATCTTGTAAATTACTTTCTAGAAATTTCCAGAGCCTCTTTTTTAGTTCAAACCACAATTTTTCATAATGTTCCAGCTCCTTCTAGAAACTTGGAGAACAGTCTTCTAAACTTTTCTACGGGAGGTACTTACAAGTGTACGAGAGGAAAAATGAGAAAGGCATTGAAGGAGTTGTTGCCGTTTCCATTGTATGTGTGGATGCTGATATTTCACTAAAATATTGTTTTTCCGATGGATATTGTTATGTATTGTCAGCGTTTATTTTTTCTCCTCCTTTTTAAATTAGAAATGAGCAGAATGAAAATGTCGAAACAGCGTCAATTCTTCAGGAACTTTTGTTTTTTTTTGAATCGCCGACTAACCCTTCCAATATATTTTTGTCAATGTTATTGTCCGACACATTTTATGGCAAGGGTTTTTCGTCCATGGCATCCTCAACCTCAGTGATCGGTGGTTCTCTTGCTGAAGGGCCTCTTCGTCGTCTTAATCGTCGTCCTCTTCAACAGGCATTCCTTTGTGGCATTCCCAATTGCTTTATGGCATCCACTTTTACCACTACCACAATCCTTTGTGCATATACCGGGTGACCACGAGGTGAGGTACGTCCCCCAATTTTTCTATAGCTTTGCAGATGAATATTTCAAATTTGGTGTGTGGCATAGTACACATATTTTGACGCCTTTACTGAAAATTCACCACTTCCGGTTCAAGCGGAAGTGACCCCATACTTTTTTTTGAAATGACACACTGTAAATATTTTTCATTATCCGAAAGAGCACGCCATTTCTGATAATACTGTTCTTCAAAATTGAAAATCGGTTGAAAATGGCGTAGATTGTTCAATCGAACAAAGTAGGCCATGAAACTCAAACTTAAATCATCACAATTAACAAAAGACATCAGAAGTTATCAGAGGAAGCTTCGAAGTTCGATACAGTTGAAAACTGAGGTTCTTATGAAATTGCAGCTCCCATATATTCGAACAATAATCAAAAATTACCTAAAAACGGAATGATAAAAAATCATAAATTATCAGTTTACTCTTGTGAAAAGTTTTGGAGAATTCCTAAAGAAAACGAAGATACAATCAGGTTTCATGATGAGTGTTCCTGAAATTGAATGTTCTTCAACGTAGGCGGCTTAGAACATAATTAGAAAGCAATACACAAAAACTCATATTATTTCTACAAAGTCAAAGTTCACTCTACTTATTTAATTAATGCTACTTTTTTGTTTCGCTTATGTTCATAGCCGCCTTCGTTGAAGAATATCTAATTTGGAGAACACTCATGATAAAACATTTTGTAATGATTTTTTTCGGAATTCTTCAAAAATTTTCACACGAATAATCTGATAATTAATCATTTTTCATCATGACGAAGTGAAAAGAACATGTTACCTTTTGAGAAATAGCAGTTGTGAGCATTTCTTTATGGGTACTATTCCGTTTTTAGGAAATTTTTGATAATTATTGGATTATATGGGAGCTGCATTTACACAAGAACCTCAGTTTTCAACAGTATCGCACTTCGAGGCTTCCTCTGGTAACTTCTGATGTCGTTTGTCAATTGTAAGTTTGAGTTTCATGGCGAACTTTGTTCGATTGGGCAATCAACTGTATCTCCGCCATTTTTCAACCGATTTTCAATTTTGAAGAACAGTGTTATCACAAATGGCGTGCTCTTTCGAATAATGAAAAAACCGGAAGTGGTGAATTTCCAATAGAGGGATCAAAATATGCGTACTCAAGTACTATAGCGACGTACCAAATTTGAAAACTGTATCTTCAAAACTATAGAAAAATTGGGGGGTGTACCTTACCTCGTGGTCAACCGGTATTACAACAACTTACAATTGATGTCATGAGTGCCAAACGCTGTTCGCCACAGGGACACAGCATACCTATCAACAATAAATGCATAAAAAATAATAAAAATTGAATAATGGGGTATAAAACAAATCTAACAAAAATTATTGTATTAAAAAAATAATTAAAAATAATTTGCTTTCCATTCGATTATATGTGAAATTTGTGGTTGTGGAGAAAGAGCAGTCTGTCACACGTTTAGAATGAAAATTCGTTATGCTCGTGGTTCACACTCGCATCTACTTTTTCATTCTAACCTTGTTTTAGAATATACTATTCTTTTCCATAGTCACTTCTTCAGGTTGTGTATCAGACAATTTGTAACGGATAGTTGGATCCTTCCTTCTTTCCCCTATTGATTGCAATGATATTAATTCTTTGGGTCGAACCATCAATTGCTACACAGCTGTCCTCCTCGTAAACTTCCATCTTGATTTTCCTCAATCCATCTGCACTAAGTGTTCTTGCACGATGATGTCTCGCATTCCGGAGCAAACAACCCTTTCTACAGTATCCAAGAACGTGTGATAAAGTTTCAGTCTCATGCTGGTGAATCTTCTATTGTCATTGACCTAGTGTGTCTCCTACATGTCCTGTCTCCACAGTCTTGAGGGGGCAGCTCATTCCCGAGCCACTGTTACACTCAATGATAGTTGCGCCGGAAATGCTGTTTAGCTGCGGTGTCAATTGATGAAAGGGCGCTGATTCCAGGCTTAACATTTGCCATTGACCTCATAAACGATTGGTTGAGGGGGGTTTGTCCTGCTGGTGCCCCGTACCATTTGAGAAAGAACATCTTCCCAGCATCTTCAACTTCGCAGTGGGTGGAGACGGGGTTGTGAAAGATCACTCCCGCTTCCTTGATGACTTCCGACTTCAAGTACAAGTTTGAGAAGACCACCTTGTTCCTCCTGAAAGTTGCAGATGTGTACACTTCGTTTATTGACTGGACTATGTGTTGATACTTTTTTAGATTCAAAAATCTATGAAGACTGATTAAGTGATCTTAGTTGAATTATTATCATCATCACTGAGGTAACAGATTCGCATACAAAAACAAAATTTCAATACACTTGCGATTATCAGAACATACTATTATTGACAGCGCTTTGTTCATTTACAAGTTTCTCCTAGAAAACCAAATTCATTACAGTAAGTAACGAATAATTTACTTTTAATTGCTCGGCGCAAAAGCAATCAAACAAAATTTGAGAATGACCCAATCAAGCTCACGAATTTTCGACAGTTTTCATGTGTGTATGCCGTAAATAATACAGAATGATTTCATTCGTACGGGATTTTAATAATACGCCAGATAATTGGAGGCAAAATAGTTGTAATTCGCAGTTAATTAAATTTGACTTATAGTTATTAGCACTGGAGACCGTTACCGAAGATTTCATGCTGCAGTCGAATTTGGGTTCGAAAAACGAGAAATCGAGATTGTTTCTAACAGGACTTGAAACGTATGCGCATGGACAGATATAAGGAACATATCAATTATCACTTCTTCAAGTGATTGAAATTTTGATAAGAATTGTTCATAATTCTGAAATATTTCAAATCATATTTAATAAAGAAAATATCTGATAAATAGGGAGGAATTAAAAAAAATTTATAATTAAACTACATTTGAAAAATATATGTAAATATACTATATCACGCTGACAATATTGTTTCGACACAGGGTGCCATCTTCTGAGCGACGAGTTATAAACTGCTATTCTTCGAGACTCCCCCTTCTTAAATATAAGTATAGGCACAAATATTGCTGATCAAAAATATCAGGGAACAAAAGGGTTATTAGGAATAAGGTAGTTTATTATTGGGGAGCTATACAGATTTACTGGCCATTAAGTACTAAATTATTATTGTTATGCAGGTACTTCTTAATTTCTAGAAAAATTATCAAATCTTCAAAGGTACCCTTCTACAAAAGTGTTCTGTAATTAATGTATTATAAACAAACAGATAATGAAGCAAAATAAATAATAATAATATCGACCCAGTAAATCGGGGCAATAATGAAAATGACCCCGCATGATAAATCCCTTCAGTATTTATAAAATTAATACTTCTGAACCAAAGAAAGTATGACTTTGTGATAGAAACTCAAGTGAAAGGAACGTATGTGAACTGCCTCACAGTTTATAAGCACAAGGGTCAAAAATATTTGCTTGTAAATTGAACGTGTTTTGAAGAACCCGTTTTTCTAGCACGTGCAATTTACAAGTAAATATTTTTGACCCTTGTGCCTATAAAACGGCAAGACAGTTCACAAAGTCATATTTTCTTTGGTTCAGAAATATTAATTTTATTAATACTGGAGAAATTTATTACGTGGGGTCAAAAACCTTTGGTGGGCACCCATGTATCTGAATAGGCCTTAAGGTGCGGAGACGGGCATCCCGGGAAAGGAAACCAGAGGAACCCAAGGTTCTCCCAAAACATCACTTAACAAGGAAACTTTTCAAGGGACCCTCAAGTACGGCTGGAGAAACCTCCGTAGGTGCCTCTCAAAACTTGTCGGTGCACAATGGGTCCAAATAGACTGGTCGTGCTCCAAAACCCGCCCATCTGTTCTAGAAGAAGCGGACTGGTTATTGACGTTTTATCTTGGTGTAGGTACTTTAGAACTTATCTTAGGAATTCCAAACAAAAGCTGAAAGTGTGTTTTGATTTCATTGGGTTGAACAAGCCTTCGTTGAAACTTTTGCTACCATAAACATACCTCAAGTATGTCTCATTTGCTACCTTTTTACATGCCTGATAGTGTCCTATGTTTTCGTACAGTTACTTGCTTCTTCTTAGTAAGCAAATTGGCTATTCGACACATTAATCGTATTCTACTCCTAAATTTGGATATTCTGACCAGACTATTCATTTATTTTACTTCCCACGATTCGAAGGTCAGTGAGTTTTAACACTGTGATTGACCACATAAGCATGTGTGAAACGTACAAATATCTCGGTGATTAATCTTGGATTCGGCCATACGAACTCGTCGAAATAGACGTGAATCACGTTTTGCTTCAAACACTTTCGAACAACTTCATTTATCAAACTGGAGAAATAATCTATTATCGATTCAAAGATTAACGAATTACGTAAGTATTGCCAGTGAGCGTATTTTGAACAAATTGGGAAATATTCCGTTGCCATTAATTATGACCGCGTCCTTGCGAAGAGAATGCCATGATAATTGTTCTAATATTTCGATTTTGCAAAAAAGCGAATGATTCGCGGTATAATATTATTACATAGAGGTTTTGGTGAAATTTTCATTCTTTTCTTCATCAAAAAATGCTGTTGCTCCAACCTTCTATACAGGGTGACCTAGGGATGCAAGGGATCCAAGCTATCGACTAGATTTTTTTGCAATCCATAGATCCGACAATGAAGCACATTCTTACAATATTTTTATTTATATACACCATAAAAAAACAAAACAAATACAAAACTAAGTTCTGTTTTTTTTATGGCATTGAATTTTCGATATAACGACCCCGGGTTTCATAGACTTATCTGCAATGGTTTTTGACTTATGTCAATTTAGGTATCAGAACATCGTCGAGTATGGACACACAGAAAAATTGATAACTTCGGAACCGTCCAGGATAACCCAATAAACCTTTTTCCAGTCTATTCCTTAAGGTATTTGGAACGCTAGAATCGTTTTCTTACAAATTCAATTTGGATATGATATTTCTCGACAGTGACTACATCAGCTGAATTTTTTGAGAATTTCCGTCCGTTTAGAATTGGAGATAATTGGACTCAAAGTTGCTTCCCAATAGACTTTTATATCATTGCATCATAGGCCAAATGCAATCATTGTTTCAAATAACACGCTGTACAAAAGAAACGCGTCTTACAAATTTGATGAAAAACTAACACAAGTTAATAAACTTGATAACAATGCTAATAACCAAATCTGGAAAAATTCGTCCGTCTAATTATTTAAATACAAGCATCTAAATTCGGAATGTTTTGATTGATCAGAGCACAAAAATGATCACGTCCGGAGTACTGGCAACAACGCGCTGCAGCTGGTAAGGAAATTGAGAAATATATCCCGAAATAAATAGATCAGAAAATATAGAAAATTGATAGAAATAGAGAATAGGGCAGTCAAGTTGCCCATATTGTCGTCAGAATATAAGAATTGGAGAATTTTGGAAAAGATTAGACGTGAATTAAGACGAAGTAGCGGAATAATTTTCTGAACAAAATGGTCAAAGACAATATGTGATAACTCATTTGGTTTTCGAAGTATATTTCACCTCTCTTTCTAGTTTGACCCGAAAGCATTCACGTTGGAAATCATAATATTCTACAGAGTTGAAATTTTACATGTTGTTCCAGTTCCGATGACATAATGTCAAAAAAAATATCCTCCCCTGCTCCTCGAAAGCTAGATACAGAATGAGTAGGGTTTCGAAAGTTTTTTGACGAATTTGATCACGAAGAAACAAAATTGGTAGGGGGGGGGTTCGTCCCCCTTTCCTTTTCTCGAAAAAAGTTGAACACCTCGCGAAATGAAAATTGGAAAAATCCGTAAAAATAGTGGAAAGCGTCTGATCGTCGAATGATTTGGTTTAAAAAAAATCACCCTCCCTGCCCCATCGAAAGCTAGATAGAGAACGCGAAGGCAATCAGTAGATTCAACAACAGTTCCGGACATGGAAAATAATTAGGAAAAAAATCAATCGGGGTGGTCACCACCCTTCTCTGTCACGAAAAAAATTGGGAAAACTCGCAAAATAAAAATCGAAAAAACCTGTAAAAATAGTGAAAATTATCTGACTGTCAAATAATACGGTTTTAAAAAATGTCAACCTTCTAACCGCCTTCGATAGCTACCTAGATAGCGTAGGATTTCAGAAAAATTTACAACGGTTTCATACATGGAAAATTACGACAAAAACTATGTCTGTCGGTGGGCTCACCACACTCCTCTTAAAAAAAAAGTTGCAAAAACTTGCGAAATCAAATTCGGAAAAATCTGTAAAAATAGTGAACACTACCTAACCGTCTTTGTTCAAATAGCTTTCTTTAATGAAACATGCTTTGTGAACAAAATTGGTTGGTGGCATCGCGTTAACAATTTATCAGTTTTCAATCCTTTCAAGCTATCTGATAGCCAGGACTATAAAAGTTACTGACACTGACAATATTGACAGAGCAGTGTTGCCTAGCGCCTCCGATACAAGATTGGATGGTTTGAAAGGTGGGAAAATCGTACAGTCAGAACACCAAATTTACTTTTATGATCGACTTATGTCTAATAGGCCGTGAATGGAAAACTTTTGGCGCATACCGTACCGTTCCAAATACCTTAGGCCATGAACGCGATCACGTTTGGGACGCTTTTAAGGGTGAAAGAGTCAATTGATAACTCAAAAACGGTTTGTATTATCGATTTCAAACAAGGACTGGCTTCTAGAGAAAGTTTGATTCTACTTACGTGCTGTAATGGAAATTGAATTTTCAATCCACTTTTTTCAATTTGTTGGGTAGATGAACAAATAATTTCAAAAAAACATTACAGCACGTACATAGATCAACGTTTCACCTTTCTTTTTATACCAAATTCATTTCCATCGGAAAAAATTGCTTCAAATTTAAATGGAAGAGAAATACCACTGCAGCTACTTCAACAATCTATGAAAAAAATCTTGAGGTGCTGCCGTAGACATAGTTACATAGAATCAAATGTCCTCTCGAAGCCTATCCTTGTTTGAAATCGATACGACCAACCGTTTTCGAGTTATTGACTCTTTTACCGTAAAAAACGGCAAAAATGGGATGGCGCTCATGGCCTCTTAAGCTTCAGCGTATCTTTTGATATATAGATGAACTCGAAGTCGATGTCCCATTGCCAACTACGATGTTTTAAAGATAAATTACAAATGGCATTATCTCGGCTTTTTCAAATGCAACACCTTGTACTTTATTGCACCATTGCATTGAATATGTATCAGAATGAAATTTTAATAAAAACAGGAGACAAAGCGAACAATTCTAGTAATCTTTACGAAAACAGGAAAGTGTAATTAACAGAAAACCATGTGAAAATTTTGGGGAAAGGCTACTAATTAATGCTCAAATAGGTCCCCATCATGTTCCACAAATGCTGCTAGTCTTCTAGTTAAGGGAACTCTAGCAATAATTTCTCTATCAGTTGAACGGAAAGTGATCATCTTTTTCAAATCATTTGCAATTTTTGGACGATCTCTGAAAACCATTTCCTCCAAGGGCTCTGCCTTTTCAACTATTAGGACTCTGCAGGGAAATTCATTAGATATAATTCAACGTTCGACGTGGCATTATTCAGGAAAGTAGTTGTTTTCTGATGGATTTCGACCCCATTATTCCTATTGTACAGGATTATGGCAATGAGCGTCGTCCTGGTAGGGCAGGATATCTTGCTTCTCTGAAGAAAGAACGAATCATATTTCTTGGATTTTTGTTTAGGAACTCTCTCAAATTTTGTTTAAATTTTCTTATATTTATACACTTTAATTCATCAGAAATGCTGTTGTATACTTTGGTGCTAAGAAGACGAACATTCTCTGTGTTGTTGCTTTGACCCTAAACTGTGGTATATAATGATTTTTGTTTTGTGTATTGTAATTGTGGGTAGGTAGTTGGTTGAGATGCTTTGTGTCGAGATATTTTAGGCATGTGGTGAAGAAGTGTAATTGTCTCAAGTCTCAGATTTTTTACTTGGAATAAAGTAAGTCATATGAGTATCTGGATTTTTTTTGAAAGTATCAGTTTCATGAATCTTCTCCGTAGTACTTCCAACGGGTTCAGATGAGTTTTTAATGCTTCACCCCATGCAAGAAAGCCATATCGGATATGACTCTCTACTGAAGAGTGATACGTTTTAATTTCATTGAAAGGTATGATTTTTGAATATATACAATATACATCTCAACTTTTGACTACATACGTTACGTGTGAGTCCTATTTCTTGTGACAATCAATGATCACGCTCAAGTATTTGATTTCTTTTACAGGTTCTATAGGAAAATATGCATTGTCTATGTTTATATCAAGTTTGCTGAGACTAGGCAGGCCACGAGAGTTACAAGTGAATGGTAAATAATTTGTTTTATCCATGTTCATCGTAAGAAATTTAAAGTTACACCATTTTTTTATAGAATGAAAGTCAGATTCGGCTTTTTGTTTCAGATTTTCCCACTTATCAGAACTATATACAATTAACGTGTCATCAGCAAATCCGAACATTTCCCTACTACTTTCGATTGAGAATAGTCCATTTATATAAATGTTGAATAAAATGGGTCTTAGGACTGTTTCTTGAGGCACACCATAGTCAAGTTTTTCGGCATCGCTAACCACATCAACACCATATCACTCACACTCTGAGTTCTCCGGAGGGTTTGTCGTCGAATCAAAAATAAGCACATCAGAATGAAACATAAGTTCATTAATAATTGACAATATTGTACAATTTTATTCTTTTCAATGCTCGTGCAAGACAACGTCTGCCGGAATGAGATCGTGACGTTCGTATTGCGACGAGTTCACCCAGATAACTAATGTGCTCTCATTTATCGAAATCACTCTCAATGGAATTGATTTGTCATACAAAATGCCTGAGAAATCCTTCACGATTATTATCCAGTCGTCCAGCCCCAGTCATTTGTTATTTGTCATTTATCTACAATGCCTACTCGATACGTTACAACGTTCCGAGACGTTTTAATTTGTACCAGTCAACCTTCTGAAAAAATTGAACAAAATGAATGACCTCACATTAACTTTAATCCAATATGTCAAATATATCTTTCAATGCCCTAATGATCACCGATAAGTTTTCACTAGTTAGGAGTACCGCATCATTTATCAAACGATTTTTAAGATTATGTCGTACCCGTACTTTTCTGATAAACCTACTTCATAATGGGTTAAATTTATGCGTAATTAGGGAGATTATTTACGAGTAGCGAATGAACCTAACTATGTATATACACGTCATTTGTCTCAGTTAATACATGTGGCATGTTCAGGTGGCCTTTGTTAGTCGACTGTGATACATTTGGCTGCTGTAGATAAATGACGAGATCTAAGAGTTCCAGTTTTGTAGTCAGAGATCTGCACACTATCAACGTTCCTCTAAGTGTATTGGAGTCTTTTGTGTGAATATTTATTCGGGTTCTCCAAAGGGAACAATACGAAGGCGTAGAACGGACACAACTCGAAATCAGTGTTAATTTCGAGTTATAATCTGCACCGTTGAATAGGACTGCTGGAGTCCTTCAGGGGTCTATTTTGGGACCTTTACTGTTCACCATTTAAACATCCAATTCATCATCATTCACCTCACATTGCCATTACCATCACTACGGTAGTAAAAAATGTAGAAATGAATACAAAGATTTAGAATTTAGAATTATTTGACTTGATTCTGAACCCCCAAATTATGATCAGAGTCGTATTCAATACGTACATACGCCCGGTTCTATACCACATAAAATTAATAAATCTGGCTGGTGAACAATGAGGCAAAAATAGCTATTGAGTATGTGTTTTTCTGATGATATAATTAAGAAACCTCGATACTTATTTAAAAAACTATTATTTAGGAATGAGGTTCATACAGTCAATACCAGACATCGATTTTACCTGACCCCACCAATACACCGCTAATTTTGCTAGTTCCTGTTGAATGGAAGAGCAGTTTCCGATGTCTTAATACAGGCGACTGAATTCCGCCCTGGCATAATGTCGATAGCATGTGAAAAAGTGCCAGTATGGATGAGGACATATTATTATTATTAGTAGTAATTTTTTTCCTAAAAGGATGTTCCAGTCAGGCCCTGTCTCCGAAGCACCCATACATCCGGAGAGCGCGCTGGATCCTTTACCCAGAAAACCACTTCCCACGTCCGTGGGGTAAGTGATTACTGGTTCCGAAAATCATGGGCCCTGAGCAGACGCAGTGAACTAAGGATGACAGCCTTCTGCATTCATCCAGCTAAGATTTCTTCCATACTACGGCAAGCCGGTATGATTTTTAGGTTCGAAAGCGGTGTGTCCATCATACCACCTATAGGACCTCTATAATAAGAACCACCATTTTAACTGAAAAATAAAGAGAGACGTGCTCTTTACTTTTCAGTGATTAGTGCGTTGAATATCAAATAAAGTCAAAACAAAAACGACTAGTAATATAACAAAATAACTCGTACTCCTTAATTCATCAAGTTGTAGAGACTGCTATAGGCGATGAGACAAGAAACAATACTTCTTCAGTAATAAACTGAGTCAGTATCTGTCACTGAAAGTGTGAAAAATACGTTGGTGATATCTGACCCTCACTGACTTCGGTTTACCAATATTGCGCCAGTTCAAACTCGACCTGGCCCAACAATTCTGTGTTTAATTGACGATGATCCATTCATCATCCAAAACCAAGGAATCCCCAGTTTCATACGTTGGTTGAGATTTCTCAAATATTTTGATAATGGAAACCGTATTTACAAAATGCCATTTGTTGAAATTAACACTGAAAAAAATGTGGTACGTTATATCAATTGATGCCGTTTTTTACCTCTCCGTTCATTGGCAAAATACATTTTTCATCGTGGCAATGAATAAATATTCACTGACTTTTGTAGGTATTTATTGATACAACGAATTCAAGTTTATTGAGATCAAAGATGATCGTTTATTACATTTATGAACAGTTTTCGTTGCTCCTGCGGAAAAGTTTATTGAAGTGAGGAAAGGGGTACACCGAGATCAATGATGATCTAATTTCAGACCTATGAACATATTTCGTTATGGCTTTGAAAAAGATTATTAAAATGAAGAAAAAAGTACATTGGAATAATGTATATTATTTCATGAAAAAAATGTGGTACATAATATCAATGAATACCGTTTATTACCTTTCCGTTCATTGGCACAATCAACTTTTCATCGTGATAATGACATTCACTGATGTACGAAGGTATTTTTTGATACAATGAATTCAAGTTCATTGAGATCAAAGTTGATGGTTTTTTATATTTATGAACAGGTTTCGTTGCTGCTATGGAAAGGTTCATTGAGGTGAGGAGTGTGGTACACTGAAACAATTTGAAATTGTTCATCACATCAATGAACATAATTCATGGTCCCAGAGCACTGATGTATATATTTTAAAAAAATATGGTACATTTTATTGATGAATACCTCTTCGTTTATTGGCACAATACATTTTTCGTCGAGTCAATGAATGACCATTCACTGAAATATGTATGTTTTTATTGTTACAATGAATTCAAGTTTATCGAAATCAATGATGATCTATTTTCAGACCTATGAACATGTTTCATTGCGGCTATGAAAAAGATCATTAAAATGAAGAAAGAAGTACATTGAAACAATGTATACTATTTTATGAATGAAATGTGGTACATTATATCAATGAATACCGTTTATTATCTTTCCGTTCATTGGCACAATACATTTTTCATCGGGACAATGATTCAAGTTCATTGAGATCAAAGATGATCTTTTTTTACATTTATGAACAGGTTTCGTTGCTGCTATGGAAAAGTTCATTGAGGTAATGAAAGGGGTACACTGAATCCATTTGATTTGTTCATCATATCAATGAACGTAATTAATGGTCCCAGAGATGATTTTATTGTTACAATGAATCCAAGTTTATCGAAATCAATGATTATCTATTTTCAGATCTACACACAGGTTTTATTGGGGCTATGGAAAGATCATAGAAGGTGTAACGAAGTTACTAATTCCCAGTTTTGTTAGGCAGATAGAAGCAACATTTTTCTTCCATTCTATAACTCCGAAATTAATATGTTCGTGAATATAATAATAAGCTTTATGTCGAACCAAGCCATCTCGTGTTTAAATATACTCATAAATTTTGCCGGCATCTATTATTAAGATCCGTATTCATAGTATGGATAACCAGTGGTACATTAACATAACGATTGCGTTCATTGGACCAATATTGATAAAAATATTCATTGAGTCACTGAACTTTTTCATTGTATTCAGGTACCAATTTTTTTCTGTGAATTTAAAATTTTAGTCATTCATAGAATTGTATTGTAATATTCCTTAAGCTGGACCGACGTAAACCATGCAAAAGTCATCGTACCCTTATAGCAATGCAACTCCAACTTCTGTTCTACGTATTCGAGAACTTCGAGAACCATCTACATCCCGATGGATCAATGGTGAATTCAGAGTGAATACAGAAATGGACTTGTAGTATACTTGTTGAGATAAATTGTTCAGTTATTTTACTATTGAAATAAATTACATATAAAGAGTTAAGTGCATTTTCATCATTGGTGTCAGAAGTAAGATTTAAAAAATTAATTGGTGATCGCGAAGCTTTGTATTCGAGTGTCTGTTGAACTCGGGTGTGCCTCGTTTAAGCAAGTTCACGCTAACACAAAAAATACCTACTTCAGAAACTTGTATCATAAATAACTATTTCTATATTGTTACTGTGTCTGTGTCTGTGAGCACAAAACAAAAGTAAAACCTTTTAAATCTAAACCAGTGTATAAATTTCCGTGAATTATTTTTTTTTTTTATTTTCAGGCTGTGGACGGTTCAAACAAAAAAACAAAATGTCAAAAAACAATTTTTTTTCTGGAAGAAACAAATAATTCCAAAAAACTTCGTTTCTGTTAATAGTAGCACTTGTGGAATGATATATTGGCTAAATCACTGTTTCAAATGGGATGTTACAAGTTGATGTAGTTTTTCCGAATTTTTCTACAGCTTAAAAGTGAATAAGCCACCCAATAATTAGAAGACGCCTCGGAGCGCCACACAGCGAGTAATGAAAATATTCGTTCTCCACCCGCACAGGCAATGTCTCCGTGTATTATAATTTTTTATGGGGGAGTTTATCAGTTATAATTATTGTTATTTTTTCGTTATAAGCAACGTTGGAAATAAAAATTCAATATCAGCTATTACCTCACTAATAGACAGAAGTAACTGAAACAGTAATTCAGAGCATCAATAACGATGAATTTTCGAATAAATTATCCAATATAAAAACACATGAGACAAGTTTTAAGACATTTTCTCGAGTGTTTTTATTCAATTAATTTAAATTTATTATTCATACCAGCACTTTCCACTGGGAACAGCTACACCATAGTAGCCTTTTTATGAGAGCCAGGACCCTGTAATCACATATTTTAATTCAGACTACTTGATTGCTTGTTGGTTGCCGTTGGTTCTCCAAAATGAACGTGTAGGCCTGAATCCAATGGTAATATATCATGAAATACATATTAATAGCCTGCATAAAGTAGGCGTAACTATCATTTAATTAGAATTTTGACATTTTCATGAATGCATAAAAGTTTTCCGATTAAGATATCTACATCACCGAAGTGATTTCATTTGCTGGAATGAGAATGATTGATTATCAAGTAGGCTTTGTATTTGCATCATTGGTATGCAATTAAATGTATGAATAAGTCGATATTTATTGGTAATAAACAATGTAGTATGTTTTCATTGGTTTATGTTGCAACAACCTGCAATAACAATATCCAAGAATGTTGGGAGATGAAAGTCATTAACGTTGATACAAGGTCTTCAAAAACTGTTGATGGAGATACGGTAGAATAGTTTATTATGCCTCGGGTAGGTATACATATATGAAAGCATAAATGTTATTTCTAAATAAATTCCAAAATATTAAATCAGTAATCCAACTCCAATTGAATGAATATTGCCAGTGAAGCCTTTGATAAGATATCACATCAACTTCTTCAAAACTAATTACTCAGATCGCTTAGGATATTTGAAATATAACAGAGTAAATATTATGAATAGGACTGAACCATACTCATGCGAGAAGTTTGAGGTGAAGGTGGGCGGAAAACTCAATTTTTCAATGAATTTTTAGATGAAAATAAATACATTAGGAGATATATCTTATATTTTTCTTGCGAATGTTTGCATTTTCTGTCTCAACAGTTACTGTGTGGTCTTTATGGATGGATAATGGGGAGAAGGGTGGTAGTAGTTTGTTTCTTTCCACAGTTTTCCTTGTATATATTTTTGTTATGACACTAAGATAAAACACGATTAAAATTTCTTATTGTCTTTGCGACATGTTTCGATACACAGTATCTTTTTCAAGCGAATGTAGTATTTTTTTATTCTTTCAGTTATTTAGATCAGCCATGCCCAAACTATTTCAGTATGCCGCTAACATCATCATCAGAAATCATTATCAGTTTATATTCTTCATATTTAAACATCCTTTACAGCTCAGAATCTAGTGCTCGCTTTGCAAAGCACTTCCTTCGGAACTCGGCACACAAATAACTTTTCTTGTCCCATAAATATCATGAAATATTACGGTCAGTAGTATATAACCATTATTCAATTTTTCATTATGCAGTTATAAATTTTAGAATGCCAATAAAGATATTTCGATCGAAATAGACGATAAATCAAAACTTAATTATGTATATGAAATAACTTTCAATTGTTGTACTTTCGCACGGTAGCCTTTGCCCGTGGGCTCAACATACTTGCCGATTGTTACAAAGAACCAATTTGTTGACACTATTTGAGGTTATTCCTTGTACAGGGTGGGTAGGTAGGTCAGTCAATTGCAATAGAACGTTACCAACGCTGCTAATAAAAACATTGAGAATGGAAGTATTCTAATTGATCTATATCCAGCGAATGAGAAAAATACCCCTTTCCATTATAATTCCACATCATCAGAAAACAACAGAGCACTGTCAGTGACGTAATATGATAGTTGCGGAACAATGACATAGGGGGATAAACAAACCAAACTGAACAAAAACAAACCCATTGAACCCAATTTCCATAAGACTACGTGAATCTTTCTGGTCAATTTTCTGCAAAAAGTGATTTATAAAAATTGCAATTATCCACTAACACCCACAAAAAACGAATTTTCATGTCATCAAATGTCAAATGCTTTGTTTGTTGCGACGTCAGCTGATAGTACTCTATTGCTCATTCTGAACTATACTGTACAGACAAATGCGAGGTTGCTGGCTGATTCAATGGTGAAGAGTGGAAAAATATAGTTCAAATTGGCAATGGTAAATAATGTACATTTGCAGTTTATTGAACTGCACATGACATGAATCCAAACATCCAAACAAAAAACTAGTACTGATTAAAACGGAACGAATTTCTTCTGATAAGAAAGACAAGGAAATACATAGACGTGGAGTCTAGATGAAAATATGACTGAAATCTCGAATGATGATCAATTTCTCAAATTGGAAAAAGTCATAAATAGAAAACAAATGAACAGAAAGCTAAGATACAGAGTTTACAAAAAGTTTATATGCCTACAAAAACAAGGGAACTACAAGAATAGTGCCAGAAACTGGAACAGAGAGTCACTATAGAACGCTTCAACAAAAGAAATGTTGGAAATATTTCTTCTTCGTTAACACTTTGAAAGTAATTTTTTGACATAAACCTGTCATGGACATTGCATTTTGATTTTTGTTCGAAAATATGAATAGAATAAAATCATAAAACCTGTTTTGGAATCAGCTGCGGCTAAAAGACAAACTTTAGTCGCTAATTTCCATCGTTCAAGTAGCTGTTTTCTGTTAGATATAGCATTTTTCATTTTTCAGTTTTCATGGAGAATGTTTTCCTTTCCTGTGTTAAAATTGTTTCACCACGTACAAATTATCGTTTAGATAGTTTCTGTGGTTTTCTATGGGTTTATTGAAGTTTTTTATTAAATTTTAATCCATAATTTTACTCTAATTTTACTCCAACTTCCATGGACATTATTCATTTATTTTGATTGATTTACGTATTTTATGACTTTGAGGTGCAAACAGGAAAGGTCTTAAACAGGATTTGAAATTCTACATAAATTATTTTATAAACAAAAATCATATAATGAAAATATATAGATCATGAAAAATCTAGACTTTTGCAAATTTTTTATGGTAGGAGATTTATAGGCAGGCTCCGAACAGAAAATAATTCAAGAGCCCCGTACGTCTGCCAAATCACCTCTGCCCAACACCTGGCAAAGTTTTTCGAGAACCTACTCTACAATCCTTCCTGTAACATTTAGCAAATGCTAATCAAAATAGGACAGATGTTTTTTCTGTTCGATGCGTGCCGTGCCTCCTATATTATAGAATCATACAAAATAACATTACCAGTTTCATTTTCATCAATGTTTATTAGATTACAGCACAAATCTCATATTTTTTTCCAAAGATTTTTTTTTAATTTTCAATACATTATTTGTTTAAACGTAATATTGTAGTATTTTTTAAAGTAACATTTTGCTGCAATAACATGAGAACCCCAATTTTCCACTGTATCGCACTTTGAAGCTTCCTCTTGTCGTTTGTCAGTTGTAATGATTTAAGTTTCAATTTCATGGCCAACTTTGTTCGTTTGAGCAATCATCTGTATCTCCGCCATTTTTCAACCGACTTTCGTGCTCTTCCAGATAATGAAGGAAACTTTACAGGGTGCCATTTGAAAAAAAAAAGTTTGGGGTCACTTCCGGTTAAACCAGAATTTTCTCTAGTAGAATCATAATTTGCGTAGTACTATAGTGACATACCAAATTTGAAATATGTATCTGCAAAACTATAGAAAAATTGGGGAGCGTACCTCACCCTGTGGTCCCCCGGTATTTTTATATTCAATTGGGTGAACTAGCCTACACATGATTGCACATCGGTATGAAAGTGTTTCCTCCTTCTGAATCGTCTATCGAGAATATAACAGATATAATTCAACGGTCTTAGGGAATAGCAGTTGTTTCTTTTCAGTGAAGAACGGGAGTCTTAGACCGTCAGCTAGTGAAAGATTTAGGTGTCCCATTTTCGCATACAAGCCTCCAATAGGGTTGAAAAGTATATCGATTTGGTGTAAAATCAAGATATTTTTACGAGTGGCTCCTAGGGATGACATATCGAAAATGGATATTTTTTATGTTTCCCCCGTGTTTCCTAACTACGGTACGAAACTGCAGAGGGTGATTCGTTAAATCATTTTAAGAAAAAAAATCCTTGAACATATGTCCAGAGTTGCTTCTTTTCTGAGATACGGGGAGATGAATTTTTTTTTCACGCCCAGTATCTCGAAACGAAGCAACTCCGGACAGATGTTCATAGGAATTTTTTTCTTAAAACGGCCAAACGAATCACCCTCTGTAGTTTCGTTCCGTAGTTAGGAACACGAGGGAAACAAATAAACACTTTACTGAAAAATCGAATTCTCGGTATGTTATCCCCAGGAGCCACTCGTAAAAATATCTTCATTTTACTTCAAATCGATATACTTTTCAACCCTATTCGAGGCTTGTAGTGAAAATGGGGCACCTAAATCTGTCACTAGCTGACGGTCTATCTGTTTATGTTCAATTTACTATAGTTTGCGCTTTTGCCCTTTCCAGAGGCATAGCTGTTTTTATGAACCTGTACTTTGAAGTCTCCAGGATAATATTTTCCTTGTATCCACTATACTTTTAGTAGTTATTATTTCAACTGCATATTTTGGTCGTCGAAAACTATCATCGTGGTTTATTCGTCCCGCAGTGCAAGCTTTAGTCTGATCCAGATTAAGTGTTCACTCTGTAGGTATTATAATAGATCAACTGGTCTGAGGAATTATTACGACACATGACAAACTGATTATGTTCATGAGATATATCTCATTAATTATTTTCATCTGATAAAAATCCAGCTTGAGTATTAGGTAGGTTGTTTTCGATATCATCGATTGAGCTAGTGTGATAAGGTGATGCAAATGATTGGCAGATAAAAAGAACATTGTTGGGTGGGCGTTCGTTCATATATCAATCATCTATTCTATGTTCTAGATAACTTTTTCATTGTAACAGACTAGTTCAAAAAACGACAAAGTGGCTACCAGCATAATTATCGAAAAAGGAGAGTTACTTCATTGCAAGTCATTCACAGTGACAATTATTAACTTATGTAATTACCATTAAACTGATCTACCATAAGATTATAATTATGATTCTTTACAGTAACACGACTAGATTTTTTGGCTAGAGTAAGATAAGTTTCAAGTTGAACTGAAGAAGCTGAAGGCTAAATACTTGATCCTAAGTTTTCTATCTACGAATATTATATCTTATACTTTGTAGAAACCTTCCCGAATCAAAATAAATTTCTGCTATTTGGTTTCATTGAGTACCTGCAATTGTTCTGTTTGATATAATTCGATGCCCGTCAAGGTATTAGACAGGGAATAAGTTGCTTTCTTTAAACATGTTTTTGCCATAATTGTCTATAGTATTGTAGGTGGATGAAAACATGCGGGAATTGCAAGCAATGAGAAAGCTGACGGATTTTCTGAAAAGAGGTTTGAAAACGATTTGGATCCGAAAATGACTACAGGAGTACTATAACATACTGCACGAAGATATGTGGAAGACAGGATACTAGTTATACTCATAGAATACTGGGAAAGTGTCCATCAAAGGACTGTGTCATGAAAAAAAAGTAGACTTATTACTGCTTAAAACGGAAAAATAAGTGTCGTAACAGGCCTTATGACTGGCGTTAAGGATTCACAGATAGTAACACATAAACAGACAGGTAATCTTTGGACAACCAACTGGCGATTCAGTGAAAGATTGTAAAAACTTTTACCTACTATCAATATGTAATGTCAGTCATTACGATACTAATATGAGTTTCGTAATGAGATACTTTACCGCACTAGTGCGGTAGAGTAAAATTCATTTGTATCTCTTTTTAAATGTCAGTCTATTCAATGGAAAAGGATAACAAGAACTAATTTATTTTAAATTTGAGTATCTATCCCGGTATTTATCAGGTAATAAGGTCTGAATTTTTTAATTTTTAGTGGATTCTATGTCTGAATCCATTCTCTAATAGTCTGAAATAATGTCGATGAAATTTTACTAAATTAGAATGAACGTGTCAAAGTTGACAGTTCGCAAAATAAATCAACAATGGGCGCAATGCTTGTTGCATGATTCTAATATCATTAATTTAAGGAATATTGACTAATTTTGAGTAAATAATTAACTTTATTGATAATAGGTAAAATATTGAACAATATTTGTGTCGTAAATTTATATTACCATAATCTATGGGTTATCAAACTCGGCCTAAAGGCCACGTTTGACAAATGTTCCATCTCATATCATAATATGAATCTTTACGACAGTTATATCGTAAATATCTATTACCTACCATCAATATGTAATGTCAATCATAACGATACCGATATGAGTTTCGTAATGAGATTCATTACGACACTGGAACTTCATTATGGCACTGTTACTCCATTATGACACTGGAATATAAACATGAACAGAGTTTATGATGAATTCATGAAATTGACGTAATGTCAAATTTGGGTTTTTGAAATGACAACTATAAATATGTTTCTGGCTTTCACTCTATAAGATCGCTATTTTGAAGATGTTAACTATCTTTGAGTGGATATTTAGAATTATTGATGGTTGATAAAATATTGTACAATATTTGTATCATAAATTCCTATTACGATAATCGATATTACGATAAACTCGGCCTAAAGGCCACGTTTGACAAATGTTCCATCTCATATCATAATATGAATCTTTACAACACTTATATCATAAATATCTATTACCTACCATCGATATGTAATGTCAATCATAACGATACCGATATGAGTTTCGTACTGAGATTCATTACGACACTGATACTTCATTATGGCACTGTTACTCCATTATGACACTGGAACATAAACATGAATAGAGGTTATGATTATTGAAATTGACGTAATATCAAATTTGGGTTTTTGAAATGACAACTTGAAATATGTTGCGGGCTTTCACTCTATAAGATCGCTATTTTGAAGATGTTAACTATATTTGAGTGGATGTTTAGAATTATTGATGGTTGATAAAATATTGTACAATATTTGTATCGTAAATTCCTATTACGATAATCGATGGGTTATCAAACTAGGCCTAAAGGCCTCGTATGACAAACATTCCATCTGATATCGTAATATGAGTTTTTACGACACTTATATCGTAAATATATAGTACAAAGCATACGGGTACTGAAGTGGGTTTTATGATTAAACAACACAAAGGTGAGATATAACAAGCTACTCTGCCCAAGTGTCACCTGAGGCAACCGTCAGACGCAGACGGGTCAAAATTATGTTAGACTTTGAGATATACGGCTCATAACCTCCCAATATTTTTTTTATTTTTTTTTTGTCAACCTATACAAAAAATTACATTTCACGTACTAATTTTCAGATGAAAAGTCGACTATTTTTGAACAAGTATTTTTCGTCCTCAAACGCTTTTCGTCCTCAAACACTTCTCGTCCACCAAAGCTTTTCGTCCGCTGTGATTAATATGCCGTATCATAGTGACCATAGTGGACGAAAAATACTTGCCTAAAAAAATAGTCGATTATATTGAACACGAAATATGAAATTAGTACGTCTTTTGTAGAGATCGACGATAAAATGTTATATGCACCTCGGCGAAAAACTGTCTACTGTCTCGCCTGCTTGCAATTTGCAATTTGCAGGCTCGCCTATAAATAATGGACAGTTTTTCGTCCTTAGTACATAAATAACTATTTCACCTCAGCAGAAAAAAAAATGTCTTTACCTAATCATCGTGAGACCAGAGTAAGTAAATAGACAGAGTGTTGTGATGATTCAGACGGGAAATAGGTGGCCTGAAGCATGTCTGCAGTAGCCTACCCTGTACTCATGACGAGACAAAAACCTAGAAACTAGTAATGAGAAATATTGAATATTGATATAATTTAAATCTCGTCGTGGTATAAGCTACAGTGGTAGTTGTTTTCAGACAGGTGTTTTCTATGATAACCTACAGCATTTTAGGTGGATGGGGTGAACGACTATCGTTTTTCATGGGAAGGTACTTCAGTTTCAAAGATTTAGAACATCCTTTTTTTCGCAAGTATTCATCTATTCGCTAACATAATATACCACCGACCGAGCAAAGTTCCTGGAAGGTATTCATGTTGAAAAGGGGAACAAGGGAGGTTTCAGAATGGTTTTCCAAAAATCGTCAAGTGTAAACTGCCCCTTAGACGACCTGCAAATGAACCATTTCTCGGTATAGCCTTCCAGTTCTTTTCAGTAGTCAATAGAATTGAAATCGAGCTTCATTCCGATCAAAAGCCATTTTTTTTTATTTTACACCCGACGCCACTGACGAATTGGCTGCTAGAAAGTGGCTGCTCAGTTCGTACCGGTTGTTCTGTACTGATGACGACCAACCAATTATACGGTTTCTTTTTTACTCGCTTTTCTTTTACATATTACTCCTTATTATATAATTTTTATGAAATCGTGTTAATCCCATATGAATGTGGGTGTGATCTGTAATCATATTCTCAATTTTCATTAATCCGCAGAATAATTCATTCTGAACAACCCATCCAACCAAAGATAGCAATAGTGACAGCGACTTAAAAATACCGCATGCATAGCGGGAGAGTAAAAATAAAAGATAGCCATCATGACAACAGAAAAATGTATGTTTTCATGAGTAGGTACTTCAGTTTCAAAGTCTTAAACATCCTTTTTTTCGCGAGTACTTCGCGAGATTCGCTCGTTGACATAATAATGTACCTCCGACCGAGCAAAGTGAGCCGTATCCACCGATTTCTGTCTTTTCTAAACACTCGATTCTGATTGATTGATAGGTTCGAACAAGTTGGAAACATTAGTTGCTATTATCTGAACATGGTATCGTGGGATGGTTGAAACCGAGCCTGCTCTTTACGGTGACATTCTCCCGATTCCGATAAAACTTGCTTTATGTTCCGATTCCGTAAGCAATTAAGAAAAAATAATACAGATTCCTGGGCGGAACAACACAAAAATTTGATCAAGATTGTGGGCATTTCGAACGGATGAAATTTAGATGACGGACTTGAGAAACGGCGTGGGTCAACAGTTACTATTCTGCTTCGTGGAGCATGTGAAATGCGTTCCAATTGAAATTTACTCTCTAATTATATTTAGCGTTGCTTCAACGACTCAAGCATACAGTGAGGGGCTTGTTTGTGGAAAAACAGCGTTAAATTTGAAAATCGTACTGAAAGGGAGTCTTATGGAAAAATATACTTTTTGAAATTGAAATTGTTTACCAAAATTCCAGAGGTGGAATATATATATATATTTTTTTTCGTTTAAAAATATATAAATAGATTTTTGCAGTAATCTTGGAAAGTATATGATTTATCGGAAAAACAACTCAACAGGGTGAAAAACAATTTAATTTTCCACAAAAATTATTCCTAGTGATTTCTTAAGAAATGCTCTCGTTTTCTCAGAAAACGTGATTGAACGCCGACATCAAATTTCAGGTTCACCCTTACCGGTCGCTGAAAGTTCTGGCTGAGCCGAATATTTGATTGGTCATAACTCTGCTAAAAATGACCGGAGAAGGAAACGGAAAAGTTCATATCATCTCTGAAGACTCCTATCTTCTCATGCAAATATAATATGCGAGTATTTGAGTACCTAAAATGTGTTTTGTCGCGCTTCACGGAGATGTTTGCGGATGATCCGAAAATCATGAATAATTTAGTAAATATGGAATTATTATACTAAAGCAGCAACCCATACCCTCTTTGAACGATATGCAACAATTTTAAAGTAGTGTGACAGGTCCCACTTATACATGCCAAAAAAAAACTTTGTTTTACTCCTGCCTCATTTTCAACTTACCCATAAAATCGGCATTATATTCACTAAATGTTGAAAATAATCGCTTATTCATATCCTGCATATACAGGGTGACCCAGGTTCAAACCGCCAAACGTTCAGTATCGGTTTTTTAGGTGAAAATAAGAGTTTTTCTTCATATAAGCATGTGTCGCGCTAACCGCCACTGCAAGTTCAGGCAGGGCCGAAAATTAGATTTGTCATAACTTTGCTAAAAATTATAGTAGAAGAAAAAGAAAATGTGCATATCGTTCTTGCTTCTACTTCCTCATGCAAATATAACATGTGAGTATCTGAGTACCTAAAATGTGTTTTGTCCCACTTCACATAACCGTTCTACGATATTTACGTTGAAAATGAGGCAGGAGTAAAACAATTTTTTTTTTGCATGTATAAGTGGGACTTGTTACACTACTCTAAAATTGTTGCATATAGTCTAAAGAGGGTATGGGTTGCTGCTTCAGTATAATAATTCCATATTTACTAAATTATTCATGATTTTCGGATCATCCGCAAACATCTCCGTGAAGTGCGACAAAACACATTTTAGGTACACAAATACTCGCATATTATATTCGCATGAGTAATTAGGAGTCTTCAGAAATGATATGAACTTTTCCTTTTCCTTCTCAGGTCATGTTAAGCAGAGTTATAACCAATCAAATATTCGGCTCCGCCAGATCTTTCAGCGGCGGGTAAGGGTGAACGTGAAATTTGATGTCGGCGGTCAATCACGTTTTCTGGGAAAACGAGCGCATTTCATAAGAAATAACTAGGAATAATTTTTGTGGAAAATTGAATTGGTTTTTATCCTGTTGAGTTGTTTTTCCGATAAGTCATATACTTTTCAAAATTACAGAAAAAATCTATTTATATATTTTTAAACGAAAAAAAAAATGTTTCACCCCTGGAATTTTGGTAACCAATTTTTTTTCGTGTTTATCATGGTTCCAACTACGAGCATACCAAATTTGGTGGTGCTACAATCGATTCTTGTCTCAAAACCTAATCGTACTGGATTAATAATACTTCACATTGCATCATTTGCGGACACCACCGCATTAGCGTTAGCCACTCTTTTAAATTGCAACCCACGTTTCCATGAGTCAATAACTGAACATCTTACTGGTGATAATCAACAAATCTGTGAATATAAAAAAACACAACTATTAGACCAACAGACGGAAACAACATTATAATTTATTGAATTGTCAAAATATATATCAGAGTCACAGGATATCCTTTTGAAATTAGAGCACATTTATTTGATTGATTGAAGATGTTAACATCACATTTGTATTAGCACGTTCGAGATGAAAAAATATGTAGTTCATCGTTAAGCTAAACGCGTATCATTGATATCAATTTAAGAGATTATATCCGGACCGGTAATACTGTTGTGAAAAACTGTATATGAATTTTATAGGTGTTTAGAATCTTCGCATTTCTGAGTTAAATATCATTTCATTATACACTGAATATTATTTTTTACTTTTTGGTTCAATTAAATCTTGTTTTCAAAAATATTTTTTAAGCTTATTTTTTACTCGGCATATTTTTTACGGGGCAACGAAACTTTCAATCCCCCCGAAGTTCCTTTTTTCTAGAATGAAAAGTGGCACTTCATTTCCTACAATCTTGTTTCAGAAAACGCATATTCTTCATTGAAACCAATTTTCTGATGGTTGGTCTTCCAAAAATCCAAAATATGCTTTAGGGAGGACTTTGGGGTTGTTCTCCCCCAAGCACCTATACCTCTGTGTCACCTGACTCCACTCTACCTTGCGTTATCAAAAACTAAGGATTAATGTAAACCTTGTTAAAAAATTAGCCTCACTTCTTGCATTATTCTAGACTGAGGGTAAATATAGGTAAGTATAACATGTTTAAATATTCCATGAGCATTACTGGAGTAATAGTTTTCTCCATTTTTGGCACACGTCTCAAGAACTTCTTTATTTTTCAATAATTGTGTGAAACTTCTCATTGGAATCTTGAGAAAATTCCACATTTAACATTTTCGACCAATTACAGGCCTGTATGTAAGGAGCATGAAATCATACTGGAAAGTTTTTGACGTTTATAGTTGAAATAACCTTTGAAGAGTGAGTTCCAACCCCACTGCAGGAACTTTTTTTTTTGTTATTTTTCCTCTCAAGCATTCAGTAATACATGTATAATTGTTATTCTACCTAATATTGCTTTTGAATTAACATACAAAGACTATTTCAATTTCAAAACCATCAAGAACCATCATTATCCTATTATTTTTTCAATAATTTTTTTGGTGTGATATTTTGTTACTGAATACCACTCTAGCTTCAATTGAGAACATTTTTTCTCGAAGACGAATATTTTTTAGAAAATTCGTGTTCTCTAAAAAAGTTCCTGTAATAATTTAAGCTCTAGTGGTATTATAACTGAAAATCCTACTATTTTCTATATCACCTGTATAATCTGATCAAATTGTATTTCTACCAAGAAAGTGTTGGGGTAGTTTTTACGGAAGCGTAGAATGGCCATTATTTTTTTTTCTCCCTAATTTCGAGTAGCAACTCGGAAAATTACTAAATTCCGAGTTGCAACTCGGAAAATTACTAAATTCCGAGTTGCAACTCGGAAATTTACTAAATTCTGAGTTGCAACTCGGAAAATTACTAAATTCCGAGTTGCAACTCGGAAAATTACTAAATTCCGAACAACTCGGAATTTAGTAATTTTCGGAATTAGCGAGAAAAAATAAAAAAAAAATAATGGCCCTTCTACGCTTCCGTAAAGTTTTGATTACTTCCATTTTCTATGTTTTTTGGGGTGCTGAATCCGAATCTGACGTTTGCTAACAAATTTTCGTGACGGAATATTGAAAAAAAAATGTAAAAAACTCAAAATCATTTTCTTCTGCGGTTTATTGCTTATAAGTTGAAAACTACCAATATATCATTTATAACCTCTCCATTATCAATGAAAGAGCATAACATTTCCTCCAAATTTAACTTCACGCGGTTTTTTTTTTACGACGAACCGTTCGGGCTCAAGGGCCACTTGTACATTGGCATATTTCGGCTGACTGGGGAAAATTCCAATTTTTCACTACAAAACTCTAATTTATTTTGAAGTTTATTGGTGGATTCCTCCCAGTTCTCTGCGCATACCTCATTCAGATCATATAATAAAGGTACAGGTCACTTTTTCAAAAATTACATACAAGTTATCTTTCGAGTTATAAGCAAAAAAACTACAAAAAAATTGATTTTTTACCATTTTTTTTTGCATTTTTTTTAATGTTCCGTCAGGAATTTTGTTAGCAAATTGCAGATTCCGATTCAGCACTCCGAAAAACGTGTGAAATGGAAGAAATCAAAACTACCCCACAGCTTTCCCGTTAGAGGCCCCGTCGAGTACAGGTTCACTGAATTAGTTAGTTCGTCCAGATGGCCTGACAGTCAAATGTCAGATTAAAATGTGCGGGTATTTTAATTATAGTCAGCAGAACTTTGTGATGTGAATAGTTCAAAACAGAAGTGTATAATATGTGAAATTATAGTGTAGAACGAGCAGATTATCTTCAATCTTTTTCAGAAAAGGTAAATATCCAATCGGTCAGTTCAGCAACAATTCGTCTTCATTTCTTCTTTGGAATTTTGATACAGAATTTTAAGAAACGTGAAATATGTCAAGTTTTAAGTGGGGCTTCCAGAAATCACAACAATTATTATACTACAATAATAAATTTTAATGGGAACCTTATATTTTTTAAGTAATGAATCTTCAAATGTCGTGAAAGGGATCTTCAATCACACGACACACAGCCTCAATAAGTAGCTCATCACGCACGGTAAACAAATCGCACAGTTTTCGTAAACAAAACGCACAGTTTGATATCTCGGAAATCCCATATGAATGTGGGTGTGATTAGAAAAAGACGATTTCAAAAATGCTCCAGTACCCACCACCATTTGGCAAGAGTTTTTAACTCTTGGCTAGATAGGGAGCAGCAGATTCCGGATTGGTTTGTCGAGAGGCGAACCGTGCGCATCCCCAAGATCGGAGATTTGTCTGATCCAAAGAATTACAGACCGATAACATGCTTGAATTCATACTATAAGATGTTTACGCGCATTCTATACGCACGAATACTCTTCGCAGTTGATTCGGTGTATGAACGGATATATGAGCAAAGAGGGTCAAAGCTGGCTGCAAGGAGAACCTGCTCATCGACAGATGTATAACGCAGGACTCCGTGCAGTATAAGCGGAACATTTCGATGGCCTGGATCGATTACCGCAAGGCATTTGATACAACATCGCTTGAGCTAAACATGCATTTGCTCAGATGCCGTGCGGTGCCCGATCAAATAGTGAGATGCATTGAACAACTGATGCCGCTTTGGAGGACTCGCTTCACCATAAGATCTGGTCAAGTCAGAGTCCAAACAGAGCAGGTAATCTTCAGAAGGGGCGTATTTCAGGAAGACTCCCTCAGCCCTCTTCTCTATTGCCATTGTCCGTTGCTCTGAGGATAACCCGTGGATACAACTGCTGCAACCCCAGCAGCCAGAGGCATAAGGTCACCCATTTATTTTATATGGATGACCTCAAACTGTATGCCTCTGTAGAAAGAGACCTACTTCAGTCCTTAAGGGTGGTGCAAGAGTACACGCGTGCTATCGAAATGGAGTCTGGATTGACAAATGTGTCACGGATCATCTCAAAAGAGGACGATGCGAGGGATACGGAGAGGATCTCCAGATCGTAGACGGAAGTATCCTACATCATCTTGATGCCGGAGAGACGTATACTTACTTGGGAGTGGAACAACGCCGCTCCCAAGAGGTGAACACAGTTAAAAACTCTCTCCGCGGCAAGTATCAGCACAAACTCCGACAGATCTAGTCCTCAGAACTGTCAGGAAAGAACAAAGTTGCTGCAACCAATATGCTTGCCGTTCCGATTCTACTCCTTTGGAGTAGTAATACGGACTCAGGAAGAGCTGCGACAACTCGACGTTAAAACTCGAAAAATGATGCATCTTCATAGGAGCTTGCATCCTAACTCGTCCTTTCCACGGTTATACTTCCCCAGACAACAAGGGGGCCGAGGACTTTTGAGTTTGGCGTGTCTGCATAACATAATGGTAGTGCCTGTAAAGTCATCAGGAGTTCAGATACCCTTCTCTGCATGGTCCGCGACCATGAAAAAGCAGGGATTGGAGCATTTCTTTTCAAGGCAGCAATCCGGGCAGCTGATGAACTTGGTCTCGTATTCGACACTGAACGGGCGCGCCCAAACTCTGTCACGGAGTTGGAACCCGTTCGACAAAAAGCGCACATCAAAGCTGCGGATACTGAGGTCCTCCTGCAGATGCACAAGGATAAGCCAATACATGGGATCTTCTTCAAGAACATTGAAGACCTTGGCTTATCCAAAAACCTGACTTTTGCGTTCCTTAGGTCAAGTGAGCTGAAGTCGGAGACCAAGGGATTCATAATGGCTTACCAGGATGGTGTCTTCAACACCCTGGTCTACCGTAGCCGAGTGATGGGCAGAGATCCCCGACACTAGATGCAGAGCGTGTCGTGGGGCGCCTGAGACCCTTATGCAATTGATGTCAGCATGTCCAGCATCTGCGGTCTCAGCCTATATCCACAGACAAAACGCGGCCTACGAGTATTGTACTACCATCTACGACACTCGGGCGATAAAGACGATACACCGGTGTTGCCTTATGCTCCGGGGGATATTGAGTCCGTTGTGGAGAATGAAAAGTGCCGAATATATTGGAACTACTCATTCCCCACCCTCAGGCAAATACAAGCCAATAAGCCTGATGTAGTCCTCCTCGACCATCAAAGTAAGACGATTTTCGTCATGGAGTTTTCGGCTCCTGGCGAAACGAACATCGTCCGAAAAGAGGAGGAGAAATGGACTGAATATCGAGACTCCGCAGGCTCTACCCAAACCATTCTGTTCAAATGGTGGTCCTAATTATAGGGGTCCTTGGTGGTATGATGGACACACTGCTCTCGAACTTAAAAATCATACCGGCTTGCCATAATATGACAGAAATCTTAGCCGGACGAATGCAAAAGACCGTCATCCTTGGTTCACTCCGTCTGCTCAGGGCACATGATTCTCGGACCCAGTAGTTGCTCACCCCACGGACGTGGGGAGTGGCTATCTAGGTGAATGTCACCAGCGCGCCCTCCGGTTGTGTCGGAGCTCCGGAGACAGGGCCCGACTGGTATAATCCAACCGGATTGAAAAAAATAATAATAATAATTTGAATTTTTAGATCTCGAAAACGGCTTCAACTTTTTGGAACAAATTTATTATTCAGATGAAGTAATGCTATTTAAGTTCATCTATTTAGGCGTTTTTTTTTTTAATTTTGGGCCCGTTTTGTTCAGGATGTCATATTCTATAACATACCAAAAATTCAGAAAAATCAACCGGTGACAATTTTTCCATACAGCCGCTGCTTGGTCCTTTTATTGGAAAATCCATATTTGAAAAAACTAAGTTTTCGAATTTTCGATACAGAAAAATTTCGCCATTATCAGCACCCTGTATGTTTTTTTAGGTGTTATTCCATCCAACTTACTATTCCCGATTATTCCCGAAATTCAATGCTTATTTTATGGGCACAGTCCATATACCCACTTTCCAATGATCACACAATAATTATTGTATCACCCTGTACACCCGAAATATCATTGCAACCGCGAATGCACAGCCCGCGATGCAACGACCTACAAACAAAAACGATCCACCTACACATCGTTATAAACATGTCGGAAAAAAAGCAACCGGTCAAGAAGTATCTCAGCAAACCATGATGTTATGCCCGATAAAATCCTTCAACACGATCAACAATTCAAAAGTAATTTGGCAATGAACCATTAGTGTCACTGGACCACAGGCGTTCTCGGAGTTTATTGTAGCGGGGTATGAATAGATGTTCTTGTTTTGAAAGCTACTTCACAGACGAGTACTGTTTTTTTTCTTTTTCTGCATTCATGGAAAAAGCAAAACTTTATTGAACTATATTCAGTGGAAAAAGAAGTTCTTTAATGCACCAGTTCAAACCCACTTTCAACCCTACTATATATTTAGCATATATTCTGTGAGATTGGAAATACGCAAACAGTTACATATTTTATATTGTTTTGTAATAATGTTAGCAGCCAGAGTTAAACGATGTCTTCCCGAGAATAACTCCATAATCAAAACTGATCCGCTTTATTCTAAACCGTCTACCTGCATAGAGCAAACTGTACTATGACCACACCTCGTGATAACATACGCGTTCACGGCTACTATGATTTTGATTTTTATAATGCAACTGTGGTTATAGAAACGTCAGTCAAAAATTAGTTATGACAATTACATAATTGAAAGTTTTGAAATGAGTATTATTAATGGATGGTAGTGATAGATGATAGTGATCTGTTTCAATGCAAATCGATAGTAATAATTAATTATTTCAGTTGCGCTTTTCATTTTCCTACACCTAGTGCCGCAGCTTAATGAATCGTTTTTTGCTTTTTGCATGAGCGTAGAAAAAATGTTGTATGCAACTCAATAAACACTTACTTCTTGCACTTATTGTATAAATAACTATTAACGGGTTTCAAAAAAAAGAAAAGGTTATCAATTCGACACATATATTTTTTATGTTTGCTCAGGCAAAACGTTCAATCAAGTTAATTAGTTTAGATGTTCTTGACTAAGAAAATAATAAAATTATGGAAAATAACCAGAAAATTACGGTGAAACAAAATGTTGATCAGAGGCTTTGACCCCATTCCTTCTTGAAGAATTTGCGAAGACGGGCAAAAATTATAACCAGAAAAATCAATAGAAATAGTAGAAAGCCCAACAGAGAATGACTCAAAAATAGGAAAAATTCTGGACGGTTTTTGACGAGAAAAATAACAGCACACAAATGTTTGAAAAACTGCCTGAAACTGTTAGAGATAAATCAGAAAAATCTGTGAAAAATATGAAACACATCGGAGATTCTAAAAAATTCATTTCAAAAAAGTTAGAATTTGTAAAATCTCGCGAAAATAAAATCGGGAAAAAATCGTGAGAATGCTAAGAAACATCGGATCATCGGCGTAGCATAATTTAATTATTCAAATAAACTTTAAAAAATCTTTCATTCAAATGATGCTAAAAATAATGAAATTAATCGAAAATGGATGTTTGGAACCTTTGTTGTGAATACAATTCAAGAAATAGAAGCTACCCAAAACACCAAAACTATTTCACTTTCACTCGACGCGCGTTTCGCTAACGAAGTTAGCATTCTCAAGAGCGTATAGCTCTATAGTTTTACGTAGCTTCTATTTCTTGAATTATAAAATTAACTTTGAAGTAAATCGAACCCATCAATTTGTTACAGTATAAAATTTCCTGTGATATAAAAGCTAATCGCGAAAAGTACGTATATCTCATAAATTGAATTTCAAATCATCACTATCAATATTTATTCTAGTGACAAGCTCTTATATCATACTACATTTCATAATATAACAAAATGATGGGTTCGATTTCCTTCCAAATGTATTCTTTTTTTTAGCGCATTTAAAAAAAAACCCTCGTACCAAAAAGTTTTACTAATTTTATTTCATTTTCTACTTTTAAGAATTAGAGTTTGTTAAATGATCTGTTTAAATAGACGCACCTGGTAATTTCGCGAGTTTTCCAACTTTTTCAGAGAAAAGTGGGATGACAAGACCTCCCAACCAAATTTTTTTTCCGCCATAATTATAATTATTTGATAGTTCCACCTTCCACCTCAACACATCTCATCCAATAATTTCCAGGAATAATACTATTTTTTCGAATTTTGTAGGCTACCCCCTCTTTTATAACAATTGAAACCTCTCCAGTGTACCGACCTCCACTAACACATCAGACTACATTGTAGTTATTAATTTGTATTTCAAAATGTTCTTGGTGACTCCTGGTTCACTTAACACTTTTACTATTGGGTTATAACATTCAATAGAAGCAGATTTCAGATTTATGTGGCAAAAAACTTTTGATGTTTAGATGAATAATGTCTTGATTAAAATAAGAGCAATCATTCACTTCCGTACCATTTTTTCTTCGTTGTCGAGAGTTTTTTGAAGGGTGGGGATTGCTAATTATATATTTGATATATTCATGTTTTCCTCTGGTCTTAGTTTATTCTGATTGTTTTTCATTTTATTCTAAAATTCTCTTTGTTCTTTGGTTTAATTGCCAAGACAATTGGTACTTTTTATGTTTCAATTATGATTTTATTTCGCAAAATATCTTTTGCTGCTTCTGGCTTGGCCAGTATTATTCTTAGGGGTCTGTTTTTACCAGATTCATATTTTTTAATATGTTGAACTTTCAATTTTAGATCTTCCACTCTAGTCTCTGACAGAATTGTTTTTACTGTATGTATTCCATCTTCTATTCTTTCCTTTTTATTTGTTCAGTTGTTATTATTTAGGATAATACAATTTTTGGATTCATTCTTTCTCTCCTCCAATTCCATAACTATCTGCTCAAAATATTTGACTTCTTGTTTTTCTTTTTGCCTAAGTGGTTCCACTTTCCCCTTCAGTGTATCAATCTCCTGTTTCTTGTCTGTCATTGAACTAAGCAATTCTGGAATAATTTCGAAAGTCTCTCGGCATTCTTAACAGTGACTTTTTTTGCCCTCACCTCAGTTATGGATAGTCCTGAACAGTTGAGAGCAGAATGTGTTATTACTTGGCAACTGTACAAGTATTGCAGACAATTGTAGTAGTAATTGGCTCAGTGAACACTCCCAGTTTCCGCAGCTAGTATTCAAAATAACGAAAATTTATGTTTTTTTACTGAACTTAATTTTTGTTCTGGTAATTTTTCCTGGATTGCCTTGGATAATTAATTGTTAGTTAAACGGTAATTACTTGACGATTTTCTACTTGCCATTGGATTGAAAATGAATTTCCGTTACGGTGATTATTTCTCTCATGAAATGATCTAAACAAATACAACTCTCGTTTTATTGATGAATATCAAAAACTCCTTCAAGTTCCAGAAAAAACATGAATTGTTTCTCAAAATCGAAGGAATCTGCATTTCTAAAATCATTGCTACACTTGTATTTCAACCGAAAACTCCAAGTGGAGGTGCTCCATGACATGTTAATTCTTGGAGATTTATAACATTTTTCGTATTTCAGTTATGGAATTACAATGGATACATTTGTCCATATTTGTCTTTGGAACCATTCCAATATTTCTGATTTTCTCCTCCCTAACCTCAGATGATATCCAAACGGAGAAATCACTTCTGAGAAAACATGCTTTGAAGCAAACTCAATCTATGAAAGTTTTTCCAACTCCTCGTCAGAGCAACCAAACAATACAGCTATCTTCATTACCTGTACCTCTGAGCTCCGTAATCATCATGATTGATAGTAACACTATCTCCGGTAGGACCAGTATTTCCAAAAGTAGCAGTATTTCCAATAGGAACAGTGTATCCAAACGTGACAGTATTTTCAATAAGAGCAGTATTTCCCAAAGTCGCTCTATTACCAATAGAAACAGTAATTCCAAACGAGGCAGTATTTCCAATAGAAACAGTATTTCCAAACGTGGCAGTATTTCCAATAGGAACAGTATTTCAAAACGTGAGAGTATTACCAATGGGAACGGTATGTTCAATAGTAGCATCATTTCCAATACTATCGGTATTTCTAATGGTACCAGTATTTCAAGATCTTTCTCAAGCGATAGTCTTACCTCCCCGATATATCAAATTGAACCGGTAGATGTCAACACACATATTTGTCCAAATGTAGGACAAGATTTGAAACTACTCATAGCAGTTACTTCTGCAACAAATCATGGAAATGCTAGATTAGCCATCAGAGAGACTTGGGGGCATTGGGCACTGAGAAAAGGCGTAGCCGTAGCTTTCATGGTGGGAGCCACATTTAATAAGAAGGTTATTGATGAGATTAGGCAGGAACAAGATTCTTTCGGCGATATTGTCATAGAAAACTTCAATGACACCTACGACAATCTAACAAACAAAACTATAAAAATGCTGGAGTGGGTTAGTATATTTTGCTCCAAAGCTCTGTTCGTACTCAAAACCGATGACGATGTCTTTATCAACGTGGATCGACTCCTAACATTTGTCGACAAACACAAACCTAGTCAGAGAGCAATATATGGCAGAGTTGCCAGACAATGGAGAGCGGATAGGTGGAATAAGTCCAAGTACTACATATCCCCAAAGCAATATGAGCCACGATATTACCCTGATTTTACCACAGGACCAGCCTATCTTTTTCCAGCCCGACTATCCGAAGAACTGTATCTTGCGTCATTGAAGCATAAATTATTCAAGTTTGAGGACGTATATGTCACAGGAATTATCGCGAACTGTTTGAAAATCAAACGTGTCCATGTTCCAGAATTTTTAAATATCCGTATACCGTTCACTTCGTGTAATGTCAAAAGATCTATCAGCATACATAACGTGAGAAGTTTCGAACAGTATGATTTGTGGAAAAAACAACATGATGTAGTGAAGTGTAGGCAATAAACGATAAACATCTCTGTGTCTGTCTGTATCTTTCTTTGAGTTAATCGAGAAGCTTTCTGTTGCGATCACAATGACCTATTTTTCCAAAATTATGTACACAAATTTTTAAAAACAAGCGATTATTAGCTTTCCTGCGCTTCGGCCTTGACGCTTATATTGAAAACGAATAACGATTTTGTTATATCAAATGTGACACACTGTATTTTTTTGCATTCTGAGCTTCGCTTTCCAATCATTTTTGTAGCAGTTTTCGAAAAATTAATTGATGGTCCGGTGTAAAAATGGTGAGAAGTGCATTTTTTTCAATACAACTTATAGAGTGTCTGGCATAAAGTTCGCAGCAAATGAAAAACTTTTTGTAATTTTTGTAATATCCAAAGCCACGCTGGACATTGAACCATATCTGATAGATATTGTGAAAAGACAATAACTGAAAAAAAAATCTGAAGGTGATAATTTGCATTTTCATTGAGATAGTTGATTTTTCAAGTACCATCGAAAATTCATATGAAGAAAGGAAAAATGTTATTCAAGAATATCATGGCTTTTAGGCAGAGATCGCCAAACACTATGCCTCCTTGTAGGAATACTAACAGGCCATAACAAACTAGGTAGACACCTGTCACTAATGGGTATGAAAGACAATCCCACTTGCCATATGTGCGAAGAAGACGAAGAAACTTCGTCTCACTTCCTTGGCGAGTGTGAGACGTACGGGAGGCTAAGATTCGAAATCTTCGGAGTCGAAAAACTCCAACAAGAGGAACTCATCGAACTAGAGTGGACGGACATACTGACCTTCACTAGAAGGTCACAAATGTTCGGAAAGGAAGACTAGAAGAGGCAATGTAGTTATGTGGAGAGCAGGGGATGGCAAAAATGGCCCATTGGGGCCTACTTGCCTGGCTGCGACAGCGGCCTCCCCATGATTACTACTACTACTACTAGCAAGAATGAAACAGATGGAAATATTTCTTCTGCAATAACAATTTGGGAATTGTTTTTTAACATAAACCTGTCACGGGTATTTCATTTGGATTTTTGTTTGGAAATATGGACAGGATGTTCATAAAATCAGTTGTGGAATCATCTGCGGTTGAAAGACAAACTATGGTCACTATTCTTCTTCGTTAAAAATAACCTCTTGGGAGATATTCATGTTGAAAAGGGGAACAACCTCCATTCAAATTGAAAAATGTGATTTATCTGTAATATCTAACAGGAAACAACTAATTCCCTGGCTAAAGCCACCGTTGACTATGGAATATCTAAATATTTCTTCTGCGGTAAAGTCGGTAACACATGAGAAATATTTCATTATTTCCATCCTTGCTGTGTGAAGCTGTTTCTGAAGAGTCTGCTTCCCAATTCTTCCTATCTCCCTGATGGAGATCTAATGTTAGAGGTGCGGTCCTTACATCAATGAAATGAACGTTTTCTGTGAGTGATTCTATCAACTATCAATGAACTATCTGAATGAAAATGCAAATTTTCACCTTCAGATTTTTTGTTTCAGTTAGAGTCGTTTCACAATACCGTGCAAAATAAAGTGATGGGATCATATTTTTTGAAA
This sequence comes from Chrysolina haemoptera, assembly GCA_958298965.1. Classification (NCBI taxonomy): domain Eukaryota; kingdom Metazoa; phylum Arthropoda; class Insecta; order Coleoptera; family Chrysomelidae; genus Chrysolina; species Chrysolina haemoptera. The sequence continues at coordinate 46,695,470 of OY282586.1, read as the reverse complement.
ACAATGCACGTTTTTTAATCTACCTCGTATAGGGTCGTAAAAAATTTCTGGTATTTACAATTAATGAAGCAGATTTTGAACAGATTTCAAATTTGATATGTTGCTATAGTACTTCAATACGCATATTTTGATGCCACTACTGAAAATTAACCACTTCCGGTTCAACCGGAAGTGATTTTTCAAATAATACCATGTACATTTTTTTTCATCATCCGGAAGGGCACGCAATTTGTGATAACGCTGATCTTCAAAATAAAAAATCGGTTGAAAAATGAGGAGATACAGTTGATTGTTCAATCGAACAAAGTTGGCCATGAAATTCAAACTTAAATCATCATAACTGACAAACGATATCAAATTACCAGAGGAAGCTTCAAAGTGCGATACAGTTGAAAACTGAGGTTCTACTGTAATTGCAGCTCCCATATATTCCAACATTTGAGAAAATTTGGGGTCATTGGCAAATTTCCAGTAAGTGGCGCCAAAATATGCGTATTCAAGTACTATAGCGACATACCAAATTTGCAATATGCATCTTCCAAACTATGGAAAAATTGGGGGACGTACCTCACCTCGTGGTCACCCGGTATAATGTGTCATTTCTTGGTTCCAAGACCACTCAGAATATAGTGCCAAATATTTTCACATTTAATATTTTGAAAATCTTCCCGAGTCGCAGAAATCATATTTAAGTCCGATAAACAGCAGCTTAAAATTCAGTTTCATATCTTTCTCCATTATAAAAATGAACTCAACGCAAACCTGAGGGTCATTTATGCATCCTCCAGCTTAAATTTGACCGTCTTCATTACAATTTCATTATGACTCCTCTCTTGCTTCTGCTTCTAGAACAGTAATTATTCTCTCGAGTGGAGCAACGCCATGGGCCTCCAAACTTAAGTTATTCGACTGTGTGGGACGAAGATTAGGTATTCATTATCTGCATATTTCAGCTCCCTTTCGACGTTACAGCCAGGGCCGATCCTAGCAGGTGTGCAGCGCGTGCCCCGCACGAAGGCGCGACCAACAAGGGGCGGCCGCAGGCCGCATATAGTTTACGATCGGCACACAGCACGCAGTTCAATGGTCAAAACAAACTTTATTTTAGCGGTCTCGTTTGTTGAAGGGATGCGGCATCGGCATATTTTTTTCTGTACCAGTTACATATAAAAAAATGCCTACATATACAATTAAACAAGCAGTTATATGCCTGTGTATTACAAGAAGATTCCTATTTCTGGTATTTACATCATGAACAAACGACCGATATGTCATTTTTTTCTAATATACAAAGGAGTTCCGGTAGTTCCTTTTTCTAAAACTTTATGGGCAAAACATGCAAGGCGAAAATTCCTTCGGTCCTGCATATTAAGTCATCCTTGTTCCGCTATAAATGGAGTTACGTGGTCTTGCATTCTCAAAAAACAAGTGAAACGAATATATATGAGTTTTGAATTCTAGTCGATGTTCGAATATCGAGGCACGGTCCATAAATCAAATCGCCATAGTTTCAGTGACTCAAAATTAAAGTTTCATGTAACTGTTTCATCAAATCTTTGTTTAGAATTATCCTGTTACAGTAAAGATTTCTCGATAAATGTTTGTTTAATATGTGTTTTAAACCGTAATTGTTCTACAGGGCTCACTATTCACACCACTCATTAACACTTCATCTGTGGCATGAACTCTATCAAATATATCATTTGAGATTTTTATACACTTGGGTGTAGTCAGAAAATTGATCTATATAACATTCACCAGAGAATTCTTCCAGATCCATAGTGTACAATAAAAACAGGAGCGGGCGTAGTATTGAGCCCTGGGGAACTCCTCGAGGTAATGGCATTGCACTGGAACTGGTTTCTTCTAGGACAATTTAGTGACATCGGTTGGAGTGATATCTTTGAATTAAACATAAGATGAGTTTGAAACGTCAACGTTAAGTATTAGTCAAAATACGAAAAAAAATTAAGAGGGGCGGCACATTAGGTCTTTGCACGCGGGCGGCGGACACCCTAGGATCGGCCCTGGTTACAGCAAGACATCACCAGAAACATGAACACAAAAAAAACTCATCAGATCCATCGAATTCTAATTGAGATCATCACATAGGGTATTTACGTTGAGAAGAAAAATACGTCATGTTTATTATGATAATAACGCATTTCAATGGGAATTTTAACGCAAGTAGCCTAGTGGTTGAGACATTCGCGTTCGAAACCATTGACTGCTGATCGGCTAGGTTCGAATCCTTAGCGACTACAGATTTTTATCTGATGGCCCGAGAAAGTGCTAGGAATCGCACGTTAAAAGGTAATAATAATAATAATAATATCAAAAATAGAAGAAATCTATTTAACAATGAGCTAATCAAGTTCAACACTAGATGTCCTGCCATACCAGGATGCTCACTGCAATAATCCTATACTATAGGAGTATTCGGGTCGAAAATCCATCAGAAAACAACTACTTTCCTGGCTAATACCACGAAGAACGTTGAATTACATCCAATGAATTTCCGTGCAGAGTTCCTACAATGCATGGAAATGTTAATCGAAACATTAATATTCCTATAGTATAGGATTATTGCAGTGAGCATCCTGGTATGGCAGGACATCTAGTGTTGAACTTGATTAGCTCATTGTTAAATAGATTTCTTCTATTTTTGATATATTCGCTTTGCGAAGTACTGGGTATTGCTTAGGGTGGCTAGTGAGTGGGATGGCGCTCGTAGTTTGGTTAAACACCGATCTGCGGGTGGTGTCTCAGCTTCTGCCTTGAAATGGATTGATAATCGAATCATTTGTTGCAGACATTAGTTATTGTCTGCAGAGACCTATCCTATACTGATGAGGGCAAGAACCCAGAAATCGATCTATAGGTGGTCCAAATGTTTCGATTAACATTTCCATGCATTTAGCAATTGCGGAGGTAGCCTTGTAGGAACTCTGCACGGAAATTCATTGGATGTAATTCAACGTTCTTCGTGGTATTAGCCAGGAAAGTAGTTGTTTTCTGATGGATTTTTGACCCGAATACTCCTATAGTATAGGATTATTGCAGTGAGCATCCTGGTATGGCAGGACATCTAGTGTTGAACTTGATTAGCTCATTGTTAAATAGATTTCTTCTATTTTTGATATATTCGCTTTGCGAAGTACTGTGTCTTGCTTAGGGTGGCTAGTGGGTGGGATGGCGCTCGTAGTTTGGTTAAACACCGATCTGCGGGTGGTGTCTCAGCTTCTGCCTTGAAATGGATTGATAATCGAATCATTTGTTGCAGACATTAGCTATTGTTTGCAGAGACCTACCCTATACTGATGAGGGCAAGAACCCAGAAATCGATCTATAGGTGGTCCAAATGTTTCGATTAACATTGCCATGCATTTAGCAATTGCGGAGATAGCCTTGTAGTAACTCTGCACGGAAATTCATTGGATGTAATTCAACGTTCTTCGTGGTATTAGCCAGGAAAGTAGTTGTTTTCTGATGGATTTTTGACCCGAATACTCCTATAGTATAGGATTATTGCAGTGAGCATCCTGGTATGGCAGGACATCTAGTGTTGAACTTGATTAGCTCATTGTTAAATAGATTTCTTCTATTTTTGATATATTCGCTTTGCGAAGTACTGGGTATTGCTTAGGGTGGCTAGTGAGTGGGATGGCGCTCGTAGTTTGGTTAAACACCGATCTGCGGGTGGTGTCTCAGCTTCTGCCTTGAAATGGATTGATACTCGAATCATTTGTTGCAGACATTAGTTATTGTCTGCAGAGACCTATCCTATACTGATGAGGGCAAGAACCCAGAAATCGATCTATAGGTGGTCCAAATGTTTCGATTAACATTTCCATGCATTTAGCAATTGCGGAGGTAGCCTTGTAGGAACTCTGCACGGAAATTCATTGGATGTAATTCAACGTTCTTCGTGGTATTAGCCAGGAAAGTAGTTGTTTTCTGATGGATTTTTGACCCGAATATTCCTATAGTATAGGATTATTGCAGTGAGCATCCTGGTATGGCAGGACATCTAGTGTTGAACTTGATTAGCTCATTGTTAAATAGATTTCTTCTATTTTTGATATATTCGCTTTGCGAAGTACTGTGTCTTGCTTAGGGTGGCTAGTGGGTGGGATGGCGCTCGTAGTTTGGTTAAACACCGATCTGCGGGTGGTGTCTCAGCTTCTGCCTTGAAATGGATTGATAATCGAATCATTTGTTGCAGACATTAGCTATTGTTTGCAGAGACCTACCCTATACTGATGAGGGCAAGAACCCAGAAATCGATCTATAGGTGGTCCAAATGTTTCGATTAACATTGCCATGCATTTAGCAATTGCGGAGATAGCCTTGTAGGAACTCTGCACGGAAATTCATTGGATGTAATTCAACGTTCTTCGTGGTATTAGCCAGGAAAGTAGTTGTTTTCTGATGGATTTTTGACCCGAATACTCCTATAGTATAGGATTATTGCAGTGAGCATCCTGGTATGGCAGGACATCTAGTGTTGAACTTGATTAGCTCATTGTTAAATAGATTTCTTCTATTTTTGATATATTCGCTTTGCGAAGTACTGTGTCTTGCTTAGGGTGGCTAGTGGGTGGGATGGCGCTCGTAGTTTGGTTAAACACCGATCTGCGGGTGGTGTCTCAGCTTCTGCCTTGAAATGGATTGATACTCGAATCATTTGTTGCAGACATTAGTTATTGTCTGCAGAGACCTATCCTATACTGATGAGGGCAAGAACCCAGAAATCGATCTATAGGTGGTCCAAATGTTTCGATTAACATTTCCATGCATTTAGCAATTGCGGAGGTAGCCTTGTAGGAACTCTGCACGGAAATTCATTGGATGTAATTCAACGTTCTTCGTGGTATTAGCCAGGAAAGTAGTTGTTTTCTGATGGATTTTCGACCCGAATACTCCTATAGTATAGGATTATTGCAGTGAGCATCCTGGTATGGCAGGACATCTAGTGTTGAACTTGATTAGCTCATTGTTAAATAGATTTCTTCTATTTTTGATATATTCGCTTTGCGAAGTACTGTGTCTTGCTTAGGGTGGCTAGTGGGTGGGATGGCGCTCGTAGTTTGGTTAAACACCGATCTGCGGGTGGTGTCTCAGCTTCTGCCTTGAAATGGATTGATAATCGAATCATTTGTTGCAGACATTAGCTATTGTTTGCAGAGACCTACCCTATACTGATGAGGGCAAGAACCCAGAAATCGATCTATAGGTGGTCCAAATGTTTCGATTAACATTGCCATGCATTTAGCAATTGCGGAGGTAGCCTTGTAGGAACTCTGCACGGAAATTCATTGGATGTAATTCAACGTTCTTCGTGGTATTAGCCAGGAAAGTAGTTGTTTTCTGATGGATTTTTGACCCGAATACTCCTATAGTATAGGATTATTGCAGTGAGCATCCTGGTATGGCAGGACATCTAGTGTTGAATAATAATAATAATTTATTCACACATTCTGAACAAAAAGAAAACATATCATTTAAACAGTACATGGTGAATAAATCGATACAAGAAACTTACGAAGCAGTAAACTGCTTGTGTGTAAGGAAGGCTAATATGTATAAGTTAAAAGTGTTTGTATGGGAAACGATTACAAAGTAATTAAGATATATAAAGTAAGGGACATAGTACAGTAAACTTAAATTAAAAATTAAAATAACTGATTAACGTAGTATTACATATACATGATATAAAGATCGTGGAATCAGTGGGAATATACATGGTGTAATGGAAAAACGGTAATAAAAATAAAGACATAGCATTCATATTAATAACATATAGGGTGAAATTGTTTGTATAAGGAAGCGATTACAGTTAAATTAAGACATGTTTAGTAGGGGCTCAATATAGTAGACTACATATTTAGGAATAACTTATCATGATAAAAATCATATGATGGCGACATGTACATGGTATAGGACATAAGAGGACTCTCAAGACTTAATATCAGAATGAACATACATGACTTGACAATCCATTGTTTATATACAAAAGTAGAAAACAGACATCATATGGTATTGAGGGACCTGGGATTGGGGTAAGATATATGTGAGGTATATCTATAAAGAGATGTATTTGAAGAGTGTACTACAGTAGAGCTTGGAAGTTTCAAGTTAATGCTCAATTTTTTCAATTATTTCTGTACGGGGCATTAGTTTCATATATTTTTTGAGATTTTTTTTGAACATACATGACTTGACAATCCATTGTTTATATACAAAAGTAGAAAACAGACATCATATGGTATTGAGGGACCTGGGATTGGGGTAAGATATATGTGAGGTATATCTATAAAGAGATGTATTTGAAGAGTGTACTACAGTAGAGCTTGGAAGTTTCAAGTTAATGCTCAATTTTTTCAATTATTTCTGTACGGGGCATTAGTTTCATATATTTTTTGAGATTTTTTTTGAACATACATGACTTGACAATCCATTGTTTATATACAAAAGTAGAAAACAGACATCATATGGTATTGAGGGACCTGGGATTGGGGTAAGATATATGTGAGGTATATCTATAAAGAGATGTATTTGAAGAGTGTACTACAGTAGAGCTTGGAAGTTTCAAGTTAATGCTCAATTTTTTCAATTATTTCTGTACGGGGCATTAGTTTCATATATTTTTTGAGATTTTTTTTGAACATTTTTGGATTTGTCTCACATTTCAGGTTTATCGGTAATGAGCTAAAGAGTTTTGGGCCTAAGTATCTATAATTTTTTTGACCTACTGATTTGTGCATGACTGGTATCACTATAGTTTTTTTGTGTCGAGTGTTGTGTTTATGGCCCAAAAAGATCAATTCATTTCTATACTTATATTGGGTTGTGGTTATACTAATAAAGAATAGCTGTATTGGATCGAATATCTCCGATTCTTCGTATAGAAGGTCACTTGAGTAGGCATAGTCTCTATGCAAAATACATCTGAGAACACGTTTTTGCATTACCTCAAGGGAACGCAGATTGGTTTTGGAAACTCCACCCCAGCCAATGATGCCATAATTTATATGTGATTCAACTAAGCTTTTGTATATCATTATTTTTTGTTCGAAATTGAGAATGCTGGTTATATTTTTGAATTTATACAGAATGCATCGTAATTTTTTCACCAGGTAATGAATGTGATGGTCCCATCTGAGGTGACTATCTAGGATTATACCTAGGTACTTAATTTTTTTGACATTCCTTATGACGGCCACATCGGAGAGAGCTATTTGGTATGTAGGCAGGACTATATCATAGCTACTGAAAGGTAAGTAGAATGTTTTTTCAAAGTTTATTGATAATAGCCTATAATCGAACCACATTTGTATCTGTCTCAAATCCTGTTCTAATTTCGATTTCAGGTTAAACCAGTCATTATCTTTACAGATCAAGACTGTGTCATCGGCATAACTGATAATTTTGGAGTAAGTATTCAGGAGGAAAAGATTGTTGTTGAGGTATATGTTGAATAATATTGCTCCTAACACCGTCCCCTGAGGCACACCACACGATACGATTTTTTCTTCACTCACTCTGTCACCTATTTTTACAATTTGTTTTCTATTCAACAAATAGCTTCTGAAAAGATCATGTGGTGTACCTCTTATTCCTATATCTTCGAGGGTTTCTAGTAGTATAGTATGATCTACAGTGTCGAACGCTTTCCTCAGATCTATAAAGACACCAATTGATGGTGTCGATTCATCTAAGGATTGATAGATGTTTTGTGTTAATATTTTAATTGGATCTTGCGTGGACATATTTTCTCTGAAACCATACTGCGAATCTGACATTAAATGGTGTTTTCCTAGAAACTTATTGATTCTTCTTTGAATAACCTTTTCCAAAATTTTTGCTAGGCAAGTTATTAATGAGATAGGCCTGTAGTTAGCAACATCACTCTTAATTCCATTTTTATGGATTGGAGTGACCACTGCCATTTTGAAAGATAAAGGAAAATATCCCTGTTCTAGTGATTTATTGACTATGAATGTAAGTGGTTGTGCTATGTATTTCGAAACAAGTTTCAGGGTTTCTGCTTTCAGATTATCAATCCCGGGAGCTTTCTTGTTCTTCAGTTGAGAGATAATTTCCTTTATTTCATTTTCTGTCGCAGGGTTTAAAAATATTGAGTGGTTACACATCATTTTCTTTTTCTGAATATCGAATGTTTCTATTAAGTTTTTTTGACAAATTTTTTCCAACAGAGATAAAATATTCATGGCTATTTCGACAGGGTCAGTTATTTGTTCATTGTTTTTGGATATTATTGAATTAATAGGTGAATTTTCTTCATTGGTCAATACATCATTGATAGTTTTCCAGAGCTTTTCAGAGTCATTTCCTACTTCTACAAGACGGTTAATCCTTGGCTCGCATAAGTTTCGATTTTTGAGGGTTGCCATTCGTAAGGGGACGACAGCTGGTTGACGTAAAAAACAATTTTTGAACAAAAAATATCCTTCACTTTTCAACCAGGAATTTGTCTTTTGAAATAATTCAAAAATTCACATCGGCACTGAACGGCTGTAAAAATGTCGTCTTTACCGAAATCTATACCAAGAAAAATAGTTAACCCTTTCAATACAGAATTAATAAGTAAGTGGGCAACCAAGCTCTGCTCGTTTTTTTTTAATCGTGATTTTTGGGAGATTATTAAGATACGAATCACGCATGCTCATTTCATATGACTATACCTATTGCAATCTCACCTACTACAATCAGAAAAAACACATTAATGCACTCAGTTCTATACACTTTATTTTGAACAATCTTAAGATAATAATATTTCCTTCCATACATTATTTCTTATACAGTGACCCATTTAAGATGGAAGCACCCATATAAAACTTACATTTTTCAACCGATTCGAATGATTTTTTTTTTCGTCAAGTAGGCATTCAAAAAGTCTACTAGGACACCAAATTTTAAGGATAAATCTTCATTTCCAGAGCCAACTAACCTTATTTTTCAAGGTCAAAAATCTAAAAAAATTACCACTGGATTCGCGATATTTTCAAATGGTTCACATATAAATAAGGTTGGAATGCGTAAAATAATAAAAAAGTTATAGGGGAATGAAATTTGAGAAATATGCCTTTTAATCAACCCACCACTTCAATTTCAAAACTTTAGTAACAACTTTAACTACACCACTGAATTCGGGGTGTCTTGAAATATTATTACTGACCAAAATTTCATCGAAATCTGTTGATTAATAAAAAAAGTAAGAAATTTTGAGATAAAATGACATTTTTCTGAAATTCCATTTTCAAATTCTATTTTCTTGTGAATACAGTGGTGTATTTCGAATTTTGATAAAAGTTCTGAAATTGAATTGGTTGGTTGATCAAACGGCATATCTATCAAATTTCATTCCCTCATGACTTTTTTATTGATTGACGCATTTCAACGTATGACCCACTTGAAATTGTCGCGAATCTACTGGTGTAGTCAGATTTTTTCTAAAAAAATCGCTAGTAATTTTTTTAGATTTTTGAAAAATAAGATTAGTTGGCCCTGGAAATGAAGATTTATACATTAAATTTGGTGTCCTAGTAGACTTTTTGAATGTCTAACTAAAAAAAAACAAAATCATTCCAATCGGTTGATAAAATGTAAGTTTTATAAGGGTGCTTCCATCTTAAATGGGTTACACTGTATGTCTAGGATTTTCAGCAGGAATGAGTAGGTACTCTCAACGAATTTGGTCGCCTAAAGCTTAGTTTTCACAACGGAGGATGGTGGATGGCGGCATTTAATGTTAAATCACAGAACTGTCCGCAGTTCAAATACGTTGTTTCTAAAATGGGACCGTTTTTAGTTGAACGTGGTCAAAATAATTATTAATAATAACATCCGCTTAAAAATAATCCGCAATCCGCCGCTGTGAAAACCAAGCTTAACTCATGAAAAGGATATGGGATGTGCGGGCAAGACAGTGAGGTAGGGCAAGAATAGGGCAGAATAATTCGTCTAGTTCAATGTGAAATTGTTAGAAAGAGACAGATATACGATCACCTAATTCACAACGAGCTTGATCGATCGATATCCTTGTCTTTTCCTAGAATTTTGAGCTGAAATTTGTTATCTTGAGTATCCACGATATTCCGAAATCATCTAGACAAATGGATTACTAGTCTTTTGGAAATAAATCATAATGTTCTTTCACCATTGGTATTTGATATTCTGGGAGGTTTTGGATCTGGTGATCCGTTTTGAGTTTCTTTCCGTGTATGTGTTTATGGTCGTTAGGAGGACCATTTTCTCGACATTTCAGCAAAGATTAATTTGCTGTCTTCAGGTGATGTTAACTGTTTGGAGTTTTGAACTAGACTGCTCCACTTGACTCTGCTGCTCAATTTTGAGTTGACCTGGATCAACCCTTATATATTGTGTCACACTTTGAGCAACAGCAGCAAAAAAAATAGCTATTTATGATACAAGTTCGTAAAGTAGGACTTTTATGTATTAGCATGGAGTTTGAAGAATGAGGAGCAGCCGAGTTCAACAAAAAGTGCAGAAAAAACCCTTTACGAAAGTGTATCATACAAAGTTTTATCTTCGACAGTTATTATATTGCCAAATTGTAGTAATCGTATCAAAATCTAGTACGATTGGGTTTTGAGACTAGGATCGATTGTAGCACCACCAAACTTGGTATGATAGTTGTTGGAACCATGATAAACACGAAAAATTGTTTACCAAAATTCCAGGGGTGGAACATTTTTTTTTTTTTTTTTTCGTTTAAAAATGAATAAATAGATTTTTGCTGTAATCTTAGAAAGTATATGATTTATCGAAAAAACAACTCAACAAGGTGAAAGACAATTCAATTTTCCACAAAAATGATTGCTGCTAATTTTTTACGAAATGCACTCGTTTTCTCAGAAAAAGGTGATTGAACGCCGACATCAAATTTCAGGTTCACGCATAACTCTGCTAAAAATTATCGGAGAAGGAAAAGGAAAAGTTCATATCGTTTCTGTAGGCTCCTTCCTTCTCATGCAAATATAATATGTGAGTATTTGAGTACCTAAAATGTGTTTTGTCGCACTTCACGGAGATGTTTGCTGATGATCCGAAAATCATGAAAAATTTTGTGAATATGGAATTATTATACTGAAGCAGCAACCCACACCCTCTTTTGACTATAATATGCAACAATTTTAGAGTTATGTGATGCGTTGCTATTATAGCGCAAATCTCAAGGTTGAATTCGCATACTTTTTTTTATGTAGGATGTGTATGAGCGATTATTTTCAACATTTACCGAAGAAAATTGGGATTATGGGTGAGTTTAAAACTGAGGCAGGAGTAAAATCCAGTTTTTTCTTTGGCATATATAAGTGAGACTTGTCTCACTAGTCTAAAATCGTTGCATATGGTCCAAAGAAAGTACTGATTCCTGCTTCAGTTCAATTATTTCATATCAACTAAATCTTCAGGAACGATATAGGTACACTTTTTCTTTTCCTTCTACTATAATTTGTAGCAAAGTTATGACAAATCTAGTTTACGGCCCTACCGAAAATGGCAGTGGCGGGTTAAAGCGCGCCTGAAATTTGATATCGGAATTAAATCAGGTTTTCTGAGAAACCAAGCGCATTTCGTTAGAAATTACTAAGTACATTTCTTGTGGAGAATTGAATTATTCTTCTCCTCGATGAAATTGTTTCTTGATAAATCTTATACTTTCAAAGTGCTTCGGTTCATTCTTCACTTGTGGCTTACATTTGTCTGTGGTTACTGTACTATCATTAATTTGAATGTTTTATGTTTGAATTGTCGTCGTATTACCCAATTTTTCAAAAGTGCATAAATGTATGAATGGAGTTGGAGTCCCATTCTTAGGATAAGGAATTCTTTGAAGTTTCTTCTGTGGTGCCCTGTTTATTTATTTATTTTTTTTTTTTTCAGCAATGTATTAGTTTTAGATTATTACAGAATTGTATGTATTGATTGAATAAACATTATTATTTTCATTTTAAATTAAACAACTATTTTCCCGTACGAACATTCAATTACATCTGACATTTATGTATTGTTTATAAATACAAAATTTTCAAAATATTGGCGCATTTAGTTACCTTTGTTTGGGAGACACTGGTTTATTTCTCCAGGCCACACCATGTCTGCCTGTTGGTAGTGTGTTTCAGCTCGGTTTGCGTAGGCTGTAGACCTCTGATCAGAGATTAACAGAAGTGTCTTGAAAACTTCAAAATTCAATAACTTCCAAAATAATTCTTTTTCGACAAAAATGTATTCTTTCATTTCGTTTTGTTTTGTCGTCTTCCACTTTCCACATATCGATTAATAACGTCAATTATAACAACGCTTTATTAACTATTAAAAATCACTGTGAACGAGAGATGCATGCACAAAGATGACATATCCGTGCGCAAGGCGCTTAGCACGGCATATTCTTTATATCGAAACAAATCGACTGGCCTATGAAATCTCTCAGGCAACCCGATATTTTCGCAGGTTATTTTTTGTTCAGATCGTTTTAGATGCATGATTTTTACGTTCCATCATTATTTATAAACGTCAAAGTGATCTTATCAGTGCTTATTAATTGTGAGCTTAATCATCAGCAGTTCGAGTTATTTAGAAATATTACTGATGATTATCTAGGCATCGAGATGTAAGCATGTGAGAGTATTAAAATTTTGTCACGATTGTTTCGCTCCCATCATATTCACTCTTGCAATTTTTATACATTAGAATCTGACACAAGGCTATGCTGACCACATTTGATAAAAATGAATGTCGTGGGAGTGTTTTATTTCAATTTATTCATCTCAATGGATTGAGTAATCATGAAAAATGAGGATCATTATATGTTTCAACTGGTACATTTTTCATTTTCATGCTTCCACAAAAAATAAACTGACTAGGAGGAAAAGGTTTCAAGATCGTTTGTGGTAATCAAATAAATATAACATGTTGAAAAGGGGAACATTCTCCATGAAAATAAAAAAATGAGAAATGTGATTTATTTGTAACAACTACTTCCCCGGCACAAGCCACGCTGGACATTGAACTACATCTGATAGATATTCTGAAAAGACTCTAACTGAAAAGTAAAGGAAAAATCTGAAAGTGAAAATTCGCATTTTCATTCAGATAGCTGATTTTTTTAATTATCTCTAGTTTTCATTGAAAAATCATTAAATAAATTTGATAAGTAGAATGTTATTAAAAAAGACTTAAATCAAATCTGATAACGTTCAGATATTTTCAATATTCCTGCAAGGCGAGATATGAGGACAATATTGGATACTTTTTTGTTCTCCACTGTACAAATTCAAAATTTTGATGAATCAAGTTTTTCACCAACTTTTATGAAGAATAAATTATTTGACAAATGCGTAATATAGCTATTTGTATTACTAGGGAGGAAAGTGCCACTTTTCCTTCCGCAGAATGTAATTTACTGCCCGACACGAAGCGGAGGGCAGTAAACATCCAAGGGAGGAAAAGGCACTTCACCCCCATGATTTTTTCTCCTACCCACTTAATGAACCTTTTTTTGTAAATTTAAAACGCATCTCAACTGCTTTTGTCTAAAACGGACCTATACTTGCATGATGGAAAGTATAGACAATACAGTCATGTCCATCTGAGAATCTGCGGTGGTGCAATGGCTAGCGTCTTCGACTTGTGATCCTGGCAATACAGCGGGGTGGAGCTGCGCTAAAGCGCATTTACCCCCTGATAGCCAGAGGCTCGAAATTGTCTCAGGAGAATAAGATGCTTATTTATAAGCAGATTATTCGCCCTGCTATGACATACGCTTGCCCAGTATTCTGCAGCCTGAAAGATACTCCACTTGCGAGGCTTGATAGGATGCAGAATAAAGTACTTCGTATTATCACTGGTAGCAGACGATACACTCGATTGGACACTCTTAGGGAACTTGGAGGCGTCGACTCGATCCCGATATTTATACGAAACTTATCTTATAAGTTCTATAAATACATGCTCGATAAGAGTCCTCTCACTAGAGAAATAACCAGGCTCAGAGTGTTTGATAATGAGCCTCGCAAACACGGCGGGCTCATTTATCAATCGCTTGATATCTTTAAGGAAAGAAGGGAAGAACCGGTTCCGTAGGGAACTAAGTCGAAAGTCAGACTGAAACGCAGAGTACTTTGACCCGGTTTTTTGCATCAGCCTTTTCCGGGGTTTAGCATTGAAACAACCTTCCTCACAAACTGCAACAATGGCGTATCTACAAGGAATAGAAATTCGAACAACACGCATAAGCTTTGCAGGAGGCGTGTTTTTACCGACCACAACCACTATGTAGTGAAAAGTCCGGCCCAGCGTTAACACCAGCGCGGGCGGACTACCGCGTCCTTTCGCGGGGACGCTACGTTCGCTTCGGCAAGGCACCCCCCTGCTCCCCTGAAAAGGTGCGGGGGGGGCTGCTACTATTGCGCCCCATGTATCCTTTCCCCTTCCCCCTGGACTGTGGAAATCAGATACATGTTATGTGACCTGTCATTACAAGTGAAATGTCAATGATGGAATAGTTCAATAAAAACCCTATTTATTTATTTATTTATTTACTTGTGATCCGAAGGTCTTGGGTTCAGCTCCTGGTAATTGAAATTTTTTTTTAAGAACGTTATTTTACTTTTTTCTTGTTAGTAATTCGAATTATTGGAAATTTAGATAGCTTATGCATTTCAGATTGCTATTGATTTTCTCATAAGTAATGATATGTGCCTATTTGAATGAAGTGTCGATAATTTTTTTGAAGAAAAAATAGTGTGTGTATTTCGAGCACAGTTTTTTTGTCGTTCTTCAAAGATAAATCTTTTTGTTGAGCGACAATCAATCACTTTGCGCTCTAAATACACAAATAGCTATTAAAGAACTAAAGTAGAAGTAACTTTCATGTTTGATTTTTACCAGAATACAGGATATATAAAATGTTCTAGAAATTACGGAAACAATTTGATTATAATAGATTCACAAGTTTCATCGTTTACAACTTACTTGAAATGAGGGGGAGAAAAGTACTTTCCTCCCTAGGGAGGAAACGTGTGAGTTTCCTCCCTGTGTGTACTTTCTATAGGGGTAGGAGGAAAAAAGTTTCCATATGGTGCAAACTTTTTGAAACTCACTGTATATTCATATATTTATTTATATATTTCGGCTATCTCGCAAACGATTTAGATGAAATTTTGTATTCAGAGAAGGTTTTGCTTTTTGTGTTAATCTCCATAGGCGTCTCTTCTGAAAAAACACGATTCATCACAATTGTTTTCATTACAAGTCGAAGAATTAGGAATTAAATTTTTTGGCGAAAGTCAAACCTGTTTTGCGCATTAAAATTTGAAAAATGCCGACCGAATATATGAAAATAGAAAAATTGGACTAATGAGCCATCATGAAGTAACAATATTGAAGGGCTTTTAGTTGAGCAGATTAGTATCTTCGGCGATCAAGGCCCTTCATATGCCACCGTGTAAAGTTGGACTGCAAGCTTCAAAAGAGGTAAAATTTCTATTGAAGATGAAGAGCGATCAGAGGTGGGATTCTGTGTACCATAGAATTCTACTGTCGACAGTTTTGTCTCTTTCTCTCCCATAAATTCAACCATAATGTCATCTCACTTTTTTTATCGACAATAGAATACTATGGTACACAGAATCCCACCCCAGGAAGGCCAGTTTCTGTGGCCATCCCCGAAAATATCCATGCAGTTCATGACATCAAGTGTAAGGGTATTGTTCGTATGGATGAAACTTGGGTACATATTTACGACCCAGAAACAAAGCATCCTACGGTGGAGTATGTTCAAAAATATGCTGGAAACGTCCTTGGTTCAGTTTTTCGGGATAAAACAATAACTGGGGAATACTATTCGATGTTACTGGTCCCTCTAGGAGAAAAAATTAGGAGGTAAAGACGTGGAAAAATGTCTAAAGGTGTTTTGTTCCTATAGGACAATGTCTCTGCAAACATATCACATATTGCCTTGCAAACAATTCGTAATTTGGACTTCAAATTACTCGAACACCCTCCCCCCTCTTTCACCAGATCTGGCACCGTGTGACTATCATATATTTTCTCAATTCAAGAAAGGTTTAAAATATCGTAAAATGGACGATGAGGTTATAGGAGCTGTAGAGACCTGGTTTGCCGAGCAACACTTTTTTTTAATTCTAGAGGCGTTTGTAGGTTCGTTGTAATAAATGTATTGAATCAAGGGGAGTGTATGTTGAATAATAATAGTTATTTATGTATCGAGGGCGTAAAGTAGGCGTTTATGGTCTGCGACTTGGATGATGGCCTGATGGCGTTAGCCGAGGGCCATCACACGCCGAAGGCCAAAAACACATTTTACGCACGTGATACATACAAAATGTTATGCACTAGCGGTTTATTTTAGTGCGAATCACAAATACTGACTTGAATTGCAATGGTCTACACATTTCATACGTTTTGTATACAATAATCAGGAGTACCATTGGGGAATGTAAAACTATAGTAGCTGAACTTTTCGCTAGCTGAACCGGGCGGTAAAGTGTACTTTATCGCCCGCTAGTGCTTAAAATGTATTGTCTATCCAATTTTATTTGCTTCTATAGTAGGCTAAAAAATAATCCATATTCATTCAAATATATGTATTCAGAAAACATATGAATGTCTTCGAGTTTATTTCGTTTTTTATACACAACCGTTTGGTAGTATGTATGAGTAGGTGATTCCTCTCGTTTTTATTTTGTTTGTCGTCACACGTACCTCTCACCTCTCACCTCTCACCTCTCGCTTGGAAGTCCAAAAGTACATGTAGATTGGCTACCATAATATCGTAATCGCAAAGATCCATAGATTTTTTATGTTGATTATTTTTTTCACATGTCAAAATGTGATGTTTTTGGTATTTCAACCAATAGCAGCGTGTTATTCTGGCCAATCATTAGGTTTTATACTGACAATTTACTTAATTTAACTGTCAACCTAAAAACACTCCACCTTCGGTGTCGTGTTTTTAATAGTTGGCAGATATTCTCGTCGAATTGCTAGGAAACAGTTTCTCATTAAACAACCCAAATTTTCCCGGTAAAATACAAACCACTTGTGCAATTATAAGTGATAAAACTGCCTGGTCCTTGATAAAAAGTTGTTTACCTTTGAACTGTCAAAACTATACGGTTTACCGCATCGATTCTATTGCACTGGCTTATACATTACAAGGCTAAAATAAAAACTATCATGAATGAAAGTTACCTTATTATAAATAGTCAATCACTTTTCACTTTTTCAGCATAATAACATAAACGACACATTTCAATAAACACTCAAATTTCACACACGTAAATAGCTCATGAAGATAACCAAGTTTATGGCAGATATCGCAAACGACGACACGTCGCGGACAAAATTGAAACCGCTTGTAGACCGATATTCCTGAACTCAAATTAGGATGGCGTACGATTGATTTTTGTTAAATTGAATTTGTTTTTTGTAGTTTGAGACGAAATAGTTGTATGAAGATCTTCATACAACGACATAGCGAATAATTTTATGTTACTTCTGGCGCGATTTTCAATTCACAAAAAGAAATTTACAATTATCAACCTTTCACAATGGAGAGGAGTGGCGTCATCTCTTGGTACTGTCAGAATGCATTAGTAAGGTTTGCTGTAAACTCATCATATCTCTTTTGGATCATAGAAGGCCTACATCGTTGTTTGATATTTGAAATGTACATTTTCTAATAATTAAATTTCCTTCTTTCCTCCTCATGTTAATGGAATACTAATGAATGAAATTGTTCTTCCTTTAATTTGTTCAATAAATAATCTCTCCAAATATACCTAATCCAGTAACGACAGCCAAACTCGAGCAAAAAGTAAAGAATGAATTGTGAAACTCAACACATGACATCTCGACATCATGTCTTATTAGAAAAAATATTGTTTACCAAATAATCAGGGGTGGGACCTAAAATATTTTTCATTTAAAAAAATATATATTTTTTTGTTATTATTTCAGAAAATATAAGATTTATCAAAAACGATTTCGATAGGTTGACAGATAATTCAATTCTCCACAAGAATGATTCTGTAATACTTTATGAAATACGCTCGTTTTCTCAGAAAACGTGGTTTAACGCCGACGTCACATTTCATGCTCGCGCTAACCCGCCACTGCAAGTTCAGGTAGGGCCGAAAACTACTAAAAATTACAGTAAAAGGAAAAGAAAAAGTGCATATCGTTCCTGAAGACTTCTACACTCTCATGCAAGTATAATATAACATGTGAGTATCTGAGTACCTAAAATGTGTTTTGTCCCACTTCACATAACCCTTCTACCGTATTTACGGAGGATCCGAAAGTCATGGATATTTCAGTTGATATGAAATAATTATACTGAAGCAGGAATCATTACCCTCTTTGGACCATATGCAACGATTCAAGACGACAAGTCTCACTTATACGTGCCAAAGAAAAAACTGGGTTTTACTCCTGCCTCAGTTTTCAAAATCATAATTATTTACTTCTCAGCTTAAGTTGGGTTAGGTAGTTTAGGCTAGGTGGTTAGGTAGTTTATGTTAGGTGGTTAGGTAGGGTAGGTTAAGTAGGTAGGTTAGTTGGATGGGTTAGGTTGTTTTCCCTTCTTCTCGATCCTAACCTAACCTAAAAGTAAACGAATTCCGACGAAAACCGAATCATAAAAGTGATACCTGACTTGATGAATAAAAATTATCAGTCATTCAATGTTGATCACAATTTGTTAACGTTTTGAAGAAGGGTGAATTTTTCAAAAAGTGGTAGTTTTTGATGCAAAAAAGTACTGAAAATAAGGGCATGTGTGGTGTTTTGATTGAAAAATTGACATATTTTATGAATTTTTAATAACAGAAATTCGATCTGTCAAATGGTGAAAATTCCCAACAAAATGGGACTGTATCTTCGAAAATAGTCGTGATCGCCAAAAATTTTATTTGGATTTTTTGTAGAGGAGACCGAAATACGTAGGTAAGTTGCAAAAGTTTTTTTTTTAAATTCGATGGCTCTCTCTAACTGAATATTTACCAGGTTTATTACAATTGTGTTGTTATCAACTACCCCTTCAAATAACTGTTTTACTGAAGGTAAAGATTATTGTGGTGTTGGTATTCATGTATTGTCGTTGATTTATCTTGCCAAAAAACACAGGAACTTTTTTTTTATGGGATAAATTTCTTTCAACTCTAAATTTGCGGTCTCGCAATTTTTTCATGTCAGTTTTTTCGTGAAGTTACTGATTATTTCGCTGAAGAAAGAAATTTATCCGATAAAAAAACCTCTTGTGTTTTTACTGTTGACAAAATTTTCACCATCTGTATTAGAAATCGGTAAATGAATTCTTCATTAACTTTTTAAAACCACTAAGATTCTTATTTAATCATTACAGAATTAGTTTCAGGTATTATGGGGAAAAGACAGAGTAATTCAAAGGAAGCTTAATTGCTGATTGACTTTGATAAAATATATAATTCTACCTTTCTGAAAACAACATATCGTCTTTGCTGATACGGGTATGTTGAGCATTTCGTATAATGGAACCGAGTGAAATACCATTGAAGGAATGCACAGTACTTCAACAAAGAACGTCATGTCAACATCTGTAAATTAAAATGAAAAATATAACACGTTGAGGGACGCACAAAGCACAATAAAAGATAATAATTTAGATAAGAACATAAAAAAGTATCCAGCTCTGTGAGCTACGACATACGACGGCGTGAAATATTATAATTGGCGAGGCAATCAACGTGTCTGGACTTTTGGTGTAATTCGATGGAATTTCAGGTCAGCTGTCCGGTATGTCAGTGGCATTCACTGCATTTTACTTGATTGTCAGTATTCTTATAAACAACAGCGGAGAGTTTGTTGGCATAACTTTATAGGGCTCATTTAGATGACAACCATCTCATGCAACATAAGGCCAGCGTGCATAGTAAGGAGGGGCATACCCAAGAGCATGTCTCAAACATAGAAATTATAATATACAGTGCGGCTTTTTATAGTCCCCCCCCCCTGCTAACTTTTGAACGGTTTGACGTAGAGCGATAAAAAATTCCTGCCGAACATTATTCAACATGTCTGCAGTTATACCAGCACAAACCCGTGTTATTCGTTCTTTAAGTTCTTCCAAAGAGTTGGATTGTTCATACACTTTGGATTTGACGTATCCCCACAGAAAGAAGTCACAAGGTGTAAGGTCTGGTGATCGTGCCGGCCATTCGATTGGTCCACGACGTCCAATCCATCTCATAGGGTATGTTATATCCAAATACTCTCGAACTTGACGTTGGAAGTGAGGAGGGGCCCCATCTTGCTGGAAGGTGATGTGTTCCTGAAATTCGTTCTCATTTTCTTCTAATATTCCAAGTATGAGTGGTTCAACCGTATCTCTTAGTAAATCCAGGTACAAATTACCGTTTAAGTTTTCTTCCAGAAATAAGGGACCTACAATATGGTCCCAGAATTCTGATGTTCAGGAAATTTTTCATTAAAAATTCTCTCCGCTTCGTGGTAGTTCCAATGGGTCTCACCAAAATTATAAATTGCTTCAATTTTTTCTTCGAAAGGACGTATACGAACCATGATGATATCAAATATTCAAAGTAAATAATAATTAAGTAGACAAAACTCCTCAGTGAATATGAATACAATAATTCATTAATCCATTGTACTTTTATAGGTAACTAATTAATTATTGTCATTTAAACAAATCCAATAAATAGTCCTTTCGTAGTACCTGTTATTACTTTTGTCATTAAAAATAAATGAAATGGGTATAATTTCGATATCCGAATACCTAATTAAGCTTTGAAAGGAATTTAAAATGAATAATTATTAATGTTGTGAATTGTCTTTATTGACCGTATTTCGTGGTATTGATTGCAATTGTGAATCACTAGAACAATTAAGGTATTTTTCTTCAAACATTATTATTTTAATACCACCCAAAATATTTTCCGTCCCATTATTTCACATCAAACCCTTCAAAAGTTATTGAGGTAAGGTAAGGAAACGAATTCAGATCCGCTCTTACACTTGACACTTCAAATGCTTATTGTGCAAAAACGTGTCAACGAAATTAAAAAAAAATTAGATGGTTGAAAAGAGAATCAAATTTTCTCTTGAACGATGTGTCACTCGACCCCCCATGCCATTTAAAAAAATTAGGTTTTTGTGCCCCCCCGCGCCATCTATCGATCAATCACAATGTGTTATATTTCAAAAAGTAGTATCGGTGAAACCCTCGAAATGTTTTTTTTTTTATCTCTCTACGGCAAACCGTTCAAAAGTTAACAGGGGGGGGGGGACTATAAAAAGCCGCACTGTATATACTTACTCTAGAATGCCAATTCAATGGGACGAAAGTGTTGTAAAAAATTCGATGCATTATTTAGTGCGCATGATCAGGACCAGTTTCATTCATACCAGAGTGGGTTTCAGTGAGATTTTTGAATGATTCATGATATTGAGTAAAATCGATTTGATAATACGTTGGTGTCAGGGCAGTCTATGAGACACGAAAAGTTTTGGTGGGCATACCTATATGTTGTGAAACTGATTATATCCGAGAAATTCACCGAATAATAAAAATATATCCTGAGTAGGTAACTATTGGTGACGTTTCTGAAATATACCTATTTTATGATTTTTTAACAGGGACCACTTGAATAATTATGAAAACATACTTGTTCAGCAAACAATAATATTATCCATTATTTTCTCTACCCCCACAGGCTATGTCACCAAAAGCAAATTTTATAAAAATTATAAATATCTTTCCTGACTGCTATTTCAATAGAGTAGGTGTTCAAGAAACATGAAGACTAACACCAGGAACATTTTCTTTGTTTTCAACAAAAAGTACTTCCAAGTTATCATTCATTTCAATACGTTGGGGATCTATATTTTGCATCGTATGGTCATGCAATTCTTAATTTCAGATGTGGTTTTATTATCAATCAGAATTCCTTAAAAAAATGAAATCCTTTATTAAACTTACATCATGAATGAATTGAACAGATTTTAAAGATTTGAAACTTTCTACAGTTGTTTCTTGGGTGGAAACTTCATAATTTTTTCGTAAAAAAAGACTTGGAACTGCATTTCGTTTCAATAACATTCGACTCCTTTCATATATACATCGTTTGAAGAAAAATGTTTGCTGCAAATGACATTTTTTTCAGTCAGATGCTCCACGGTAGGATCTCTTCCCAATGCTCTCATCCAAATGTCATGCCTTGCTCTCGTCAAGCTTAAAATGATTTATATAAGCCAAACGTAAAGAAAGGATTAATATTCTCAGTTTTATCGAAGATGGGAGTTATTTCTGCTCTATTTATGTTATTCATTAGATTTGCCATCAACAATTCATATTCAAGTAGGTACTTATACTAAAAATATTGGATTCCAGGAATATTTCCTTTATTTCCACACCATAGAACCAAGCAAGTCAACATTGTCAAAATTAAAATTTCACTACAGAAAACCCCGAAAACCAATAACATACACACTACCGATGAATAATTGAAGTATACAACAGTAATAAGAAAAGCACATCTAAATAAACACAATAACGTTAATGGTTAATGTCACAATGAACAGTATGAACACAAATCGCCTAAACCACCAAACTAACCCAAACCAAACCGGCTCTGGCAAACTACCAGCCTCCCTCTGCGGCAATTGAAAACTGTTAACACTGTTGCACGTTCCCAACAATTCAACGGGAATTTGGGTAGGCTTCAAGTAATGTTAGATTATTTTCGGCAGAATCTCGACTACAAAGATAAAATTTTCTGAAATTTGTCAACGCTGCAGAGCTAGGAGACTGGTTATGGGCATGCGCATTGATGAAAACATTTGGAATTTTACAACACTTTTCAGTGTCCCACGAAGAGGGGATTGGCATTCTAGAGTAAGTATATATATTATAATTTCTATGGTCTCAAATCAAAACGAACAAGTAAGCTCATGTGTTTTTGATGGAAATGGGGGAGTTCTGCACAAGATACCAACCTTAAAATTTCGCCAAAAAGCTTTTATTCTTCAATTTCAGTTAGTTTACGATGGTTCTGTTGAGAACCGGAAATTTTATAAGCTGAATCTTTTACTTTGAGTCTCGAAGCCTTTATAGGTTTTCGATATAAACTTGTTGGTATAGGAACCTTTGTGTTGATACCCAAAGCAACCTGGATTATTGCTTACTGTGAAACTAGGTTGACTATTTCACTCACTTGCGAAATGAACCAATCAGAAGCTCTAGTCAAGTTCGGATTACCGATATTACCAAACTTGACTCTTGATTCTAATTGGCCTGTCAAGTTCGGTGTTTTCAGATTTGTTTGCACTGCATGTAACAGTTAAACGTCAAATATAAGTGATTACGCTATGCACGCATTCAAGAATGTTTGTGAAATAGTCTAATACAATTCCACTCGTGATTGAATTTTTCTCATAAGTCTGTCTTTCATTTGTGATCTCAACTGAATCACAATAAACACCACTCGTCCTGCAGACTCGTGGTGTTTTCTCGAATCAATTCAGTTTCGTTCAGAAATGAATCGACAGTGTCCCTAATTTTATCTGAATCGGAGAGGCCTATATTCTCTTCTATGAGCAGGATGGCATTGAAGAAGATCATATTTAATTTTTATATGAAAATTGAGATGTATATATGCTCTTGTATACCCAAAAGTAAATTAAATTATTGTTTAATTATAAGCCAATCTAAAATTTGTAATAGTCGAGCACTTATTTCTTTCATTTTACTGTATAATTACTACGTTGGTGCTTTATTTTTCCAGGTCAGAGTCTCGTGAATACATATTGTTTGTTGTGCAAACGAAGGTGAAAAAATCAGCTCTCCTGAACTCTCTCAGACCTGCAAGGAAACCCAGAAATAACCACAGCTCCACGTCTCCTAAAGAGCTGAAAGCAACTTGATTTGGATCTGATGAACTTGTCCTTCAATCTGTCTAATAGTTCTTTTATATCAAAGCATGTAGGGTGTGTCCAGAGGCCCAAATTTATCCAAAACACCTAATGAGATTCTTATTATGTAAATATCAAATTTCAACCAGTCCATTCTGGTTTTGGTCTATGTTTTATAATGGCCTAGATGAAATTCTAAACCACAGTGGACTGAATCGACTTCCAAACCACAGTGGACACTGACCATAAAACTCATAATGGCAGTTGACAGTAGGATGAGGTATTAGAATTCAATTGCTGGCGCCGTTGCATGCCAGCAGTTTCAAATATTTAGCGAGGATATTTAAAAACCTATTGAAATAATGATTTCAAAAAGCATTTATAAAAAAACGTTGCAAAAATTGTGTCATTACCGGCCGAACTAGTAATCAAAATTCTCCAGTGAAAATCATCGACATTCGACAGCTGAAATGCCTCTTCGCAGTTCGTAGGTTACATTTTAAGAAAAACTGTAATTCGAAAACAATGGTTGAATGTCATTAGAGTTTCTTGAATTCAAAAACATAAAAACTGTCGAAAATATCATCCAAATGAAGTGGAAACCTCGTATTTCCAGAGAAAAACTCAGCGATGAAGCCAATGGCTTATCAGCAAGAATTAAAATCGTGACTAATCCATTCACAATTCATTTCAACCAAGCTTTAACAATGTGTTCTAAAAGTTTGAACGGTTTACAAGATTGGAAATAAAGTTTGATTCAATTATGATTTTTTTTTTTAATTTCGAAAGAAATATCTTCTTTTTCTTCCATTTCCTCAAAAACTGAAGAAAATACATAAGAGATGAAAGACTTACAGAATATGTTTTTTTTTTAATTAGGTATATTTTTTTTAATTCTGTCGATAGGATATCTCTTAAATTAGGTAAGTCGAAATATAAAAGAACAAAATTAACAAAATATATTCCATTTTGATATTCCATTTTCAGAATGAACTGTAACTGATTAAAATATAAATATAAACTTTTTTAACAACTTTTTACTTTTTTACTGTTTTTCAACTGACTTGATATCTTTTTCCTATGAAAATATGATAATAACACTTGAACAAGTGGTGCCTCAGTACATCTCATGTACAGGTTTCAACATGAACATCAAAACAAAAATTTTTGTCCTACAAAAAACACTACAAATAATGGTAAAAATTTAGAAGTAAAACGAACAAAGTCAAAAATGAAATGATGAAATCGACATACATATATATTTTTGGAGGAATAAAAACTTTTCAAAACTCCAAAACTCCGTCAATATCACTCGTGTTTCGTCAACTGAGTTAGCATCTTACGAAGCTCAGAGTTCAAAGCAGTGAGCTGAATTTCAATTTTCGTAGTTTTCTTAATCTGTATAGTAACTATATTAACATTGTCTAGTAGCAGTACATGTATATTGCAACGAAGGCATAGTATATCAGTTTTAGAGGCATATAATGGTAGCTTATTGGAATCAAATCATTCCTTGATGAGGTCCATATTTCTAAAGATAGTTTGAAAAAGTAGCCTCATTCTTATCATGCCGTAGGATGACAGTATCATAAGCAAATCATAAGCAAATAATAATGTACGATGGAAGAAATATACTTCCATTTTTCGCAGGAGTAATCTGTGATTGGTACAGTCAAATTTCGTGAACAGATCACAAAACACTGTAGCAACAAATTCTTTCCTATTAGTTTTAGTATAGACTTCAGTGAGAAAGTTGTTTGTGTTCCTTTTGCTCCGAAACCCAAACTGTTACTCGCTCAGAATGCTGTGCCTGCCTGAAAACTAAAAAACTCCCATCTCAACCAGCTCTGATCCACAATTTGGTAATACAACACCATATATATCATCAATAAATTTATGATGTGGTGCTCACGCACAAAAAAAAATCAATAGTAATCGACACGAGGCCATATATAATTTTCCCCACGTTGGGCGCCAATTCGTTAAAGGCAACGAGGAAGGGAGATTTTGGGAGTGAGCACTGCAGCACAAATAGGTTTTTTATTCATGAAATATTCGGTGAAATAGTAAATTGGAAAATATCGAAGTACCCTTCTCTCCAAACATTAGAGTCGTCTTGCCTCAGCAATTAGTTGTAATCCACTGTTTAACTAATATTCACCCACAAATGAAGCAATGACTTACAGTAAAAGTTAGTCATAGCGCCACCCACAGGACGACTCTAATGTTTTCCGACCTACCCTGTCACTAACGAGCGGCAAGAACCGCGAAACGCGTCTGTGGTGGTCCTCCCCAGCCAAATGAAGGATAATCTACTGTATAATTACAATAACCATTTGCAATTGGGTTTTCTTGGAAGAACGCAGTAATTCAATGTCCGTCGTGGTATTAGCCAGGGAAGTAGTTTTGTGTAGTAGTGTAGTTTCAGTATAGAGTTCAGTGAGAAAGTTGTTTGTGTTCCTTTTGCTCCGAAATTTAAACTGTTACTCGCTCAGAATGCTCTGCCTGCCTGAAAACTAAAAAACTCCCATCTCAACCAGCTCTGACCCACAATTTGGTAAATTTTGAATGATTCCAAAATATACTAAAATATTTCATTATTAATATCATCGACCGGACCGGAAAATACAACACCGTATATTTTATCAATAAATTTATGATACCGTGCTCACGCACAAAAAAAAATCAATAGTAATCAACACGAGGCCATATATAATTTTCCCCACGTTGGGCGCCAATTCGTTAAAGGCAACAAGGAAGGGAGATTTTGGGAATGATCACTGCAGCACAAATAGGTTTCTTATTGATGGAATATTCGGTAAAATAGTAAATTGGACAATGTCGAAGTACCCTTCTCTCCAAACATTAGAGTCGTCCTGCCTCAGCAATGAGTTATTATTGCTGTTTAACTAATATTTAACTACAAATAAAGCAACGACTTACAGTAAAAGTTAGTCATAGCGCCACCCACAGGACGAATTTAATGTTTTCCGACCTACCCTGTCTCTGATGAGCGGCAAGAACCGCGAAACGTGTCTGCAGTGGTCCTTCCCAGCAAAATGAAGGATAATCTACTGTATAATTACAATAACCATTTGCAATTGGGTTTTCTTGGAAGAACACAGATGTAATTCAATGTTGGTCGTGGTATTAGCCAGGGAAGTAGTTTTGTGTAGTAGTATCGTGTGTTTTATTTTCCGATGCAGTTAAAATTTATCGGCACTGAAGATTCGGAACAACCCTGAAAGAATGAGATCATCTACTGCACTTCTTTTGATTATATTTTCCAAACTTCTCTTTTTCTGTCTCTGAATGCGACTCTTGCTTCATAATCAGACATCCATTCAAAATTATAGTGATATGCATTTCTGACTGTCGTGCAACCGACCAGATGTTTGTTTGACCAGCGGGGGCGTCCATGAAGTTGATGTTCCTCGGATCAACCTTAACAGGTTTGTCAACTTTATGGATTTACGGGCTCGCAAAAGTGCGATATAACTTCGTGTTAATTCAATAACTACAGTTTATTGCTTTCCAAGAAACGATTATATGTGTCATTCGTTCGAGCATGATGCTGCACTCTGGATATCAGAGAGAATATAGATGAATTTTGTAAATATCCCTTTTCACGAGCTTTTATTTAACTAACTCAGTTCGTTTGTCCTTCTTTCGTTATATCGTTTTGTCCTCCTGTCTTTCTTTCCAGTTCGAAACTTGCAATCCATGACATGCAAACTTTTTTACCACTCTGCCCTAGACAGTGATCGTGCAGAATTTCGGAAAAAATACTAAAAATAAAATCACAAAAATGGTGAAAAATATGAAGTCGTAAAGGCGGTGTTTTGTGATTGTAAAATTCCAACGGGGTTTCACTTTCACCTACCCGGCTAGCAGTGTGTCTCCTGCTGCCATTACGCCCTTGGTTTGAATCCATGATTCAAGAACCAAATATCTGATTTTTGTCCTATTCAAGAAATACTGTTTCCGAAATGTATAGCTATATCTGTCGGATTTTTACACTAAAATTGGACAATTAAAATTTATTTGAAATTTAATCGCGAAGAACTGTTGAATTTCTGCCGGAATTGACGTGTTCTGGTTTATGAAAAATTTTATGAAAAGGAACTGTCGGGTTTTCTCCGAGATCAGACAGATTCAGGATAATGAAATTTAATTAAGAAGGAACTGTCGGATTTTTATCCAAAAATCGGACAAGTTCGGAATATTCGAACTCGAAGCAATATTTGAAATGTGACAGAATAATTTCAGAAATTTCTATAAAATATGTACAGTTTGGTTGAATGTTGTAACGTTTAGAGTCTGAATTGCTAGAGTATTGTAGGGCCGAATTATTTGTTATCAGTTCAGAAGAACTATTTGTAGGCTGGAACTACTCTAGCAAAGCCGACTCACTAAAAGAGAAAATATTTCATCGGTACTCAATAATCACAATAAAATTAAGTAAAAGTTTTTCACTTGTAAAATAAGAAAATTGTTCAAAGTCCTGAAGGGGAGCAAAGTACACAAAGTGTGTACTGGAATATTGTTGAATTATACTTCCCACAGCAGTATGCAGATTGCAGGTTAACAAAGTTTATATTTGAAAATGTCTTTACTTTGAATATAATCTCACACCTTTATATTATAGTCACCTAGTGAGCTTGAACAAATCTCACGAATTTTTCTTTCTTCTTTTCAGGAAAGGAGGTTGGGAAGAAAAAGCCAGGATTTCCAAAATACATCTAGATGAGCTCGTCTGCTTCCAAACTAGTAGAGGGCCTTAGATTCCTCAATATCTTCAACGATGAAAAACCAATTTTTCTTCAATTTCTCAGGAATAAAATCAATTTTCTTTTTGCGCAAAGAAATGATTAAAAAAATCTTTTAGAGCCATGCTTTGAAAGATCAGGCGACTAATCGCAGGTATTAACCTGAAATATATTCTAAGAATGATATTTCATAAAATATGAAACAGTCTTGATAGTAGCTACTCAGTTCACCACTTCAAAGACTGAAATTTACAGCAAAGTTACGACGTGATAGCTTAAGATGCCAAAATAGAACTGGCTAAGTCATCATCATCATCATGCACCCCCTAAGGTTGAGGCCCGGAAGAAGGAGCTCCCCAGTACTTTTTATGTGCTCGAACGCTCCCTCCCCCCTTCCACCGCCCCGCTCTCACTGAACGGGTCCTCATCCTGTTAATTGGCGATCAGCAGAATGCAATCTGATCGTTTGATATGGAATGCTTGGCTTCTGTGCGCCTGAAGCTCCCTTATATCTGACATGAGTTCACATTTGAATAACAATGACTTTATGTGCATGATGGCCCCCTGAAACGTGGCTGAAGGCCCTAATATCCAGGTCTGAAGGCCCTGGTTTGTCTGATGATGATTTTACTGAAAATATCTGGGTCGGTCCTTGTGTGCTGAAACATATAAAATATGATTAATCGATGTTCATGCCCTGTTGAAGTAGACGCTGGCGTTGCCGGAGCTCTTGCCTTTGTCTTATTTCTTCAGGGGTGTCATTGTCAAGGCTCAAGCTCAAGGCAGAAGTGCTAAAGATATTTATAGTCGGACGGCACATTCCGTCCGGCCAATCTGGTCCCGAACCTTCGGTGGGCGAGGCCTTTTGGAAATCGTCGGGTAGATATACTCTACTGAGTAGTTTCGTGAACATTTTTTTTGAATGTTCTGAATTCTGAATAGAAATAACAAAAAATGAAATTATTATTTCTGGGAGAATATAACACTACTTCCTTTCAGGAAATCGCGTGGCTTTTCGTTGTGAAAGTTCGATCGGACTGTCCTGAAAAGGACCTATTCTAATACATGGATAGGAGGAGCAAATTGAGTCTGAAGAAAGTGATGTTGACGAACGCGCCATGGTTCGTGCGCAACGTGAGAATCCGTGACAATCTGATGCTACCTTCCATACAGCAGAGCATCCAAGTGCGTAATCAGAAGGTATTTGATTGTGCGGAGACACATAAAAATCCACTCATAAGGGAAGCTATGGATTATACTACAAACGACTCAACGCGTTTCCAAAGACCACGGTTATCCGCGGTCTAATGAAACTCCATCCTTCGTTGGAATGGATTAAAGATACTCTTCATTTTACGTAAGCCTATGAACGTTAGGCATCCTAGCGGGGGTGGTTCAGAGACCTTGATCACGTCATGAAAATAATCTTTGAGTCAACAATATTTGTTCTCCCGAACAAATCGAGTTGGAAGGGTCAGGAAACATGTTTCATACCCGACGGAATAGAAAGAAGATCCAAATGAGAACATTTTTCTTAAATGTTCTAAATTCTGAATGGAAATACATACCAATAAATGAAATTAGTATTTCTGGCAGAATATAACAGGAATGATGGTATGATTCGAAAGAGAACAGATGGCTTCAAAGCGGTCTGTTGTGACCTACCCTTTACTGATAACGAGGCAAAAACCTCGAAACGAGTGTGCAGGTGGTCCCCCTGTCCGAATCAAAACAAAATTCTGTCGTTTGGTTACAGGGAGCACTTTCAATCGTTTCCTCTGCAGTGACGTACATTGACAGAGAAAAACACTCATATTGGTCAATGTGAAATAAGTATTTTGGCGATGAATGAAAGCAACACAAAGAAAAATCATTGAAATGATGATTTCTTAGATTACTTTTCTGCAATTCTGTATGCTCGGGGAGAATGTTCAAGATTTTTGCATAACCTCGTCAAATGAATGATGTTTATATTCAAATCCCGGAGCTAGAAACAATTAAATTATTCGAAACCTCATAATATGTGGATTCTTCTCGGAAATTTCGTGTAGCACGTATTAAACGCTATAATATTGGCACGATTATGCCTATAGCCCGTTTAAATAAAGATTACATTCAAATTTGGGAATGCTAAAGTGCAATTTGCATTGTCTGCAGTGAAATTATACACGTGTTTCGACGCCCCCGAGCTTTGCGATATTCAAAGCTGTATTTTATACAGCAAAGTGGAAAAAAATTGTTGTCTGATTTGCTATTCAAGGAATGGTTGATTCAGAATTTCATCTTTCGAGCTCAATTATTCGTTTGCATCATTCAGGACTAAATGTCTCTCACCCAGGAGATATCGTAAAAAAAGTTATCAAAAATTGCAACAAATCAATTTTTGTCTAGTTTTGTAACTGATTACTTTCATTGCGGACTTCCATTGTCTGGAGTATTTTTATTGGCACGACGTTTCAATCGGTACAGTATCTCCGATCATTATCAAGTGGTAACTAACAGCCAGAGTAATGAGGGGAACTTTATATGACCTGAGGTAATTAACCGGACTACCTTCTTGTTTTCTTGAGTGTGGTAATGGGTGTACACCCTTATCGTTTGTATTCTTCTAGAATTGACCCGTTATTAATTAATGTTTTCCACACATTCTTAATTCCTACGCTGGGTTGACTGAAAGCGTTGTTTGCTTGGATGTAAAGGGACTCTTTGAATTTAGGTGTTCACCAGTTTTCTGCCTTGTCTAACACGTTGACACCTTTCCGCAGAATGCGGTGGTGTTCCGTCCATGCGTGTTCTGCGACTCCCTACTTCGACGTCTCCCCCGGTTGAATCCAGGGGTTGTGTTGATCTACCCTAATGCCGAGCGGTCTTTTGGTCTCAACTATATAGCAGCGTCCGCATTCGCAGGGTATTTGGTAAACACAATTTTTCGAATTTTCGGATATATTCTCAGGCTTAGTTTCTAAGATGAGTCGATTTGTTTTTTTTTTTCTCCGAATTACCAATTTTTGCACCATACCCAAAATCTTTAGTTTTATACACAACTGACTAAAAATGACATTGGTAATATTTTTCAATGGGACACACAGTGGCCGGTAGCTTGGCGCAGACCGTCCAAAACTTTACTATAGCGGTAGTCGGTTCGCGCCCGATGTATGTACGAGGGATTTTTTCTCACGTACTCAATATCGCAATCGATAGACGACCACAGTCCTTGTTGAAAGCAAGTGTATTGTGTGTTGTCTAGATGCCAATCTCGTCTAGTGCTAGCTTGGAGTGCACGCCGACCACCCGAGGTGGTGCTGTAGGGTTTCCAGGTTTTCTTGCAGCTGAAAAGTAAATACGCTACCAAAAATCAGTAAGTCGCCCCGGAGCGCCACGGTAAATAATAGTAATAGCCGTCCGTGAACTCTAATATACGCGGGTTGTGCCCTCTATCGGAGGGCAATTTTGTTTGTGATTTATTACACATTTCGTGTTGTATCTTTTGACTTTGCATAAAAAATGTGTAAAATTTATCCACAATGATGTATTACACATATTGTGTATAAAAGTCACAAAGCTGAGGAAAATTTCACCACAAACCAAAATAAACAATCATTGGTAAAAATATATTACAGCCAGGTGTACTAATTTCCGACAATTGTACATATTATTCACACATTTTTTTTTTACACAGTTGAAGGAAAAAATCTACACAGGGATTTATTTTCGTGCATACGCCCAATGAGTGTGACAGTTACCTACAGTTCGACAAACTAGCTGAAAAAGTGATAACGTGATGCGCACCTATCAGACAACGGACTAATTTTCATAATAATTTCTTAGTGATGGAAGAAAGCAGCAGTTGTCCAAGAACTTACTCTGTGGAAATTACGACCGATACAGCTGATACAGAGAAAAAGAATGAGATCTGTCGCAGATCTTTCCGCACGTATCGCAGCAGTTTATTGAAACAATATCGCCGATAACCCGATTCAATGGGCAATGGGCAGCGAAAATCCGACGAAAGACAATAATTCCTTAGCGATAATCGTGATGGATCTCGGTCGGATACAGTAGTAGCGGCAAAAGTTTACTGGCACTCTGGTTGACCGCTACTGAATCAGATGACATAAAGAATCGGGTGCGGGACACTGGTTATTGGGCAGGGGCGTAGGTTCGGAAACTCTCGGCAGGGCTAAATAATAATATTGATATTGATGTTTTTGCGTATGTAGTTATAATTTGTAGAATCGCATCTTTGTTAAATTCCATCTTACACTCAATAATCTAGGCGAATTTGAGTAAATGTTATAATTTTAGGGGTACTCATTTTCCTTTCTAACATCGTTAAAGAAAATATGAGGAAAATATGACCACATACCATCGTAACTACGCCACTGGTTTGAAATTATAACTTCAAATTATCACGTTGATAAACCTTGATTAGTGTACCAAGTTTAATTTTTTTTCCTTCAGGAGTTTTGGAGGACAATAATTGAATTCGTACTTTCAACACATTGTATCTTAGAGATAATGAATTTTAGGACATACCTTAATAGAAACTTTTTACCTCGAAATGATATGAGAAATCTGCATTCCGCGTTTGTCGGTCTTATTTTGACTCACCCTGTATATCTAAGAGTAATTGTCCGATTTTAAATTTTTCATTCCTCGAATGGAAGCCTCTATTGTGCCTCCGATTCAAGATTCTTTACAGTTTTTTTATATTTGCAGCTGTTAATTATCGAAATATGTTTTATTTTTTTCATTGAATTTTTGGAAACTGTCTAGTGAGAAGCTAAAATTTTGGTATAATGTGGTGGCACTGATTTTTTTTCAGACAAGTGTTACCTTAGGATCGCAAAAAAACATGATTGTCATGTCAAAGTGGTAGCTTATAGAAATAGCGTCTAATCCAAGATGGCTGATGTTGACTTCATTGAAACGGTCATACAGTATCGGAAAGTTTTAATCTTTCCTTCAGGGTTATTTTTAGTTAGGGACGTTTCACAATATCTATCAGATGTGGTTCAATATTCATCGTGGCTTTAGCCGGGGAAGTAGTTGTTTTCCGTTAGATATTACAAAAATATCACATTTTTCAATTTTATGGAATACTCAATTTCATTTTGATTTTTATTCGAAAATATAAACAGGATCCTCATAAACTTAGGTTTGGAATCATCTGCAGCTAAAAGACAAACTTTAGTCGCTATTTTCCATCGTTCAAAGTAACTTCCTGGGAAGTATTCATGTTGAAAAAGAAAAAATTCTCCATTTAAATATTTTTCCGACTCCGAAGTCGGAATTTTATTATTTTTCGACTTCGAAGTCTGAATTTTATTATAGATATACTCAGATAGTTGACTGATAAATAAATCACATTTTTCAATTTTAATGGAGAATGTTTCTCTTTTCAACATGCGAGTACCTCCCAAGAGGTTATTTTGAACGAAGAAGAATAGCAACTAAAGTTTGTCTTTCAGCCGCAGATGACTCCACAACTGATTTCATGAACATTTTGTTCATATTTTAAAACAAAAACCAAAATGCAATACCCATGGCAGGTTTATGTTAAAAAAACAATTTTCAACGTGTTATTGCAGAAGAAATATTTACATCATTTCCATCTTTTCCATTCTTGCTGTAAGAAATTACTTCTGAAGAGCCGGCTTCCCAATTCTTCCGATTTTCCTGAAGAGGTTGGAACAACGAAATAGATTCTCGTCGACAAAAATGTATTAGAGATCTAATGTAAAATGTGCGTTCCTTTCATCAATGAAATGAACTATTTCTGTGAGTGATACTTTTGAATAACATTCTCCCTTTCTCATACATTTATATGAACTTTTAATGATAACTATAGATACTTGAAGTCGGAATTTTATTATTTTCCGATTCGAAGTCGGAATTTTATTATTTTCCGACTTCGAAATCGGAATTTTATAAAATTCCGACTAAAAAGTCAGAATTTAGTGAAAAATATTTTTTTTAAATTATGTGGCCCTTCTACTCCTTCGAAGTGTTACGTCTATATTTTTATTAAAAATAATATTACTCACTAGTGCGGTAAATTATCTCATTACGAAACTCATATAAGTAGTGGGTGAATTGTTCAAACTGTACTACTTTCTTCCGTTACCAATCAATGCGCCGCCTTTGTCTTGAATGGTCTACTGTCCAATTAGTAATTGAAATCGGACAACCCTTTGCTGCCTTGCGGCTTCTGCTGATGCCGAACCGATAGAGCAATAACGTATGGCCACCAAAACCACGTATAATATGAAAACAACAGTGCAACGGTATGTTGGAGCAATATAATATTGTGTGATCATAATATCGCCCCCTCCTTTCAAACCATAAAACGTGTTTTCACGGTAATCAGATCTGTTGATATCACTTTGCAGATCAATCTATATTATTTATTACAAATCATATTCATACTTTTTCAGTGTTACTTCAGTTTTTTTTTTGGTGTTCGAGTCAGTTGTGTCAGAATATTACTTTTAGAGACAAAGTTGGAGTGACAATACTCGTTAAAGAAGCCATTACTCGGCATGTGGAGTGTCGCGCCTAGCGTGTGAACTGACACTCCACGCGCCGTAGAATGATGCGGCGTGCCAAGTGGCGGAGTGTCATGTCCCGTCGATTGTCGGTAAATACACAGTTCAAATGAAACACGCCGCGTGCGGAGTAGCGAGACTGGGGTGTACAGTTCACGGTGCCACACCACACCCGACTTGACAATCAACAGGCCGTGAGTTCGCTAGCGTCCAGGCATGCGATCGGTGTGGCACTCCGCAGTCCACATGCCAGGCGTGTCACTCCTCACGCCGTGTAACGGCCTCTTGATAATACCAACAGTTTTCTGTGAGCTGCCAAGCTTATACGACCTTTGCCTATATCGACCGGCATAACGATGTGCTACGAGTGTTTCATTATCATCTACGATACTCGTACAACCTCTGCATTGTCTCACGCTCCTGAGATATTGAAACTACTCATTGCCCACCCTCAGGTAATAATAAGAAGCTTGATGTAGTCCTTCTCGACTATCAATGTGGGAGGATTTTCGTCACAGACTTTTTGACTCCTGGTGAAACGAACAATGTCTGATAAGTGTCGAAAACTCTGCCTCATTATCGAGATTCTGTTTAAATAACAGTTCTGATTATAGGGGTCCTTGATGGAATAATGAATACGCTGCTATCGAATCTGTAAATCAAACCTTTTGGCTTGTGGCAAGAGGTCAGAAATCTTATCCATATTTAATTGCAGATCCTGGAATAGTGTCTGCTCTCTCTTGTGGATGTTCTGTAGAATGTCAAATGCTTGGCAACAAATTATGTTCCAGATGCAACAGAGGGACGAAGAGACTCGTTTTAGAGGGAAATGGGAGAGACTACGATTTAAATAAAGCTCCATATCTTGGCTGTTACCAATTTGAGTTCAAGGCGATGGCGACAGCTGCTGCCAGAGTACAGCACGATGTCGATGACAGTCGCTGCCCTGCGCTCTTTCACCCTTTGGGTCAAGGGTTTGTTTGGCGGGAGAGCAACGTCAAATCTGCTCATGCACTTACACTTCTGAGTGGATTATTTGCAAGAGCACGAGCGTTTTGAAATAAACAAACTGTTCAATACATGTGCGGTCACAGATGAGTACTAGGCTCTTACTGTGTAATAATGCACTATGTGTGTACCCGAAACTTATGTGGAAAAACAAAGCTTATATGATCTGTACTGTAATGATCACCCCAGTTCACATGTGAACTTGGATTACAAACAGTGTGAAGTGTCATTACTATTAAATATTTAGATTTTTTTAATGGGCATAAGCAGTGCTGTGCCTTGGTGGTTATCCATCAACAACTAGAAATACCTTACCGAAGTGTAGAATCGCTCTTCCCGTCGAGCTTAAGCCTTGCTGAACGTTAATGTGCAAAAGCTTCTCTTGCAATAAAAAAAAACCTAGGTATGTAACACTGGATTTAGAACAGAATATTTCTATCCATCATTTGAAATCAATAGTCTCATTATTTCATACCTATCCGAAACTACTCAGGGCAAGGATTGTCCGGGTGGTCTTCGGCATATACAAACGAAATAAATTGGCTTATTAATATCATTTGACTTGAGTACCTTCTGATTTGGGCGTGAATATATCAGAGAAGAGTTGAACCTCCTCTAGAAAAATATTGTTATTAACAACAATTCTGAGGGTCTCTTTGCACTTTTTAATTGGTAACCATCAAAGTATAACGATTTTTGTCATAGAGTTTTTGACTCCTGACGATTTGGTTAAAATGGTGGTTCTGATCACAGGGGTCTTTGGTGGAATGATGGATACACTCATGTCGAATCTGAAATTCATACCTTGCGGCTGCGGTGAGATGGCAGAAATATTAGCCGGACGAAGGCAGGACTATTGGTATCGACTCTTCAGTAGGCTCTGATCCATATTTGATTTCGGAAGCTTCAACGATCCTGGAATACTCTTCCCGTTCACTCTTGGGGATGTTCTGTAGAATGTCTGATGCTTGGCCATAGATAAGGTTGTGCTCTTAGAACACAGCTTGATATCGATGACAGTCGCTGCGCGCTTTTCCACACGCATCTCGCTATTTCAATGCTCATCGTAGAAACTCTGTGAATTGATCGCATAGCATCAGCTGTTTGTCTACAAGTCAACCTTTTTTACTTGTGCTTCCTTTCATATCAATTGAATGTTATTACCTGTTATGACATCAGAACACAGAATGCGGATTACACTGTTGTTGTTGCTGTTGTTGACATTGTTATTCCCGTCAACCGACTGTACTCTAACAAGCAACCATCAGAAGTCCCCGAGAGACTTGTGCGAGCTAGGATGTGATTCCAGGTAAAGACTGTTCAAGCGATGTCAAGGGTTGGGCGATCAAGGTCTTTCCGGCGGGTGGGCACTTGAGCCGCCTCAAATCTGCTCGGGTACTCAAACAGAAGGGTAGAAACGACCACAGACGGCCACCCATCAAACAGAGTCTGTGAAATCTCACGGACCAGTCCAGATAAAATTTGCATGGGGTTGGCCTGCAGGGGGCAGCCTGTTCTGTGTAGCAGAAAATGATACTGTTATACGGCAAAGGTGACCGATGTTCCTGCCGTATGGGTCGAAGGCTGGGCGATTAAGGTCTTTTCGGCGAGTGAGCAGCGTCAAATCTGCTTGCGCGCTGATACTGCAGATGTAGTGGTATCAGAAAACGATTGCAGAGAAACGAGGATGGACCCTTTAAGATAAAATTTGACAACTCTCCACATGATGTAGTCTCCAGGAGGCAGTGATTCGCTGTGTAGCAAAAGAAGATACTAACTGTTATACGGTGACCGATGTTCCTGCCATATGGGTCAAGGGTTGTGCAATCAAGGTCTCGATGGGTAATATTGCAGAGTCTGTAGTATAAAAAAGACTGCAGACGGCAAACTATCCAACAGATTCGGAGGAATATGACTGACATGTTTCTGTATGTAGCTATGCTATTTTGTGGGTTTTTCCTTCACCAATTTGGAACTTAGCCTGTATTACTGCATGATTAGATATATGACCCATAGGGCCCATAGGGCAGCAACTTCGGTCATCTCTACCATATTACAGAATTTTTTTCTGCTACACAGTGAAGCACTGCTCCCCTAGGCCAACTCCATGTAGAGGGTTATCAAATTTCATCTTCACTGGTCCTTCCATTTTGCCCCAGATTCCCGAATATCATAGAATTGATTTGTTGAGATTAATTTTCAATATGTGATCGGTGGATACTTCTGGAATTGCATTTAGGTCCCTACATTTTCTGCGAGATCAATTCTATGATATTCGGAAATGAAATGATTACTAAGCAAGCAAAAAGTTACGATTTGAAAATTGGAGACTTCAAGTCTCACTTTAAAAATGTAGGGCTTATTGTAGACTCCAAGCTTAGGTTCACTGAACATATTACCTATAAACTTGAGAGCGGGGATTGGCGCAGTGGTAACGCCGGGGCTTCGTGATCGGAAGGTCGCGGGCTCGATCCCCAGGCAGGGCAAGATTTTTTTTCAGTTTCAGATATAAATCTGAGTGATTGAATCTTATCCAACGGAGGCGATCCATAACATACAGTGGAGGTGAGATGATACTGGGTAGGTAAAAAACTTACAGTCGAACTCCACCAAATAAAATCTTTATTGTATTATGTGGGTGTGTAGAGGACACACATCAGCACATTAAGGGATGTAGTCAGAAGACTTACATCAGCAGTAGGACATGTTTCGAAGGATTCATCCTTCATCTTCAGCAAAAAGGTTAACAAGAGATCATATGTGGTGGAAAAACTATTGAGACATTGCTTAAAAAAACTTAACGACTAGTCGTCAACATGACGTAATTATTTAAGAAAAATTATTTAAATTTAAGTATGTTATTTTTGGCGAGGTCAAACCACAACCCCTAACATTTAGGGAACCGCTCTCATGCGGGATACGTCATGTTGACGACTAGTCGTTAAGTTTTTTTAAGCAATGTCTCAATAGTTTTTCCACCACATATGATCTCTTGTTAACCTTTTTGCTGAAGATGAAGGATGAATCCTTCGAAACATGTCCTACTGCTGATGTAAGTCTTCTGACTACATCCCTTAATGTGCTGATGTGTGTCCTCTACACACCCACATAATACAATAAAGATTTTATTTGGTGGAGTTCCACTGTAAGTTTTTTACCTACCCAGTATGATTGAATCTTGTTGCTGGCTGGGGATAAACCTCCACGATTCACTGTTGCGTTATTAATTAACAATACTGCTTCTAAGGTGGCGTATGGAGTAAGTAACAAGGCCTACCCGGAACATATTATATCCATAGTAATTAGACCATCAGGTCTGTTTGGATATAAATATAACATAAATTCCTCAAAGAAAATTCCTAAGTACGGAAGTCAAAAAAATATTAAGCCACTCACTAGTTTTGTCTCACTTCAATCACTATGATGTGGTATACCACAATTGTCTAAATAGCAATGACATAAGGCGCATACAGAAAGTACAAAATTCTTGCATGAGATTAATTTTTGGTATTAGAAGTAGATTCAGAATTTCTCACAAACTTAAAGATCTATTCTGGCTCAACATGATCAACCGCAGACGTCTACAATATGCCCTGCACCTTATTTAAAATAATTAAGTATAAAAGTCCTCCCTACCTACATGAACATTTAACTTATAGAACGGACATACTCAACCTGAATCTACGAAGAAAATTAGTTTTGACTACTCCTGCTCACAAAAAAAATTGTATAAAGGCTCGTTCTCATATATCTCTGACACAATCAATTATATAAACTCTTGGAATCCAAACTGTTTCGCCCTAACGACCAATTCCTTCAAAAAAACATTCAAAGCACACTTATTTTCCACTCAGCATGACTGAAGTGTTACAAATAAAGAAGATGAGAATCTGAAGAAATGTAAAAGAATTCTTTTTTCTTCTTTCCTTCTACTCTCCATCATTCGCACTTTCTTGACCTCTCTCCTCTTTCTCTTCTCTTTCCATTCTTTCTATCCCTTTTCACAATAATCTCATTGCCCTGAAATTATTTTTCTCAAAGTAAGGCTTTGGTGAAAGATTCTGAACCAAATGCCCTTTGCTCACCATCATTTTTATCCTTGTATGTAGATGTTTTTTTTGTATCAATGTAAAATTTGGTGTGCAATCAAAGTATTATTATTATTATTATTATTATTATTATTATTATTATTATTATAATTCCAATGGGTATATCTATCGCTGTGCCTTGGTGGATATGTGGAAATAACTGGAAAAACCTCACCATAGTGTAGAATGCTTACTCAAGTGATGGACCTGCATCATTCTTGCCGTCAAGCTCAAGCCTTGATGAACGTTACTCAGTACGAAGTTATCATGCGAAGGAAAATATCTTCGGAAAATCTTAAAGAAACAGTGCAAGGTATATTATAGCACTGAGATTCAGAAACAGAATATTTCTATCCATCACCACCAATCCGTTCGATCATTCGAAATCAATCGTCTCATTATTGCATACCTGATTACGACACTCCTCACGGCAAGGATTGTCCGGGTGGTCTTCGGCACGTACAAACGAGGTAAATTGGCTTATTAATATCATTTGACACGAGTCCCTTCGGATTTGGGCATAAATATATCAGAGAAGAGTTGAACCTCCTCTCGAGAAATATTGTTATTAACAGCAATTCTGCGGGTCTTTCTGCACGATCACTTTTTAATTGGCATAAGATATTATCGTGGGTGCCTGAGAGGAGACGCGTGTGACGTGGAATCAACATGAGCATAAAATTCAATTTTATGTGGTGTTTCCAATTTTATGTGGCACGTACATCCGATATGTTCTGAATATCAGAAAAAATCGATTTATTTTCATTTTTACGAACCAAGGAAATAAATGAGAAGTCTCATCATCTACCTGTATTGAGAATATTTTTGACTTTCAAGTGTATGATGGTCTTCTGGTGGAGTATTGTTAAGAGTCCATTGTGAAATTGATGACACACAACAGGATTCATTGATTTTTTCACTTCACGACACAGGCTGATATTTATTTATACCAGTAACATAATTATCCTATCAAATAGTGACGACAGAAACATCATGTGGGAACTTGTACTCCTACAACTTTTTGGCAAGCATTCAAACTCGCAATTTATGAAATAATTTATAGTGTTTTCTGGTTGAGGCGATGTCTACATATTTCATAATAAGTGTCTTTATTCTAGATATTTCAGAAATATGTGAGAAAGGCAGATAGACGGATTTGTAGTTGTACGTAATACTATAGAGGGTATTTCTTAGATTACCATGAAAACAATGACATGATAATAATAATAATGAAAATACATTTATTAATTCTGATGAACAAAGACCCAAACTTCAACCTACACACACAAAAAACAAACGAATGAGTACAAAAGTTTCAATGATCTTACCTATTCGTTGATAACAAATAAATCCAAGTGTCTCGAGATATTCCAACATTAATTAACTATGAATGGCAATATTTGGTGTTATTCATGTTGGAGGTTAGTTGGGATTGGGATCAGTGTGCGTTGAAAACACTTATATTTTCGGACTGCCGGTTTCTCAAATACTGAAACGATTTTGACTTGCCATGATGTATTAATCTGACTGACAATTATGTAAAAATGGTTAAAAAGTATACTCACCAAGAGAAGTTCCTTCATAGTTTGAGTTCTTACAAATGTAAAACTAGATCAGACGTGAAAAATACAGAATAATACAATGTTCTGCATATTGATAAGGAAATAGATGACGACAATAATGATGGTGATGATAATGTACCTATGTATTCGATGAATCAAATTGGAAAAGGCGGTATGTAGTCCATCTATATATCTTCTAGTGTTAATGCTGTTATATTTGTGAATTTTGATCATTTCACTCAAAAGTCTTATATAATTA
Source organism: Chrysolina haemoptera (assembly GCA_958298965.1). Taxonomy (NCBI): domain Eukaryota; kingdom Metazoa; phylum Arthropoda; class Insecta; order Coleoptera; family Chrysomelidae; genus Chrysolina; species Chrysolina haemoptera. The sequence goes on along the minus strand of OY282586.1, from coordinate 46,653,257 downwards.
TATCAATTTTCTCCAGTATGCTCGACTAGAGCAGTAGGGTGAATAATATTTTTTGTGTCTGCGTCATGTTCAGACATTCGTCTTTTCAAGTACCTTCCAGTTTGTCCCATATAGCATTTATTGCAATTGTTTTTTGTATACAGTGTCCTTCGAAGAGTTGACATCATATGGGAAAAAATTTTAATAATAATTTGTTATAAAATTCAACTTGGTCGTTTAGTTGTACTGAAAAATATGAAAAATGGCTTACTCAGACGGGGTAACTTTCGCTATATGTCAAAATAATCGCTGAGAATAGGCTTATTTCTTTGAATTTCAGGTAATTAAAAAAAAAGTGATTTTTATTTTGATTTTACACATCTGTTCCAAATTTCAACGTTCTCTTGCAACTTTTAGTTATTACCCTTACTGAATATCGATGAAAGTTTCCCAAATATTTTATTGTAATAGCCTTCGGTATTGATGTTTTCTTATTGATTTTCAACGGACCCATGTATGCTAGGTTATTAGTGTAGGAGCTGAATGACAAATATTTGGTTTTGCCTATATTCGAAGTTAACTTGATATATTCGAACCATCTGATGATTTTGTTAAAATTTACTTCGACTTCCATTTTGAGTTTTTTCTCCCGTTTGATTAATTCAATGTAACTGCGAAACTCAAAATGTCACCTGCAGATTGTTGACAAGTTATTGATGTATATGGTGGATAGAACAGGGCCCAAGACCATTCCCTGCGGAACATCATAGGTAACTTTTTACCTAATACATCATCAATATTTACCACTTGTTCTCTATCAGAGTGATACAATTTTTCTACCAGCCTTTTCAACCGAACAGTGTCAAAAGCCTTGGAAAAGTCGACAAAAGTATAAATTGCTGGCTTTGAATTGTCCACTGCTTCATAAATTGATGACGTAAGTCTGTATAATGCATCTTACAGATATTTGCCTCAAATTTTCCAATTTCACTATAAAATTAGATGAAAAAATGATGATGACTTCAGATTATTACACATGAACAAATCTGAAACAAATAATAGTTATTTATGATATAAGTGTTAAAAGTGGCATTTCATTTTGTCAGTGGGGGATATTGCGAAACGAGCGTTAGCAAGTGGAACAACCCCACGAGCAAAATACAAATTTTTTCGTACAACAGTTACTGCTAGTAAGAAAAAACAAAAAAAAAAAAATAAGATACATAAGGATTCGAAAACACAACGGCAGACGGGCACAGGCTCCAACTATAATAAACCCCAACGCACTTTATTTATGAATGTCATTATTTGTCAGTGATAAAGGACCTTCTACAGTTGAACTGAATAGTACTTCGTTTTCAACTTCGAAAGGAATTAGTATTACCAATTGCAGGCCAAATACATATATGAGCTTTTATAAATGATTCCTCTTGAGTAGGTGCTCTGATTATAATATCTTATTGAAGTGTTTCTATTAGAGGGATCTATATTACTGAGTATCCATCAAATCTGTCATTTTACTTTTAAAACTGGTGTTAAAAGTATTTTCAACGCCAGTGTTAAAAGTGATTTTGTGAAAATGTCAGTTTTCAGTTTATATGTCAATTAATCAAAAACGTCATTTTTAAAGACAGTTGTACAAAAAAATATTATCGAAACATGTTTTCTATGGTTACGAGTTAATCCCTGGCCTAATATCAATGACTAATCGATGTACACGCCATTAGGCTCATTAAACGTACCAAAATCGACAGTGACTTTATGTAATGAGAAACATAATTCTGTGTATTTTGATAATAATTGGCCAGAACATGTATCATGTTGCATTATTTGGGTGTACCACCTGCTTTTCGACATTACGCATCGTAACTCATCGCAGTTTACGTATTTCGCGACTTGCAGACAAATAGGTAAGTAAGTAACGCATAGTTGCAAGGTGCAACCTACTTGGAGGATGCCAGAAATTTCCTGGCCTTTGAACCCACTTTTAATGGTATTTATTCGGTCTGTTAGTTTCACCGAGTCATGCATCATGTGGTGTCGCGTTAAAAAATTGAGAATGGTATGAAATTTACGAAAGTGCAGGACTCTCCATTTGTTTGGAGATGGCATTTTTGCGTGTTTCATATTTTTAAAGCGACTCCTGCTCGGTATTTGAGACTTCCAAATCAGATACTCATCTGCGTTTGTTTAGTAGTATCACGAACTGTACACCGTTTATTGTTTTGGTAAATTTGTTGTAAATTTATATGTCAATATTGTTGAATATTTAGTGATTATATATTGATATGAAATAAAATTCTGGTACATATATATGGTGAATATCTGTATTCTGTTTGGTTTTATGATGGCCATAGAAAAGATGCTTCGAATGTTTTAACGTTCGCATAAAGCTTCTGTCACCTTTATGATTTAGAGGGAGCTACTGGCATTTAAGTAGAAATCATTTTATGCTTTGATCTTATAGCTGTTCTCAGGAGTACATCTCAAAACCTCAATAAAACCTCATCGTTAGTTTTATTACAGAACCATTGCATGGCCTTAAAAAGGCTATAAAACAATTATAAAACTTAGTTTGTATGTGGTAATTAATATCGTAATTTCAATTGACCCATGCCACTAATTAAGGGTTTCCACACGTTACGGATTTCTATGCTCGCTTGACTAAAGACAATATTGTTCATAATATATTATTATATATAATATAGTAGTAGTAGTAAAATAATTGTATTGATGATGATTTGTGAATTGATGTTGTAAATATAAATATAATTTTTTTATTTTGTATACATGAATTTTGTTTTCTGTTCTTCTTAGAATGACCTAACAAATCACCCTCTGCAGTTAGGAACCGTAGTAAGGAAACAACCTGTATAAGAAGTATCCTTGAGAATGTCGCATTACACTTGAAAACAACTGTAGATCTTAACAGTTGAAGCGTCGTGAATAAAAAATTGCAGAGAATTTCTTTTCTTTGTTCGTATTATCTAAGTGTATCATGTGATCAAAACAGTGTTTATTTATTTAGACTGCTATAACAGATTGCACTATAAAATTACTGCTATAAAAATACTCGATTTGCTATTGTCAAATAATAGTTTCTATTAACAAGAACAGACTCCATAGGTATCACATTGTCTGACTGAACAAAATGTTTATTGCAGACACGAGCATTTGTTGTCGTTTTATATTTGTTCCGTCTTAAAACAACAATCAACTTGTTTTCGTTTTCGAGGGACACAAAGGCACAGCACAACATTATGGAATTTTAATTACAAGAATTAACACATGTGAAGGTCAGTTCCCAATGCATCGTTTATGCTTTTCGCGTCACGGCGTCTGAATTGGTGACGCTGTTTTCAAATATACAGATAGATCAATGTAAATGGCGAATCGCGTGATGCGCGATGCGAAAAGCAAAAACGATGCATTGGGAACTCACCTTAAGAGCTAAACGATAATATTCTCTGTTAATAAGCTTGACATTGACAGTTGAAAGACCTCCAGCTAAACTAGCGCCACCTACTTCAAGCTTTTCAGATTGCCTGCCATTGGTACCTGATTGGAGACAATTGATGGTTATATGACATTTCCTGAATATGTTTCCGCAATCGCAAACTCGGCAACCCCGCCCACGGAGGCGTGTCGACGCTGTCTGCGGGTTTCCGACGTCTTTTCCCATTACTCCCGCTAAACTTAGCGTCTGGCGATGCCAGCATCGCGACGCCGACGATTGCCAAACACCTACGCGGTCACGCTGTATTGCGTTTAACGGCATATCATTTTACTTGTCTGTATTCGCAATTACCAGTGCAGCGTTCGACTCTTTATTTTTTATTTTTTTTGTCTGCGTTTAATGATGTCGGCATGAATAATGGACACATTGTTGCTGACTCGTAAATCACGCGGTGGTACTTTATTTGTTTTATGGTCACCGAACGACAGCTGTGATGATGTCTGTATTCGTCACTAGGGGTCGACGTGACGTGGAGAAGAAGAATGACAGCTGGCATATTTGAGTCTAGGAATTCATTGTTTTTACCTCAGCTAAATAGGGATGCTAGAACCTAGTGAACAGGTCAACGTAAATTAAAGAAAGCTACGAAGGCGTAGAAGGGCCACGAGCATTTTTTTTTTCTTAAATCGCGACTTTAATCTCAAGGGTCCGACTTTAATCTCGGGGGTACGACTTTAAAGTCGCTTCTTATGACAACACCCCTATTAATTCCGTAATTTCTCATGTACAAATTTACAGAATTTTCAGATACATCAAGAATTAACAAAATTATGTATACACTGCACGCCAGCAGCGATGGAACCACAAACATTTCCAACAAACTATAATGAGAGGTACAATAGGAACAAAAATTCGGATTCGGATTTAGGAACAACAGAACTAACAAGTTTGTCGTACTTCTCATGCAAACACTTCCGTAAATTTGACCTTTGACATAAAATTGTAAAATTTTCAAAATCAAAAGTTGCATCAAGAGTGTACAGGGTCTCCCAAATTTGAGCCTCGTCGTTGGGATCTCGGTTAAAATGAAGCGAAGTTGCGCAATTTGGTGCTCATTAAAACGCCTGTTTGAAATTTGATGAATTCCGTCTACTTCCGAAGGTTTTTTCAAATCACACCCTATATATTTCTGAAAGGCTCTGTTCATTTTCGGAACAATCAATAACGCAGCGGTTTAGCGAGCTCAAAGTAAGGCGTAAACTATATACTCAAATTATACATATCTCACACTTTCTTGCAACATTCATTCATAATAGATATTGAACTTCATTTCAAATCACCAGCTTCAGATTTATTAAGAAAGAGGGACGAAGGAACAGTGATTCTACCTTTTCACGTGTGTTCATCCAGAGGCGGCGCTTCCCTAGACTTTGAAAAGTAATTTTTTTGTCCCAGATTTCCAAATTTCACGTTGTTTTTCACCACTGGGGAGAGCACACTTTATGATTTTTTGTAAGTGATCGTAGTTTACCCTGTATACATTCATATATTCAGAAGAGTTTTTCAATAATGGAGTGTATATAAAACTGAATGACCATGTTGAATTCATCTAAGCTCGGGAAAGCTTGTGAATTGCCTGTAAAAAACAATTCATTCGCTTTTTTTAGAAGATGTTCTAATTTATTTCAGTGAAACGCCCGAATTTTTTTAATATTTTGTTTCGTTAATATATAGACACAGTTGTTGTACTCGATGTGTGCAAAAAACTCACCATTTTGCAATGTGTTATATACAAGTCTTTTTGTAATTTAGTAGGAATCCTCATTCATATAACATGATGAATTACACTGAATATACAGCAACATAGGGCAACAGCTACATTTATATTGAATTGCATAACACGAGTCTCCAATGTTGGTTCAGATTATGTTGCCGAGTAGACACTTCAAAGATGTAACTTTCAGTTGTCAGGTTGTCACGATTAAATCATCTGTCAGACTGCCTTTCGATCGAATTCATTGGTTATTAGTTATTTATTTCTCCAGAATCTGCTGAAAAGAAGTGATTCTGATAGGTATATACAGAAAATGTTCAGTAGTAATACTATAAGTACTTCAAAATAATCAGGTTATACATCGATAACTTGTTGTATTATTATAAAGAGTGTCAGTTTGACAGTTTAAATAATCCGACCGCGAAGTACGTATTGTATTTGATACGATTATTTTTTGAGTAAATTAAGTAAATATATAAACAATTTATTAATTTAAATACAAATTGGTGCAACGAAAGTTACAATTATTATACATTTACTACGTTTTTTTTAACTGAGTTATTTTCGGCGCAGGAAACGTGGCCACCGCTCATTGAAGTGCTGGAAATACTGGAGGTGTTATTACTTGAACCTGCAGCGTTTTTAAAATTGGATCTCATCTTATTTATTATGTTTTGGTGATGTTGTTCATCTATCTGTAGGTAGGGTTTGATAGAATTGCTATTACCATGTCCTGTTATTTTAATAAGTTCTTGTTTCGAAACACCTGCTTTTGCGAATTGGGAAACAGCAGTGCCTCGGTGAGAATGATTTGAAAATATTTTGTTTGTCATATTCAAATTTGCCAATTCTGCAGACTTTTTGGTCCATTTACTAATTTCATGCACCTATCTGTTTTAATATTGATGTTTTCGCTTCTTTTCATCATTAGCTTATCTAGAAGTCTCACGGGACAACGACTTACTTCATTATGGTTAGGTACAAGCCATTCATTATTAGCACATGGTTTTGCTCCTCCCTGTGTGGTTTTGGTAATATCCAGTTTCTTTTTGAAAATAATGAGTCAAGCATGACGCTCCTTCATTTCCTCTCCACGCAAGTTCTACAGAAGCAATTAAGAAAAATTTTATTTGTAATCCTTCCGGTGTATTTTCATCCCACGTTTCTATCATTGATATGTACTCGTTATCTTTAAATGCTGATGCACTAACCTTTCTCTTGTCCGGTAACATTTGAAGTTCCCTTCTTTTTTTTAAATTTCTTGCGTTTCGTGCGGCTAAAAATATGGGACAATTACTCTATTAAACTCCTTCATATATTTTTCTTGTACTTGTTTTGCCGTTATGTTCCACATCGTTTTAACCATTTTTTCTTTATAATTTTCTCCATTACATTTTCGCATATTGAAAGCCCAATCTTTCAAAATGGACGCTATCATTTCAGTGGAAATTGATTCATTCAGCGCATAGTTTCTTTCACTGCAAAACGTAAGAAATTGTTTCCATACATACTATTTTGTTTTCACTGTATTAAGACGCTCAGTATTTTGTATACTTTCGTCTATTGCATTTGATGATAAATCTCCGAATCGACTCATTTTTGAACAATTTTTGATAAACGTCACAATTTGACAGTTCTGTTTGTTGTATATTGATGTCGATGTGGTTACTATGAAAATGAAATTATTTTGAAATTTTCGATTGGTGGAGCTACTCTATGTATAATCAGGTATTATCGAAATTATACGAGGTAACTTGACTAAATTGGACATTCTGATTGGTTGAAAATCATACGAAAAAAATAATCCTTATTATATTGAAGCTGCCGCAGGTTATTTTGAATATATTACCGAATAAATCTGAACCAACTATTCTCATATTCACACTACTATCAATAGAAACTCTCATATTCAGACTTGTTCAAATATGTCTGTCATTTTGACATACAAAATGTAAACAAAAATCGCCATATTGAAATGAAATCACAAAAACATATTTGGACAACCCCCACGCGAAATTTCTGAGATATTGAGGATGCCGGCTTAGCAAGTCTGGATCAATTGAAAAGACATGGATTTTTGCCAGTGCCTCTGAAAGGTTTTCCATTACCTCAACCCTAGAAGATTCAATATCTGAAAATACGGCACCAATGGCCCCATTTATTATCACCAAAAATATGGCTTTCAATTGTCCGCCTCTTTTCAGCCTGGCAAACTATATTTTGGAGTGAACATAGAAGAAAACATTAGGTACATGGGGAAAAAACTATACAAGACAGAGTAGGAATTGTGAGAGCAAAATGGTCAATGAAAATGAATGATGAAGAATATTCAGAAACAGATTATAAATACAATATACAGTGCGGGTTTTTATAGTCCCCCCCCCTGTTAACTTTTGAACAGTTTGCCGTAGAGAGATAAAAAAAAAACAGTTTCGAGGGTTTCACCGATACTACTTTTTGAAATATAACGCATTGTGATTGCTCGATAGATGGCGCGTGGGAGCACAAAATCCTAACTTTTTCAAATGGCATGGGGGGTCGAGTGACACATCGTTGAAAAGAGAATTTGATCCTCTTTTCAACCATCTAATTTTTTTTTAATTTCGTTGATACGTTTTTTCGCAATAAGCATTTGAAGTGTCAAGTGTAAGAGCGGATCTGAATTCGTTTCCTTACCTTACCTCAATAACTTTTGAAGGGTTTGATGTGAAATAATGGGACGGAAAATATTTTGGGTGGTATTAAAATAATAATGTTTAAAGAAAAATACCTTAATTGTTCTAGTGATTCACAATTGCAATCAATACCACGAAATACGGTCAATAAAGACAATTCACAATATTAATAATTATTCATTTTGAATTCCTTTCAAAGCTTAATTAGGTATTAGGGTATGGAAATTATACCCATTTCATTTATTTTTAATGACAAAAGTAATAACAGGTACTACGAAAGGACTATTTATTGGATTTGTTTAAATGACAATAATTAATTAGTTACCTATAAAAGTACAATGGATTGATGAATTATTGTATTCATATTCACTGAGGAGTTTTGTCTACTTATAATTATTATTTACTTTGAATATTTGATACCATCATGGTTCGTATACGTCCTTTCGAAGAAAAAATTGAAGCAATTTATAATTTTGGTGAGGCCCATCGGAACTACCACGAAGCGGAGAGAATTTTTAATGAAAAATTTCCTGAACATCCTATAACTCGGAAATATTTGAGGGAACTAGTTGAAAAATTCAACAGAACTGGCAGTGTTCGTAGGAAAGGTGGAGCTGGTCGAAAATCAATTCCGGAAGAGACAAAGGTTTCGATAATTGCCGAAATGGTGGTAAATCCGCAACAAAGTACCTCTCGTGTAGCAAGTACGATTGGGGTCTCAACAGCTACAGTAAAAAAATATTTGAAGAAACACAAGTTCCATCCATACAAATTAGTAATGTTACACCAACTCACAGAAGACGACCCAGACCGAAGAATGGAATTTTGTGAAATTATGGAGGAAAAGATAGCTAGGAACCCCAATTACATGAGGAATATTTGTTTTTCAGATGAAAGTACCTTTTTTTTGAACGGAAATGTGAATACACAAAATGTGCGATACTGGAGTGATATAAATCCCCATATCTTTCGAGAAGGTCACACACAGTTCCCACAGAAAGTAAATGTGTGGGCTGGAATTCTGGGAGACATTATTGTAGGTCCCTTATTTCTGGAAGAAAACTTAAACGGTAATTTGTACCTGGATTTACTAAGAGATACGGTTGAACCACTCATACTTGGAATATTAGAAGAAAATGAGAACGAATTTCAGGAACACATCACCTTCCAGCAAGATAGAGCCCCTCCTCACTTCCAACGTCAAGTTCGAGAGTATTTGGATGTAACATACCCTATAAGATGGATTGGACGTCGTGGACCAATCGAATGGCCGGCACGATCACCAGACCTTACACCTTGTGACTTCTTTCTGTGGGGATACGTCAAATCCAAAGTGTATGAGCAACAATCCAACTCTTTGGAAGAACTTAAAGAACGAATAACACGGGTTTGTGCTGGTATAACTGCAGACATGTTGAATAATGTTCAGCAGGAATTTGTGAATCGAATTTTTTATTGTCAAGAAGTATTAGGTGGGCATTTCGAACCCTGCTTCGTTAATTGACAACAATTTTGCTTCTAATTATTTAAATACTACATGTCATAATAGTTTGTTTTCTTTTTGTTACATTGACACTTCAAATGCTTATTATGAAAAAATATATTAACGAAATTAAAAAAAATATAGATGGTTGAAAAGAGAATCCAATTCTCTTTTCAACGATGTGTCACTCGACCCCCATGCCATTTAAAAAAATTAGGATTTTGTGCTCCCACGCGCCATCTATCGAGCAATCACAATGCGTTATATTTCAAAAGGTAGTATCGGTGAAACTCGAAACGGTTTTTTTTTTATCGCTCTACGTCAAACCGTTCAAAAGTTAACAGGGACTATAAAAAGCCGCACTGTATAAAAAGAGACAAATGGAGGGGTCATATATCCAAAAAGTTAATCCTGCAGTGACTTTTAATACCGGAGAGGTTTGAACAGTGCAGTATATGGAAAGTACACAACTACAGTAGGTTAAGCTATTTTCAGGCCAATGAAAAGTTTTGATTAATGCATCAAGAACAGGGGAACATTCTCCATGAATTTTTTTTTAATTTTTCAATTTTCATGGAGAATGTTCCCCTTTTCAACATGAATACCTCCCAAGAGGTTATCTTGAACGATGGAAAATAGCGACTAAAGTTTGTCTTTCAGTTGCAGATGATTCCACAATAGATTTTATGAATTTCCTATTCATATTTTCGAACTAAAATCAAAATATCAAGAACCGTAAGTCACTGGAATATTCGATAATTCATCTGAGGACAATTTCGAATCAAATCTGCGCGGGACTCACTTGGTATCTTTTTGTATCGGGTCTAAGAATTGAATCTTCCTGGGGCTATTTTGTTTCCACTAAGGACTTTGGCACGCCACTGCTTTCCTACTCACCACTCAATAAAAAACACACACGAGTTATCTTCATCAGTTTGGTTATTTTTGGTCGAATTATTTGAATGTGTTGCTAGTTACGTGTGTTCACGAATAATGAACATTGTGCAGTTGAGTTTGCAGCTTATTGTGATTTAAATAATTACTTATTACACTAATTTCACAATGTCACGAATATGCTTGGAAATAACTTATTTTAATTAGCTTAATTTCGCTTTCGTGCCAGCCGTTCCTCGACAAATCTAGAAATACCTATGCTCTCGAGAAAGGAGACACCTGTATCCATGCCCGTTTTGTTTCAAAGGGCAATGAAATTTCAGATAATCACAATAGATTATAAAAAGACGTTTACAACTGAAATCATTAATTATTAATTATTTTAAAACAACATCAGAATAGATGTTTTCAAAATTTGCAACAAAGTTTCAAAACTTTTGTAATTATTTTATATTTGATCAAAAAATGACCAAAGCTCAAAAAATATATGTTCCGGTCAACGTGAAAGGTGGCAAATGTGTACAATTGTTCGTTATACTTTTCCGATGTATCTGTCGAACTTTTGGAATTTTTTGGTATGGTATATCAAAGGAAAACATTAGTTTTTGATAAAAAAATGTTCCGTACACTTGAATTGGTTGCAAACTTGATTCGTGATATGAAATAATATATTTAATCCTACTCCAAGTTTGTAGAACTCTTGGAATTTTTCAACTAGTATTCAGCAAAGTTGAGTGCCATTTTGACAATATAGTGTACAGCTTTAAAATTAAGGCTGTACTTTGTACGGGACATCTGGCATGAAAAATCCTCATTCAATCAAAATACATCCCAAATCTCGACTCCATCGACATCAATAATCGTGTCTATTATTTTCTACATACTCCATTTACGTACATACTCCATTTTCCTCTCCATTCCTGGGTTTGAACTCCCAAATCTTAGGTGTTACGAAATTTGCCAACAAGTTTCAAATCTTCGTAACACAAATATTCCAACTTTCACTTCCACTATTTTCCTCCTTTGTTCCTCTGACTATTTCTCTTTCCCTCTTTGTCGAACTCCCATTCTCTGTACAAAATCAGAGAGGAAATTATGCCGATCTACTCCGTTGTTAATTACCGAATAAATACCCTTCAGGCTCTCCCCGCGCCGCTCATGGCGGCGAGGGTGGGTGTGTAGGCGCGCCTTAACTACCGGTCCGGCCAGAGCCCGGCTCGCCTCCGGCCAAAAACCACTGGCTCCCTGTACTTAATCGTTTTTGTTTTATTTTTTTCCTTTACCCTCGATATAACGATAGGTACTTTGGGTTTGTTCTTTGATGTGTTGCTTACGGCGATCATTGTGGAGCTACCTCAAAAATTACGATGCGCCGCGCAACAAAAACATTACGATCGTTTCTCGGTACGAAATATTAAGTGGAATTAAGATTGAGATCGTCGAGCCAGGCGGTCGTACGAGGGGCGGTACGGAAGTTTGATGCGTTTGTTTTAGGAATGGATATTTTTGGAATTAGAAGAAGGCTGGTCTCTGTCACTTTTCATAGGACGCATAGTGAATACGATATGCCCAGGATTGTTTCAATATAGTATATTGTACAACAAGTGAAAAAAACGACATATTTCTCACGAGCGCAGAAATTTGTTATGGAATTCGGTGACTGAAAAATCATTCTGAATATGAAATAACTGCGAAATTGACAGAAGTGTATTCAGGAAAAAATCAATAATAATACCGGGAGATTTTGGATAATATTGTACTCAGTATGTCTTTCGGAGGACAGTATTGTCCGTATATCCTCATGATAATAAGGCAAGAATCGTCGTAGGTTCATATTAAAAAATTATTATCATTTTTATTATTATTATTATTATCATTTTATTATAATTATTATTCAATATGAAGAACTTACGTTCTTTGATTCATGCCTTATTATCATGAGGACAGTATTGGTTCTCCAAAAGGCATCATGGGTAAAATCGTATCCAAAATCTGTCATCATCTCCCCGATCTGATCAAATTGTATTTCTACCAAGAAAGTTGTGGGGTAGTTTTGAATACTTTCATTTTCCATGGTTTTTGGGGTGCTGATTACGAGTCTGGGGTTTGCTAACACAAATTTTCGTGACGGAACATTGAAAAAAATTCAAAAAAACCTAAAAAGATTCTTTCTTCTCTGGTTTTTTTATTATATCTTGAAAACCAAAAATTTTCCATTGATAATCTTTTCATAAAGAATGAAAGATCATAAAATTTTCTAAAAATTTCAATTTACAAGTTTTTTTCTACGACGAACCATTCGGGCTCAAGCGCTAGTTACTTAAAAATTGGCGTATTTCGGCTGACTGAGAAAAATCCCACTTTTTTTCACAACAAAACTCTAATTTCTAATTGAAGTTCATTAGTGAATTGCGTTATACCCTCAACAGTCTTAAAACTCCCTTCGTATCCGCGCGGTCACTAGCAGTCATCGACATAACCTCAAACTAGACTTTCAAAGTCCTAGGACTGAAACTGCTCCAATAACGAGATTGGAGGGCACCTATAAGAAGTCTTCGAGATACTTTTGCGAGCTAGGGAAGACGTGGCCGTCACCTTTTAACGTGTGATGTTATGCACTGACTGGTGGGATTTGAACCCACACCCTTATGGTTGAGAAGGGAACACTATACCACCTCAACCATCACGGCCCGTTTGGTATATGTACGTATGTATCGATTCATAAAAGTAGTACCTAGATATTAGTCTTCATTTGGAAAATATATCACATCATTTTCGATGATTTGATTCTGAATACACCTCTTTCAGTTTCGCAATTTTTTCATATCCAAAATTATTTTTCTATCACTGAATGCCAACAAAACTCAAAACTGCAAACATTATATTGAACACCTAGTAAATTTTGAGAAAATATCATACGATTTGATGCATTTTTCAGGCATAGTTCATCAATACAGAGGGGAGTCATGTAAAATGTATCTTGAAAAATGATTTCTCTTAAAACCTTACATTTTAAGTAAAAACATTGTCTCATCAAAAACCCCCTTACAGAATTTCGAAAACTATTCATGATATGCTATTATAATTCAACTTGGGATATGAATATGGGATGATATACAGGGCGTTCAATTCAAAATGGCGGCCCCAAGATGGTTGTCAAGTTTTTTTATTATGGTCCGATTCGATTCAATATTGGTATGTAGGAATACTCGGTGTCGGAGATGATGATTTTTTTGTCAAATTGATAATTTCAATATGGTGGACAATTGTTGTGATTGTGGTTTGATTCTATTTAAAATTGGTTTGTGAGAGTTTTCTTGATCAAAGATAATAATTTTTTGTCGAGTTTTGTAATTATGGTCCAATTATCTTCAAAATTAATATGTGGGGGTATTCGGGGTAGAAGATCACGATACTTTTGTCAAAATTCATAAGTTCAAGATTGTGGCTATAGAATGAGTTGATATTCAGATGACATTGAAGAGCAAGATAGCTCAAAACTCACAGGAAAATAATTGAAGATAAATTGTCTAAAGACAAGCTTTTTATTCGAATACGCTAAAAAGTAAGAAATAATTTCTTTAAATGTATAATGTAGGTCATTCTGTGAGATACAGATTGAAAAGCTTGCCACTTTCGTTTTTGAACTAAAGAATTTGCTCGGCAAGATTTTGAATATGTGACTCATAGAATAACCTACATTACGCATTTGAAGAAATAATTTTTCACTTTTTAGGGCATTTTTTAATGAAAGCTTGTCAGATATGTGGCAAAACATGCGGTGATAGTCGCCTAAGGACTAGGCAACTCACTTCGCGCGGTTCCGTATATAGTTGGTAAGGAACCATCCGGTTTATCATATCGCGCTAAACAAGTATGGTTGCCGGTTTTTATAACTTTGGTCGCATTCAGAAAGGCCTCGATTTCTGGGTAAACTCATTGAAGGAGTTTCGCACGGTGTCAGCGAAAAAAAGCTTGAACTGTGAGTGCTGTTGGTTCGAAAGACTTTAAATAATAAATGAGTTATAGTTTGGTCTGTGCCTTCATTTATTTTAGGTAGGTTGAGACTTCTTCCTAAGTTGTAAGTCAACAAATTATTCAATTACTGTTTTTATTTTAGTTTGGCATTTTCGTGGCATCAAACGCCGAACAAATACACAATAAATCCTTTTTTTGGAAGCCTTGTCTCTGATTTCCGAAAACCAGGTTCCAAAACCCCACAAAAAGCCCTGAGATATAAACAGGTCCATTACAGATATTTTTTTTATATATTTTTTTTGTGATATGAGTAGTATTTTCCAAGTCGCGTTCCAGACATAATTAAAACTTGCCTACCTACACAGAGATTTATGGTTCGTAGTTTATTATTTATACATAATAACTATGTGTTCTGGAATAACTTCAAAAACGAATTTTACATTTAAAATGTCATATGCCATATGAAAGGCCTCTCTGTTATGCAACTTTGTTCGCATATTATAACGAAAACTGTATATTATATTACCTACCTACCGTTTCCACTGCAATATTTCAGTGCACTGATTTCAAGTGACGGGTGTGAAGTTAATGCATACTGGTGGAAAATATTCTCCTGTAGTATTGTTAATTTAGGAACAAAGATCGTAAATTGAGAACTAGACGCAAAAGCATGTCTGAATTTCTCAGCCTTGTTATGACAACCTTCATAACAAATATGTGTGATACCTAAATAACTGGAGTCCAGACGAATTTATTACCTAGACACGAAATAACTCACAATTTTGGCATCGTATTCAAAATAATGCGGATTATGCAGATATCATCGCGAAAGGGGTACTATATTATTTCTCAGTGAATACAGCAATAAAAATTTTATTGGGAAGATATTTTTTCACAAATTCTGAATTTAGGATTACCCACTTATTCAGGATTACAATAATTTGAAAAATGATATTAATTAAACTTAATGAAATATATTTTTCTTTGTTATAGAAATATTTTATTAAAATGCGCTAAAAGGAGTAAAATAAACTTTGATGTAAAGCAAACTCATCATTTTGTTATATTATTAAATTTCATACCATAAAAAAACCTTGTCGCGAGAATGGTAATTTACGTAACTAGTCCGGAAAACACTGTTTTTTGAACGAGAGCACAAGATTCTAGGACGAGCGTAGCGAGTCCAAAAAAACTGTTTTCGGACGTGTTGCGTACACAATTTTTTCGGCAACCATGTAGAATAAAAAATCGAGACACATTTGAGACACAAATGATGAGTAAAGATAGACAATTTGATAATTTTGTCTAAAAAAAAAATGATAAAAAGATATTTTATGGAGAACATTTCTCTGTTGAACTGAAATAATTCTAATTCAAGGTAGATCTTGCATGAAATGATGAATAAAGATAGACAATTTGAGTGCTACTTTACGCTCGCTGAACCGGGTGGTAAAGTGTACTTTACCGCCCGCTAGTGCTCAATAGTTATTTATGTATCAAGGGAGTAAAATAGTCGTTTATGGCCTGCGGCGTGGATGATGGCTCGATGGCATCAGCCGAGGGCCATCACACGCCAAAGGCCATAAATGCATTATACGCACGTGATACATACAACATTTTACGCACTAGCGGTTTTATAGCACGAATCACAAATACTGATTTAAATTACAATGATCTACACGTTTCATTCGTTATGCATACAATAATTATTAAGAGTAACATAGTATTGGGAATGTAAAACTATAGTAGCTGAGAGCTATATTGAAGAATCTATTATAAATTGATCATCACTGAAAAAATTGCCATTGATTGTGCCGGAATGATACCAGAAAATTATTTGAACCAACCATCCACTTCTAAAATGAATACTTGCTCTCTTATCGATGCAGATGCTGTAACGAAGCTTTCAATATGTAATAATTATGTCCAAGAGAATATCCCATTTTCAACATCAGTAACTGAGCGAACTGCATTTTCAATATTCAGGCTTATGACTTCATTATATGCTGACAAAATGTCGATTGTGAAGAAATGTTAAGATGAGTATTCTTCTATTGAACTGAATCAATTCTGATTCGTATATGAAATGATGTGTACATATAAACACTTTGGGAATTTTGTCTATTTTACGGCCCGCGGTCGGTAAAGTGCCCCATTACGCTCGCTAGCTAGTGCATAAAAGAGTTTTACTTTCTAGATTATAATAGCTATTTGTATTACAAGGGAGGAAGGTGCCACTTTTCCTCCCGCAGGATGTACTTTACTTAGAACCCCTTTTGCGCAATAACTAATGATTTCATAAAGACTTTTTTCATTCTGCTGGATTCATAGTTCTCGTAAATATTCCAGAACTCACCAATTGTTTTTCATTATTTGTCAAACCATACAATTTTCAGAATCATCAAAACCAAATATCCATTTAATTAAGGAATTCTCACGAAGGACCTGAATCCCCTCAATCAAGGGTATTGTTTCCTTCCTAATTAAGTCTTCACTAACTCTAATGGATTCAGAGTTTCATGTTTATATGTGCTACATGTTAAAAAAATCTTAAAATTGTTTTTTCCGTTAACCAGCTGTCGTCCCCTTACGAACGGCAGCCCTCAAAAGTCGAAACTTGTGCGAGCCAAGGAATAACGAGGTCTTACTTTTTAAAATGCGATTTCTAGCACTTTATCGGGCAATCAAATATAAATCTGTAGTCGCTAGGATTCGAACCTAGCCGACCAGCAGTCAATGGTTTTGAACGCGACAGTCTCAATCACTGAGCTACCTGGCCCTATCCTAGCAGTTGTATTAGCTGAAAAAAGTTCATTAGTTTTCCGTGTCTCTCCTGAGATTGTTGATCCTAACTATTCTATTTCAGTTATTTCGGACAACTCTGTATATTCTTTAGTAGTAAGATAACAATGGAAATGGATTCAAGTCAATTTCACATTAAAACACAGCCGTAGTTTGGGATACATCTTCACCAGAGCGAATAACGAAATATTTTCGAAACTCATAAAAATTCCGACCCATTTCTACATTCGTTCAATTCAATCTATAACCCATACTTATAGACGTTTATCGTATCAAAATTTTGAGAATGGTTCTCCTCCTACAATTATACGTTTAGTGGACCACGCGCGCTATAATCACCTTTGATTTTTGCCCCCGGGACACCCGAGTCAGCTCTTCTAAATACATCCCTCACTCAAAACCTCTACTTTTACCGGAATAAATTGATACTTTCGGACGGGATTCCGAACTTGAGATAAATCATGCAATTGCCGATGTTTGCATTTTTCTTTCTACGATTTTGGTGTGGAATCAGAAGGTACTGAGTGGAAATCGTGGTTCCATTTCAGCAAGATTGAGGGGTTGATACTGGATCTAGATAAGAATATGTTATCTTCAAATGTGAAATCACACTTGATATTTTTTTCGGACAAATTCTTTTCAAACTAATATTAATGATGCTAGGACGATAAAGACTATCAGGACTATGAATTCAATTGAAGCGAAATCTTTATGATGCCCTGTGGGAGTTACCTGAAAGGGATTCTCCTGATTTATTATGTGGGCTCGAAAGACGAGTTTAATCTTTTAAATAAATTATACAAAATTTTTTGTATATCACTCTTGAAGTGTTTATTATTATTGTTGTTTTTTTTGTTTTCATAGATAACTTCATAGATACAATAGAATTTTCAAATTACAATACATGGTGTTACAAACTTAAATCAAAGACAAAACTATAAATAATTAACATGCCCTAATATTGTACATCCATGTTGAAAAGGGGAACATTCTCCATGAAAAAAAATGAAAAATGTGATTTATTTGTAATATCCAACAGAAAACAACTACTTTCCCGGCACAAGCCACGCTGGACATTGAACTACATCACAAATAGAGACTAAAGTTTGTGTTGCAACCGCAGATGATTCCACAACAGATTTTAGAAATATCCTATTCATAATTTCGAACAAAAATCAAAATGCAATGCCCATGACAGGTCAATGTCAAAAAATAACTTTCAAAGTGTCACCTCGGCAGAAATAATTCCATCCTTGATGTGTATGACTGCTTCTGAAGAGCCTTCTTTCCAATTCTATCAATCTTCCTGATGAGCTTGGCGAAATAGATTTTCGTCGACCAAAATGTATTGGGGATTTGAAGCGAGAGAAGCGAACCTTGCTTCAATGAAATGAACGATTTCTGTGAGTAACACTTTTTTTTTTCTGGTGTGTTGCATCGACTGCTTTTACTGTACCTAAGACAAAAAATAACATCAGGATTACAGCCAAAAGCCGATAATCAGTTGTTAAAATTTATAGTTAGGGAGCCGCCAGTGAAAAAATGCGCCGAACAGCTATAGTCCTTCCAACTAGCGTCTAGCGACAGCCCGGATATTTTGCTGGCGAGCATATTGACAGTATCATAACCTCCAAATTGGCAGCTTCCTTGGTCTGATTTCTCAAAAACACATAAAAAAGTAATTTTTCATAGTTTTCAACAATTCTGCCTTCCTCAAAACCCGTAAATCGTAATTTTTCACATTTTTTTTCAACCATTCAGCCTTCTTTCAAAATGTGAGAAATTGTGATTTACGGATTTTGAGGAAGGAAATTCTTTAGAAAATTAATATTTAATAAATTAAATAATTGTTAATCCAAGTTCAGGGCTTGATGAAATCTTGAAAAATCTATAAATGATGATTGTAATCAGGTTGTGTGAAGAAAATTTGGTTCTTTGGACTATATTGTTCGTTTTTCAAATGGTCATATACCAGCTTACATGTTTTTGAAATATTGGGTTAAATGCATTTATTTACGACTAATATATAATATTAGTATTATACTTGTGGTTTTTGAAGTATAATGCCATATATTAATCCCTTAGGGAATAATGGCGAGGGATTAATAGTCTTTATTCCCTCTTGTACTCCTATCACAAAATTTCTCAAATTAAATAATACCATGGAAACAATATAACCAAACTCAAAAGTGTCAGTGTCAAACGCGTAGTGTTTGTGTATTTGTATTAAAATGAATGAAAATGAAGAATCTTTCACTTGTACACCACCAGAAATTGTACAATTAGCTGCAGCAACAACATCTACCTCAATACCAGAAACATCGAAATCCATTTATAATAAAACGTACGCATCGTTCAACGAATGGCGTCTTCGAAACAAGGCAAACTCTTATTCCGAAAATGTTCTGCTGGCCTATTTCGCTGAATTGGGTGCAAAATACAAGCCATCTTCATTATGGTCATTCTATTCAATGATTAAATCTGTGTTGAAGATAAACCATGACGTTGATCTGGAAAAATATAAGAAACTACGATAGTTTTTAAAAAGAAAATCTGAAGGATTTCAAGCAAAGAAATCTTCCACTCTGACCCCGGAAGAAATTAGGAAATTTATTGACAGAGCTCCTGATGAAATTTTTCTTTTGCATAAGGTAAATGTTCATATTTAATCTGATCTATTCAAAATCTCATGTTCTTATTTGATTCAGGTTATATTAGTTATTGGAATTATGGGCGCATGCCGCTCAAACGAGCTTTATGAAATGAAGATAGAAGACGCGAAGGATTTCCAAACAGAGTTATTGATAACAATACCCAAGACTAAAACTAAAATTGTATGAAAATTCACCATAAACAGTACGTTTTACAATATTGTAAAGAAGTACATCGATCTCCGTCCGTCACATGTAGAAACCAATTCATTCTTTCTAAATTATCAAAAATTGAAATGTACAATACAACGTATAGGAAAAAACAAATTTGCAGACATTGGTAGACAAATTGCCAAATATTTAAACTTGCCAAATCCTCAAAGTTATATCGGCCATTGTTATCGCAGATCATCTGCCACTCTGTACATTGATGGAGGAGGCGATATAACTGGATTGAAGCGTCTTGGGGGCTGTAAATCTACCCAAGTAGCTGAAGGATCAGTCTATGAGAAAAAAAACAACTACAGCAGATACTATTGCCAAACAGATAAATAGTAATGAAGCAACTTCTTCTTTTACAGCAACCGAAATTCCAAATATTCGTGTTGAAAACTCTTCCAAAGTTAATCATAATTCACTACCAATTCAGTTTATTAATTGTACTATCACTAATTTAAATGTTATTGACAAATAAAGTTGTTCATTAAAAATCTAAAATAAATAAATTTGTCGTAAATAAAGTAGTACTACTCGCAATAATGGCTATTATTCTCTCGGAATGTTACTCACTCGCCGCTAACGCGGCTCGGTTCGTAAAAATTCCTCGAGAATAATAGCTATCATTATTGACTCGTGGTATAATCTACTATTAAACCTTTCATGCTTTTCATGACCAATAGGTTATAGTACTCTTCATAGAAATAACCAAACTCTTCTCCTATGAATATATATTATATTTCAAGCTCCTTTTGGGTTCCTTGATTTTTATATACAGTGACCGCAGCTCTGGAATACTCCTGGATACATTACCTGGTTCTGGACACCTGATTGGTTGTATAATTCAGCCAGTTATTATAAAGTAGCTACATCTGTTCAGTATTCTGGCAATTGGCCAAAAACATCGGACATTCAACGGCGAGAAGTGAAGACTCAGTTCTTAAGTGTATTGAAGTCTTCTAGTATTTTAGTATGAAGAGTTAAATAATTTTAAATAAGCTTTTAAGTTATAAGTTTTGTAAATCTGGTAGAACTACACGCATAAAAAAGAGACTTTGTTGTAAAACATGTCCTTTGACGCCATTAGAAATAATAAAATAATTTTTAAAGCATTATAAATGACAAAAATAGGCATTCTAATGAATTTCACCTTGAAATTTCAATAGATAGTTACCTCTTTATTAAAGATTTGTAGACACTATGATTTTCAAAATAAAAATTTAACCATCAGAGAGTTCTTTCGGCGAGACTAGGCGCAGAAATGGACGAAAAGAAGAAGAACTATCTATGAAATGTTGAAAATAATTCAAATAGTTCAAGAGTGACTTTGACAGTTGAGTATAACCAAAATTGTTTTAAAATAAACAAACAGCTTTTATTGATTTTATTAAATAATTAATTATCCAGCCTCTGTGGAGTATTCAGCAGGGTTCTTCGAGCTGTAAAATAGGAATTAATCAACAAAAACATTGTAAGCCATATTCAGGAACTTATTACTCAGTTGGCGTTTTGTTCATATTCCACGGTAAAAATGAAAAAAAATGAACTATTGTAGAAATACAACCGATATAAATACACATAAAGTGGACACATCCAAATATCTCAAAATGTACCACTTGTTGAAGAAATTCTGAAATTTTTCCTCATAATACCTGAATCTTAATTTCAACACATTTTAGTGCTCTATTTAAGATGGTTTCCATAATATTTCCCTTTATATAGTGTAAATTGTATTAATTCATTTTGACTGGTCGTAGACAAAATATTGTATGCAAGTCACATTTAATGACTATTAAAAAACTCGCATTAATAATGCTCGGCGTGAAACCGAGCTGGTGTCCTCTTTTATCCCATTGCCCGCTTTCTCGAAACGAATTGATCTAATGGTCGAAACATAGAAACATCACCAAGAGAGTCAATGCGAATTTATGGACGATGCACGCAGTTGTACCCGTGTGTACAAATAATGTAAGAGTCTCTTGAAATCCTACATGTATTTCTTATTCTATGATTTTTCAGCTCCATTGTCGGCCTCCTACTCTAAACAGCTTATGCATAATGCATCGAGTAAAACATGCAGTATTTTCATAGCCGGCCTTTTGCCGTGTTCATACAAATTATCAACTAAATGCCGATTTATAAATTACATCTGTTTTCAATACACGTATTGAAGTACAGCCGCCGCTAACGCTCGCTGATAAATAAAGGCATCCGCAATAGAAATCTACAGGGTGTTCCTTTGTGCAGGGATTTTCTCATATTTTTGATTTTTCAGAAGACTTGAGAACAACATTGTAATTGATATCCTGTAATTTTTCAATACACAATTAACTCCAGTTATGCAGTTTGAATACCAAAAAAAATGTGCTTCTCGGAACGCACGACAGAAGTGATCATTGAAAAAAAAGGAGTTAAAAATTTGTAGGAGTGCATATCGACCATAAATTAAAATTTGAAGACCATGTTCGTGCCTTGTATAACAAAGTGTCCTTCGGTTGTTTTGCAGTTAGAGTAGTCGCAAATGAGCTGAGTTTATCAGCAACCAAGACTGTTTATTTTTCTCTGGTGGAATCTCACCTGAGATATAGAATTCCATTTTCGGGCGTATGTAGTGGATATCTACTATAAAACGTTTCAATTCTGCAAAAATGAGCCATGAGATATACCGGGTGACAACGAGGTGAAGTATGCCCCCAATTTTTCTATAGTTTTGAAGATACAATTTCAAATTTGGTATGTCGCTATAGTACTTGAATACGCATATTTAGATCTATTGGAAATTCACCACTTCCGGTTTAACCAGAAATGACCCCAATTTTTTTTTCAAATGACAACATGTTCATATTTTTTCATTATCCGAAAGAGCACGCCATTTGTGATAACACTGTTCTTCAAAATTGAAAATTGGTTGAAAAATGACGGAGATACAGCTGATTGTTCAATCGAACAAAGTTGGCCTTGAAACTCAAACTTTACAATTGACAAACGACATCAGACTATTTCTGACTGTTTCTGTTGTGCTTCCAAGTCCCGGTCACAGGCGGTAAAGGGTTTTTGTACGACCACAGTCGGCATAGTGGAAATAGGTTTCGACACGTCTCTGTTTTGTTGCCGTATTCTGATTGAGCGTAGAGTGTGGTTATAGTGTTCATCCATTTATTTACTATTGATGATGATCGTAACTCTCCATGCAATCCAAAGTCATCGGTTGTCAACTGAGTTAGCATTTTTGCCGTGCCATTACTATTTTCTCTTCTAGTCAACGATCTCACCCAGTACTTAATACGGTTTCGACGCTTCTTCATTTTCTTTTCCAAATAAGGCAAAATACACCATCCACAAGACATTATGAAAAAATCATCTTCACTGCACATGTTGAACACAGAAGTCTGCCAAGTGGAAATTAGTGAAAACTTAAATGAAACTATAAGTCGAGTAGAGTCCGATTAGTTGCAACAACGTTTATTATATATATATTACCTAAGAAAGAGCTGAAAGTTGTTTATTTCGCACTTGTCGACAGTCATTTGAAATATGGGATACTGGCAGCACTGGGAGCAGCACTCAAAAAACATATAGCCCCACTAGGAATTTTACAACGAAGATTCTTAAAACTACTGCTGAACAAAAAAAGAGACTACTCAACAGAGCTCACATATAAAGAATCTGGAGTATTTGATTTGAGGCAGGAATTTTTCTATACATGTATGATCAACTATCATGCAACCAATAAAATTGAAAATCATATACATGAATATAACACACGTCAAAAAGATCTACATCCTATTCCGTTCATGACTAAATCAATCGGTCAAAGATCAAACGAGTTTTTGGCCCCAAAACTTTTTAATATTCTCCCGAGTCAAGTGAAAAACCAGCTAGGAAACTTATTCAAAAAAAAATTGAAAACATATATACTGGACACTCCTATAGTTATGATTCACAAATCAATAGAAACGTCAGTAAGATAGAGTTAAATGCATATAGGCTTATGTGGATGTTTCGATTGATTCATCCAGGTGGTAAAAATAAAAAAAAAGTAATATGGGACCCGAAATGGACCCTTGTGGGACCCCTATCTATTTTTATTTGAATATCCCTCATTTGATCCAAATTGGAATAGTAGACGGAACTTAGTAATAAATATGAACACTCTCATATGAACCCCTTTGTTCTTAATTATGGTTCATTGTTTACTGTTCACTGTTCATTGCCCATTTTATTAATGTCTTTAAAATTTTACATATCTAACATTTTATATTTTATATCTTATATTTTATATTTTACATTTTAAATTTTACATTTATATTTTATAATTAGGTAATAGTATAGTAAGCTGCATAGTTAAATTTGTTATTAGGTATATTTCATATCACCCGACGCTGATTTGTTTTGTTTGCTTCCCTTGAAATTTTATATTTTTTCTTTTTTTCTTTCATCGTTTATATACATTTGATATTTTCTTCGCGAAACAAGTGCTTGCACTTATCGCTGAAACGCATTATTCACTTCTGCTATCTAACTATCCAATTTTTTGTATTTTGTATTTGTATTTATTGAGTGAATAAAGTTATTATAATTAAAAAAAAAAAACGTTTACGATTTGTTTCTGTTTTGTTAGTGTTTTGTAGGTTTTGTCGAAGTTTCCATATTCGGAAACAAAACGGCAACTTGACGAGTCTGTTTGGTGGAAATCCGCCTTTAAAGATAAATATTTTGTTATCTAGTATTATTTTGATCTACTAATGAAACCCTATGAATAATAGGAGCCATAATGGAGTATTTTCATTATCATCATTATTATTTATGCCTTTCAAATATTTTCATTATTTCTCTTTTCTAACTGAGCGGTTTAGTCTGCTAAGACCAGACTAGAGCTTATTACTCCTCCAGATTCTATCAAAAGATTCTGGGAAGCACGTATGTCTGATGCAGTAACAATGGATTTCCTATGCGTTTTTCTACGCCTACAACTGAATAGATCTTGCTTATCGGGCGGTATCTCACCTCTGAACGTAGTTTATTATTAGTTTGACACGCTGCTCACTCATATAACTCAAAAAAGCTGCTTCTTGTGGTAATATAGATGGTTATCTTATTCGATGCACTAACGTGTAAGCTCATTATTGGTGCAATTTTAATCATATACTGCGAGATGGATTACCAACCGCTTTGGTATACGGGCATAATGAGAATAGTATATTACATTACCTACCAGTGTTAAACGGAACTTTCTACACAAGTAATGCACACTTTTTGTCTTTGTATAGTAACCACAACTGAATAATGAATCGTATCACTTCGAAACTTGACTTCTTGACATCATATATTGTTAGAAATTTTTTTTTCACCAAAATATCAGGGGTGAAACCCAAAAACATTTTTATTTTAAAAAATTTTAATTTTTTTTGCTGTTGTTTCGGAAAGTATACAATTTATCAAGAAACAATTTCAACAAGGCGAAAATTAATTCAATTCTCCACAAGAAATATACCCAGTAACTTCTCATAAAATGAACTTGTTTTCTCAGAAAACCTCATTGAATCCCGATATCAAATTTCAGGCTCGCTTTAATCCGCCACTGCAATTTCCGGCAGGGCCAAAAATTATATTTGTCATAACTTGGCTAAAAAATAGTAAAGGGAAAAGAAAAAGTGTGTATCGTTCTTGAAGAATTCTACTTTCTCATGCAAATATAACATGTGAGTATCTGTGTACCCAAAATGTGTTTTCTCCCACTTCATACATAACCTTTCTACGATGTTTACGGAGGATCCGAAAGTCATGGATATTTCAGATGAGTTGAGTTGAGTTGAGGGTCGAATCCTTAGCGACTTCAGCTTTTTATCTGATGGCCCGAGAAAGTGCTAGGAATCGCACGTTAAAAGGTGAGACCTCGTTAATCCTTGGCACGCACAAGTTTCGACTTTAAAGGGCTACCGTTCGTAAGGGGACAGCTGGTTAACGGAAAAAACAATTTTAACATTTTTTTTAATATGTAGCAGCATATAAACTTGAAACTCTGAATTCATTAGAGTTAGTGAAGACTTAATTAGGAAGGAAACAATACCCTTGATTGAGGGGATTCAGGTCCTTCGTGAGAGTTCCTTAATTAAATGGATATTTGGTTTTGATGATTCTGAAAATTGTATGGTTTGACAAATGAAAAACAATTGGTGAGTTCTGGAATATTTACAACTATGAATCCAGCAACTTTTGAGGGCTGCCGTTCGTAAGGGGACGACATCTGGTTAACGGAAAAAACAATTTTAACATTTTTAAATAAAAAATATATGAAATAGTTATACTGAAGCAGGAATCAATACCCTCTTTGGACCATATATAGACTAGTAAGACACGTCTCACTTATACATGCCAAAAGAAAAACTGGGTTTTACTCTTGCCTTAGTTTTCAAGTCACCCATATTTATGGAAATTTCTTCAGCAAATGTTGAAAATGATGGCTCATACACATCCTACATGAAAAATGAAGTATGTGATTTCAAGCTTGAAGTTTGCAATTCACAATCGTTTTATTAAACATATATGCAGGATATGAATAAGTGATTATTTTCAACATTTACTGAAGAGAATGCCGGTTTTATGGGTAAGTTGGAAATGAGGCAGGAGTGAAACAAAGTTTTTTTTTTGGCATGTATAAGTAGGACCTAACACACTACTTTCGAATTGTTGCATATAGTCCAAAGAGGGTAGGGGTTGCTGCTAGAGTATAATATTTCCATATTCACTAAATTATTCATGATTTTCGGAACATCCGCAAACATCTCCGTGAAGTGCAACAAAGCACATTTTAGGTACACAAATACTAGCATATTGTGTTTGTATGAGAAGGTAGGAGTCTTCAGAAACGATATGAACTTTTCTTTTTCCTTCTCCAATCATTTTTAGCAGAGTTATGACCAATCAAATATTCGGCTTCGCCAGAACTTTCAGTGGCGGGTGAGCGTTAACCTGAAAGTTGATCTCGAGAAAACGAGCGCATTTCATAAGAAATTACTTGGAATAATTTTTGTGAAGAATTGAATTGTCTTTCACTTTGATGAGTTGTTTTTTCGATAAATCAAATACTTTCCAAAATTACAGCGAAAACATATTTATTTATATTTAAATAAAAAAAATATGTTTCGCCCCTGGAATTTTGGTAAACAATTTTTTTCGTGTTTATCATGGTTCCAATTACCAGCATACCAAGTTTGGCGGTGCTAAAATCGATCCTCGTCTCAAACCCAATCGTACTGGATTATCTGACTACCACAGATTTATGCATAATTGCAACAAAAAGACACAATTTTACAAAGAAAATTTTTAATTGAATAATAAACATTTGAGATAATTATTCACATTGCTATTTATATAAAAAGGTGCAAAATGATCATGTTTTCCGCACCAGACGTGGTTTGCAAAAATCTCGCCATTTTGTAATGAGTTATATACAAGTCTTTTTGTAATTTCGTTAGACTCTACATTTACATTGAATTGCATAACACGAGTCTCGAATGATGGCCCTGATTATGTTGCCGGGTAGACGGTAGCGGAGTCACTACTAGGATCTTATCATCAGTTGATCAAAATTGTCAGTTTTTGATTATGTATTTCTCCAAAATCTGCAGCAAAAACAAGAAGAGTGATTTTGAGGTACCGAATATGTTCCTAATTATATTAAAGCTGCCGCAGAGAAGGTAATTATGGGTGTATTACCGAATGAATCTGCACCAACGATTTTCATGTTCACACTAGTATATCAATATGAATTCTCATATTCACACTTGAACGTCATTTTGACATTCAAAATGTAAAGAAGAAGTTGCCATATAGAAACAAAATTACAAAAATAATATTATCATTACAATAAGTACATTCTCCCTATTATTTCTACATTAAGTACAGTAACAGACTCTTTGTTAGTTTCTGGAAGAGGTGGAGTGACAGCTTTCGAAGTACTGCTGACGGCGTCCATAACTATATTGGCAATATTAGTAGCAAAATCATCAATATCATACGAAGGCGTAGAGCGGACATGCGATATTTTTTTTTCTTAATTTTGAGTTTAGTGTTAATTTCGAGTTACAATCGAAATAAAGGCTGACATGAAAATAGACCGAATTGAGCATTGGTGTTCAATAGTTTTTGCCGTAGAGTGTCAAATAAATGAAATAATAAAATGCGGCTGACTTTACTGTATATAAGTCACTGCTTATTCATTTGTGAGAAAATATTATTTATACAGTGGATTATAATTCATTGGGGCCAGACGACTATAATATTGTCCGACCTACCCTATCACTAACGAGAGACAAGAATATCGGAACAGTCGAAACGCGTCTGCGGTGGTCTTCTCCAGCCAAATGAAGGATAGTCTAATGTTAAATTCTTCTTGGAAGAACGTTGCACAAATATCTATCAGATGTAGTTCAATATCCGTCGTGGTATTAGCCAGACACGTAGTTGTTTTCTGTCAGATGTTTGCCTCATATTGTCCACATGGAGGAAATATTTGGAGAGAAGGGTACGACATTGTGGATTTTACTATTTCATTTATTTGATACTCTCCAGGAAAAATTCTTGAACGCTGTTCACTTCCTGGCGCCTTTTCTACCGAGAAATGTTTTTCGTTTTTTCCCTGCGGGTGGAGTCGCTGGTTATTCATTTGTATTGAAATAATGTTCCAGAGCATGAAAAACTGTACTACTGTATGTTAAGGCACTCTTGAATGATGAAATCCATTATTATTATTATAAAATATAAGTTTCACAGTGGATTATAAGTCATTGGGCTGGAGCACGATGACTTCAATCTTTTTCGACCTACCTTGTCGCTGACTAGAGGCAAGAACCTCATTCAGCAGGTGGTCTTGCCCAACCAAATCAATGATAATCTGCTGTTCAATTACAATAATCATTTGCAATTGGGTCTTCTTGGAAGAAGGTTGCACAAATATCTATCGGATGTAGTTCAATGTCCGTCGTGGTAGTAGCCAAGGAAGTAGTTGTTTTCTATCAGATGTTCGCCTCATATTTTCCACAAGGTGGAAATATTTGGAGAGAATGATACTTCGACATTGTCGATTTTACTATTTCATTTATTTGATACTCTCCGGCAAAAATTATTGAACACCAATACTTAATTCGGTCTATTTTCAAAAGTCAGCCTCAATTTCGAGTTGTTACTCGAAATTAGGAAAAAAAATATCGCATGTCCACTCTACCCCTTCGTAATATTATTATATTCTTCTGCGAGTGCCCAGTGTATTTTTCAGATTCCTTTAGATTTAAAAATTATCCACTACCTAGGTACAGTTCCAATTTTGTTATTGCCCACCACTTATTTTGTGTATTTTTGTCTCTATAATTGATAAAAAACGTGTTTCCGTAGTTTGTGGTCTTAGATTGGCATATGTGTTATATATGCTATAAAGCTTCCAGTAATAGTGAATATGCGGAAGCATTTATTTTTTGTCAGTCACCATTGTTATCAATACATAACTGGGTAAGTTTTTTTTTGGGACATGCTCCAAATAAACCTATAACCAATACAATCTTAAAAACTTATCTGTAATTAAAAAAATTAATAGACTTTGCTTGACGACTTACCATTGTAAGTAAGTAAATTTCTTGTTGCGTCAATATTTATTTTTTTTGGGTCATATCCGTCACTTTTCCTCTTCAAAACGCCTTAACTTCACTATATATTTTGAAGATATCTACATTGTGAGGAATGGATAAAATAGTACGCAGCAGCACAGAATAATGAGTCCATAATGTTAAGCATTGGATTCTATTGAAAAATTCATCCACATAAGAAAGAGAAATGTTTTCGGAAAAGGAACTTCTTATTTCCTTATTTCTTCGCCTATAGAAAGGAATTGATCGTAAGCATATTCGTACCTCCCTTTGGACTTTCAGGCAATACATTTGGTGTCCTTAATTTTGCGGCCTGTTAAGTCACTGTTAACCTCCATGTTTGATTGAATTTTGTGTTATTTCGTTTCAATATGGCGACACAGGTGTGAATATGAGATTTCATATACAGTATCGGAAACTTTTCATCTGGGGTATAGACAGAAATCTACGCGAGCAACAAGGAACGCAATGATATGATAATACCACATAGATAAGAGAGAGGCACTACTGTGCGCCTCTCCTGTTACCCCACCCGACGCATTAACGGACCACGTGGCAAAGCGACACACCGCACTCAGATCACGTCGATATCCCTTTCTCTAGCGAGTAGAGGAGAAATTGTAATACTCTCTCAACATATAGCAAGATTTTCTTTACGCTCTCATAAAACCACCATATAATAATAATAATAATAATAATAATACTTCCTCATAAATACTCGTAGAGTGTACCCAAAGGCATGGCATGTGCGGGTAGAGGACGGCTATTATTATTATTTGCCGTGGCGCTCCGGGGCGACTTACTGATTTTTGGTGGCGTATTCACTTTTCAGCTGCAGAAAAACCTGGAAAACCTACAGCACCACCTCGGGTGGCCGGCGTGCACTCCAAGCTAGCACTAGCCGAGATTGACATCTAGACAGCACACAATACACTTGCTTTCAACAAGGACTGTGGTCGTCTATCGATTCCGATAGTTGGGTACTTGAGAAAAAATCTCTCGTACCTACATCGGGCTCGAACCGACTACCGCTATACTGAAGTTCTGAACGGCCTGCGCCTTATACCGCCAGACCACCGACCACCATATTACCAAGATGAACATTGTCTGTAGATAGTAGTGTGAATATGAGAATCGTTGGTTCAGATCTATTCGGTAATATATTCAAAATATAGCATAATCTGAACCATCGTTCGAGTCTCGTGTTATGGAATTCAATATAAATATAGCTGTTGCCCTATGCTCGTATTCAGTGTAATCAAATGAATGAAGATTCCTACGAAATTATAAAAAGACTTGTATATAACACATTGCAAAACGGCAAATTTTTTGCACACGACATGTTGGACCTTAACATCCAATGTTAGGTTAACTCGTCCGTGCTCTTTTGTCTACCTCAAAACTATCTCTGTAAAGCATTCCGTATAATCATAAATGATATATGTGTATCTGACACACACTTATTCTCGAAAAAGGATGGAAACAAACACAATGCACACTTGCATTACCCTAGGCCACCTGGAATGCATTACTTTTTGCGCACACTGTACATGATACATGCACCTACACACACGCATGCCTTCACTTTAATTTCATCATCGGTACATTTAACTGAAATCTAGTCTATACCACTTCATTTTATTGATTATTTTAATTGCATACCGACATAATATACTGAATAATAAGCGAGCGGAAACGCGACCAGTTAATATAAGTTTTTTAATGAGGTTTTTATAGTTTACCGCCAAAGTTGAAAGTAATTTGAAAAGAATTTAGATTGAAATCTTTATAAAAACGCCCACTCAACTCGGGTAGAGGACGATCCGCGGACAGTAATAAGAGCAAGAATGGAATGTACCGTGCGCCGCGTAGGGTCCTGTTTAATTATGTCAACGTGGATGATAACCCAGAAAGAAATTGAGTTTGGAAACTGGAGAATGATTTCACCCTAGCAATATGAATTACGAGCGATATTAGTCGAGTTCGGTAATTTGATCGCAGATTTTAGTCACATGGCCATAAATTAATCGAATCATGTCGGTAATAAACGAACGAAACGGACGAGATCAGCATGAGCCTGACTTTGACGGAATGTCTTGAAGCTATAACATTTCAATTTGATTTGTATTTGTATTCTTTTCGTTTGTAAACTAGCTTCAAGTTTGAAATTTGAACTTTTGCTATTTCAAGGTGATTCTGTCATGTCGATTTGAACTTTCAAGATCAAATAAACTATTACTAACAAATCACAGATGTAACGTAAACATAACCAAACACTTGCAAATTGATCGCTTTTGAAAAACCGAACGATCAATATTTACCTCCCCTACAATCGGTTGCAATAAACGAACGATACAGACTAATCCGACCAGACCGACGTAAATACCGAACGCGGTTATTGTCAGTGAAATAAACATAAAACAAAAGTATTCGAACCCTAACATTCTTGTTGAAAAGGGGAACATTCTCCATGAAAATAGAAAGATGAAAAATGTAATTTATTGGTAATATCTAACAGAAAACAACTACTTCAGTCGCAGATGATTCCACAACAGATTTTATGAATGTCCTATTCATATTTTCGAACTAAAACCTAACATTCTTCTTACTCGACAAGGATCAGATAATCAGATCTCTCCAAGTTTTTGTTGAAACTGACGCCTTCTTCAGGGATTCAGAGTCTGTACAGCATCGGTCCCATATATATTTCCAATATAGCGGAAATGCATATGGTACCGATGATGTACTTTGAAGCTCTGAAGAAGACGCCGTCATGAATCGTCGAAACGTCGGCAATTACATAAGTAAAGTGTCCACCTGCCTTACTAAAATGGAGTTGTTGTGCACATCTGATATGAGCCTTTGGCAGGACCAGTTGGTACACTTACAGTTGTTTCTGAGTCGTAAGAAATCCTAATGAGCCCAGTATCCTTTGGCAACTGTACCAAACTTGGATACTTCCAGTCACTCAGGCCCAACTCCATCCTTTAGCCAAGTTCAGACCAACTTGTAATCATTCTTCCAACTTTTTTCCGTCCGTTCTATGGTTTATGAATCAGATTCTTCTGAATCAACTCTCATTGCGGTGCTCGCAGCATTTCCTTGCAATCCTTGTCGAAAACATGGACAATGCTGAAACGCATCAATCTAAACTGATAATGCTTTCCTCTTATGGATAAGCTGTTGTTGATTTCTTCGTCAATTCAGTGAATTACTGGTGGCAGTCGCAGCTCCTGTGAAACTAAACATTGTTTCCAGCTCTGCAAAAATGTTTGTTTATAAGTGCATATCGCAAGGAAACTTTTTACTTTGTGTTCAGCTCTAGGACGTACCTATTTACCTCTTCATAGCCTAAATTTTCGCAGAATTGATCTTAATAACTTCGGCCGAGATATAATGCCCTAACAAACAACACTTCTCAACCTAACCTAACCTCATGAATTCTACTTCCAAATCATTGAATGTCTTTTCCATTATCAGTTATAATGGAATAGTAAGTTTTTCATGTCGAGCCTCTCTAAATTGGTACCATGAGTGTCTGAAAGTTGGTGGGAGCATATGTAATCCAAATGGAAGGACTCTGAATTGGTATAGACATGTCCCGCAGAGATATTTTGCCACTTGACAGTATCCGCTTTTCAGATAAAACATTGAAATGTGAAATTGTCAAGCTGTGTGCACGCTTCAATATACTTGAAGGAAGAAACTTTGTATTTCGTGCAAAATATTTTTATTTTAAAAATTGTAGCAAAGCGCTTTCGACTGTTAAGTCATCATCAGTGCGTACCTGCAAGTAAGTAATGATTGAAAATGAATTTGATAAAATTGAAAATTTTTGAAATTTGAAAGTTATGAAAAGTGAGGTTACTTACTCGTCAGGTGTACAAGAAGCCATATAAAAACATCATGTCCATGGACCAAATTAAAATGTTACAAAATATAAAACATATTTAAAATTGAATAATTTTCATCCTGTTTAAGGATTATTAAAGATAAAGATATGGGATACTACATCATATCTGTCTGAATGTTGAAGAGGAAGTGGAAAAGAAATTTAAATTGACAATGTATGCCAATGACACTATTGACAAGTGACAGTGACCATTGACATTTGTGACATAGATTCAAAGAACTCAAATAGAAATTGAACTAATCCAGACATGAGTTTAAAAAGGAAACGTAAATCTGAAAGTGATTAGTCTAATGGGAACGTTTCGTTTTCCAAAAATACGCTACTTACCAAAGAAAACTCTATCAAGAATACGAATAAATTATCAAATTTAGTAATGGGTGAAAAATAATGAGAAATAATCCTATAATCCCTATTTTCTTTCTGATTATTACTCATTATTTTTCACCCATTACTAAATTTGATAATTTATTCGTATTCTTGATAGAGTTTTCTTTGGTAGCGTATTTTTGGAAAACGAAACGTTCCCATTAGACTAATCACTTTCAGATTTACGTTTCCTTTTTAAACTCATGTCTGGATTAGTTCAATTTCTATTTGAGTTCTTTGAATCTATGTCACAAATGTCAATGGTCACTGTCACTTGTCAATAGTGTCATTGGCATACATTGTCAATTTAAATTTCTTTTCCACTTCCTCTTCAACATTCAGACAGATATGATGTAGTATCCCATATCTTTATCTTTAATAATCCTTAAACAGGATGAAAATTATTCAATTTTAAATATGTTTTATATTTTGTAACATTTTAATTTGGTCCATGGACATGATGTTTTTATAGGGCTTTTTGTACACCTGACGAGTAAGTAACCTCACTTTTCATAACTTTCAAATTTCAAAAATTTTCAATTTTATCAAATTCATTTTCAATCATTACTTACTTGCAGGTACGCACTGATGATGACTTAACAGTCGAAAGCGCTTTGCTACAATTTTTAAAATAAAAATATTTTGCACGAAATACAAAGTTTCTTCCTTCAAAAACATTGGAATCCTTTCCGAACTGGATAATGTGCATGAATGACGTATGCTTGACGTCGTTCAGTAGGCGACAATCCATGCAAAATCCAATGGATCCATACATTAGAGTCCGGGCTAAGTGTCTGTCATGTTCCCTTAGCAGACAAAGTGCCTCCCCCCAGCTAAGATTTCTGCCCCATCACGGCAAGCCGGTAGAGATTTCAGATTCAAGAGCATATATGCATCATTCCACTAGGGATTCCTATGATCAGAACCACCATTTTTCACAGACTGGCTTGGGTGAAGCCTGCGGAATTTAAAAACTTAAACTCATTTTTTCTCCTCTTTTTGGGCTATATTCGTTTCGCCACGAGCCAAAAACTCTACAGTATCGGAAACTGTTCATCTGGGGTACAGACAGAAATCTACGCGAGCAACAAGGAACGCAATATGATAATACCACATAAATAAGAGAGACGCAATACTATGCGCATTAACGGACCACGTGGCAATGCCACACAGCGCACGTCGATATCCTTTCTTCGAGTGAGTCGAGGAGAAATTGTAATGCTCTCTCAACATATAGCAAGCTATTCTTCACGCTCTCATGAAACCACCATACCCAAGATGAAAACTTTCGGATACTGTGTAAGCAAAACTTTGATGATCGAAGACGTATATGTACGTTGCAGCAACTTCGTTTTTCTCTGACAGACAGATGACCAGATCTGTGTTTATGCTGATACTCATCGCAGAGATAGTTTTTAACAGAGTTACCTCGTAGAAGCGGCGTTGTTCCACCTCTGGGTAAGTTTAAATCTATCCGGCATCATGATGATGTAGAATGCTTCCGTCTACTAGCTAGCTGAACATCTTCTCCATAATCCTCGCATCGTCCTCCTTCCAGAAGAACCTTGGCAGTTTGAGGTCATCAATGGAAAATTTATTGATGACCTTATGCCTCTGGTTGCTGGGGGTGCCATAGTTGTAAAGAAGAAGGCTACGGGAGTCTCATTCAATGCATCGTAACATTGCATTATGCATTATGAGCTCATGCGAAGTTGAATTAAATGATTCGCGGTGATGAAGTCCATCTTAAGGATACGCTCATGCTGCATGGAGTTCTGTGTGATACATTCATCGATGAGCAGGTACTCCTTGCAGCCAGTAGCCTCCTTCCTCGGCCCTCTTTGCTTAAATGTCCATTCATACACCGGGTCATTTGCGAAGAGTATTCGCATGTTTAGGTGATGGTTAACATAGATAACATGCACGAGTCCATACGGATACTCATGGATGTTATTCCACAAGGTTTGTACCCAGTGGTAAATTCAACAATGCTAAGACACCCTTTATTCAAAACTCCATAGCCTTCTTATTGTCGGGGAAAGACCTATATATAATATCAATCACTGGATATCAATACTATGTATACGGATCTCAATAATATCAATGAATGCTTACGTTAATATCATGATCAAGTAAATTGAATAGGTTCGTTAGGGTGATGAATTCCATTCATCAAACGAATGAAGAGTGTTCACCTATGCCAAGAATTGTATTCGTTCAACTGATGAAACTGTAATTATCAGATTAATTAATTATTATGAAAGAGTTCAGTGGCTCAATTAACATTTTCATCAATATTGGTCCAATGAACAAAATCGTTGTGTCAATGTACCACTGGATATCCATACTATGAATACGGATGTTAGTAATATCTATGAATGCTTTCGTTGATATCATGATCGAGTACATTAAATAGCTTCGTTAGGGGAATAAATTCCATTCTTCCAACGAATGAAGAGTGTTCACTTAAGCAATAAACTGTATTCATTCAATTGATGAAACTGTAATTATGTCATTAGATTAATGATTATTGTTAGTTCTTCGAATAAATGCTGTTTGATTGATACAATGATTTAGATTATTTCTACAATGGATATTTTTCATCAATAAAATGAATGGTGATTATTAAATTCATGAGTATTGGTTACTATAACACAAGGTTTGATGAATTCCATTCATCAAACGAATGAAGAGTGTTTACATACATAAATACATACGTAAATGGTCATTCATTGACTCGACGTATGTATTGTGCCAATAAACAAAGAGGTTTTCAAGAATAATGACCATATGTTTTAAAAATATATACATCATTGCTCTGGGACCATGATTTATGTTCGTTGATACGATGAAAAATTTCAAATTGTTTCAGTGTACCCCTTTCCTCACCTCAATGAACTTTTCCATAGTAGCAACGAAACCTGTTCATAAATGTAAAAATCGATCATCTTTTATCTGAATAAACTTGAATTCATTGTATCAATAAATACCTACGAACGTCTGTGAATGTTTATTCATTGTCACGATGAAAAATTTATTTTGCCAATGAACGGAAAGGTAATAAACGGCATTTATTTATATAACGTATTACATTTTTTTCAGTGAAGTATCTGTTTCCCCAGTTGATTTTACTCCACTATCATTATTATTATTATTTCATTATTTTCATTATCAGCAATACAATAACACAAAGAAGTCATTAGGAGAACTTTATACTATTCACCGGAAGTTAGAATAAATCAAGTTGCCGAATACGAACAATAATTCTTACAAAACTCGTTCATTAGAATGGCAGGCTGTGGTTTCATCAGTGGAGGAAAATATAGCGGTATACACAAAGTCATCAGGAGTTGCTTGACCACTTGCTGTTGAACCCCGAGGTAATTGGGTGTCACGCAATATGTGGGTGTTGGTACCATTACAGCTACGCTTCTGGGAGAGAAAAAACTGATTTCATACTCCATTGATCTTCTTAATGTTCTCCTTAATCGATGGATAATTATTTGTTTGACTAGAACGAATGGCTAGCCGTAATGAAAGTCATTACGCGAGTATAAATATATGTTATTTGGATCCTGTTATGATTGTTGATTAAAATTGGGCCAGCCGAATCTATTTTCACTATTGACTTTTGTGCGTCTTCGTTTTTTCATATGGTCATTTGTGAGTGAAGACGTTGTAATTTTCTTATTAAAGTGGTTACATGATCTCTCGAAAATTGCTTTATTAGTTCCACTGCTCACAGATTTGCTTTTTTTTCTTTCAACGCGTGTTTGATTGCCTAGGACCGCTACAAAAATTGGTACCTTCGCACCATGATTAGTGTGTCTTATTAGTTCAGTCCGATAGAAACAAATATAATAACATAAATTCCGCTCCACTTTTTTTGGACGGAACTTCCGGTAGTATCTGAAAGAGACACTATAAGGAAGCTATTGGTGTGGGAAGAATAACGAGCGTTCTTTCAATAGTAACTTTTATCTCCTTCAAAAACACATTTCGATATTTTTTCATAATGAATCAATAATCCAGTACGATTGGGTTTTGAGACAAGGATCGGTTGTAGCACCACCAAACTTGGTATGCTAGTAGTTGGAACCATGATAAACACGAACATTATTTTTTAGGTTGAACATTTTTTTTTTGTTTAAAAATAAATGAATAGATTTTTGCTGTAATCTTAGAAAGTATATGATTTACCAAAAAAACATCTCAACAAGGTGAAAAACAATTCAATTTTCCACAAAAATTATTTCTAGTAATTTCTCATGAAATGCGCTCGTTTTCTCAGAAAACGTGTGTGAACGCCGACATCAAATTTCAAGTTCACCTGTACCCATCGCTGAAAGTTCTGGCGGAGCCGAATATTTGATTGGTCATAACTCTGCTAAAAATTAAATAAAAGGAAAAGTTCATATCGTTTCTGAGGACTCCTACTTTCTCATGCAAATATAATATTCGA
This sequence comes from Chrysolina haemoptera, assembly GCA_958298965.1. NCBI lineage: Eukaryota > Metazoa > Arthropoda > Insecta > Coleoptera > Chrysomelidae > Chrysolina > Chrysolina haemoptera. Next base: position 46,614,966 of record OY282586.1, on the reverse strand, counting down.
GTATTTGAGTACCTAAAATGTGTTTTGTTGCACCTCACGGAGATGTTTGCGGATGATCCGAAAATCATGAATAATTTAGTAAATATGGAATTATTATACTGAAACAGCAACCCGTACCTTCTTTGGACTATATGTAACTATTTTGTGTGATAGGTCCCACTTATACATACAAAAAAAATACATTGTTTTACTCCTGCCTCATATTCCACTCACCCATAAAACCGGCATCCTCTTCAGTAAATGTTGAAAATAGTCGCTTATTCATATCCTGCGTATAGTTTTAATAACACTGTTGTGAAGTGCAAACCTCAAGCTTGAAATCTCATACTTTATTTTTTATGTAGGATGTGTATGAGGGATTATTTTCAACATTTACTGAAGAAACTGCCGGGATTATGGGTGTGTTGAAAACTGAGGCAGGAGTAACCCAGTGTTTTCTTTGACATGTATAATTGAGACTTGTCTCACTAGTCTAAAATCGTTGCATATGGTCCAAAGAGGAAACTGATTCTTGCTTCAGTATAATTATTTCACTTCAAATAAAATATCCATGACTTTCGAATCCTCCGTAAATATTACAGAAGGGTTATGTGAAGTGGGGCAAAACACATTTTAGGTACTCAGATACTCACATGTTATATTTGCATAAGAAAGCAGAAGTCTTTAAGAACGATATACACTTTTTCTTTTCTTTCTACTGTAATTTTTAGCAAAGTTATGCCAATTCTAATTTTCGGCCCTGCCTGAACTTGCAGTGGCGGTTAGCGCGAGCCTGAAATGTGATGTCGGTGTTAAACCATGTTTTCTGAGAAAACCAACGTATTTCATAAGGTATTACTGAGAATCATTCTTGTGGAGAATTGAATTATCTCTCAACCTATCGAAATCGTTTTTTGATAAACCTTATATTTTCTGAAATAGCAACAAAAAAATTTAAATTTTTTTTTATGAAAAATTTTTTAGGTTTCACCCCTAAGATTTTGGTAAACAATTTTTTTCTAATAATACATGATGTCGAGATGTCATGTGCCGAGTTTCAGAGTGCTACAATTCATTCTTCACTTTTGGCTTGAGTTTGTCTGTTGTTACTGGATTAAAAGGAGTCCTTAATAATAATTACCTCGCTTTCCTTTTAATTTCGTTGATGCCTGAAAAATAACTTAAGAAATTAATAATTATGCAGATATCCTTATTCGAATAACAAGCACTATAAAACACAGAAAGGTGCAATCTATCAACAAACAAAATAAATAAATACTTAGGGGTTTTATTATGAAACTAAAAATACTTTAGTGGTAATTCTGTATGCTTTATGTTAATCCCGCAAGTAGCGAAATACCTATCAAAACAATCACTGTTTCTATCTACCCCGCATCAAGGGTGAATAGAAAATCAAAACATTTCAATTTTTTACAAAAAACTAAGGTTATATGACTTCTCTTCTATATCTCTATCAGCCGTGGCACACATTTTCCAATTTTTTCTTTGTTGATACTTTGCAACAAAGTCCAAACAAAAATTCGAAAACTGTTTCTTTTCACCCCATTTCACGGTACTTTACTGTTCTGCTACGCTTCACTGAACTATTGTATCTCTAGTATTTAATCAGAATTGTCCCCCAAGCGGCTGGCGTGGCGTTATTTATAGATGGAAGAGATCTACCGAGATTACTCTCGATACTTCTAATCGCTTCTAGAGGGCTCGAGTCATCCAGACGTACGTGAGTGATGACATCTTGTTTACGAGTTGGCTGTGTTCCGTTTGATTTAATTGTTTCGTCGGTTACGAATTCCAGAGTCGGCTCGAGGTCGCTACAAACATTCAGTTTGTCAGATTGACATTTATGACATAGGTAACAAGATGTATTATCCAGTGCTGTTTGGATTCGTGTTTGCTCATGACGACGTGGCCTTACCAGCTAAAAGAAGAAGCTGTGTAGAATCAAAGGCACCGTTTTGAGTGGTGCTCATATCGCCGGAGATGAGAGTTCTATTTATTTAAGTGAAATTATCGTATAAGTGAAGCAAATGGACGTTAAGCTATTCGAACAAATCAGTGTAAAGAAATCGACTTCATGGTCAGAGCATACATGTTGCAAGACTCCTAACAATTATACTCCGACGAACGCTCGAAAAAAAATCAAATCTTCCGGTCCAATTTGGTCCAGCGTTTTTTGCAACCACCTGCTACTCGTTTAATGCAGCAGACACGAAGAGATCGAGTCCGAAGGAGTTAAGTATAGCCTTCGGTCGCGCCCTGGGCTACCGGCAAGGCGGTCGACCGAAAAAACCTAAAAAATAGATTGTTTTCAAATATAAATACACACGAACTTTTTCACGTAAGAACAATCAACGGCCAGCGTTATTGGAGTAATCCATATAGGGTTTGTTCACCTTTTCACAGGGGCGTACTTCGTATTCATTCATTTTCACACTGAGGAAGGTAAATATACTGATATGTGAAATAATTATAGTCTGCCCCATAAACATTCACTTCTCACTATAGAATCAGGAAAGTAGCTTCTATTTAGTTCAACACTTATTTAACTAGGTGTCACGTCACCTGATAGCAGAAACTCCAATGAACCAGGCAAAAACTCAGGGGTACCTCAGGGATCAATACTTGGCCCGCTTCCTCTTTGGTATATCGATATGCCAGTTATCAGAATCTAAGGAAACTACACACCGTATGACGATGATTACACCATAGTAAAGCACAAACAGAACAGTATCGAAATGAATTTATCAATTTGTGCAAATGTCAACTCTAACCAATTATTCTTTTATGTAGCAAATGCCAGGTAGTTTCGAAGGTGAAATCGGTAAACTGCCTCTTGACCAGGGGCCCAGGTGCCCTCCAACAAAAAGCCATGCAATAATCACCAACAACCCCAACATCCCCTCTATTACCTTCACCACAACTCCCTTGCCCAGGCACACAGGAACCACCGGACATGGGGTGCTAGAACTAGAATCATAAAACTATCTGGCATAATCCAAAAAGTTAGTTCGATGTTGATCATTGCCGAACTGTGCAGAGCAATAGACATTTAAATTATTGACTTTGTTGGCAGCTATAAAATAGACCTAATGCTCATTGCTCAGGCTCAGGCAGTGAGGGGTGGGAGAGTGGCCATACAGCGCCCGGCTCAAGTAAGCTCAATTGGGCTTGTTGGAATTAAGCTTACCAAGGGAACCTGTGTGTTCTCACTCTATAAAGTAAAGTTTACATAGTCTGATTTGGACAATCTTTGTAACACAGAGCACAAGGTTTTAGTGGCCGTGGATTTTATTGCCAGAACATCTGAGTGGAGCTCACAATGCCAATGGAAAAACGCTACAGGAATACTCACCAAACAACGAGCACGCGGAAGAACCGATTTATAGAATGGAGTTGCCATTGTTATATTTTTTTTACAAATTATTAGCGTGGTACATGTCCGTTCCCTAAATGCCTTTTCAGTTATGCGAGTAGAAACATTCATTTTTCTACGACCACGTGGAAATATGCCCATTTCATGCGCTTAACCGATCAAGGAAGTAGGCCGATTGTAAAACTTTTTTTCATTTCTACATTGCAAACTGTACTGTAATGATCATTTCAGTACAGGATATTTCATTTCCCACGACTTTCATGAACTACTAGACTGTCATTTTTATAATCATAAATAATACAAGATCGAATCAAGTTTGTTAAAAAAATAAGTAATCGAAACTGAGTAGTAATAATAAGGATGATTTGACATTGACACCGCTAATTTCAATATAAAGATTGATGACAATCGAATTCTATATTGTCAAATAGTTGGCAGAAGGTTTCTATAGCAGGTAATTTTAAATTTCATTATATTATTATGTGAACTCATAGCAGCGATTGATGAGTGAAGGAACAGTCAGGATTTAGATAGTGGGGGTGATAGTTCAAATCCCATATGAACCACTTTTTTTTTTCTTCCATGAAATCGATTAGTGTTCGATTTTTATTATAATTTTCAATTTCTGTATCTTCAATTCCTTTTTTAGGTTGTATGTATTATGGGAATCACGACGGCAGGAAAGTTTATGATAAAAAGGGTTATTAAAATATCACAGATTTGTTTATGATTCAGATGGTCGTAGAAAAGGTATAGTGTACAATTTGCATGAAATGACCCATTTCATGCTAATTGTACAATATACACTGAAAAATTGTAGTACGTTATATCAATAAATGCCGTTTTTTACCTCTCCGTTCATTGGCAAAATACATTTTTCATCGTGGCAATGAATAAATATTCACTGACTTTTGTAGGTATTTATTGATACAACGAATTCAAGTTTATTGAGATCAAAGATGATCGTTTCTAACATTTATGAACAGTTTTCGTTGCTCCTGCGGAAACGTTTATTGAGGTGAGGAAAGGGGTACTCTGAAATCAATGATGATCTAATTTCAGACCTATGAACATATTTTATATTTATATATTAATATACATTGGAACAATGTATATTATTTCATGAAAAAAATGTGAATACCGTTCATTACCTTTCCTTTCATTGGCACAATTAACTTTTCATCTTGATAATGATTAAACATTCACTGATGTACGAAGGTATTTATTGATACAATGAATTCAAGTTCATTGAGATCAAAGTTGATGGTTTTTTATATTTATGAACAGGTTTTTATCGTGAAAATGATTCAAGTTCATCGAGATCAAATATAATCTTTTTTACATTTATGAACAGGTTTCGTTGCTGCTATGGAAAAGTTCATTGAGGTCGAACCAAGCCATCTCGTGTTTAAATATACTCATAAATTTTGGCGGCATCTGTTCAGCCGAATCCTCGCATAGAAATCTCCGTTGCTGGCAAGTTAGCTTTAGCAAGTAGTACACAGCGCCTCCACTAGAGGGACCACTCCGCACGACTTCGTTGTTTGCACAGAGCCGGTTAACTTAAGCAGACAGAAGCGATCGTTGAAGCATCTTCTCAGGTAGCACAGACTACAGAGAAATCCGAAGAGCTCCGAAAGGAGCCAGCCGAAATAAAAGATAACTTGGAGATACGCCTTCCAATCGGGATCGCGATGTTCTGGTGAATGCATGTTAATTATTTTGCATATCTTTCGGACACTCTCAATATCAGAGGGAGGCCTTCATTGCATTTACGAATGATGTGCAATGATTGAATAAATACCACTTATTCAAATGGTAAACAAAATAATTAGTTCAATGTAAACAAAATAATTAGTTCAATGTGTGAAAGCATCACGAGAATAAACTGAAACATAGATTTAATGTTTATCAGTTATTGAATCAAGGAATAACCGATACTTAATAATCACCGTTCATTGAATTGATGAAAAATATCCATCGTCGAACTAATCTGAATCATTATATCAATCATACAACATTTATTCGAAGAACGAACAATAATAATTAATCTGATGAATACACTTTCATCAGTTGAACGAATACAATGTATTGTTTGGGTGAACACTCTTCATTCGTTTTATGAATGGAATTCATTACCATAACGAACCTATTTAATGTACTTGATCATGATATCAATGAAAGCATTCATTGATATTATTAACATCCGTATTCATAGTATGGATAACCAGTGGTACATTGACATAACGATTGCGTTCATTGGACCAATATTGATAAAAATATTCATTGAGTCACTGAACTTTTTCATTGTATTCAGGTACCAATTTTTTTCTGTGTACTATTATATTGTTTTGAGGATTAGTATTACCTACAGCTAGGCAAATCTAGCAATGAATGTCGATAAGCGCGAATTTAGAACGAGAAAGTATTCGGATGATAAAGAGGGTAGTATAATTGTACATTCAGTAAGCAAACAATCACTTAACTTCAAAGTGCACTTTGCGATGCCAGAACTGACCAGTTGTAACTCATACTTGTTTTTCTGGATGTACTGAGCTCTTCTGCTACCGTGCATCGATAGGCGTGCCGATTTCACATTCGCTGCTAGATTTGCCAAGCTGTACCACATATTTCATTTGGCCTTTTTCCACGGTTACCACAAGCAAAGTCTTTCAAATTTCATTTGCAACTTAATTATGCCTGAAAGTATAGTAGCAAAAACTAAATTATTACTTTATGCTCTTTCATCACCACACTACAGTTATTACAGACAGCACAAAACATATTAATTAAGATCATATTAAAAAAAGACAGGCTATTTTCTACCCACCTACTCTATAAAGACACTGACCTGCTTAATATAAAAACACTATTTATATACCAATCATTACAACGAATGCACAGTACGCAAAATAAATTTACGGTGAAGAAAAAACAGGATCGCCAGATCGACTCTAAACAACAACATTCAAGTTCATTCATTCAAAAAATCTGTAACCCCAAAGATCTTTTATGTATTTTGGTCCAAAATTCTTCAACCATATCCCAGCTGACCTTAGAGAAATAAAAAACCATAAGACCTTCAAAAAGGTAGTGAAAAAATTCACTTTAGAAAAGCATGAAAAATTTTGTTAGTTTCAAAACCAGAGAAAGGAACTGTTATTCTATTGACTCCATGATGTATCTAAGACGCATAAACTGATAACCAAACCACTGTGTTTCCGTCGGTTCTTCCTCATTGCTACAATGAACCTTCATTTTATTTATTTTTTGTATCATACGCTCGCCCTTACTGCACACATAATGCAAATTCGAAAGCATATGTAAAGGTGTGGAAAAGCAATACAGGCATATTTGCCTAGGCAATATCCGCCCCTGAACCAGATGCTGCTATAAACGAGCAATCGAAATATCTTGTACATGAATTTTTTATAACTTGTAAATTTTTTGAAACTAGAATGGCAATAAAAAATTGAAAATTGAATATGCTCTGCTTGTTCAGTTTAAATTTACGTGAAGTTAGCCACACTTTTCTGGCCACAGTTTTTTGTTTTGAGTATACCTTAGGTGGAATTGAGGAGTTACCGTCTGCGGTGTTGCCACATCAATTGTTTTTACAGATATGTTCATTACCAGTTTTTTAGATTATTTGCAGCTAGGTAGCATTATTATTCAACAAACTATTGAAATGTGGTAGGTAATTGAATATGAAATAGAAATACTGTGCGATAGACGCCTTCCAGAAATGTTTGTATTTATATGTATGTGGCGTATGTGACGTAGAAGACATAGAAATGAAGTACGGTGACATTTTCAACAATTAAAATCTCTTTGCATGGCAGTAGGAGAGTTGAAATAGTTATTTAACGAACAAGTGTATTAATAATGGCGATTAACAATCGAGATATTTTAACGCGTGAGCGGAGCGAGCGCGTTAATGTTTGAGATTGTTAATCGCCATTTTAATTCACGAGTTTGTTACAAAACTTTTCCGTCGACAGAAGTTTTCAAAAATAGAGATATCTTATTTTCAATGTTTATTTATTTAACGTTACGATAAAAAACAATCAATATTTCCTATTTATATTAACTCTACTCAAAGATAGTTTAATTTTTCTCAGTGGTAGTTTTATTTTATTTTTTATTATTTATTTTCAAATTGAAATAAAAAAAAAATTTACCCTCGGTGGGTTTTGAACTCTAGACCTCAGTGATGCAAGCCAGGTGCACTTTACCATTACGCCACGGGACCATATAAGGTTTTGAGTGACAACTGTTGAAATAAACATTTTCTAAAATTTTATTGAAAATTGACAAATAAATAATGACAGGTAGTACTAACCAATGTAAAATGTATAAGAGCAATGTATGTTGGGTTGCATATAATCAAATCGTTGATTAATAGAAAATCATTCATTAACAGGGGTCATTAATCAACGATTTTGAGTGCGTTAAAATACATTATAAATGAACGGTCGACGGAAAAAAAATTAAAATATTTTCTTGGGCTAAAAAAATATAAAACTATGTCAAGCAGGTACGGTGCACAAAAAACAAAAATAACATCGGAAAGAGCATGAAAATCTTGACATTTTCAAAACTTCCAATCTATTTGGATGGCCGTAGGAGAGTAGCAAAAAAATTAAAATGTTTTCTCGGGCTATAAAATATAAAACTATGTCAAGCAGGTACGGTGCACAAAAAACAAAAATACCATCGGAAAGAGAATGAAAACCTTGACATTTTCAAAACTTCAAATCTCTTTGGATGGCCGTAGGAGAGTAGCAAAAAAATTAAAATGTTTTCTCGGGCTATAAAATATAAAACTATGTCAAGCAGGTACGGTGCACAAAAAACAAAAATACCATCGGAAAGAGAATGAAAACCTTGACATTTTCAAAACTTCAAATCTCTTTGGATGGCCGTAGGAGAGTAGCAAAAAAATTAAAATGTTTTCTCGGGCTATAAAATATAAAACTATGTCAAGCAGGTACGGTGCACAAAAAACAAAAATACCATCGGAAAGAGAATGAAAACCTTGACATTTTCAAAACTTCAAATCTCTTTGGATGGCCGTAGGAGAGTAGCAAAAAAATTAAAATGTTTTCTCGGGCTATAAAATATAAAACTATGTCAAGCAGGTACGGTGCACAAAAAACAAAAATATCATCGGAAAGAGCATGAAAATCTTGACATTTCCAATACTTCGAATCTCTTTGGATGGCCGTAGGAGAGTAGCAAAAAAATTAAAATGTTTTCTCGGGCTATAAAATATAAAACTATGTCAAGCAGGTACGGTGCACAAAAAAAACAAAATACCATCGGAAAGAGCATGACAATCTTGACATTTTTGTATGCACTTATGCATGATCTATTGAAAATGTTTCTTAGACTAAATTTGTATTCAAAGTGGTAAATTTGTTTTAAAGTATACAAAAATATTAGCAGCAAGATATACTTCCCTCATATAATCGTATGGTGCGATGATTTTTTTTTCTCTAATCTTTCTCCTGTTATTTTGTTTTGCAAGTGTTACCTCCTTAATAATTCTTTGAAGCCCGAGAAAATATTTTAATTTTTTTGCAACTCTTCTACGGCCATCCAAAGGGATTCGACCTATTGCCGCAGATTGGATATAAATAGTGTTGTATTGCTTTTCATGCTGTTTCCACTGGTATTTTTTTTTGTGCACCGTACCTGCTTGACATAGTTTTATATTTTATAGCCCGAGAAAATATTTAAATTTTTTTGCTACTCTCCTACGGCCATCCAAAGAGATTTGAAGTTTTGAAAATGTCAAGATTTTCATGCTCTTTCTGGTGGTATTTTTGTTTTTTGTGCACCGTACCTGCTTGACATAGTTTTATATTTTATAGCCCGAGAAAACATTTTAATTTTTTTGCAACTCTCCTACGGCCATCCAAAGAGATTCGAACTATTGGAAATGTCAAGATTTTCATGCTCTTTCCGATGGTGTTTTTGTTTTTTGTGCACCGTACTTGCTTGACATAGTTTTATATTCTGTAGCCCGAGAAAACATTTTAATTTTTTTGCTACTCTCCTACGGCCATCCAAAGAGATTTGAAGTTTTGAAAATGTCAATATTTTCATGCTCTTTCCGATGGTATTTTTGTTTTTTGTGCACCGTACCTGCTTGACATATTTTTATATTTTATAGCCCGAGAAAACATTTTAATTTTTTTGCAACTCTCCTACGGCCATCCAAAGAGATTCGAAGTATTGGAAATGTCAAATTTTCATGCTCTTTCCGATGGTATTTTTGTTTTTTGTGCACCGTACCTGCTTGACATAGTTTTATATTTTATAGCCCGAGAAAACATTTTAATTTTTTTGCTACTCTCCTACGGCCATCCAAAGAGATTTGAAGTTTTGAAAATGTCAATATTTTCATGCTCTTTCCGATGGTATTTTTGTTTTTTGTGCACCGTACCTGCTTGACATAGTTTTATATTTTATAGCCCGAGAAAACATTTTAATTTTTTTGCTACTCTCCTACGGCCATCCAAAGAGATTTGAAGTTTCGAAAATGTTAAGATTTTCATGCTCTTTCCGATGGTATTTTTGTTTTTTGTGCACCGTACCTGCTTGACGTAGTTTTATATTTTATAGCCCGAGAAAACATTTTAATTTTTTTGCTACTCTCCTACGGCCATCCAAAGAGATTTGAAGTTTCGAAAATGTTAAGATTTTCATGCTTTTTCCGATGGTATTTTTGTTTTTTGTGCACCGTACCTGCTTGACATAGATTTATATTTTTTAGCCCGAGAAAATATTTTAATTTTTCTTTCAACTCTCCTAGGCCATGCAAAGAGATTTTAATTGTTGAAAATGTCACCGCACTTCATTTCCATGTCTTCTACGTCACATACGCCACATACCAATTTAAAATCGATTCGTACAATAATTACAAATCTCGTCCGTCAAGTTGGAGCCGCTATTTTGTTTTTTTTTCTCTAGAAATAATTCTATAATGCATTTTGTCACTGGAATTATGATAACTTGCCAAATTTCAAGTTAATCGGACAACCAGAAGTGAGTCAAAATTCGCTTTCAAAATTTGACCAAAACGAACGAACGAACGAATAAAGTAAAAAATTAAACTAAATAAAAACTTGTAAATTATGAATATAATAAATCGTTGTTTCTTTCAATTCCCTCTATAAATACTAACATTTCTGGAAGGCGTCTATCGCACAGTATTTCTATTTCATATTCAATTCGGGATTTTTCGGACAGTTCCATGTTTCTTACCTACTACATTTCAATAGTTTGTTGAATAATAATGCTACCTAGCTGCAAATACTCTAAAAAACTGGTAATGAACTAAACAATTGATGTGGCAACACCGCAGACGGTAACTCCTCAATTCCACCTAAGGTATACTCAAAACCAAAAACTGTGGCCAGAAAAGTGTGGCTAACTTCACGTAAATTCAGTTTAATACATTGCCTTGTCTCAGCCAATTGTCAGTGTTTTGTTTCCCGATAGAAAGTATTATACCTATTGATAATAATTTTCATTGAGGAACTCAAACGATTTTCAGGAAATAGGCTCGTGTTACTGAAGTAACTGAGAAGAAAAGTTCAATTACCGGAATTTATCTGCGAATTGTCCTGTATAATATTCAATTTTTACTTTGTCCTGCAGGTCAATTCCCAATCGATTCCGACAAGAGTGATGAACACCTCGAGAATAAATCAATGAAGACAGATCACTTCTGCAGCTATTAATAGAGATTACTTCCATGACTGTTTTTACTCTTTCTCCTCCTGGTAGGTAGAATTAATCACACTGAGGTCTGCCAACAGCGCAGAACAAATGATGCCTACGCCAGATGCAAATAGTTTCTGTTCCTCTTCGAGTATTATTACTACTGTTAGTCGGGTTTGCGAATTTTGACAGCCCAGATACTCTGAAACAATCTGCTTTTATTTAATAAAATTATTAATAACAAAATATTTTTAAAAAACAAAGTTTTATTCAAATACGCTGAAATATAATAAACCTAATGTGTTCATAGTAAAGTCGCTGAAGTCAAATATACATAAAATAAACAAGTTTCTTTCCTTAATGAACATATTATTGGTCTATTCGATAAGTATGCACCCATTTGCACGTTGAATAGCATATAGACACAAAACACATCCTTATGTAACATAAACTTATGATGCGCGCTAAATACAAAGCTCATAGTGTAAGTCTGAAAAATAAAACACCAGCGGCAAGACAGTATTATTTCGATTTACGTAATTATGTAAATGGTGCGTTGAGAAGTGAAAACAACGCACAATCCGTCTTAAATAAAAATAGAAATAACTCCAAAATGACTTGGAGAAATATTGCTGAATGGGGAGTCACCACTAAGCCCCGCTTTCGTCAGCCCGAAAAATTTAATGATTTTTCCTTAAATGTGGCAAGTGATTCAAAAATCAATGTAGATAACATGGCATTTTATAATAGCAACAAATTGAACAATGAAACTAACTCTTCTTTTGCGAAAATAGAACGTGAAGATATATATCCTGACTGCTATTCGTGAAATTAAATCGATGTCCTGAGCATCGATGACATGATAAAGTAATTGGGAATTCAACATAAGGGATACTCCCTCTGGTGTCAATTTTTGGCACTATAGATAAGTACATTGAAATTATTGTTTTCTTCAAAATTCCCAAGATTTTGGCTATTGTTTATGTGCATTTTGTTAAACCTGTTATCATCATTGATAAGTGATGAATTTCTGGTACATATAAATGGTGAATATTCTGTTCTTCTGTTGACATAATGCACTCGATAGTAGTTCAATTTTTGCCACTTTGGCGCTGGCATCTAATGTTGAATTCCCAATAGGTTACTGATTCATTTTAACCGGTCCCTTTTGCCGCCTCTTGTTATTTTGTTGCTTCCGCCGTCGTAAGGTAATATGATAAGGAAGCTTCTTATAATTGGCGTTATTATTGAATATTAATTTTTTCTTCCTCCTTTGATTGAACTGCATTATATTTCTTTATAAACTGTCGGAGGAAAAACTTTCGTGAAAGGATTTTTTGTCCTTCACGCTCATATGAAAAAAGTCCCACTTTACAAACTTGTATCATAACTAGCTATTTAGTGATACAACTCCACGATATGGTATTTTGGAGTAATGATTTTGGAAGGACAACAAAGAAATAGTAATTTTGTAATGACACCAATGTAGAACACGATTAAATTTCCACAGATTTATTATCTTCGCGACATGTTTCGAAACACAGTATCTTTCTCAAGCGAATGTAATACCTACACTAAAGATAATAAACTTGTGGAAATCTAATGTTTTACATTAGTGTTATAGCCCATAAATTTGTAATGCCGATCTTCAGAGATTCAACATTTCCATTTCACCAGCTGATATTAGAGCTTCCGAAAAAGTAGTACATAAGTTATTTCATCTGTCAACCGTAGGAGGAGTTGAGACAAAACTTTAAAGAACAAATCGAAGAAAATATTTTTTATTCTAATCAAATGAGAAACCGTAAAATAGAGATTCTCCATAAATACACATGATGAGCTCGTCAGTGATTTGGTCCCTAAAAATCACTTTCGCTTTATAATAACCATTGCCCAAAGGAAGTAGAACCTCTACAGTCGCATTTCGTATGGTGTGATTCATCTGAAAAATATTAATGAATGGAAGTTGAAACATTTATAGGATCAATTATGTTATCAATGGTGTCATAATAATTAAATATTACAAATTTCTCGCGCGTTACAAAAATGTATATCACTTTATACAAAATATTTAAAAATCTTATAACAAGACAATTATAATACCTAATCATGCCGCCAACTGGTCGATTGACCTGCCCCGAATCTACTGACCTCGCCGTACACATTTTCTTCGCTGGTATACCCTAACAAGCATTCTAGAAAGCACTAATTTGAAAGTATTATTGATTCATGATACGTATAGAGTAGTCGAATTGTAAATCAGCTCCTAACAAAACGCGTATTTGTGTCGATCCAATTGCTAAATCTATTATAAAAATTTGATCGGATTGTTCAGTGAAGTGTAAGCTATTCGCAGATAAAATAATGAGTTCCACAAGAAGCAAACAAGAGCTGCAATCCATCATCAAAGACACCATCACCGAGCTATTCTCAAGTGAGGAATTCGTCATGAATATAACAAAAACCATAGCAACTAGGATCGAACAAAAAATAAACCAACTTAAAGAAGAAGTAAAAACTATGAACGACAAAATGAAACTGTTAGAGATTAAAGTCGATTCTCTTCAACAACAAGAACGAATTAATAATATATGTATATACGGGGTGAATGAAGAAACCGGGGAGAACCTGAAAAATAAAGTAGCGAAATTGTTCAACGAAAATATTGACTCCTCCCTACAGGAGGAGCACATGATAGGCATATATAGAGTGGGCAAAGCCAACAATCACCCTCAAGGCAAAACAAGACCAATCATAGTGAAACTAACATCCTACGACCGTAAATTGAACTTACTGAAGAATGCAAAGAAACTAAAAGGTAAAAACATCTTCATAGCTGAAGACCTGGTGAAAAGCAGACAAACCTTACTGATGAAAAGTAAAGATATTTTTGGAAAACAAAATGCATGGTCTTTTAATGGACAAATCTACGTAAAAATTGAAGGAATCACTAAAAAAATCTATAGCCATCGTGACATAGAATTTTACTCTCCTAGCTAAATGTTGAATGGAGGAGCCTGATTATAATGTTTCAAATAATTTGATTTTGTATTCCATATTCTTAGTCTTAATATAGTTTCTCATTAGTGTATAAATTTTTTCATCGATGATCGACTTTCTCGTTGAGTTGGATGAGCACGTGGAGAGGGAAGCAACAGTATGTAATGGTATATTCGAAAACAAAGAACGGTTCAGTGGTAAGCATATATTCAATATTATTCATCTGAATATCAGAAGCTTGAAAAAAAATTTCGATGAATTACTCTTGTATTTGGAATCTATTTCTGTTAACAACTTAGATATAATTGTTCTCTCGGAATCGTGGAGAGTGGATGATATTAATAACTTTGAAATACCAAATTTTGATATTGTATACAACGAATCCTACTTTAATCAGAACGACGGTGTCGTTGTCTATATAAAAAATGGTCTAGATTACATAACCGATATAAAACATTTCAGTGAAACTAAAATCTTAGAATTTCTGTATACTTTAGAGGGCATCTCATTTATACTAACGACATGTTACCGTCCACCCTCTTTAAATTTGGAAGTTTATCTAAGAGAATTAGAGAATTACTTTTCGCAACAAGCCAGTGCCGATGTGAAAATTTTTATAGGCGATATCAATATTAATATCCTAGATACCACTGACAAAAAGGTTAATGATTATATTTGTATTATGGCACAACAAGGATTTCTTTCATATATTGATAAACCAACCAGAGTGACAGAAACATCCTCGACTTTGATTGATCATATCTTCGTGAAAATGTCCAATGAAACTGTCGAAAGTAAATTTTGTTTTAACTCTTCTGTATTCACTATAAACTTGACTGATCATTATATGTTGTTATTATCTATCCAACTTCCCAGTCAAAAGACTGAGTACAGAAAGGAACAAGTAAAAAGCACCTTTATCAATTACTTCAAATTCGAAAAACTTATTTCAAAAGAAAAATGGGATGATGTGTTAACAACGTTGGATCCAAAGTTAGCCTACAACAAATTTATAAATAAAATATCTGATACCATTTTAAAATGTAGCAAAATAAATAAAAACGCAAATAATAAAAATCAGAAGAAATTAAAACCATGGATGACACAGGGTCTACTTTATTCTATCAGACACAGAGATTTACTGAAGAATAAGTTTAATGAATCTAAATCTATAAATTCTAAATTAGAGTATAAAACGTACAGAAATTTTCTCAACTCACTTCTTAAAAAAACCAAAAATGAATATTATATGAATAAAATAAAAGAGGCGCAGAAAAATAAAAAAAAAATTTGGCAGCAAATCAATGAAATAACAAATAAAAAAACTCAATCTAGTAACAGCACTCAATATGATATAATTGATGAAAACGGGGACAAAATTGCAGATGACTTAAGCAAAGCTAATTATTTCAATAAATTTTTTGCCAACATTGGCCTAAACATGGCAAATAAGATCAATAGAAAAACTACTCCCATCCCCGCTCAGCAAGTTAATATTCAAGAGTCCCTATTTTTCCATCCAGTAACACACAATGAACTAATAAATCTGATTTCTAGTTTAAAAAACAATACTTCTGCTGGCCCTGACAGAATTCCCGTTTATTTAATAAAAAAATGTCACCAATACTTTCTTGATCCCCTAAGTCATATATTCAATCAATGTTTTGTAAATGGCATGATCCCAAATAGTTTCAAGGAAGCCATCACAACGCCTATTTTCAAATCCGGAAACAAAAGACTCGCCACAAACTATAGACCTATATCGGTAATAAATAACTTTGCGAAACTTTTTGAAAAGTGCATGAAAAATAGACTTGTAAATTTTCTGGAAAAACATCAAATTCTATCACCATGTCAATATGGATTCAGAGAAAATATGTCAACGGAAAACGCCGTTTTTCAACTAGTAAGTAAAGTACTAAAAAACGCTAATGAAGAGAAAAAATGTCTAGCGGTGTTTTTAGACTTGGCCAAAGCCTTCGACACAGTCAATCACGATATTTTGTTACAGAGGTTGGAAAAAATGGGGGTGAGGGGTAAGTCTTTGGAACTATTAGCGGATTATTTACAAGGCCGAACCCAGAGGGTCAAAATAAATGAGACTTATAGCCAGGCTAAACCAGTCGCCATGGGTGTACCCCAGGGTACTGTCATGGGTCCAATTCTGTTCCTAATATATATCAACAATATTTACAACCTGAAAAACATTGAAGCTGATATTATTTCATTTGCTGACGACACGGCATTGATTTTCTCTGGTAATACTTGGAACACTACTTACGCAAAAGCACAAAACGGACTGAAAATTATATTTTCCTGGCTGAATTCCAGTCTCCTGAGCCTAAACGTCGACAAAACAAAATTTTTGACCTTCTCATCAACAACAAGAGACCAACCACTAGAGGAAAACATTTTCATACATACCTCCAGTTGCCTAAATCCTATAATTTGTTCTTGTCCGTGTATAAAAAAAACTGATTCAATAAAATATCTGGGTGTGATGCTTGACCAGCATGTACGCTGGGACAAACATGTAGATTTTGTCGTGAAAAGACTCAGGAAACTCATTTTCAAATTCTACCAACTCAGAAACAAACTTAATAAACATTTACTATTAATGACATACGATGCATTAGCTGAATCAGTTTTAAGGTACTGTCTTATTGTCTGGGGTGGGCTGAATAAAACACACTTACATAATCTGCAAGTAATACAAAACACTTTGCTTAAAATAGCACTGAAAAAAGATAGAAGATATTCAACTGAGAGCTTATATAAGGAGGCTAGTTTATTCAACGTTAGAAAATTGTACGCCTATCACTGTATACTATGGACGATGAACTCGCCCCTTACATATCTGACACACACACATGACACCCGAGCCAGATCCGAGAGAACAATTAGTGTTCCTTTTTGTAAAAATGTATATACCCAAAGGTTTGTTACTTACTTTGGACCAAAACTTCTCAATCAAGTTCCCATTGAACTTAGAAATATAAAAAATATTAAAAAACGCAAAAAAACAATTAGATCCTTCGTTGATCACAACTTTGATTGCTTAAAAAAAACATTTGAATCAATCAACTGAATCGTGCCTGGTGTGACTTATAATTTAACTCAAACCTGTCTCCCTTTTTTCGTGACTCTCTAATCCAGTTCTTTTGTGGGTTGATCGTCGATTTTTATTTTAATTTTTTATTTCTTACTGAAAGGAATGAATAGTTTTTTTTTTCTTCTTATTTACATTCATGGTTGTGTCCAGGTCTGGGAAAATGCGCAACACAAGCTTTGCTTAGGCGTTTCCCAAGAACTGAACACCACCACTTATTTATTTGAATTTTTACTGTTATTACCATAAAGATAAGCGATATACATTATTTGTAACAATACGTATCTGAATTGAATAAATTGAATTGAATTGATTTCATTCCGATTAGGTCAATGCTTTTTCGAAAACCATAGAAGAAGCGCCTGAGAGCAGGGTGTTTGCTTACCTTGATGACGTAACAGTTTGTGGCGTGAATCAAAAATATCATGATAAGAATCTTGAAGATTTCCTTAAGGCTGTAGACAAGTATGGATTGGCTCTAAATAGAGATAAGTGTCAGTTCTCAAAAAAAGACTGTCAATCGACTTGGTTATACTATCGAAAATAAAATTTTGAAACCTGATGCTGAAAGACTTAAGCCACTTACAACTTCCAATGGACACTAATTCTCTGCGAATGGTTGTGGGTATATTTGCTCATTATTCCAGGTTAGATACATAGATTCTCCGATAAATTACGAAGCCTAGTGAATTGCAAAACATATCTATTGCCGACGGATTTGTGAAGGGCTTCGAGCAATTGAAAAATTATATTGCCAATTCTTTTGAGTGTACAATGAAATTTTGGTTGTTGAGACGGACGCAACAAAAGACCAGTTGCTTTTCACTCGAAAACCCCTACAGATTGTGAACGACATTCGGCTGTTGAGAAAGAAGCTCTCGCAATCGTTAAAGCCATACGAAGGTGGAGATATTATCTTTTGGGAAGACATTTTAAATTAATCACGGATAAAGAAGCAGTATCATTTATGTTTGATATAAAATAAAAAATGATAAAATCATGAGGTGGCGACTGGAACTCTCTTGCTATAACTATGATATATATTATCATATCGTTCAGGTAATGTAAATGTAGTTGCTGACGCCTTTTCAAGAATTTGTGGAGCAACCAGCGAAAACAAATTATATGAACTACATCAATCACTATATGTCATCCGGGAATCACAAGTATGTTCCATTTGATACGAAGTCGAAACTTACCATTTACATTGGATGATGTAAAAAGAATAACACGAGCAAGTCCAGTATGTGCTGAAATAACACCAAAATTCTTGAAGAATACTGGACATCTGATAAAAGCAATTTCTACTTTGGAGCACTCAAAGGGCCTCTACCGAGTACATCACAAAATAAGTATCTTCTGTTCAGACATACTCATACTCTACAATAATCAATTGCCTCAGTCAACTTTTTTTTCTATGTAACAAATGCTTGCTCATATTTAATCTGATAGAGGATCATCTTCCATATTACGAGATCTGGTCAGTTTTCTTCATTTTCGAGGAATATCCACCAGCAGAACAACACCTTATAACACTGAAGGAAATGGTCACAAGCAGAACTATACAATGGTATAATATGGAAAGCAATATCACTTGCTTTAAGAACTAGAAACCTCAAAACAATGGGAAATTGTGCTATACGATGCGTTTCATTCAGTACGATCTTTACTTTGCATCTCCATTAATTGTACACCGCATGAACGTATGTTCAATCATCAACGTCTATCCAATTATGGAATATCACTACCTTCTTGGTTTACAGATTCAAA
This sequence comes from Chrysolina haemoptera, assembly GCA_958298965.1. Lineage (NCBI taxonomy): Eukaryota > Metazoa > Arthropoda > Insecta > Coleoptera > Chrysomelidae > Chrysolina > Chrysolina haemoptera. The sequence goes on along the minus strand of OY282586.1, from coordinate 46,595,983 downwards.
AGATGTATTTCTTGAAAAAAATGTGTGACAAACAAAATATGATCCTTTAGTAGAGTAGGTGGAACTTATTGAAGCTAATCCTGAATATGCTCTGGTGCGACATCAAAGTGGACGAGAATCTACCGTTTCTTTGAAAATTCGTCTTCTATATTAGGACTCGATTCAGGTTCGTCTTGTATACTGGGCCCCTATATGTCTTTCAATCAGGGCCCAATATACAAGACGAACCTGAATCGAGTCCTAATATAGAAGGCAAATCTAATTCTCAAGATTGTCCTGATTTGAAATTTAATCTAGCTCAAGAATCTCTCGATGTAATCCCAGATAATCTACCTGAAAAATGAAGCATCACTCCAAAGATCTACAAGATATCAAAGTCCACCTTAGTGCGTTACAAAAAGAATAAAGTGGGGTAGAATATGACATATTTCATCATCAACATATATTTTGTCATATTAATAATGTCAAGTTCATTGTGACAGGTTTTGCTGATTAAAGCCTTTAGTTCTGAAAATGTATTTCATTACAGTGGTGCACAGGGTTCTTCAGCGAATTTGGAAAAGTCAAGTGTTATTCAGTTTAAACTTGCATTTGCTTTAATAACCTAAATTGAGGAGAATTCCCCATGGCAACGATTAATGGTCATTGGGTGCAGTGTTTCCAGTTATCACTTTTTGATAGGGTGAAGTGGGGTAAATGTGATCTACTTTTTGAATAGTTCAACTCTAAATCAATATAAAGTTGCAAAGAAATGTTGAAAAAAATTAAGAAAAAACAATGTAATTTTTGAGCGGATTTAAGTGTTGTTGTTTTGGAGAAAATTAAATAATGTTTAATGCTGTCAATGTTGTGTGATATTTTTTAATATCACATTTACCCCGGAGGCTGGATCAAATGTGACCAAAGCTTATATTTTTGTAGTAAATAGTTTATTTCGTAGTCTGGGTCAATTGTATGAAAATTTAATTCGAACTCTCTGAGTAATTTTTAAATTTATATTGTTAAAAAATACCAAAAATGTGAAGTTCTATAAAACAATGTCTGAACAAAGGAAACAAAAAGCTAATAAATGAAATACAAAACACTCTTAGATGTCTTCTGACGTCACGTCAAATTTGACGTCATGTTAAATATCTGATGCGTTGCATAAAACATGATCAAGTTATATTAATGTCTCATTTACTGATGACGGAAAAGATGTGGCAATCGTGGTATTATACTCGTTTCATGCCTCATTTAGGTTCTTTATATAGGGTAGGTTCATTTGTATGTTCGTGTCATTTCGTCATTTGTATTGTTTATTCCATTACCTATGTTATTCGTCTGAGGTGAATAATAGGAAGAATTGAAGAATTATAAGCAGGAAAAAGGACGAAATTAAACAGAACATAAAAAGCAATATTGAAGGATATTGTTAAAAAATTATGGATAGCTTTCAGTTGAATCATTTTGATGCAAAAGCGTGTAAACCATTATTTTTCTAACGTTCTATCTAGATATGGAAACATTGTGGAAAAAATCAGACAGCATATCCATTGAGAAGAGAAGAGAAATAAAGATAAATATCGATAAGAATACAATATTAGTATAATAGCATACCAAACATACCAAGAAACTGAATGCAATAATGAACTTTAGAGGTTAATTTGAATATTAAAACTGAGAATAAAATATGTGTGTACATTATATGGCATATGTATCATTTATTCGATTACACTATTCATCTGAGATAAATAGTAGTGAGAAATGTTCTAGTTCTAAGAAAAGGAGAATCCAATTGTACAAATGTTGAGGAAACAATATAACTGAAGATTGTAAAAAAGTTAATAGTGTAGTTTTCGTTGAATTATTTCAGTACCTAGCTACAAGGAACCGATTTTCGGACGTAATGTGGAATGCAAAAGATCAGAAGCATATCCATTAAGAGAAAAAGGGAAGTATGGATACGAATAGTTGATTGTATGTATATTTCAACCGTCCCCAAAAACTTGTTGGTATGCACCAGTTGCCTGATACATCAGCGTCAATAGTAATTGATCCATGAGCTCAATATCGTCTTCAAATAATATATGAATCAATTCCATCACCAAATATTTGGAATAACTAAATTATTGATGATAAAAATCGAGATCATCATTTTCAGAGGAATTGTTTGTATTTCGAAAGGTTCTTGGTCTCTGAAAACAAGTTAGTATGTTTTCAGTTCGAAAATATGAATAGGAAATTCATAAAATCTTTTGTGGAAGTAGTTGTTTTCTGTTAGATATTACAAATAAGTCACATTTTTCATTTTTCAATTTTCAGTTTTCATGGAGAATGTTCCCCCTTTTCAATACTAACTTGTTCTTCTGATTCTGTGTTTCTTATCATCTTATCACCTTATATGCCAGCAGGAACTAAAAATGTTGAAAATGTTTACTAAAACCTGGAAATAAATCCTTTGGCAGAATTTTCATCTGTCAGTTTTTGATCGATACTTTAATCAGTGGTGGAGCTCTTATTAAGTAATGCCTGATCAAATTAGAGTTAATGTACCGTTAGAACTTGATAGGCTTTTATAAGCAATCATCATAAGTTAACGTGGCATTGAGTTAATGTGCCATCAAGTCTTTGATCAGTGTTTCTATGCAACCCAATTTGGCATATAACGCCATGTTAAATTTTTAACGTGACATCAAATACTTGACGGAGTTTTATGCAACCGGCCCTAAGACTTAAGGTTGAATGTTAAAGTTTTCAAAGGAAACTAAAATATGAGACCACTGGCTAATCTAACTTCGTCAGCAGTAGGAATTGACGTTGGTCGTCCTATAGTTTCTTTATTTGCTCCCCGTTTACCTTTTACGCGGGAATGTAGGGTCACATATCGTATTTTGTATAATATTGCTGCCTCATAAATTCATGTTCGGCTAAAAAATATCAGACATTGCAGTGTTGAGATGAGCTGCCGAATATTTTCCACCATTTGAAGTTTTTCTTTTGTAGCAGCGAACCATGATATCTTTAACAAATGAAGCTTGTGAAACTTGCTCTACAACTGTTTAAATTAACTGTTTGAGTAAATGCAGTCCTGGATTTGTAAATGGGCCGTATAGGCCGCGGCCTAGGGGCAGCAGCGTCATAGGGGCGGCAAATCAGAGGATGCTCACATTTTTATTCATTTTAGAAAGGTACATGGGGCGGCGGAAATAAAGTGGCCTACACTTATAAAGAATATAAAGCTGGTACTGGGTAAATGTGATATTAGATATTTGACCCAACCTGTAATAACACATTTACCCCAAAAACAAAATTCCAAGGGGCAAATGTGTTACTGCAACATTTTGAGGTTAATATTGCGTTTTTATTCAAATAACATATACCATATGTTTTCTCAAACTACTATGAACTACTAAGTATATATAATTTAGATTAATATTCCTACTTATCGAAAATAGTTATTTTTCGTATCTAGTGTGCGAAATGCTATTTTGGTGATCGAGAACTGATTTTTTTCAACGAGGCGCAGTCGAGTTAAAAAAAAATAGTCGAGATCACTAAAGTATTTCGTGCACGAGATTTTTTTTTTACAAATGTCAAAAAAAAATAAGTAGTATAAAATTTTGTCACAATTTGAGAAGTGTTAGAGCCCTATTTAATTATTGTTGAACATTCAAAAATAAATAATTTCTTGGATTTCTGCTTGATTGAGGACCATGAAGTTAGAAATAAATGATTTCTTGGATGTTTACTTAATTGAGAAGTATATAGTTTAGAATATGAAAATCCCATATAGTTTACATGCAGTGAGCAAAATAGGTATTTCGCACATTACTTCGCGCACGGTGTCATGGTAACGAAGGAAAATGAAAAAAAGGGTCACTTCGCATATTGCTGTCAATGTGCAAACCTTGTAATTTTTTGACGTTTGTAGAAAAAATAATATATTATTTCACCATGGGTTGATTAGACAGAAGTATTAAAAACCGCTCATAATCAAGTGAAACTTCTGAAATGCCATTGTATGTAAGCTGGTCCAAACATGTGTTACCTTCTTCAATGGACAATTGAGTGGTGGAGAGGCTGCCATCGCAAATGAATTCCATGGTGGTTTTTTCAACAATTTACAATTGTTGAAAATTTTGAAAACTCGTAAATTCTCACAAGTATCCAATGCATCGGCTCCTTTACACTTCTGCGTTTCCAAGGCTACCTAAAAAAAAGAATATGCTGCTGATGGAATTTAAGCAATCAAACCAAGAATTGGATATAAAATCGTACATATTGTAGAGTGCACTATTTGAGAATTTGAGGTGATGAGAGTTAGAATTTCGTTTTAAAATGTAGTTAAGTGGCCGTAAATACTTCATTGAGTTGGACGTTGATGATTAAAGTGCAGAATATCCAAGAAAAATGCCAAAATACATCTTCTGAATGAAAATGCGAATTTTCACATTCAGAGTTTTCCTATTCATTTATAGTCTTTTCACAATATCTATGAAGTTCAATGTCCAGCGTAGCTTTAGCCGGGAAAGTGGTTGCTTTCGATAAGGTATCACAAAAAAATATTTTTTCTAATGAAGAATGTTTCCCTTTTTAACATCTTCAATAATTGTTACATCCATGTCGAGCAGATCATTCAATTTAATAAACAGGGAGATGATGACTGATTTTGGGATACGATTTCACTCCGTATGCCTTTTGAAGGACAGTATTTTGAGTATATCCTCATGATAATAATAAATGAATCAAAGAGTCGTCGTAGGTTCTTCACATTAAAAAATTATTATTATGTTTATTATTATTATTATTATATCCGTTTAGATTATACCAGTCGGGCCCTGTCTCCGGAGCTCCGACACATCTGGAGCGCGCGCTGGTGTCATTTACCCAAATAGCCACTCCCCACGTCCGTGGGGTGAGCAACTACTGGATCTGAGAATCATGTGCCCTGAGCAGACCGAGTGAACCGAAGATGACAGCCTTCTGCATTCGTCTGGCTAAGATTTTTGCCCCATCACGGCAAGCCGGTATGATTTTTAGATTACAGAGCAGCTTGTCCATCATTCCACCAAGGACCCCAATAACCAGAACCACCAATTTACCAGAATGGTTGGGGTACAGCCTGCGGAGTTCAAAGAGTAACTCTTGATGTTCATTTTTTCTCCTCCTTTCGAACGATGTTCGTTTCGCCAAGAGCCGAAAACTCTATGACGAATATCGTCCTACTTTGATGGTCGAGGAGGACTACACCATGCTTATTTGCTTGTTTTTGCCTGAGGGTGGGGAATCAGTAGTTCCAATAGATTCGGCACCTCTCATTCTCCACAACGGACTCAGTATCCTCTTTTGTTCCTCCAGACTTATGTTACTTAAACATCTACAAAACTACAAAAAGATGAAAACATCAAGATCCTTCCTGTGGACAAAGGCAATGCACCAGTCGTAATGAACATCGACGTACAACGAGAAAATTGAGGATGTATTACGGAGAAGAAACTTTTTTCAAAAGAAAGTTCTTTCAAAAAGATCCAACACCTTCGATTAGGAGAAAAATTTACAACGCTTTGAAGAAATACGAGTCTTACATCCCAAACAAACAACGCTCACAGCAAACGCCACATTACAGCAAACCTCCTCACCTATATGGCCTTCCAAAAATGCATAGGACGGTTATACCTTCAAGACCGATAACCAGTTCCAGACACTCGCCAACCTACAATTTGGCCAAATTCCTCCTGCTCATTCTGGACCACTTACAAGGAAAAAGTAGCTCCTACATGAAGAACTCTGGCAATTTGTAGACAGCATTAAAGATATCAACTTACAACCTGAGGATCTGTCCGTCAGCTTTAATGTAAAAAGCCTATACACTAACGGGCCCATAAAGGAATATGTCGATATAATCAAGAAAAAACTCGAGGGTGACGACCAACTATACACGAGCAATATTCGAACTACTAGAAATCTGTCTCTATAATTCCTATTTCGAGGAAAAAGGCCCCTATTTCGAGGAAAAAGGCCGCTTTTTCGACCAAATGGGCGATGGGGTCCTCACTATCCCCAGTCATTTCTTTACATGGAATGGTTTGAGAACCATGTCATCCAACGAGCTGAAAGCAAACCTTAGCTATGGTTGAGATATGTTGACGAAATATTCATATTATTGAACCCTGGGGACCAAGAGCTCCAATGATTTCTATCTGATATTAATGGCCTAAGGGACAACATCAGGTTCACAATGGAGAAAGAAGTCAACAAATCATTACCCTTCTTGGACGTACAAGTTGAAAGAATGGGCGATTCCATCCATACATATGTTTATAGAAAGAAAACTCACACCAGGCAGTATTTGGCCTTCGACTCTAACCACCCGAATTCAACAAAAAAAGACATCATAAGGACACTCGTCAAGAGGTCGAAGACAATATGCAGTGATCAGGAAGTACTCCAAGCTGAATTGACAAATATAAGGAGTTATCTGCGTCAAAACGGATATCCGGAAAAAATCTTGGAAGATATTTGAAGACAAGCCACTAACTCCAAACAAACCGAGGAAGTACAACCGGGGCTAGTAGTCCACCTACCTTACATAAAAGGAATATCCGAAAAGGTTAGAAGGATCGGGAACAAGTACAATATTAAATGCTCTTTCAAATCCAGAAATACGTTGAGGGGTTTTCTCACGAAAACCAAACCGGAAAATCACACCACCTCCACCAAAAATTGAATTTACGAGGTCTCATGACCAAGACACCACTGGCGGTGAGACTAGAGGAACACCAACGCTTTACATGTTAAAATACGATTTCGCAGAGCCATGCATGAAAAAAACATCACCAAATTCAATAGAAGAATGCGGGAGTACTACGTAGAGAAGAACACTGGTTCAGAAGGAAATTTAGGAAACGGTCAATATCCAAGCTAGCAGAGCATTTAGTCAGCTCAGTATAGAAATCAAGAACGTTTGGAAACCGCTTATTGATGGTTTTGGCGCGAAGAGGTGAAAATCATCCCAATTACAATGGGCAGGTAGCAGGTAGAAACGAGTAAATTAATCCAACCAATAATCATTAATTAAGATAACCAACCATCAAAACGAAACAAACAAAACAATTGATTGGGATTACCGGGTTTACAAATTCGTAAGCCTTTGAAAGTTCCCAGTATTCACCAGAAGACGACTGAGGATAGAAGCATTGAAACGTTATGATTTATACAAATTATAAGACGATGGAAGTCTGAAATTATCTTTGTATTGTTTATCTCCTACTTTGTCAACAAAAACTAGATTTTTTCGACAATAAAATATATTTTAATTTGATTTGATTCGAACGGACGACGAGAAAGATTAATACGACTTATAAAACAGCTGTTGAGGAAGGTTTTAGGTGAAGCGTGACTACCATTCAAAGAACTCACATATGTCATGTGTGACTATGAGGCGACCGTTATCAAGTGTATATTTGATAACCATCGGAGATATTGAACCGATTGAAACGTCTTTTATAATGTCGCTTATAGAAACAATCCAGGCAATAGAAGTTTACAATAAGGGTAATCAATTTACATCATTGTCTAAACTTTTAAACAGAAAACACATTTATGAAATCCAGTTGGTTGCTCTTCCTTACCTTAATGTCATTATGGTAATCTTTAACAACCACGAGTGTGAAGGACATCAGAACGTTACCTCCCATTCTGTTCAAGTGAATATTTTCCAATCTAGAAACATTCGCTGGGTACCCGTCACAAGTTCCTTTGAAAACATTTTGTTTAAATCTTGCTCCGCCCTGAAAATATATTAAAAGTATTGTTCTAAGTGAGATTTTTCAATATTACTTCGCACTCCGCAAGGAGCATCACGCAGCCGGAAAATAATAAAGTGTAGAATCTCAAAATGCGGAGAGTCATGTCCGCTATGCTAATGTTGTTCTGAATATCAGTACATTATATGGCGTTTATCTTTTTGTACAATATTATTATTCACAATAGCCGTACTTACTCTATAATTTAATTCGGACTAATTATAATGAATTTGTTTCCTTATCTGCGCAACATCACTTCCAGAATGAAGTACAAACCTGTATTTAGAAACCACTCACTGATTTATGAACGTTTGAAACTACATCATTATTTTCACAGAATAATTATCAATGTGAATATGTACAGTAGGTCCCTACTTGAAACTTTGCATAACTTTCAAACCAGTCAATTTTGCACAATTGGAGACAGAATGATTCACTTATCGCCATCGCAACCCTGATTCTTATTGATATAAGTGATTATCGTCAATCAATATTGAGAACCGAATGTAAAATAGTTATTTGTTTTACTAGGCATAAAAGCACAAGATTTAATGCCGCGGCTGGACGCTACGCTCGGCTATGAAACCAGCCAAGGCATGAAATCTGCTTTTCTGCCGTGTGAAACATATAATTTTTTCTTCAAACTTGTTCCAATTCCACGCAAAATCGACTTTTTCATATTTAAATTGCTTTTCATTATCAATATCCAATATAGTTATTTATGATACAAGTGTTAAAAGTGGCATTTTATTTTGTGAGTTGGGTGAGTGGGGAATATTGCGAAACGAGCGTTAGCGAGTGGAGCAACCCCACGAGCAAAATAAAATCACTTTTAACAAATGTATCATACAAAATTTTTTGTTCAACAGTTACTGCTAGTAAGAAAAAAACAAAAAAAAAATAAGATCCATAAGGATTCGAACACACGATCTTTGGATTACAAGGCTGACTGACAGATACTTCAAATATAATAAACCCCAACGCACTTTATTTATGAATGTCATTATTTGTCAGTGATGAAGGACATTCTACAGTTGGACTAAATACTACTTCGTTTGTAACTTCAAAAGGAATTAGTATTATCAATTGCGCAAACGACCAAATACATGTGTGAACTTTTATAAACGATTCCTTTTGAGTAGGTGTTCTGTTTATAAAACCTGATTGAAGTGTTTCAATTAGAGAGATCTATATTACTGAGTATCCATCATCTCATCTGTCATTTTACTTTTAACACTAGTGTTAAAAGTACTTTTAACACTAGTGTTAAAAGTGATTTTGTGAAAACGTCAGTTTTTAGTTCATGTGTCAATGAATTAAAAACGTCATTTTTAATGTCAGTTGTACAAAAACTAAATTATTTCATCAAATGTAACTGGGCCCTGCGTTACTATGTTTACCGCTGATGACGTTTGTTGAATTTGTTTGTTTACTGTTTACTTTGTCATTGTCAATTTTGAAAAGTTATGTTAGAAATGGATTTACTGCAAAGTGAGGATGAATTGATGCAATTAACACCATCTGAGATAAGAGACCAGGCGCGAGATGTGGAATTTAACCTTTCACCGGAAAAATCAAGAACTGTATATGAACTCACATATACAGCAGATTCATGGAATATAGACAGAAGAAAAATATAGGATCTTTCTCTGAAAATGTGCTGATTGTCTATTTTTCCGATCTTACAAAGAAAATGAAGCCTTCAACGTTATGGTCTACCTATTCGATGTTGAAAGCTACCCTGAAGATAAAAAATAACATTGATTTGGCAAAATACCTGAAGTTACGGGCTTTTTCGAAACACCAGTCAGGCGGTTTCCATGCAAAAAAATCCCGAGTTTCTTAAAGAGAAGAAATCGAGAAATGTTTATCAGATGCCCCAGATGAACTGTATTTGTGTACGAAGTTAGGAATATATTGAAAATGATTTATTATGGATTAAAGAACTAATTTTCAATTTATATTTTAGGTTGTACTTATTATTGCAGTCGCTGGGGCTTGTAGATGTGATGAGCTTTTGCAAATGAAAACAGATGATATAAATGATATGGGCGATAAATTGCTAATTATGCTACCAAATACTAAGACCAAAAGATCAAGATCTTTTGTAGTAACGGAATATTTAAGCGTTTACAGAAAATATGCAGCCTCCAGACCCTCGAATTTAAATAATCGGCGTGTCTTCTATAAGTATGCGAACGGTAAGCACATCATCAATTCATTGGCATTCACAAATTCAGTAAAATGCCAGAAGAAATTGCTACTTTTCTGGGACTATCCCATGCGAAAGAGTATATCGGGTACTGCTTTCGCAGAACTTTGGCCACGTTTCTGGTTCATTCTGGTGGGGACATAACAATGTTGAAGCAACATGGAGGATGGAAGTCTTCCGCTGTCAATAAGTCGAACATCGGCAATAAAATATTTTCTGGCGTTTCCGGAGTATCAAGTGTTGATACTGAAGTTGTTAATTTTACTGGAAAGGAGGGAAGTGGACAGAGTTCAATTGTATTAAATAATTGTTCACAATTCACCATAAATATATCTAATAAATAAAAATTTCTTGTTGTAGTTTGTAGTTTTAATGCAATAAAACCAGTTTATTATCATCAGCATCATTTTGAGTTTTCTTAATGTCATTGTCAATTTTAATAACCAGTTTGATTTAAATTATTACTTGGAAGGTTGCCTAGCAACGAACTTTTTCTGCCTAGACAGTAAAAGTGGACTTTTTCTGCCTAGGCATTAAAAGTACAACTTCTAAGCCTGCCAAGTGTCATTAAAAGGCCGCTTTTAATGTCATTTGGAGAAAAACTATTTTTTGAACGAAATGAAAGAATTAAGGGTCCACGGCAAAGCTGAATCTCATTTTGATGTTGATAGTATCAATAAATATTTCATAAAATCACAATGCTCCAACGCCGCAGACATAATAGTTATTTATGCAACAAGTGCAAAAAGTAAGTGTTTATTGCACTCGACGTGAAATTGTTGGACAACACGTTGAGTGCAATAAACAATTTTTGCACGAGTTGCATACAACATTTTTTCTACGTTCATGCAAAAAGCAAATAATGATTTATTAAGGTACGGCACTAGGTGTTGGAAAATGAAATGCGTAACTTAAATAATTGATTATTACTATCGATTTCTCATTTTAAAACTTTCAATTCTGTGATTTTCAGAAATAATTTTTGACTGACGTTTCTATAACCACAGTTGCATTATAAAAATCAAAATCATAGTAGCCGTGAGCGCGTATGTTATCACGAGGTGTGGTTATAATACAGACAGTTCAGGTACCTAGACGGTTCAGAACAAAGTGGATCAGTTTTGATTATGGAGTTTTTCTCGGGAAGGCATTGGTTTAGCTCTGGCTGCTAACATTAATACAAAATAATATAAAATATGTTTAACTGTTTAAAACGTATTGCCATTCTCACAGAATATCTGCTAAATATGTAGTGGGTTTGAACATTTATGTTTGTCAGGATGACAGCACGTTGAAGTTGAATGACAGATGAGTTATTGCACTAGTGCAATAAAGAACTTCTTTTTCCACTAAATATAGTTCAATAAAGTTTTGCTTTTTGCATGAATGTAGAAAAATATGTTTAAGTTCTATAGTACAGCTTGTCAAATCTAGCTGTGCCGCTGAGATGCGCGAACACTAAACAGAGAGAGTAACTGGTAACTGTCTACTACCAACTTCTACTGAAATTTGAACCATTCACTTCGCTTTTGTGTCAAACGATGACGTGTCGAATTATCTGATCCCAATCAAGACTAAAGCGGTTGGATGTGATGACATCAGTCTCAATATGTTATTATCATGTTGCCTATTTATTATATATTTCCTCACCATAACAATAATAGAGCAATGTCAGCTGACGTCACAACATGGTGGTGATGGGGGGACAAACAAAGCATTCGACATTTGATGAAATGAAAATTCGTTTTTTGTGGGTGTTAATGGATAAATGTGATTTTTATAAACTTTACAGACATTAAGTGATTCACGTTGCCTTATGGAAAATTGGTTCAATGGGTTTATTTTCGAACAAAAATCAAAACTACTGTATTTTCAACTCTTTGAAATTTTTAAAGGAATGGACCTATTTTCGACAAGAATTGAATGGTTTTTCCCAAACTGAATACTGTCTTTCATGATAGATCGAAATGAAACAGAGCTCCTCAGAACAAATCAATTCTCCATCATCCAGGCTAATTATAGGAGTTGCTAAACTAGAAGCTCGTTGCCGATTTTGGAACAACTATAACGCAACACCTGTAGCCACGCACCTAATCACTTGGCCTTACTGGAAGATTGATGAACAATAGCATTCGAAAAATGATTGACATGAATAAATTAGAACTCATATCATGTAATTAAATATGGGGAAGGTTGGGAAGCGGTCATGGTTCGAATGATTATAGTAAAGTCAGTCGGTGTTTTTCAGCTCTCATAAGACATGAAGTTGATGATATTGAAATTAATATTATTATAGGCTACAGTAGTCCTATTGATTTCAATGAAGCTGGAAAACTGTTATAGAAGGACCTGTAAATGATTTTGTATCTTCATGTAAGTATGAAAAAAGCTGTACTGTCCCAAAAGAAATTATATAAATTGTTGGAGAATTGTCACAATCACTGATAAAAAAAATCAAACAAAAAAGGTTGACCGCGGTCACCACTTTTGATTATCATCCCTGCATGACATCATACGTTGAAATGCAAGAGCTTCTTTAAGCTCGCATAACTACATCTAACTACCTCATTACAATCCATCAGTATCATCCCAAAAGAGTATGTTATTCTCAAGAAAGCTAGATGGGCACGAGCAACGGACGCCCAAGAAAATGCCAATATATTTGCCAACATTTATGCTGAAAATTCTATACAAGATTCTTTGGAAAAACAACCCCAGAACAGCACTTCAATTGACAATTGCCTGAGATTATCATCCGCCAACCAGTTAGGTTAGGTTAGGTTAGGTTAGGTTAGGTTAGGTTAGGTTAGGTTAGGTTAGGTTAGGTTAGGTTAGGTTGGTTATGTTGGGTTAGGACGGATCTCACGGAATTCCGCCGATCTAAACTAGCACAAGTTCTTCACAAGTTATATAATAACTCTTTAAATTTGACGCTGATTCCGTCTAAGTGGAAAATTGCAAGAGTGCTCTACCTGGCAACTACAGAGCTATCGCAGTGCTATCTGTTATCTTGAACGTCCTGAAAGAAGTCATCAACATCGAGCTCATGAAATATCCAAAACGCTTAGGAATTTTCAATGATCGATAACACGGTTTCCGGCACCATAGATCAACTGGTAACATTTTCGCTTATGTCTCACATATACAGAGTTAATCATATGTATGAACCCGCCTATTTTTCTCAGTTAATATTAGAAAAAAGTTTGGATGAAAGTTAAGGGGTATTTCACTGTGCACCTTTTTGTGAATTCAGATATTTTTTGCTACTGAAGATACCGCGTGTTTCGTTATTTTTTGTCCACCTCTGTAATTCGGTTAGGGAATGTAGCCAGACGGATATTCTAGCGATACGGCAATTTGAATCAGACAGTGGCGTTCGTAATTTTTCATAATGCTACATTAACAGTTGTTAAATTGAGAAATTCCACTAATGGTATTTGGGATGATTGTAAGTATCCAAAACCGGAACTAAACCATTACTAGTTGAAGAAATATTTGGTATAAAGAGAACGTGCTACACTCGAGTGGCCAGCATTAAGTCCAGATCTTACACCACTTGACTATTTTATTTTCTATATGGTCATGTCAAAAGTATGGTCAATATGTCAACAGACCTAATAAACAAATGGATTTAATACACTAATATATTTTTTAAATGAAATGAATTATTTTTTATCTTTTATAATATCATATAATATATAATATTTCATCGACTTCAAATGGATTTATTTCACTTTTTCTTAATGAAACAACTGTTATAAAAAAAATCGATAACGTCATTCCTCCACTGATGGCACATCAAAAAAATATTTGAATTAACAAGAAGGTGCAGAGTGAAATACTCTTCAACCTCATGCACACTATTTTTCGATAGTTCTAATAATAACTGAGAAAAATGGGCGGGTCCATACATTTGACTAACTCTGTATAGCAGCTATCTATCGAAAAATATATTGAAACTCTTCCCATTGCCTTAGATAACTCCGAGGCATTTGATCGCTTTTGGCACCAGGGACTTCTTGCCAAAATTTCATTTTATGGATTGCCCCCCCCCCAAGTTGTGCTCCTTGCCATCTAGCTTTGTCTCAGACAGATCTCTCCACGAGGTGGTTGATGAAGTTTAATCCGACGCATTACCTATGAATGATGGGGTTCCACAATGATCCATTCTATCACCAACACTTTTTATTCTTCACATCAATTATTTGTTCTACTTGCCGATGATAGTAATCTCCATACCGCTTTTTCTTCCCCAAATCTCCGATATCATCCAGTGAAACAAGAAATGAACGGGAAACGAACGTCATCGATTTATGTACGAGCAAAAGTCTTTCAGATTCTCTCCAAAAAAAGGCAATTTGTCTCGTTGGTGATGTATCACTTACAAGATCTCTCACTTTTCTGGAACACTGCAGAAAGGTTGCGATCTGTCTCTGTTTTATAGATATTTTCATGGATGTCCTCCTGAATTATCATCAATCGTTTCACCGGTTGCGGTCTCATCGAGATGGTCCCGTCGAGCTCAGTCCTCACATCCGTAGTCGTCACTTTGGAGACATGCCGAACATCTCTTTCACAGGGCTCGTTGTTCCAGCAAACCCCAAAGCTTTGGAACTCACTGCCTCGGGAGGTGTTCCCTGAGGTATACAACCTGCAGAAATTCAAAAAGCACAACAATTCCTGAGTACTTTTCCTCTGCTCTCATGATGTTCTCTCAGAATTAGAGGATTTTCCTTTTGGTGGGAACGAGAACATGAAAAAATAGTAGCTAATGTTGTATAGACTCCAACAAACATTTACTTACTGATTCCTCATTTTAGTGGATTCTATTCATTTGTTTAGATATTGTGAAAAAAGTTTCCTCTCTGACTAGCCTATAATCCAAAATCAACCACTTCATGGACATCCAAAGTTCTATAACTAATTACATACATTGACAGAAACTCATGTAGACACATCTAATCAGGTTTTTTTATTTGTTATTCTAATGCGGATAATTGGTTATTACTCCATGTTAATGCTTTAGGGCACTTAATTATTGATACATGAGAGAAAAACAGATATACTTCTGTATAACAAATCATCGATAATAAACACTGGATAGTCTGACATGTGTCTACACCAGTTTATCATTCTTTTTAACAATAAATATCGTTCAGATTAAAGTTTAACAGTTATGTAAATTCCGTACAAAGTCCGAAAGGTCTCGGTACAATATTGAAGAAAGACCCCTTCCAAATATATTTTCACAACGTAGAGAATATGAAGCAAATATCTGACACAGAACAACTACTTCCTTTCCTTAGATAAATGGACATTGAAAAACATCTGAGCAACGTTCCTCTAAGAGAACGCAATTGCAAGTGCTTTCTATAATCAAATAGAGGAGATTACCCTTCATTGGGCTAAGGACGATCACCTGCAGACATGTTTCGAGGTACTTGTCCCTCATCAGTGCTGGAGTTGGTCGGAAAGAGTTAGTCTTCCGTGTTTAACCAACTGAACAATAATACAAGGTGTAATCTAACCTCTTGCATTCCCGTGAAGGAAGGGTGTATGAAGTCATGTTAGAACGAATGGCAGGTGTAAAAAATGCGCAAAACATTTTTGGAGAGTTTAAAAATTTTGTCAAATATGGGTCGACATTTGGGAACCTCTGTTCGCCATTCTTCCATACCAGAAAAGGCAATTTCCAGTGAAGGAAATGCACTAAGATTGTGTTTACAAAAGTCCAGAGAGTCTCTCATCCGTATTATGGGTTGCAAGCTGATGGAACAGGAACGTAAGTATCACAGTAAAATGAAAATCAACGAACCTTATAGATGTCCGAGTATCCAAACTTGTACACTGTTACGTGCCTCTTTTGCACCCAAACCTAAAATAATTAAATGATAACAACAATTGAAAACCTTTTATTTTTAACTATCATTATTATCATTATTATTAGTAATGCACAATTCGCTTTACTATCCTGATTCCTCAGCTTGAAATAAAAAGCAACAACCTCTGAAAACATCATTGTTGCGAAAACAATTCATTCAATTTTGATGCATGAACCTAAAATTCCCTAGAATACAAAATTATATCTGCACCTTTTACTTCAAAACTCCCTCTGTTTCTGTATCATTTTCGAAATTATTTTCTCTTCCTTATATTGTGTTCTTTAGGTTCTCTTATGGGCCTCAGAATGTTTTTCAGTCCCCGATGACTGCCATGAGCCAATGAATCTCAGTGGTGGGCCCTTCCTTTCATATAGGAATCCTTTCGGTTATTCAGTTTGAATGATATTGTGTTAGCCTGAAAAACAGGTTATTTTTAAAATCAAAAAAATAACCTCTATTTGTTAATTCCATTCTTCCTCAATAATTGATTCTCATGATAACATTTTCAGTTGAATGTGTCCAAGGTATGAAAAAAATACTGAGTTTTACTGCGAGAAATTGTGAAGAAAAAGGTCATCTACTCTTCCATGTGGTAGGAATTTTACCTCACATTTTGTGGATTTTCTTTAAAAATTTTGAGTGAAATATTACGAATATTGTCTGTGAATACTCAAGAGATTCACAAATTGTGGATTTGCTTTCCAAATTACTCAAAATCTCATTCTCTGCTGAAAGATACACTTTAGTCTCGGAAGTACAAAAAATATTATTCAATGTTTTCAGTAGAATCGTATTCAAAAATGTTTTCTGTCTGAAAAAATAAGTCCAAAATAACTAAATAATACTTCTCTTTTCCATGTCATCCTTAATGTTATCGATACTTCCAATACAATTTCACAGTCTTTGCTTGTAGTTGCTTCAATTTCAGGTTATTTTCAAGATGGATGTTGATTATGATAGTGGTAGTGATATCCCATCAGATATATCTAAGAAAGCAAATGAAATAGTATGTAATATGTTACAGGCCAAATCCAAGTTAGTATATAAGAAAGCATATGACCAATTTCGTTAAAGGTGCGACAAGATACATGTAAAAAAGGTTTCTGAAAATGTGCTTATAAGCTATTTTGATAAAAAATCAACAGTTATAAAACCTCCTACGTTATGGAGTGTTAAGGAAAATATTGATATAAGGAAGTTTTCAGAATTGGTCCCGCTCATTAAGAACAAAAGCGTCGGATACCGAGGAAAGAAATCTAAAGTTTTATCAATGGATGATATTAATAAATGTATTCAAGATGCTGATAACGAAATAAATTTACTTTATTAGGTACACATATATTCATAATTTTGTAAAATTACTAGTATTTTCAATATTTTTTATTTGTAGGTTGTTCTAATTTTGGGTATCAGCGTGAAGAATTATTACATATAACTATTGATGCCATTGAAGATTCTGGATCTATATTGATTGTTAAAATATTGAGCAAGAACATTTAGTTTTTCAAAATCTGATTATATTGAAATATATCGTAAGTATAGAGCACTACGGCCGCCTCATACAAAAAGTAACAAATAATTTTTGAAATATTCGAGACGAAAATATATTAACCAACATGTGGGTATATATAAAATAGGAGAAATTCCCAGCTTGATTGCAAAATGGCTTGGAAAAGACATGTATAAGAGCTTCCCAGGTCACTGTTTCAGGAGAAGTTCTGTAACTCTTCTGGCCAATGCAGGGGGCAACATCACATCCATAAAACGGTGGCTGGAAATCTGCCTCCGTAACAGAAGCATAGTTTGAATAACAAAATTGAGATTTCTTATAAAATACTGAATTGTCCATCTTCTTCCAAACAAATTAAAATATCTGATAAAATTGTGCAATCAACTCTTCAAGAAATAATTAACGTTTCTGATAATGAAATTATTTTGTGAAGAATAATCAATAAATAATTGACTCTTAAAAATAAATCCCTCAAAATATTTCATGTTTATTTTGTGAATTATTTTGGCAGTGGAAAAAAGTAAACATTTACGCATCTATAGAGATGCAGAAATGTCAAGTGTTTTTGACAGTTGTACAAAAAAGTTCATTGCTACTCCAGAGATGGAACATCTTGTAATGATTATTTTGGTGTGAAAAATATAATTATGTTAAAAAACCAGTATTCGTCAGAGTGGCCAAATCTGGACATAATCTTATATTAAGAAAGCTGAAATCCATGTAAAATCCATCATTGATAGAAAAAAGATCGATATTACAATCTGCGAAGTTTTATTATATATAATTAGAACCCATTGCTGTAAGCAGTTATTGAACTAAAACCTATTCTGTAATTCTGCAAAATCTGACGAGATTTTTTTTAATTGTTTTTACACCAAAAAGGTTCTGAATATTCGTTCATCGATTTATTATATGCCAATCAATTTAGGATTTATAATAAAAAGTGAGGAAAAATTGCAAAACAATGCTAACTTTTACAAAAGTTGTATTTTAGTGCTCGATGAAACTATGAAAATTTGCTCCCTCTTACTTCTGTGGTATATTAAGGAAGATCAATCCCGAAAACCCATAGTGTTATTTGTTAAGAAAACAACCTAAATTCAAAGCGCCGGCACAAAAGGCTGAAGAATTTGTTTCGAACTAAACCTATCATTAAGTTTACTCTCCAATTTCCAGCAATTATAATCCTAGAATTATAGTGGTGTGCATTCTCCCACATCAACAATTATAGCGAATAAAATGAAATAATTACAAATTCCTTCAAATATTAATTGCTAGTTTTGCTTTTTCGATGGCTCAAAAACGCACATTAAATCCATAGTCAGTGAGCCGAACAGAATTCGTTTTAAATGACGAAGAAGTGGTTTACTGTTTTATCTAGGTAAATAGATTGGTCACGACTTTGAAATATCTTTGGTTGATTTTTATCTCAAGATGAATATGGAGGTTGGTGCCATATTACACACAAAATCTATGGCAAACTGATTGTACACCAACGGCTGTACTAATTCACGAATGAAATCCAGTTCAGTTCTGTCAGAGTTGATGATAACAATTATGATAATATCATTAATCCAGTATCGATTGTAGAACCACCAATGCTAGTAGTTGGAACCATGATAAACACGAAAAAAAATTGTTAACTAAAATTCCAGAGGTGGAAATTATTAGTTTTTGTTTCGTTTAAAAATAAATAAATAGATTTTTGCAGTAATATTGGAAAGTATATGATTTATCGGAAAAACAACTCAACAAGGTGAAAGGCAATTCAATTCTCCAGAAAAATTGTTTGAACGCAGACATCAACTTTCACGTTCACGCTTACCCGCCGCTGAAAGTTCTGGCGGAGCCGAATATTTGATTGGTCATAACTCTGCTAAAAATGAACGGAGAAGGAAAAGGAAAAGTTCATATCGTTTCTGAAGACTCCTTCTCATACAAACATAATATTTGAGTATTTGTGTAACTAAAATGTGTTTTATCGCATTTCACAGAAATATTTGCGGATGATCCGAAATTCATTATTAATTTAGTAAATATGGAATTACTATACTGGAGCAGCAACCCAGACCCTCTTTGGACTATATGCAACAATTTTTAAAGTAGTGTGACAGGTACTACTTATACATGCCAAAAAAAAATCCGGTTTTCTCTACAGTAAATGTTGAAAATAATTGCTTATTCATATCCTGCATATATGTTTAATAACACTATTGTGAATTTCAAACCTCAAGCTTGAAATCACATACTTCATTTTTCATGAAGGATGTATATGAGCGATTATTTTCAACATTTACTGAAGAAATTGCCGGAATTATGGAAAAACCCAGTTTTTTCTTTGGCATGTATGAGTGAGAGGTGTCTCACCAGTCTAAAATCGTTACATATGGTCCAAAGAGGGTACTGATTCCTGCTTCAGTATAACTATTTCATATCAAATAAAATATCCATGGCTTTCGGATCCTCTGTAAATATCGTAAAACACATTTTGGGTACTCAGATACCCATATGTTATATTTGCATGACGAAGTAGAAGTCTTCAGAAACGATATACACTTTAAAGTTATGACAAATCTAATTTGATATCGGGATTCAATCAGGTTTTCTGAGAAAACGAGTGCATTTTGTGAGAAATTACTAAGTATATTTCTTGTGGAGAATTCAATTATCTTTCGCCTTGTTGAAATTGTTTCTTAATAAATCTTATACTTTCCGAAAATACAGCAAAAAAAATTACAATTTTTTTAAATGAATTTTTTTTTGGGTTCCACCCTTGATATTTTGGTGAACAATTTTTTTTTAACAATACATGATGTCAAGAAGTCATGTGCCGAGTTTCAAAGTGCTATGATTCATTCTTCACTGGTGGTTTACATTTGTCTGTGGTTACTGTAAGTACTACATTCAAAACTTTCATTCTGAAGAATGATGTACGTCTTCGCAATACGCAAAAAGAAATCGCTCACAAAGAGATATCTTGAAAAAAAATATTCATCTCAAACTCCTATTTGTTTAGCAATTTTTCCAAGCTCATTTCGAATATCCAATTATACAGTGCGGACGTAAATAGTCTTTATTATTTAAATGGTTCAATATTTTTTAATAAAATTTGACACAAGCGTGACGTCATTTGGGGAAAAAATGTAAATTGAAAGGTAGGTCACGTGTCACCTCGTTTGGGAGGTAATTCAATTCTCTATCCAATGGTGTAAAAAATTTCAACCGTTAGGGGAGATAGGAGCATTTATATTATCAATAATGTATATGCTTATTTCACTTAGTTTTTTTCTAAATAATTGATTTAATGAGACTCTTGCAGTTGAAGCAATATACTGCACTTTTCAATAGAATATGATTATGCTACTCCAAATTGAGGTATGTAATAATTATAATCAATTTTTGATCACAAACGAAAAGTTTTGTAGTTTTTCAATTGTTAGATGGATATTTACTATATTACCAAAATAATGTTCAACTCATTTGCCTACATATTTGCATTGGATACATGAATAATTTCTTAATAAAGATGCACCTATCTCCCCTAACGGTGAGCAAAAATTAAAAATGTTCACACCGTTGAATAGAGAATTGAATTACCTTCCAAACGAGGTGCAACGTGACCTACCTTCCAATTAAATTTTTTTCTGTGCGGATGACGTAATTGTTATTTAGTTATTTTTGATCATAGCTTCATTGCCTATGACAACTTGTATTCAAAGAATTTTTTTCTGTACCAAATAGATAAGCGGCTATCGTTTACCCACGCATTATTGATGATAAACCCCGTATATAAATTGTGGTTGACTGACCAGTTGTGGCCCAAATTCAGCTGACTGACTGACATAACCCATTTTGTTTACAATAAAAAATTTGTATAAAAATTTTCAACCTTTGTAAATTCATGTTAATACCTCGCTAGGTATGACAACTTTGATAGTATACCTGATTTCAGTTTCGCTTGAGTGACCACAGTATGTTTGTGTAAACTGTTATAACCTGTTAAAAAAAACAGTTAACGTAAATTTAGAGAAATTTTTTGTCTCTGGCTCTTAGACTATGACTGGTTTGTCGGACTTGTCTCTCAGAATGTAACAATTGATAAGTTACCAGCTTTCTTGGAGGGCTGAGATACCTGATTATGTGTGTACACGTGAGTACACTCTGGATAGGGAAGTACTACCTTAAGTCTTTAACAGTCTGAGAAGTGCTTAGTGCTTAGTAATCGTGAGCATTTCATTAATAAAAGTGCTTCCTGCTCGAGATTTCAGAGAACTCTTCTAGAGTGCCTAGTGCTTAGTGCTCAAAGCACTTTTTGTCATTGCTCGACACAGTTTCTCATGATTTGTTGCTGAATAAACTTGAAAATTATGGAGTCAGAGGTGTCGTGCTAAATTTAATGCGGAATTACTTATCACAAAGAAAAAAGAAGAAAGTCTAGGACTGTCAAAGTGAACCCATAGATGTTCCACAGGGAACAGTACTAGGTCCAGTACTCTTCCTCATATATATCAACAGTATTGTATCAATTAATAATTTCAAAGGAACTATAGTCTCATATGCTGATGACACAGCAATTATATATAGGGGAAACTCGTGGCAACAATTACAGGATGACTCAGAAAAAGACCTAAAAAATTTTAAAATTTGGCTTAACCACAATCTTTTAAGCTTAAACGTAAAAAAAACTAAATTCATTTCATTTTCACTTTACAAAACCGAACAGCCTAATTACAACTCACTTGTGATACATGGTTGTAATAACGGAAACACATGCAATATAGAAAAAACGTCAAATATCAAATATCTTGGTATTATACTCGATCAGCATCTAAGGTGGGATGAACACAGTGCACATGTTACAAAAAGGTTAAGAGAACTAATCCATAAATTCTACAGCATAAGAGATATCCTGGTTAGAAAAAATCTACTGATATTATATAACTCACTGGCCCAGTCGGTTATTAGATATTGCATTACAGCTTGGGGGGCTTATTCAATAACACAATCTCGAAACTTCAGTCTGTGCAAAACACATTATTGAAAATAATATATAAAAAAAACAAGTTTTTTTCTACCAATCTGCTCTATAGGGAAATATTGGATATACTTAAGAGGTCTTTCTATCTACCAGTGCTTGGTATGGATGTTCCATAATAAAGATAGATATCTGTGGTAGAAGTCCATAGTGTCTCGAAGTGAAGTGGTATAGATTTAAGATGCAGTAAAACTCAAAGTCATCTCCACAATTTAAATTGTGGAGATGACTTTGAGTTTTACTGCATCTGAAAAAAGATAGATATGTTACCCTCAATACAAAACATACTACATCCGTCGAAAATAAGTCGATTGCTTTACCAATTTATAGAAAAACTCACACACAAAGATTTGTCTTCTTTTTTGGACCAAAGTTTTATAACTACTTGCCTTATGACGTAAAAAATCTATATCGTCTATCTAAATATACAACTTCAATCAAAAACTTTATATTTCAAAATTAATATATAAGACTTTGTTTTTAGAAAACAGAACAATAAAATCTGTCTTTCCATTTCTCCAAATCTAAGCACAAAAATAACATCTAACCCCAACGTCCATCTCTCTCGTTTTGTTATCTCTCTTTCTCTCTCCTTCTATATCTTTCTCTCTCTCTATCTCTCTGTCTCAATTCCTCTCTCTCTCATTCTCTCTCTTTCTCCTTCTCTTCTATCCCTCTCTCTCTCTATGACTCTATCACTCTCTTTCAATCGCTTCCTATTTACTTCTGCATCCATATACTGTAAGTTTCAATTATCTTGTACTGCCAATTATTTAGGTATTTAGTTAATTTAGTCCCCGCTGGGATCCAGTAACGCCACAACACAAGCATATCAATTGCTTAGGTGGGTCTCCTGTCTCCTGGGGTGGAATCACAAAAATGTTTTGTAACAATTGATGTAATTTTTTTTTGAATCTCAATAAATTCCAATAAAAAATTCCAACAGTTCTGTCAGAAAACATCGTTGGAGCCGAGGGAAAGTAGATAGATAGTTAGGTAGGTCTCCGTCATGAATTTCTGATTTATGCCACAAGGAAAACCTCCCATGGCAGCGAATTCCAAAGCTCTACCTTTTGAAAGAACGAGTCGTGGGAAAGAGGTGTTCGGCGTGTCTTCATAGTGTCGGCATATGGATGTGAGGACTGAATTCAACAGGTCAGTCTCGATGAGACCACTAACCGTGAAACGATTTATGATATTTTGACAGAGCATCGTCCATCTTCCAGAGAAGTGAGCGAGCTTGTGAGCGAAGTATCACCGACAGGACGAATAGCTATTATTTGGATAGAATTTTGAAGTTTTAATGTGTGTTTGGCTGCTACAATCTATATTTGGGAGAAAGTATTCCAGGGCAGATCGGATTTGTGCCTCATAAATCATAATTAGTGGGCGGCAAGTGAAATACTTCTTGGCACGAAACTGAAAACCAAGTTTTTGAGATGCACTTCTGGCAATGGACCTCACATGGATCTTCCATGAGAGGGTACTGCTGATGGTAATACCGAGCATTGAAATGGAAGATTTCATTGGTATAGATATTCCTGACACTGTGGCTACGCTGGCCACTGTGAGATCGGCCTTTCTAGGGAAAAGACATTCTTGGGTTTTTTCGCATTGAATTCTACCAAGTTTGTTGGATACCAAATTATGCTAAGTCCGTATTCATTTCGTTCGCGATTCATGTTTGCTTTGAGAGATTTGGAGATTTGGAGATTTGGAAGAGAAAGAGATACGAGGTACTATCATTCGCAAAGCTGTGCACTGGACACGAGGAACTACATCTTTTACGCATCACGGGTCACGGGCCACTTTCAGCAAAATCCTCTCTGACCCCAGCACTAACGTAATGTGTTGCCGTTAGCGACGGTCTAGACTTATAGCCCAAGTCCGCATAGTCACCCGGTTTCGTTTTCGAAATGTCTATGCGGATCGGTATTCTTCAGGGTATGCTATTATTGGACATTTATGTATATACTTATGGAGATTTTGATAAAGCCGGGCCATTGTATTCATTAGAACCATTGAAATGCGTGTCTGATTACAATGTCTGGAAAAATTCCTTCATAATAATTCACTTTGTGGTGGCAGGGATTAGAGTTTCGGATAGTTGATTTGATAGAGGAACAGTAGTAACTGAATAGTAGAAATAAAATAAATAAAAAGTCGAATATTTTATAACTAAAATTCATCATGCTATCTCTACTTAACAAATTGGGGAGTAATGATATTCCAGAAATTTTGCGAGGAGTAACTTTCCATTCTGTTCTTACCAGAAAATTCAACTCATAAATTTTCCGAGTACTTATTTTTTGGTCTGTTTTAACCAGAACGAACTAATCTTCGAGAGTTCGTACTTGGGCTGAGAGGCAAAGTTTATAGTTGGTTCATTGAGTGGTGCGATTGGGAAACAAAAATAACGAGAAGGTTTTATAACTGATCTTGAATTTTTCTGAAATTCCACAGGGGTATTTCTAGATGATAAACAGTGCAGTAGAATTGGGTTGGAACATTGGTGTGAATTGGAACAAATTACACAACATTAGATATTATTGAAAAGGGGAACATTCTCCATGAAAATTGAAAAATGAAAAATGTGATTTATTTGCAATATCTAACAAAAAACAACTACTTCCCAGGCACAAGCCACGCTGGACATTGAACTACAGTAGTTGTTTTCTGTTAGATATTGCAAATAAATCACATTTTTCATTTTTCAATTTTCATGGAGAATGTTCCCCTTTTCAACATGAATACCTCCCAAGAGGTTATCTTGAACGATGGAAAATAGCGACTAAAGTTTGTCTTTCAGTTGCAGATGATTCCACAACAGATTTTATGAATGTCCTATTCATATTTTCGAACTAAAATTAGATATTATGTTCTACCATCTATTGGTTGGAAGTGAGACCAACATTGTTATACTAGAAGGCTTCGGTAGATGTCAGTGTAGTTCCATGAAGGTAACGATATTTGTTTCCGTTGAGTGTCGGTGTGGTTCTACTTAAAATATAGGTAAGTAAATAACAATTTTTTATGACAGTTACACTTTCCATGACATACGATGGAGTATTTGACACTTGCACACGTCTAGAATTTTTTTTGCGGTTTTCTAACATGTCGTAAAACTTTGCCATATTTTACTTAGCTTATCTTTTTTATATTTTTTGTGGAATTACTATCTTTATTTTTTTTGTAATTTTTTAGGGTGACTTGGGACATGCCGTCCAAATATAAAAGGTGTTTGGAAAGTCGCAAATATCACAACTTTTCAAAAGAAACACTTCAAAGTGTTATGGAATATGGAGAAGGCATGGTTTTCAGAGAAATCGCGTTGAAAAAATTTGTTTTCTATCATTAATATTAATTTTTTTTGTTCTTTGAGTTTTTTTTGTTTTGTTGCATTCTGCGAATATCTTTGTTCAGTTTATTTTGTTGAGATATTAAAATCACAGTTGCATTATTGTGCATTATCATTAAATTAGCATAATCCACACAAATTATTCAATTTTGTTTCCGTTTTCGATATATTTTATCGATAACTTAGAAAAAATCGTGAATGCGTCCCAAAACACCTTGAAAACCCATTTTTTGGCGACAAACATGCAAATTAATAACGTGTCCCAAGTGTTCAAAATCAATGGGTGATTTAGAACAGCTTTTTATTTTTTTATTTTTCGAAATGGGTTGATTTTTTTTGGATACAGTTGTATCCTAACTTGTAGTCCTAGCTATTTGGCAAAATAATTCCTTTTTCAAATGCCAATTTTTTCAAGTTTTTCTATTGCGGTCAATTAAATCTCAAAATTGTCCCAAGTCTACTAATTTTACGTTACCCCATTCGATTTTCGGTATGTTACACTGTAAAGAAAACACCACTATGCTTTCTTCCAAATAGACAGCTAATGAATAATCTTAATATAAATGAAAGTCATTTTATGTGGGTATGCAGATGTACCATTCGAAAACCTTCATGGAAGCTGGAACATTTTGAAAAAGTAATATGAAAGAGTAAATTCTAGAATGTTCTCGAAGCTTCTGGAAGTTTCTGGGAAACTTGATATAACCGCGGAATTTAACGAAATAACTGAAAATGTGATTCTTCTTCACATTTTTGAAAAACCGTCACCGCACAAGAGCAGTATCAATTTATTTCTTTACAATATAACGGACGTGAACGAAGTTTTGTCGTGTGCTGCCAATAGAAACAAAATCACTCACTGTCACATTATTCAAATATTTCTCCCCGATTACTTTCAAAAATCATTACACCAAACGCGCTCCATAAATAACGATGCCAACGATAACGCGAATATGGTCGACCGAATCAACCAGCAAATATTTTTCGTGCAACCGGACGCAAAACAAGCATTTTGCAGCCGCAACAGAGGCCGCAAAATGATATTTTGCGGCCGTTACCCAGAGTGACGGCCGACAAAAATTTTTACGGCCGTTCCCATAGTGACTGCCGGCAAACTGAACGCCACTACAGCATTTGACATTTCTGAAATATGACAATAACAATGTATTTCGAACCAAAAACTATTTCCAAATTCACAATAGAAACATACATTATTTTTGATATATATTAACATTGATTGTACTGTTTATATTATTACTGATATTCATCCCTGAAGATGAAGCAACTAAATCTATTGTTTCTGAACAATCATTATTTACATTAGACAAAAACGTATTATTTTCTTTGGACATTAACATTTTGCGATTGACTACATTTGAACTAGATGCTACAGTGCCAGAAATTGCATCGGAAATTTTGTTCTTATTATGGATGGAATCCTCGACATATCCTTCCGCTACAGTAGTGGACTTCCATCCACCGTGGCGTTTAAGAACTGATATATCAGCACCTGTATTGGCAAGCAGCGTGGCGGAACTTCTTCTAAAACTGTGGCCTGTGTATGCCTCACTATTTGGTAAGCCGAGATATTTTGCAATCATACTAGGTATTTTTCCAATCGTATGCACTCCAACAACCTGTGCCGAGCACTTTCCATTTTTATATCTCAGAAATAGACGACGAATAGCAGTATGTTTTGGTCGAAGAGTTGCATATTTATAGTAAATTCTTATATAATCTTGATTAGTAATGGTAAAAACACGCTTTTGATCAGTTTTAGTATCAGGAACAGTTACTATCAATACAGTTTTGTCTTCCTGAATATCTTCGAGGGTCATTCTCACTAATTCATCTCGTCGCAATGCTCCTGATATTCCCATTATCAAAACTACCTATAATAATAATTATTATGAATAAAACATCATACTTCACTTTTTTTCCATATTTATATACCTTCCACAGTAGATGATATGCATCACTAGCTTGTTTGAGGAATGAATCAATTTGCTCGTGCGTAAAAACTTTTGATTTCTTTGCTCGATAACCAACTGACTTTTTCTTGAGGAATGGTACCAATTTTAAAAACTTCTTTACGTCAATTCCATCTCGTACGTTAAGCATAGTCTTTAACATAGAATAAATGCTCCATTAAGTTGAACTCTTCACAACTTTTGATCGCTGCATCAAATATCCTAATAATATGTTTTCTGACACCGTCTTGACATTTTGGTTGACACACCAATCTTTGAAGTTGCTGTAACATTTTTCATATTTCCCTTTAGATTTTTCGGGTATCAAATCAGAAAGTGCTGAGTCTATGAGATCTCTCAGCTCAGGAGGAGTGCAAGTAACTGAAATATCACTATCGCTATCGTACATCTTCACGACTTCACGAGAAATGTCAAATTGATTTGTATGGCTAAATATTTCATCTCCATAGAAACATTGTGATATTGAGGTGTAACTTTCTCTATTCGCGTTGAAACGCTGTCTTTTCTAAAGAGACATAATGTTTATTGAAATTATGTAATTTTCACGGTTGCACGAAAAATATGGTGTATACTATGGCCGCGAAATGTTTTCGCGACTTCGAGATTATCTTGCCTCGGCCGGAGCGGCCTCGGCGATAATCTCTCTCTCGGAACGCGAAAAAGCATTTTGCGGCCTTAGTATACAAATAACTATACCATCGTCAGTAATTTCTCGTTGACATTCATCCCGTCATCACATAATCGTTCAAGGGAGACCAGCTGCGCAGATACGCACACTTAACTTTTATTCTCGTCGTGCGTATGCGAGGATGCGTTACGGCAGATTTCCCAAAAATTTCGATTCACCTCGAATTCTGGGAATCCGCCTCCCACACCTGTCGAAATAGAAACCGGGTCTCTTCATGCTCATTAACATTCTTGGCTCCAATCGAGAAAAGAATGTTTTCGTCAGGCATTTTCAGAAATTGCAGTTGACGAATTCGTGCGCATTTGGATGAATCCTTATTACTAGAAAACTTGTGGCAAACAAATTGAAGCATCTTCAGGAGGATGACTTTCTACGTATCCAACGAAAACCGACTTTACCCAAAGGACACTGCGCGAAAAAATATGGGAAATTGGCTAAAACTTCATTATGTTATTGGAAGAGCTTTAATCAAAGAAAAAGTGCGTTATCTCGGAACTGTTCAAAACTACTCCAATTCTGATGATTTTCTTGAATGTCTGTCTGAAATTTGTCAAAATGACAAAACACTAAATTCTGAGAAATCTTTTATTCTTATATTTCTGTCAAAAAGTCTAATAGTTATTTATGATACAAGTGTTAAGTGGCATTTTATTTTGTGAGTTGGGTGAGTGAGCAAAATGAAATCACTTTTAACAAATGTATCATACAAATTTTTTTGTACAACGGTTACTGCTAGTAAGAAAAAAACAAAACAACAAGAGGCTCCAACTATAATAAACCCCAACGCACTTTATTTATAAATGTCATTATTTGTTAGTGATAAAGGAGCTTCTACAGTTGGACTGAATACTACTTCGTTTGTCACTTTAAAAGGAATTAGTAGTACCAATTGCACGAACGGCCAAATACATGTACGAACTTTTATAAATGATTCCTCTTGAGTACGTGTTCTGATTATAATATCAGATTGATTTATTTCTATTAGAGAGATCTATATATTACTAAGTATCCATCATCTCATCTGTCATTTTACTTTTAACACTAGTGTTAAAACGTCAGTTTTTAGTTCATATGTCAATGAATTAAAAACGTCATTTTTAATGAGAGTTGTACAAAATAGTTATTTATGATACAAGTATTAAAAGTGGCATTTTATTTTGTGAGTGGGGAATATTGCGAAACGAGCGTTAGCGAGTGGAGCAACCCCACGAGCAAAATAAAATCACTTTTAACAAATGTATCATACAAAATTTTTTGTTCAACAGTTACTGCTAGTAAGAAAAAAACAAAAAAAAAATAAGATCCATAAAGATTCCAACACACGATCTTTGGATTACAAGTCAGATGCTCTACGGATCTAGCTACATGGACTTTATAATTGACAACCATATTTTGTATTTCAAATCTAAATTGCAAGCATGACAGGCAGGTAAAAAACAACTGCCTAATAATTGTTGTTTATTAGTTACCACAAATTAATAAACGATCCTAGCTTCTTTGTGTTCGTAGCTATTACTGTTGCAAATATAAATATAATGGAAGTTGGAATGGATGATTCAGATGATTTTCTTCCACCAGAAATTCAAGAAGCTGCAAACAGAGCAACTTTAGATCTGTTGCCTGAAAAATCGCGGCAACAATATGATATTGCTTATAATGGATTCATCGAATGGAGTCAACTGAAGAAAGTTGAAGGCAAGTT
Source organism: Chrysolina haemoptera (assembly GCA_958298965.1). Classification (NCBI taxonomy): domain Eukaryota; kingdom Metazoa; phylum Arthropoda; class Insecta; order Coleoptera; family Chrysomelidae; genus Chrysolina; species Chrysolina haemoptera. The sequence continues at coordinate 46,565,818 of OY282586.1, read as the reverse complement.
CAGCGAAAGCGTACTTTTAGTTTATTTCGAAGAAAAATCGAAGTTATGGAAATCATCAACACTGTGGTCTAAATTCTCTATGATAAAAGCTGAACTGAAAATCAAGGAAAACGTGGATATAAGTAAATACCATAAATTAGTCGCATTTTTGAAACGAAAAAGTGTCGGATACCGTCCGAAAAAATCGAAAATTCTGACAAGGGAACAGATTGACAGATTTTTAAATGAAGCTCCCGATACCAAATATCTTATGATTAAAGTGGCAACCATTTTTGGATTATTTGGAGCGTGCCGTCGTGAAGAACTCTGCAAATTGAGCGTAGATGACATTGAAGAAACTATACAGTCATTACTAATTCATATTTCGGATACCAAAACCAACATTCAAAGAAGTTTTTGCATCGTTGGACACTACGTGAATTGTTACCGTGAATATGCTGTATTACGCCCAACTTCTGTTACTCACCGTCGATTTTTCCTGAATTACTCTAACTACAAATGCACTATTCAACCAGTTGGAATAAATACTTTTGGGAAGATGCCTTCCACTATTGCTGAATTTCTGAAATTACCAGATCCGCAGCAGTTTACCGGCCATTGCTTTCGAAGATCTTCAGCATCTCTGTGAGCGAATTCAGGAGCAAATTTGACTACAATAAAACGACATGGCGGGTGGAAGTCCTCAACTGTAGCTGAAGGTTATATCGAGGATTCCATTGAAAATAAAAATAAAATAGCTGATAAAATGTTTCCTGGTATAAGTTCTAGTTCTCTCCCAGCATTATTTGATCATCCCACTTCAATAATAGCACCATCATTGATTGGCGATGAAGCTTCTGCAGTTACTTCGTCAGTTAATATCACAAATTGTACAAATTGCCAAATACATATTTATAAGTAATTTTGATTCTGATTGTTATAATAGTATTAATATCTGATTAAAGTGTTTCTATTAGAGAGATCTATATTACTGAGTATCCATCATATCATCTGTCATTTTACTTTTAACACTAGTGTTAAAAGTACTTTTAGCACTAGTGTTAAAAGTGATTTTGTAAAAACGTCAGTTTTTAGTTCATGTGTCAATGAATTAAAAACGTCATTTTTAATGTCAGTTGTACAAAAAATATATTACATAAATGTATGAACTCCATCAATGGGCCCTTTCAAAAGCACTAATAATGAGTCTGAAGCTGAAAAATATCCAGGCAGCGAATATTGAAATGAAAAAAAATGATAATTATTCCAGATTGTCTTTAATGGTAATTTATTGAAAAATACATGTTGAAAATAATCTTATTCATTTTTGCCAATTTTCTCATCTTTTACTTCATTATTGTCACCATCTGTTGTTATGGTGGTGGGCAATTATTGCAAGTATTGCCATTGCATTATAGACCAAGCTATGAAAGTTTTTTCACCGACAAAATAAAAGACGCAAATGGCCTTTGCTAATTTTTATAAGATAGTTTGTTAAAGAAAACCCCGGTTTTCGCCCCAGCAAAATCGCTTTGTGGAATTTTTTAAACTAGAAATAGTGAGAAGAATTTAATTTTTTTTTGTTTTTTTGCAAATATTTCCAAAAACATTCAAGGAATCGTTTAACAGTCTTTTGTAGAAAATTATTATATTATTGAAATTTTTTTTTTTTGTACGATCGGATCAATGCATTTTCGTCAAAGAAAATCCGAGAAAACTTCAAAAAAGAGATCATTTTTCAAAAATTCACAATTTTCAACTTTCAGTGACATTTTCAATACATTTCCTACCTCTTAGGTGAAAATCCAAAATATACAAATTATAGATATTGATATCTTCTTCCACATGACTTCAACATAATTTGAATATGACGATTTTCCTTAAATCGGCACATCTAGGAAGATGTGCCTTTAAATTTTTTATAACGCGATTTTTCAAAAACTACACATCGAATAGAAAACATGTTGCGCACAGTTGAACCACATGTTATTATCTACCAGTTTCCACAATATTGTTTGTTCATCTTCAGATTTGTAGTAATTATAAATTATTGAAAAATGGTTTCTTTTTCGAGGTTTGGATTTTCTCAGTGGAAAATGCACCGATCTTGTCGCCTAAAGAACTATTTTGTAGGTTTTCTAATTGTCTACAAAAGACTGTAAAACGATTCCTTCAATACTTTTTGGTATATTTGCAAGAAACCAAAAAAATTTTAAATTTTTCACTATTTCTTGTTTAATAAATTCCACAAAGTAATTTTGCTAGGGCAAAAGCCGGGGTTTTCATTAACGAACTATTTTATAGAAAGTGGTAAAGGCCATTTGCGTCTTTCATTTTGTGTGAAAAGAGTCTCTTACTTGTATCTACAGCTTGGCCTGATATAAACAAGCTGGCGTGCAAAATAGACCTGTTTTCCTGCACCCACAATTTCCGGTACAGCCATATTTATATCTGCGGAATATTATTTACAATATCTGCTCCAGAACTGTTGGCTGGTCCATGGGGTTGGGTATTAAGTGATTTCAAGCTTCCACCCCCATTCAGTTGGTGACAAATAATTACCTAGCCACAATTGGACTTGGTGAGCCATGGTGAGAAAATTGGCAACACCGCATGGAAAGCAATTTGACGACATACTCATTAATTCTTTAATATGAATTTCTCGGATTATTCCGAAAACTAGTAAATAACATAAAAGAATGAATTTTTAGAGAAGAAAACGAAAATTAATGTAGTTTTTTAATTTTTTTCATCACAAACTAGAAAAGCGATATATTCAATTTCTTAGATATGGGAAATCTGTCATGTTTGATTTTTCCATGCCCTAAATTTCATATTTCGGAAGATTTTTCTTAACTTTTTTTCTGATAAGTGCTGAAACCACATAGATGAATGATCCCTGATTTTTTTCAGATTTTCCATTTGAAATCTGACTGATGAAAATAATATGTTATTTGAAGCTACATTATACAGAATGTACCAAACTCAGGAAGGTGAATGTGACAGATTTCCCATATATAAGATATTGAATATATTGCGATTCCAGTTTGTGATGAAAAAAATTAAATAACCACATTAATTGTCGTTTTCTTGTCTAAAAATTCATTTTTCTATGTTTTTTTTTCCTAGTTTTCCGAATAAGCCGAGAAATTCACATTAAAGAATTAACGAGTAGGACGTCAAATTGCTTTCTATGCGGTGTTGCCGATTTTCTCACCACGGCTCGGGAGATTAAGTCGGCTGTAGCACGGTGTAGTGGTCAGTTTCGTCCAAGAGTCTTTTACATTTAATGCCAGTTTCATAAATGTCTGAATATTCAACAATAATCAAATAAGGCTTATTAACCCTTTTCAAATTGTGACAAAATTTTATCTATTTTTATTGACGTTTGTAGAAAAATTTTTGCTTGCATCTTGTGCACGAAATACTTTGGTGATCCCGACTGTTTTTTCTAACTTGGCTGCGCCTCGTTAAAAAAATTCAGTTCTCGATCACCAAAGTAGCATTTCGCGCTCTAGATACAAAAGTAACTATTTTTCTTAACTATTTCAGATATGATTCAGATATTACGAAATTGGAGGAATAATAATAATATTAATAATATTCCCTCACAAACACTCGTAGAGTATACCCAAGGGAGTTTTCACGGGTAGAGAACAGCTATTATTATTATTTGCCGAGGCGCTCCGGGCGACTTACTGATTTTTGGAGTCGTATTAATGGTTCAGCTGTAGGAAAACCCGGAAAACCTAAATCACCACCTCGGGTGGCCGGCGTGCACTCGAAGCTAGCACTAGACGAGATTTTCAACAAGGCATGTGGTCGCCTATCGATCCGATATAAAGTATTCGAGGAGAAATGTCTCGTACCTACATCGGGCTGGAACCGACCGCTCAGCTACCATTCTATTCGATTCTAGTTCAACATTTTTATCCTGGTCGCCACCACTCATGTGGCCTTCATGATCTATGTCATATGATCTTGTGTTGAAAATCATTTTGACTATGTTTCAAATGTGTACTATGACCGCTTTCTTTATCAACTAGATATGATCGAGCGGATTGTTCGAATTTACTTATGACTCTAGCAGGACTCCATATTTTCCCCTCTCTCATAATAACATTCTCGTTATCTTGAAACTTTTTCCTCAATGCTGTTGATCTATCATAATATTGCTTGTAAGTTTTTCTCTTTTCTTCCAATTTATTTTTTTCTTTTTCATCATTCTGGTATGTTAGAAGTTATAGAATCGGTTATAGAATCGGTAGTGTTGTTCTTAATCGTCGATTCTGTAGTAACTGCGATGGTGTTTTGTCTGTCCCTGATACAGGAGTGTTCCGGTATACAAGCAGGGCTGCCTGTTCATCTTCACATTCTCAGCATATTTTTTGATATCTGCACTGCCCTTTCTGGAAGCCCATTGGACTGCGGATACCTTGGACTCTACATTTCAGTTACCAAAAGTCTCAAATCCTAAATCTCTGTCTGATCTGAGGCCTATCAGCAGGCTTCCAGTTCTATCCAAGATTTTCGAAAGACTGATTTTCGATCAAATGCTAAGTTTTCTCACAAAAAATCAACTATTTTCAGATAGCCAATCTGGCTTCAGGTCTGGGCATAGTACAACTACTACAGCATTGACTAAAGTACTAGATGATGTATTTCAGGCATTTGATGAAGGTAATACAACATTACTGGTTACGTTAGACTATAGTAAAGCCTTCGATACCCTGGGACATAATCTATTATTGGCTGAATTGAGTTATTCTGCTGTCTTGTCTTTAACCTGAATAAATTCCCACCATTTTGAGAAATGATCGACTAGTATAATACGACTTGCCAAGATAATCGTATTTTTGAATTGGATAATCCATGTTTATAACACCTCTACAGACTTATGCGCTCAGTTCAGACTATAAACAATGAATGAATACTCACTAAAATGCCAAGAAATTTTTTAGAAATTTTTTCGCAGAAAACCCTCAAAAAGGACACTCGTTGTCTTATGGAAAATGGCTTTGCTTGTCCCCACATCGAATGTTTGATAACTGTCAAATTAAGTCACTGACAGTGCTCTATTATATTTCTAATTGGTCTTATAACGAAAAAAAAATAATAATGATAATTTAGAATACTTCAATAATCTCAATATATACTATATATACAGGGTGTCCCAGAATAAAGGTGACAAACTCCTAGGGTAGAATCCTCACTTCATTTTAAGGCTGAAAGTTCCATTAAACATATACACTAAAATGAGTATCAACCGAGTTACAGGGTGTTGAAAGTGACACAAAAAAATATATTCTTCAGAATAACTCCGTGAAAGTTGGGAAGGGCGAATAGGTGTACCCACCTGCCGTACGCCCCTGTTTAGAGTTACAAACACACGATTTGTCTTGAAATATGAAACTGGAATGCTGTTAAGTGACATATCAAATTTCATTAAGAAAAGTTAAGCCGTTATGGAGTTTTTCTAGAAAAAATATATAGTTTTTTGTCACTTTCAACACCCTGTAACTCGGTTAATACTCATTTTAGGGTATATGTTTATTGGAACTTTCAGCCTTAAAATGAAGTGAGGATTCTACCCTAGGAGTTTGTCCTCTTTATTCTGGGACACCCTGTATAATCCTAAATTATTTCGGTTATTTCATGTTTCATCACAAACCGTTTAAGTATTTTAAAGTATTTTAGATGCTCATAGGAATGGAATCACAAAGTCTCAATACAGCATGAGTTTGATTTTTTGAGATAGCGAAATTCGAAGCCATTTTTCTGAACACCGTTTAATAATTGCTTCTCGTTCAAGTTGCAAACTCATCTTCGAATTATCATTATCCACTACGTCGTAACTTACAAACACCGTATGTCCAGAACACCACCTTTTGTTCGCCCTTCAAGTAGGTCATCGTGAACACACTGTATAAGCTTTTCCCATGGATATTTCTCGGCATTGTGTTATAATTAAGTAGTTATCCTAGAATTCCTCAGCACATAATAGTACAAATTACAACACAGGTAGCGCTGGACGAATGGCTCTATAGAATAAAATGTCGCTTGTAATAGACACTAATCCTTGATTTACAAATTGACCATCTTTAGTAGCTCGGTCGCCTGAAAGCCAGGATTATCACGGAATTTATTATGTGTCGAAAAGGATTTTCTATTGTAATAACTATATTCGATCATAATTTCAAAGGCATTTTATTGGATAAAAAAAAATCACCTTGTGCCTCTCACAACGAGGAACTCTTTTCGGCAAATACGTGTAATGGCCCATAAGTGGGCCGAAAGAGTTCCTGTAACTTTGTGGAATAATACTCGGGGAAAATTAGGCAGATAATCGGAACATCCTGAATTTTGAAAATTTTTAATGGATTTTCAACGCTTGTTGAATCGAGACTAATCCGTCTATAATCAGCTATAGTACAGTTACCACAGACAAATGTAAGCCACAAGCGGAGAACGAATCGTAGCACTTTGAAACTCGGCACATGACTTCTTGACATCATGTATTGTTAGAAAACAAAATTGTTTCCCAAAATATCAGGGGTGGAATCCAAAAAAATTTTTATTTAAAAATATTATTTTGCTGTTGTTTCGGAAAGTATAAGATTTCAACAAGGCGAAACATAATTCAATTCTCCACAAGAAATATACTTAGTAATTTCTCATAAAATGCAATCGTCACTGCAATTTATTAAAAAATTAATTTGTCATAGATTTGTCATAACTCAACCAAAAATTATATTAGAAGGAAATGGAAAAGTGTTTATCGATCCTGAAGACTTCTACTTCCTCATGCAAATATAACATGTGGGTATCTGAGTACCCAAAATGTGTTTCGTCCCACTTCACATAACCTTTCTACGATATTTACGGAGGATCCGAAAGTCATGGATGTTTTAGTTGATATGAATTAGTTATACTGAAGCATGAATCAGTACCCTCTTTGGGCCATATGCAACGATTTTAGACTAGTGAGACACGTCTCACTTATACATGCCAAAGAAAAAACTGGGTTTCACTCCTGCCTCAGTTTATAACTCACCCATAATCCTGGCAATTTCTTCAGTAAATGTTGAAAATAATCGGTCATACAAATCCTACATGAAAAATTAAGTATGTTATTATAAGCTTGAGGTTTACCCTTCACAACATTATTATTAAGCATATATGCACGATATGAATAAGCGATTATTTTCAACATTTACTGAAGAGAATGACGGTTTTATGGGTGAGTTGAAAATGAGGCAGGTTTAACACAAAGTTTTTTTTTGGCATGTATAAGTAGGACCTGTCACACTACTTCAAAATTGTTGCATATAGTCCAAAGAGGGTATGAGTTGCTGCTTCAGCATAATACTTCCGTATTCATCAAATTATTTATGATTTTCGGATAATCCGCAAACATCTCCGTGAAGTGCGACAAAAAATATATTAGGTACACAAATACTCGCATATTATCTTTGCATGAGAAGGTAGGAGTCTTCAGAAGTGACATAAACTTTTCCTTTTCCTTCTCTGATCATTTTCAGCAGAGTTATGACCAATCAAACATTCGGCTCTATCACAACATTCAGTGGCGGGTAAAGCATGAACCTGAAAGTTGATTTCGGCGCTCAATCACGTTTTCTGAAAAAACGAGCGCATTTCATAAGAAATTACTAGGGATAATTTTTGTGGAGAATTGAATTGTCTTTTACTTTATTGAGTTATTTTTCCGATAGATCATATACTTTCCAAGATTACAGCAAAAATCTATTTATTTATTTTTAAACGGAAAAAAATATGTTTCACCCCTGGAATTTTGGTAAACAACTATTTTTGTCGTGTTTATCATGGTTTCAACTACTAGCATACCAAATTTGTTGGTGCTACAATCGTACTGGATTACTATTTATATAACAAGTTGCAAATTGAGCATGTTTTTTGCATCAAAAGTGATATTGGAACACGAGTGTAAAGTTATCATGATTGAATTATCTGTCAGACTATCTTTGGATTAATAGGCCGTCAGTCCTCTGCCAAAATGTGGAATGATTTCATAACGTATCCTCGCTAGAGTTTTGGCAGTTATGAATATAATTATCAATGAACAAGCAAAATTAGCGATATGCCGTGGAACAAACACATTCAAGGCATTCGGTGACTCTTAGGACCCAAACGACACGTATGCCGTTCGGTTTCCGTCGACCTACCGTATACTATATAATAAGGGCAAAACGCAGAAATCTATCTATAGGTGTTCGAAATATTTCGATGAACATTTCCATGCATCTAGCAATTGCAATTACAGAGAAAGCCTTGTAAGAACTCTGCACGGAAATTCATTGGATGTAATTCAACGTTCGTCTTGGTATTAGCGAGGAAAGTAGTTATGTTCTGATCCATTTTTGACCCAATTATTCCTATTGCATAGGATTATGGCAATGACCAGTCCTGGTAGTGCAGGACACCTTTTGTTTCTTTTGTATAAATAATAGTCAAACAAGAGACAATCATGATTTCACTGAAATTCACCTACTTGCGTCACCTCCCGGGCAATATACAAACCAACGTAACACGATGGCGCGAAGCGTTGCAGTAAATAAAGCTGACTACATTCAACATACAACAAGTTCGTCACGTTGCCACAAGATGGAATAGGAAAAAGTTTTTGTAACATGCACGATAGTCGATGAACTTTATCCAGATTTACCACAAATGAATAGAAAAATCTGCCGAAGCATTGAACTGAATAATGTTGTGTTTGGTAAAGTTGATGCGCCAAGAAATCAAATTAAGCAGATAACTGAAGACGAACCCAGTAAACCAGAATCGATCGCATAGAAGTTGCAAGGAGTTACAACGAGGATCTGCGACTTCGCAATGTGGATACAAAATAGAGGCACCAGTAATTATTTGCGAGTGCTTAATGTCCGCAAACACGCACATCGCTAGTAATTACCCAGGACGTCGCTAAGTGTATATTTTAAAAGTTTTATAGTCAGTCACAATGCGTTCTCGCAAAGCGTCGGTTTTTCGAAAGGTTATAAATTTACAAATGGAAATTAAATGCACCTCTCATGGAGATTAAATTAATGTACGCATTTCTAATTACTGCAGTAACCTTTAAAAAGCATTCCTTTCATATTTGTCATTTTGATCAAATAAATATAGGCTTTGGAATTTCTATGGAATGAATAAATATTAATTTTTCTCTCAACATCCTATTGAATTTTCATGTTAATCGAAGCAGCTGAATTTCTGGTATTTCTATAGACAGTAAAAATAAAAATTATACAGTGCGCCCATATAGTAGGTATGGAATAAATTCATTATATTTTAATTTAATTTAATAAAGATATTTTTGAAAAATTCTTTCTCGGATTGGTCGGGCGCATGCAAATCGGGCACCAAACAGGTAGGTACCCTTTGCGGTCAGTTTCGAGGGATTATGAAAACTGCAATTTGGGTACTGAAGATTTAATTACGATTTAAGTACGTATGCCTACGTCTATGTCAACGGTTTTGAATGCGACAGTCTCAACCAATGAGCTACTTTAGTATAATTGAACTAGAACGAACTAACCTTACGTAGACATTTGAGTCCGTGGAACTTGAATACATACATTTTGCGAAAAGTAATTATTTAGTATAATTGAACCAGAACGAACTAACCTTACGTAGACACTTGAGTGCGTGGAAATTGAACAAATAAATTTTAATTGGGTGTCAGAAACAAGAAGGCAAATCATGAATTATTGTCATCAAAATATCGATAGGAATAGGAAAAGAATATAATTATTTTTTTGTTCCCTACCTGATTACAGTTGTTTAAGGAATGGTGTCGAAAAGGCCTGTCGGATTAGAGAGACACATATATTAAAATTCAAAGTCTTCAAAAACCTATACAAATCCATGACAGGAAAGTTAAAAAAGACAGAAATTTATTGAATCAATGATTATTGAATACCAAAATAAGGAAATCAATAGGTTACACTTTATTAAACGTTTGTCATTCCATTGTTATGTCAATAAATAAGATATTTAGATTAAGATATTTTGTACAATTAATGTAATCATAATACAATAATAAACATATTTTCGTATGCTTTGAAATAGTTTTGTATTATTTACCTATTAACCTACCCAAAATTATAAAAATGACGAATGAATAATAAGGCTCGGTGCCCAAAATGCATGTTGAATTAGTCCTTTTATTGCCTTGGTGCCCAAAATGCAAACTCCCGATTGGTCAAATTCCTTTTTTTAGGGGTCAAATTTTGAACCATACCCAAAATAAGGGTTATCCGAAATTGAGTACAAATTACTTTAATGATATTTTTCAATGTGGCATATTTGGTTAGGAATCATATGAATCCAGTGACACCAGATTTGAAGGGATTGTATCAAAATGCTGGAAAGATATGGAACAAGAACTTCACCACATGCATAATGAGTGCGACAGAGACTCGTTAGACATAGGATGAAGTTTTTTGTCCATATCTAGACAGTTGTTTGACATAATTCCGTTAAACCTGATATCATTGGATTCGAAGTAACGATCGCTAACAAACATAAAGATATTGGGTGAAAAATATCAACAATATCATTTTTACTCAAAGGCGGATAAACCTATATATTTTGGGTATGGTTTGAAAATTGGGCCTTCAAAAAAGAAAATCTACAATTCCGAAGATTTGTCCAAAATATCTACATATTCAAATAAAATGAATGTATTCCATACTTTATGAGAACTGTAGGTATAATTTTTAATTTATAATTCTATAGAAATTCCAGAAATTCAGCTGTTTCGATTAATACAGAAATTGAATAGAGTGTTAAGGAAAAATCAATTTTTTTTCCATTTATTCATTCCATAGAAATTCTACAACCAACATTTATTTGATCACATTAAAACTAGGCTACAATTTTTGTGTACTTATATCTCTTACAAAAGCCTAGTGGCTTGTTCCATTACTTCACTTTTATATGAAGTTATTCAGAAAAAATTTGTTTCATATCATATATGTCAAAAAAGTTTAATTTTTTGTTTATTATGTTTTAAATAGCCAGTAAATATTTTTTTACTGGGAACGGAAAAAATATTTATACAAATTACTTTCAAAATATTTATTAGTACAAAACATCCTAAAACAATATAAAATATTTCAAATAGAAATTATGAAAACAAACAAAGATGTCACAATAGAATAAAAATAATACGTTCCTTGCTGGCCAATATCGCAGCCTCCCAAATAAACATGAAATGAAAATTTGGAGATTAGCACTTACAATAGTTTCCTAATGGAGGAGAATTGCAGAAATAGATGTCAGATGTAATTCAATGTTCGTAACGGGAAGCTGTTGTTTTCCGACAGCGATTTGCCTCAACTTTCCAATTTGTGAGATGGTGTGAAGAGGAACGGTTTCGACTTGGTCGAAATTTATCGTTTCAAAAATAGATAACCTAGGTTTTCGGAGATAACTCCTCAAATGCAGAGCTAGTGCGAGGAAGGATGATCCGGGACCTACACCCTACGTACAAGTGGGTTCCGAACCACTTTAGCTCCGTAACGGCGGTGGGGATCGATACCAACTTGATGATCAAAAAGAAATATCAGTCATTCAATATGTTGATCACAATTTGTTAAAGTTTTGAAGAAGGGTGGATTTTTCAAAACGTAGTAAGTAGTTATTTCTGCGTGGTGTTTTGATTAAAAAATGGGAATATTTGGTGAATTTTTAATAACAGAAATTCGATCTGTCAAATGTTGAACATTCACAACAAAATGGACCGTATCTTCGAAAATAGTTGCCAAAAATTTGATTTGGATTTTTTGTAGAGTAGACCGAAATACGTAATTTTTTTTGAAAATTCGATGACTTCCTCTAACCGAATATTAACCGATACTCGACCTAGCATGACATTCCATGTGCCTTAAAATGGAGGTTTCTGAGATAATTGAGAAAAGTTTAAGATATGTCCTGAGAAGCAATGTGTAATTTCATATTTGCAATAATTGCATTATGCCAATATCTCACAACATTTCGGAATATTCGTCAACCTCCTGAACATTTTTCAAGTTGGGAGAATCGGAGAGTATGGGTGAGTCAGAATGAGACCGACAACTTCGTATTTCATTCATCATATAACTTATTTGATCGAATCGAAGTCGTGGATTCACTGATATGTTTGTTACCATACTTTCTTGTATATGATTGTTTTGACAGCATGGGTTCAATCTCAACCAGCGGAACTTTTTTTTCTTATGCATGAAATTTTTTTTGTCATATATGTGAGTTATTGGATATTAATACATTTATTATAGCTTTTAGGTGTTAATTTTCTCATAGGCAATATACTGTGTTACATTTGTAGAAAAAAATCTTTTGTGTATTTCGAGCACAAAGTGTCATTGCGGCTCTCCTCTCTCCTTGTCGAGTGCCAATCTATCACTTTTCGCTCTATATGCAAAAATACAGTGCGGCTTTTTATAGTCCCCCCCCCTGTTAACTTTTGAACGGTTTGCCGTAGAGAGATAAAAAAAAACCGTTTCGATGGTTTCACCGATACTACTTTTTGAAATATAACGCATTGTGATTTCTCGATAGATGGCGCGGGGGGCACAAAAACCTAATTTTTTTAAATGGCATGGGGGGTCGAGTGACACATCGTTGAAAAGATAATTTGATTCTCTTTTCAACATCTAATTTTTTTTTAATTTCGTTGACACGTTTTTTCACAATAAGCATTTGAAGTGTCAAGTGTAAGAGCGGATCTGAATTCGTTTCCTTACCTTACCTCAATAACTTTTGAAGCGTTTGATGTGAAATAATGGGACGGAAAATATTTTGGGTGGTATTAAAATAATAATGTTTGAAGAAAAATACCTTTATTGTTCTAGTGATTCACAATTGCAATCAATACCACGAAATACGGTCAATAAAGACAATTCACAACATTAATAATTATTCATTTTGAATTCCTTTCAAAGCTTAATTAGGTATTAGTATATCGAAATTATACCCATTTCATTTATTTTTAATGACAAAAGTAATAACAGGTACTACGAAAGGACTATTTATTGGATTTGTTTAAATGACAATAATTAATTAGTTACCTATAAAAGTACAATGGATTGATGAATTATTGTATTCATATTCACTGAGGAGTTTTGTCTACTTATATATATTATTTACCTTGAATATTTGATATCATCATGGTTCGTATACGTCCTTTCGAAGAAAAAATTGAAGCAATTTATAATTTTGGTGAGGCCCATTGGAACTATCACGAAGCGGAGAGAATTTTTAATGAAAAATTTCCTGAACATCCTATAACTCGGAAATATTTGAGGGAACTAGTTGAAAAATTCAACAGAACTGGCAGTGTTCGTAGGAAAGTTGGAGCTGGTCGAAAATCAATTCCGGAAGAGACAAAGGTTTCGATAATTGCCGAAATGGTGGTAAATCCGCAACAAAGTACCTCTCGTGTAGCGAGTACGATTGGGGTCTCAACAGCTACAGTAAAAAAATCCACGAGAAGGTCACACACAGTTCTCACAGAAAGTAAATGTGTGGGCTGGAATTTTGGGAGACCATATTGTAGGTCCCTTATTTCTGGAAAACGGTAATTTGTACCTGGATTTACTAAGAGATACGGTTGAACCACTCATACTTGGAATATTAGAAGAAAATTAGAACGAATTTCAGGAACACATCACCTTCCAGCAAGATGGGGCCCCTTCTCACTTCCAACGTCAAGTTCGAGAGTATTTGGATGTAACATACCCTATGAGATGGATTGGACGTCGTGGACCAATCGAATGGCCGGCACGATCACCAGACCTTACACCTTGTGACTTCTTTCTGTGGGGATACGTCAAATCCAAAGTGTATGAGCAACAATCCAACTCTTTGGAAGAACTTAAAGAACGAATAACACGGGTTTGTGCTGGTATAACTGCAGACATGTTGAATAATGTTCGGCAGGAATTTGTGAATCGAATTTTTTATTGTCAAGAAGTATTAGGTGGACATTTCGAACACCTGCTTCGTTAATTGACAATAATTTTGCTTCTAATTATTTAAATACTACATGTCATAATAGTTTGTTTTCTTTTTGTTATATTGACACTTCAAATGCTTTTTGTGAAAAAACATATTAACGAAATTTAAAAAAAATTAGATGGTTGAAAAGAGAATCCAATTCTTTTTTCAACGATGTGTCACTCGACCCCCCATGCCATTTAAAAAAATTAGGTTTTTGTGCCCCCCCGCGCCATCTATCCAGCAATCACAATGCGTTATATTTCAAAAGGTAGTATCGGTGAAACCCTCGAAACGGTTTTTTTTTTATCGCTCTACGTAAAACCGTTCAAAAGTTAACAGGGGTGGGGGGGGGGGGGGGACTATAAAAAGCCGCACTGTATAATAGCTCGTATTCATAAGAACAAAGTGCACCTAGCAATTGGTATGTCATGTTTGTCAGTGAATGACAGTGAATGACAAGTAAAAATGTCTGAAATTAAGAATTTGGAAGCATTCAGAGATTTGAGTATAGATCAGAAAAGGCATTTACGGTTATTGAAAGTGAGTTATAGATACAACTAACAGAAGATATTGTCGAATAACTACACCATCATTTTAGGAGAAGAAAATAATTCTTTATGTTGCAACTCTGCTGGAAAGCGATAATATGGAAATTATAAGCTTATGTTTAGATATTTTAGATAATTTTGTATCAAATGAGGCTAGCCACTCATTTCTATTGTCCACCTTTGGGGTTTATGAGGCCTTACAAGCGTTGTCGATAAGGTAAGAAAAGGGTTTCTGTTCAGATAACGTAAAATACAATATGTATCTTTTCAATATTGAAAACTTCAATAACTAAAAAAATGCTCCGTATTGTTATAACTATATGTATGCCCCCCTCTCTCCCCCATCCACTATAAATAAGCATTTACTTATGTTCTTTTGTGCCACTTACCTTATCTGAAGTCTTGAACATTCGCCTAGTTTCATAAACTTGCTTTCTCGTGATTTCAATAAATGTTATCAGTTGATTTGATGAACGATTGTAGTGTGAAAGAACTGCATTTTGCATTCAACCTGGATGGCGAGGTTACTTTAGGTTGGGTCCTTTTACATGTTTGCTCCTACTTTTATGATAATTTGGCAACATTGGATATTTCCAAACATCACGAATTTCAGGTAACCGTCCAACGGCAAGAACAAAAATTACAACAATAGTCGTTGCAGACTGATGTTTTACCCTTTTTACTCCCGTATACACCTACAACGTAGGCTGATTGTGGCAAATACCTGCAGAAAACAACTACTCTCCCGGCTAACACCACGACGATACTTGTACAATTACATTTACATTTAAGAGGAAACAATTTCAAGTGCTTCCTGTAACCGAAGAGACGAGATATTGATAACAGGATATATCCAAGAAATTAGTGCAATTTCGAGCATTTTCGCTGCCGTATTAACAATTTTTCTTTAATTTTTTTCAGGATAAGAAACGAAAATGAGAAATTATACCAAAGAACTGTAGAAATTACTGATATTTTAAGAAGTTCTGCACCCCCTGCATACAACACCAGAAATAGGATGAAGGCTGGTCATCCTGCTAAACGACAACAGTTATTTTCATTATTCTTAGAAAATTTGAACAAGGTAAAACAAAACTGGAACCCACAAATTTACCTCAAAAAATATGTAATATCTCTCAGCGTTGCCTAATATGTCTAAACAGAAGATTTACTCTTGATACAAAATTCTTGCACAAATTAATTTGCAACAAAAGTAATGGTAGTGTTCTTTCAAACGATACTCATTCCTTAGTATAGTATAGGAGGTCAAACAACGAAAGATCATCTGTGTATCTCATGTGGTGTAGGTATATGAACAAAATTAGCCGTTACTATGTGGTAGTAAAAAAACATAGGAAGTTTTTTCATTTTTCATTTGTGAAATTTGTGACTTTGAGATTAATTTTTACTTTTTAGCTCTTCTGAGTGTATAGCATTCACTTGCTGTCTCACTTGAGAAAGAATATACACTGCGTTTGACATGATCCCTAACCAAGTATATGGAAAAATATATTGTGTGTCCCATTTAAAAATATCACCAAATTCATTTGAACTCAAATGCAGATAACCCTATATATTTTGGGTGGGCTTCAAAAATTGGCCCATCGGAAAAGAAAATCGTCCTGTCCGAAGATTTTTCCAAACTAGGTTTATATTCAGAAATAATGAATTTATTCCATAATTTAGCGCCGCCCTGTATTTTGTATTCTGTAATAGCATTTCCAGTAACTGGAATCCAAAGTTAGAAATTTTTCTACTGATTGGCAGGCAGTCGAAAATTTTATTGGGCTGAGTAATCCAAGGTTCAAAATCACTCTCTTTACTTTAGATTCTGTTTGCGTTCCTCTTGATGCATTAGAAACTTGATTTTGAACCTTGGATTATAAGAAATTAAATAAAATAATATTAAAAGGTAAAACTGCACAACACTCATAAAAATTTCGAAAAGAAAATAAAATAGGAGAAGTAAAATAAAACATGGTTATCTTTTATTTTAAGTTGACAAGACAATTGACAGATGACAGAACACGTACATATAAATAATACGGCTGAGTGCTTGTTTTTGTTTATTTTCTCATTTCATTATTTATTACTTGTATTGCCAATATTGAAATTTCATTATAAAGTTAATGGTGGCAACGGTAGATTATCATTTAATGAATAAAGCAAGGCACTATCGATTTGAAATAAGACCTTTGAATAGAAATGGGAAAGGAAATGAGTGTTTTTGAAGTAGTGCTAATATAAAATTCCAAATTTTGATTGGCAGCTTCTTATGTCTTATAATATTTAAGTCTGCTGTATAAACACTCCAAAAATTATTACTTTACATCTTACTTTATTTTTTTCCTCATTTTATTGTACTTGATGTATAAACTTAACATTATAGATATTGTGAACGATCACTATTTTGTTTACAGGAAAATGTAGTCAAACTCGAACAAGTGCTCACTAAAATCAGGGGTATAATTTCATTCATAATTGATAAGGAAATGAAGAGATGTTCCGTTAGAATCTGCTCGAAGATAACAATAAATGAGGTTATAGATAAAGTATTCAGTAAATGTTCTCTGAAAGCTTTTGTGATCAGGAAAAATGTACATACAGGAACCGAGGTGAGTTTTTTCTATTCCATTTAGAATGGAGTATTCCAAATAAGTAGTGAGGTTATCCGCACAATCAATGTTTTGGTTAACATACCCCGCCGATAGATGGCATTTCAAAAATGTGGATGCGTTATTGGGACTATTGCTTTTGGTTGTTTCTAATAGTTATTTAACGAACAAGTGTATTAATAAGGGCGATTAACAATCGAGATATTTTAACGCGTGAGCGGAGCGAGCGCGTTAATGTTTGAGATTGTTAATCGCCATTTTAATTCTCGAGTTTGTTACAAAACTTTTCCGTCGACAGAAGTTTTCAAAAATAGAGATATCTTATTTTCAATGTTTATTTATTTAACGTTACGGTAAAAAACAATCACTATTTCCTATTTATATTAACTCTACTCAAAGATAGTTTAATTTTTCTCAGTGGTAGTTTTATTTTATTTTTTATTATTTATTTTCAAATTGAAATAAAGAAAAAAAAATTTACCCTCGGTGGGTTTTGTTGAACTCTCGACCTCAGTGTTGCAAGCCAGGTGCACTTTACCATTACGCCACGGGACCATATATGGTTTTGAGTGACAACTGGTGTAATAAACATTTTCTAAAATTTTATTTGAAAATTTACAAATAAATAATGACAGATAGTACTAACCAATATAAAATGTATAAGAGCAATGTATGTTGGGTTGCATATAATCAAATCGTTGATTAATAGAAAATCATTCATTAACAGGGGTCATTAATCAACGATTTTGAGTGCGTTAAAATACATCATAAATGAACGGTCGACGGAAATGGTTATTTAACGAACAAGTGTATTAATAAGGGCGATTAACAATCGAGATAATTTAACGCGTGAGCGGAGCGAGCGCGTTAATGTTTGAGATTGTTAATCGCCATTTTAATTCACGAGTTTGTGACAAAACTTTTCCGTCGACAGTAGTTTTCGAAAATAGAGATATCTCACTTTCAATGTTTATTTATCTAACGTTACGATAAAAAACAATCACTATTTCCTATTTATATTAACTCTACTCAACTCACTACTTCTTAGTGGTAGTTTTGTATAATTTTTTATTATTTGTTTTCAAATTGAAATTAAAAAAAAAAATTTACCCTCGATGGGTTATGAACTCTCGACCTTAGTGTTGCATGACAGGTGAACTTTACCGTTACGCCACGGGACCATATAAGGTTTTGAGTGACAACTGGTGTAATGAACATTTTCTGAAATTTTATTTGAAAATTGACAAATAAATAATGACAGATAGTACTAACCAATATAAAATGTATAAGAGCAATGTATGTTGGGTTGCATATAAACAAATCGTTGATTAATAGAAAATCATTCATTAACAGGGGTCATTAATCAACGATTTTGAGTGCGTTAAAATACATCATAAATGAACGGTCGACGGAAAAGGTTATTAATGTTATAAACTTTATTGTCAATTTGTCATTTTTTCCACACTGTTATTAGCAGTAGGATCACTGAGTTCATGGAAAAGCGCTATGGTATGAAATTTGTTGAGATATTCATAATTACAAGGTGATGTGATAGCGGTATGTACACACATATATATATTCTGTTGAGAAGGTGTTCTTTAGTGCTATTTGAACATAAAATGAAATACAGGGTGGTCCATTTGAAATAACGGACTGAAGGTTGATTCAAAAATTCAATTCACCCTATGTACAATAGGTTTTTACCAACTGAGAGTTAGAATGATTTCTTCTTCATTCGAAAGTCTACCGGGACGCAAATAAGCAGAACGTACCACGTTTCAGTCAGCGGCAGATATTCTGGCTCTCTGATTGGTTGTGACCAAACACAGGTGCACTTTGCCCATACAGACTAAAACGTGGTGCATTTTGCACTAGCGTGAATTAGTTTTTTGCTCGCAATTGACACACAAACCTAACCTAGCTTGCGAGTCGAAAATGCGTGAATTAGATTTTCGCTTGCGATTTACACACAAACCTAACCTGAGCAAGCTAACCTAGCTTGCCTGTTCACCACAGGGAATTTTTTCGAATAAATTTTCGGGAGACAAAGTGCACCACTTTCTAGTCAGGATGGCAAAGTGCACCTGTGTTTGGTCACAACCAATGAGAGAGCTAGAATATCTTCCATTGACTGAAACGTGGTACGTTTTGCTTATATGCTACCGGGACACCAAATTTCATGAATAAATCTAGATTTTCAGGACCAAGTATGCTGGATTTGCGACATTTTCAAATGATTCATGTTAAAACTACGTTGACATCCGTCAGTAAATGAAAAAGTTATAGGTGAATGAAAAATAATCAGAATTTCATCGGAATCTGTTAATAAATAAAAAAATTAAAATTGAAATATAGTTATGCCTCCTGAAATGCCATCAACATATTTTTCAAATTCTATTATATTATAATTTTCTTATTTATTAACAGATCCCGATGAAATTATGACTAGTGGTATTTCGAGACATCCTGAATATAGTGGTGTATTCCGAATTTTGATAAAAGTTCTGAAAGTGAATTGGTGGGTTGACTAAACGGCATATTTTTCAAATTTCATTCCCCTATAACTTTCTTAATAATTGACGCATTTCAACGTTGTTTTAACCTGAACCATTCGAAAATGTCGCAAATCTAGTGGTGTAGTCAAATGTTTCCTAAAAAAATCGCTAATAATTCCTTTAGATTTTTACCTTTGAAAAATAAAATGTAAACTTTTTGAATGCCTACCTGTCGATAAAGAAGTCATTTCAATCGGGTGAAAAATGTTTGTTTTATAAAGGTGCTTTCATTTTAAATGGGTCACACCGTATATCATTATTATATGGATATTTTCAAATTCTCTGGATAGAAAGGCATTCCCTATTATTTTTTCGATATGAATATGTATGAGGATTAAGAATTTAATATTAGTTTATGACACAATGAATCCTGGAAATATCATACTTGAATTACTCTTAATGAATTTTATGTCAGGTCTAAAATGATTTTTTATGGTTTTATCATAAGGATATCAACTTAGATCTTATTTCATGATTGAAATCCAAAATTGTTACCTATGTGATCACATTTTAGTAATTTTATATATTTGAATTAGTGTATAGATGTTCACAGTATTCAATTCTTCAGGAATACCAAGATGTTACAAAAATTAGCCCTAATAGAAGTTACCTGGAATATCCAGAAGAAATTTACTCTCCTAAGAAAACGGCTGTTTCTACAAGGAACCTCGTACAAAACGGCAACAATTTATTTAAATCTGTAGTCAACCTGTGGAACGAAGCTTTCTATTGGTGATTCATTGAAATAAAAAACCGTTCTACTCATATACTCTTTATTTTTCATGGTGTTTTAGGTCGATTACAGGCAATACAAAATCTCTCACCAGATCAGAGAATAACTATAAAAATGGAATGTCAAAGTAATCTGGAAAAGGCAACAGTTCATTATAATGTTGAAGGGTTTAGTTGATTAACAAAATATTTACAAAATCAACACCCTTCAACTGACACAGAAATTTGCGTTTTGTTTGTATGCTAGTGAATACTTTTCATTTTCGGAATGTTGAAAAACAAATTTCTCATGATACGATATTTCAGCTATACCGGGTCACCCAGAACCAATTTACCCCCTTGTATCTACGTTGTTATTTTGTATGGATGTTCCAAACCTGGTACATGTATTTGATGTCACCAATGTACAATTCAACAAGTATCAGACCAAATATGACACCTCCGCTTTGACCAGAAGCGCATTCAATTTTTTCAGTTCAAATGAAAATTACCAATTTTTCTTAAAAATTACGATTCGATACAAAATTACCTTTTCAACGATATATCACAATCATACTTCCATTTCACAAACTACTCATATATTTTAGATTACAGAACATACACCATTGGATTCAGATTACTTCGAAAAACATTTAGTCGGAATTTCATCGAAATATGTTCATAAATAAAAAAAATATAAAATAATAGAATAAAATTTTCCTGAATTTTCCAATTTCCAACAGATTCCAATGATATTCTGAATAAATTTATTTTGAAGTGGTCTGAATCTAGTGGTGTAGTCAAAATTTGGATAAATGTTCTGAAATTGAAGTGGTGTGTTGATTGACTGACATAATTTTCAAATTTTATTTACATATAACTTTTTCATTCATGGACGCATTCCTACGTAATTTTCAAATAAACTATTTGAGAATGTCGTGATTTCAGTGGCACCGCCAAATTCTATTTAAAGAAATCGCTAGAATGTTTTTTTTGGATTTTTGACCTTGAAAAAAATTTAAAGTAGGCATTGATATTTTTATTTTTATTTCGAATTTATGTTGAAAAAGAATCTTCTGAATCGGATAATAAAAAACAGTTTCAACCCATTTGAAAGTGGGCCACTCTGTATACCGGTTAAAAGGTGATTTTGTACCGAATCGTCATTTCCAAGGAAAAAAATACTTTCTATTTGAACCCAAGAAACATTAATTAAAAAAATTGGATTTGCTTCCGGTCAAACCGGAAGAGTCATATTTGGTCTGATACTTGCTGAATTGTACATTGATGACATCAAATAGGTGTGCCAAATTTGAAACATCTACACAAAATAACAACGAAGATACAGGGGGGTAAATTGGTTTCGAGTCACCCGGTATAATGAGAGCACAAATAAAGCCTCTTTGCGAATGAATGATAAAAAATCTTTCACAATACTGAAGAATGATTGTAAGCGAATGAAGATTTTGATGATAATCGATTCAATCATCTGAGAAATCTTAACAATAATAATTTTGTTTGTTTAAAAGTATATAATTTTATGGATATTTCACATAATGAGGATTGGTAGGAACCATATGTAACTGCACAGACTATACCATTAAAAATTCATTTGGAGGTAGATGTTTATGCAGAAACTCGTTGGTCTTAACAATTTGTTTCTTTATCGTGATCCCCCAATGGTACTCAAGGATAGAGTTATCCCAGTCAGTCAACTTGGATCACCCCATTAAATAACAGAAAAATTCAAAGATGACTCATCTATACATTTGCACAACAAAAAAAATTGATTTTCATCAACCGTGCCTAATTCCTCTACCCAGTATATGAACACATTGAAAGAAACTTGGCTGATCTTATAAAATATTTTTTGGATCAACAGAATGAATTATTTCATCAAACAAATCAATCCACTAGTTTTGGGCAAAATAATCTGTTGCCGTTTTCCTAGATATTTGTTTAGACCAACTAATTCCCTTAGTGTCGCATAATCTTTCTACAATTCACTAAACTAACAACTTATGAACAATTTGTACACGCCTTAAGTTTTGTACAATCTGCTAAAACATTTTTTCTAATTCATCATAACATCCATATTTTCAGATTTACGACGGAATGTAGTTTGTTCATGGCCAGTATCAATAAATACTTATTGCAACACTACAACTAAAACTGTAACAAACAAAAAACAAAAATAAGTACATATTCCTAAATGCTACTAAAAAAATCACAACGAATTAAAAGGAGGGAACGAATTCACTGAAAAATATCATCAAACATCACTTGTTTTTCCGTACAGAAAGACGTAACAAATAATAACAAACGGTTTCAAAAACTTGAGAAATGGGCTATACTCTTTGTTTCATCAGCTGTCATCAGCTGCACTCTATTATATATAATAAATTATTTCAGCAATGCTTCCAGCTGTTAAAAGATTGCGGACTTTTTCAACAATGTTCAGAATCCTCATTTTTTTTTTTTCGATTATTATTAATTAAAATCAATATTGCTCAGTGGGGCCTTTTTTCCGAAGCTCCGACACATTCAAAGGGAGCTCTAGGCTCCCAAATTATGGGGTAATTAGCTATTGGGTTCGGGATTCGTGTGCCCTGAGCAGACGCAATGACAGCATCCGTCCAGCTATGATTCGTCTTGCGACATGCCGGTATCATTTTTAGGAGTAGTGACTGCACCACTCCGCCAAGGAACCCTATTATCAGAAGAATCATTTCTACAGAATGGTCTGGGTAGAGCCTGCGGTGTTCGAAGAGTAAATCTCGATATTTCGTCCGTTTTTTCTCCTTTTTTCGGACAATATTAGTTTCGTCAGTAGACGAAAACTCTGACGAGCATCATCCCACTTTGATGATCGAGATGGACTATATCAGGCTAATTGTCTTGTATTCGCCTGACGGTGGGAACCAGTAGTTATTCCAATAAATTCGGCACTTCTCATTCTCCCCAATGGACTCAATATCCCTTGGAGCGTAAGGCAACACCGGTGTCTCGTTTATACCGTACGAGTGTCATAGATGGTGATATCACACTCGTAGTGCCGAGTTATGTATGTGGATATAGGCTGGGACTGCATATGCTACACCAAATGCATTATGATCTCGGGCGCCCCTTCATCTAGTGTTGAGGACCTCTTTACCCATCACGCGTCCAAGGAAAACCAAAGTATTGAAGACACCATTATCATTATTATTAATTAGGATATCAGAAACACCATTGGAGTTGATTTTGATATTTCTAATATGTAAAACAAGTATAACCAATCTTTCCTGAATTATTACAGCACTAATTGCATAAAAGGACACTAGCCGTAAGATCGTATCCTTTCTAAATTGTTAAAATTGTTAAAATTGTTAAAATTGTTTTTTCCGTTAACCAGCTGTCGTCCCCTTACGAACGGCAGCCCTCAAAAGTCGAAACTTGTGCGAGCCATGGATTAAACGAGGTCTTACCTTTTAACGTGCGATTCCTAGCACTTTCTCGGGCCATCAGATAAAAATCTGAAGTCGCTGAGGATTCGAACCTAGCCGACCAGTAGTCAATGGTTTTGAACGCTTCAGTCTCAACAACTGAGCTACTTGACCCTTTCTACTTGATACTTTCTGAATTGGAAAAAACATTGCTGAAATACGATATCCTTGATATATCATGTAAACCTTTCAATAGAATATACAATCAATATTATAATATAACTATAAAAAGCTATACCTTACTCCTAATTCTTCGTTACTACTTTCTGTACTTAATTTTACATTAAAGTCATCTCTAGTACACATATATTATCTACTAGGCCATCATAACACCAAGCCAATATGATAGAGTTGCAAAGTAATTTGTCCGAATATTTTATAAAAAAATGTATACAAATATTTATAAAATATTTCAATACAAAATATGTTACAAAAAACACTCACAGAATATATCTATAACTTTTGTGAAGTATATACATGAATACCGGGGAAAATAAAATATATTTGTGATGTAACTGGCACAAACTTTACTTAGAGTGCAAATAAGTAACTTTTCGGAATCATGTAACGGAATTCATACAAAAATAATTCTTTTGGTAATTGGATCGGGGAGCAAAAGATAAATACATCAAACAGGTAAACATTTTTACTATTATTTTTAAAATAATACTCTCAAATCTATCGCGATATCACTACTGTACAATGCAGACATTTCTCGCCGGTTTCAATGTTTAATTGTCTTTTCTGTCATATGAGTTACGGTAACCAGAAATAAGTTTTCGGAAATTTTCAGAGATAATAATTGTTATAATCTCCACAAGGGCTCACTGAAGGGGTTATAACACCCATAAATTCATTAGTACCAGTTGATTAATCAGAAATAATATTTATTTGACACAAATATGAAAACAAACGGATGGATAAAAATCATGAGTCTGTTAGAACGAGTAATTTTATATTAATTCGATTTGTTTCATGTTTTTGTCAAATAAACAAATTTGAGGAAGGAAAATTGAATATTTTCTGATAAAATTTGAAGAACGAGTTGTATTTGCAAAGACAATATTTTCACCAAATGGTGGCATGTAAATATTTTTTTTAACGAAACAAGTTCTATTGGAATCTATACTGACCTCCTAAGCAAAAGGCAAAAGTGACCTATCTACAAAAATATGAATATTGAGATATTGCCATCTGTAGTCTTAAAACCCTATAAATGTAACCTTCTCCAGGCGAAAATTACGTAAACTAGAAAGTTGATTAATCATTTACAAGGGAGGAAAGTGCCACTTTTCCTCCCGCAGGATGTAGTTTACTGCCCGACTAGTAAAATGGAGGTACCGGGTTGGGTTCGATCGCGGCAATCGGAAATGTTTTTTTAAGCAAGTTTTCCTTTTTTTCTTCTGTAGAGATATAAATTATTGGATATTTAGTTAGCTTATTCATTTGGGATTGAGATTCAGTGTTGATTTTCTCATAGGCGATGTGCCTCTTTTTAATGAATTTTCAATAGTTTTTTTCCTCCCTAGGGAGGACAAGTATGAGTTTCCTCCCTGATTTGAGGGAATAAAGTGTGTACTTTCTATAGGGGTAGGAGGAAAAGACTTTTCCTTCGTGAAGAGGTTGTATCTACATAATCTCAGCTTCAGAGTATTTTCAGATATTTTGCTTAGGACTGCAGTATAGAAATACTTGGATTAAATTGATGAAAAATGGGAAAAGTAAATTTCTATGTTTTTGTACCACTTTTACTGCAGTTTCGTCTTAAGTATAAGGACATTTTCAAAACTATAATTCAAACTGATAATTCACTAAATCAATACACGCCTTTTATACCTGGCATCTCTTACAAATAACAATTTAACCCCTAATTATATCCTTATACCTGATGGAAATGTGTTTATGCTCGACAATGTGGGAGGGCTGCATTAAATTGATTCTGGACGTTGAACACAGGGGTTTTATCAATGAGTAGTGGTTTTATCAAAGGATACCATCAGTGATTTAAATTTTATCGATACTTTTTTGTAAAAAAATCAAAGTTTATCCTACGAAAACAAAACCTCGAGTGGTATTTAGTGAGATGATTTAACGAATCAAATGAATGAATTATTAAACAAAAGTGAATAGAACATAATTTATTAAATTGGATGGATAATAAAGGTAAATAAAAGTTTATCCACTTGCAAACAGTTACGTTCCTATTTGTCCGATATCAAACTGCCAAAACTAATTAATAGTAAAATTTGAATAATTAATAAAATATTAATTATTATATATGATGAAGAAGTTCCCTATGGACGATTTTATGCATTATAATACCGATTGATAGTCTAGAATAATACATTGCTTTTGGTTGTAATCGCCAAAATGTCAGATTTTGTCATGTGAAAAAATAATAACGGAAAATATTTTCTGAAGGAAATTACAATTAAAAAACACTCCAGAAAAATAATCCTGAGTGCGCTCCTGATTGTCTGCCTCTTTATATGCTTCACCGAATGTAACTAACAGATACCATTAAGTGATTTGACGTCAGGCAACACAGAACAAAAACAAAAAATATACAGGGCGAACACTAGAAAATTGAACTTATGTCAGATAATTTGGTTGAATCAGTCAGTCTATAATTTTGTCATGAATTCCATTGATAAATACTAAGATATATAACGGTAATGAAACCAGTTATAAAAGTTATAATTAAACAAGGTAGAATTTCATAAAATGTAAATGCGTTTCATTTACTATAAGGAAGTTTCTTGTATACCAGTAACAGTATGTTACTGCCAATGCCTCATTATATCATTATAAAACCGAATTTATTTTATGATAATAATAGCAGACTTACAGCTATCAATATTTAGTTCATGAAAATCCCAATATCACCGTCTTCGCATTATCCCACTGCGAAGTTTTGTATTATTTTTTGTCCTAAAACAGCAGTAAACTTGAAAACATCTCAACTACGAGGGGCGTTTAAATATAACATCTGTGGTCCGGACGATATATGACGTCATAGGGCGTTTGTTCAGGCGAATGCATTTTTGAAATGCTATAAGTCTACTTGTTTCGAGATTATTTGTGTATAAACTTGATGCAGGTACGTAAACGAGTACAATGACTTAACATTGAAACAACGAAGAGACATAATATTTTCTTTTCTCCACGATCGTTACAGAATGAGCCAATCCTGAAGTCAAATTTTATACCTAACAGAATGGTAACATTCTCGCTCTTGATATTGGACAACTATTGAACAACACTTACTGTCTTGTCTTCTTCAGAGATGAAATATGAAAAGAGACCAATTGAAATGCAATGAAGATCCATGATTTTTAGTTGAGATGCCATTTTATTAAATTAGGACGCTGGCGCTGTGTACTTCTCGTGGAAGAGAGAGAGAGACCCACCTCACTATATACACCACTTGTCATAAACTTAGAATACGAGATAACAGCGTGTGGGTAAGAAGTTGGGGACTTGGAGCAATGGATCGTATAGTCACGAGTTCAAACCGCAGAGTAAATAAAGATTTGGTTTCTTCTTTTTTTAATTTAAATTTTTGATGGAAACGGCTGAGTATCACCCGGCAAAAATATCGTCATACGTCAATGTTTATTTGTTTTGCAATTAGTCATACGGAACACTGATTGTTTATTGATTTTTATTCTCATCTAAATCGATAATGTTCATCATGACATCGTTTACCTTTCGCGAATATTGTGAAATGATTGTAAAACATAGGACACCGGCATTCGAAAATTTACTCCAACTTTCCTGTGATGGGTGCTGTGTTGTGTTTCCTGTTAGGAGTTATAATCAAATTTCATTTCAAACAAACAACTTCAGTCTCACGTATGATGAAAGAAGTGTGGCAGGGATTCTGGCTATCCACTTGGGCAAAACCTCTTACAATTATACGAGGTAAATTTGTCGGTCCAAATTTCTAAATTTCACTTAGTTTTTCATTTCTTTTGGTGGAGAGAGCACACTGTATGATTTTCATGTTGTCATAGTTCACGCTGTATATTTTCGCCAGTCATAATCACGTAAGAACTAGCTTATCTTACTTGTCGGTATATTCATACTAAATCAAAATGTTCATATAATATTCTAGAATATTCAGAATATCATCAGCATATTCTAGTAATACTAACTTCAATCACATTACGTACGTACCAAGAACATGCTCAGAATTTACTGTTCCATTCATGGACAATCATATTATTTTAGGAAATTTGAAATATTGCACCCTATATTACACGAGATAGTTTGGAAATATATTTCTTCTGCATGCTCTCAGTACTTTTGTTGTTGTAGGAAATTTGTCCGGTAGATCTGTGGAATACTTGTGGTTCAATTTTCTTTTAGGAGTAGTATCACAGATTGGTGTTCCAGATGCGACATAACGCCTACCGCCTTTGATCTTTCTGCACTCGTTACAGTGACCTCGAAACAGCTGGAAATTACCACAAGTAAAATATGTTGGCTTTATACTAAAATTAAAACCACGCTTGCTTTCAGAATGTAAACACAGAATCACACAAACAGCTGATGCCGTGCGATAAAGTCACAGTCACACGTTGAGTGTTGAAATGGCGATATGCGGGTGGAAGAGCGCAGCGCAACGACTCGTGCTGTTCTATGTTAACAGCCGTCGCCAGCGCGGTCAACTCAACTCAACAGCCTTTAAATCGGAATCACTTCCTTTTCTCTCTGAAAAGTGTCTCTTTGCCCCTGTCGCATCTGGAACCTAATCTGTGGTAGAGTTCTCCATTTCTTTACAAAACTCTAAGACTTGCCGGGTAGGTCGCACAATTTTGAAAGTTACCAGTTTGAATGGATTAAGGATTGGAACATATTTCTAGATTTATCATACTGTTCGAAATTAATAACAAATCATATTGTTACGTATTCTGGCAACACAACGGTATATCACATCAGCTAGGAGTGAGGGCGTATCTCAATTCATACTGGTCATCACAGATCCGAGGTGATCGAGAATTAAAGGCCGTTTCATAAACTTGACGTTCCGCTAACCTTTCGCCGTTGAGCTTGACGTTGGCACCAACGCAATGCCGAATGGTCAACGGCATTTATGAATGGAAACTGAACAATGAACGCAACCGGCGACGGCAACGGCGAACGGAACGTCAAGTTTATGAATCGACCCTAATAGTCCAGTAAACACAGACAAACTGAAGCCAGAAGTGAAGGACGAATTGTAGCACTATGAAACTCGGCATATGATTTCTTGACATCATGTATAGTTAGAAAAAAATCCAGAGGTGGAACACAAAAATTATTCAAAAATAAATGTTTAGTTAATTGCTGTAGTCTTGGAAAGTATGTCATCTGAGATATAGACAGAAATCTACGCGAGCAACAAGGAACGCAATGATATGATAACACCACATAAATAAGATAGACACACTACTGTGCACATATCCTGTTACCCCACCCGACGAATTAACAGCTCCGGTCGATATCCCTTCCTCGAGCGAGTAGAGGAGAAATTGTATTGCTCTCTCAACATATAGCAAGCTATTCTTTACGCTCTCATGAAATCACCATACCCAAGATGAAAACTTTCCGTTGCTGTACAGATAGTTTAGTTTCAGTAAAACACCTGACTTCAACATAGAAGGAAGAGATCTAGGTAGCTTTTGCTTGTATGTGCGTTAATTCCCACAAGTTCATGTATAATGTGATTAAGCTAAAAATATGCATCACTCTTAATTTCATTATGTACCTTTACTTACGCTTGCAGAATGGAACCAACCCACAAAAACATTATTATTGCAGCAAAATATAACCAAATTTTAATTATTATGCTTTTGTCTACTGCATAAGCATCAACTAAGAACACATGTATGACACTGACTGATATCAGAGCAATTGGAAATTTTAGTTGTCAACTCAAACTTTAACGCCTATTTTTTCAGTTACGGCTATAATGGGCTTGGTTCTTTTCTGAAAAAAGCTGTCCAATTATCTTTCACCCAGTTGAAACTGTTTTATTATAAATCATATACTTTCCAAGATTACAGCAAAAAACCATTTATTTTTAAATATTTTTTTGTGTTCCACCCATAGAAATTATAATATATATGCTTACTATAGAATGCCATTTCAATGGGACGAAAGTGTTGTAAAAAGTTCGATGCATTATTTAGTGCGCATGATCAGGACCATTTTCATTCATACCAGGGTGGGTTTCAGTGCGATTTTTAAATGATTCATGATATTGAGTAAAATCGATTTGATAATACGTTGGTGTCAGGGCCGGCTATGACACACGAAAAGTTTTGGTGGGCATACCTATGTTGTGAAACTGATTATATCCGAAAAATTCATCGAATAAAATAACAATGAAAAAATATATCTTGGGTTGGTAACTATTGGTGAAGTTCTGATTCCCACGGAAAGAAACATCCTGTATTGTTCAGAAAACATCGTGAGAACCAAAGGAAGGTAGGTAGGAATTGATATTCTGGGAAACAGATGTTCGGCATGTCTCCAAAGTGACGGCATATGGATGTGCTGAGGACTGGAGCTAGACGGGTCAGTTTCGAAGGGACCGCTAACGGTGGAACTATTGATAATATTTCGGAAGAGTATAAAACGGACAGATCGCCAACCTTTCTGCGATGTTCCAGAGGAGTGAGCTAGCTTGTGAGTGAAGTTGTTGGATCACCATGCCATGTCAAGCTTAAAATGATTTATATAAGTAAGCCAAACGTAAAGAAAGGATTGATATTCTCAGTTTTATCAAAGATGGGAGTTATTTCTGCTCTATTTATGTTATTTATTAGATTTGCCATAAACAATTCATATTCAAGTAGGTACTTACTAAAAATAATGGATTCCAGGAATAAATATTTCCTTTATTTCCACACCATAGAACCAAGTACGTCAACATTGTCAAAATTTAAATTTCACTACAGAAAAACCCGAAAACCAATAACATACACACTACCGATGAATAATTGAAGTAAACAACAGTAATAAGAAAAGCACATCTAAATAAACACAATAACGTTAATGGTTAATTTCACAATGAACACAAATCGCCTAAACCACCAAACTAACCCAAACCGGCTCTGGCAAACTACCTTCCTTCCTCTGGGACAATTGAAAACTGATAACACTGTTGCACGATCCCAACAAGTCAACGGGAATTTGGGTACGCTTCCCAGTAATGTTAGATTATTTTCGATAGAATCTCGACTATAAAGATAAAATTTGCTGAAATTTCTCAACGCTGCAGAGCTAGGAGACCGGTTATGGGCATGCGCATTGATAAAAATATTTGAAATTTTACAAAACTTTTCAGTGTCCCACGAAGAGGGTATTGGCATTCTAGAGTAGGTATATATATAATAATTTCTATGGTTCTACACCTGAATTCTTGGTAAATTTTTTTTTTTGTCTCATTTGGCATGGTTCCATCTACTAGCATGCCAAAATTGGTAGTGCTACAATCGATCCTCGTCTCAAAACCTCATCAAATTGCATCCGTTAATCATGTACAAACAAAGATACGGCGTGACCCCCAAAAAAACCGCGAGTGCATTAAATTCGAATATGTCAGGAAAAAACAACGATACAGCTATATAAACATAAAACTAAAACTTAAAACCTACAACAAAAATCACATCCGCGCTTTTTCGATTCAGACTGCATTCTCTGCTTTGTTCATATTATAGGATACTTGCGTAGCGATAGTGGTGTTCTCTTCCGAATCGCTGTCGGAGGCTCCATCTATGCTCTCGCTGGGCCTCTTCAGAGAGAGGTGGGGCAGGCCGCGTTGTCGGTCCGGGTTCGACTCCAGCGTCGAGGATTTGCTCGAGGGCGAGTATTCGGAAGTGTTGCCCTCGTCCGAAGCGTTCTGCTCTCTTTGGAACTGAACGAGGCTGGTTTTGAAGCGGCTGGACCTCCGGCCGGGGTAGATCGGTCTCCTGGCCAAACTGGAAGAGAAAATTAATGCATCAGCAACGTTTGGAATACAAGAGAAGAGAAAAATACCTCACAAGATATTTTCACAGATTAGAAAACGACAATGCCCACCAGTTAAAATGGACTGCCCCAAATAACTTTCATTATGTTCAGTTTTAGAAAAAAACGCAAACAGGTCTCGAGTTGTAACTCAAAATTAAGGTAACTTCGAGTTGTAATGCGAAATAAATCGAAAAGGGGAACATTCTCCACTAAAATTGAAAAATGTGATTTTTCTGTAATATCTAACAGAAAACAAATACTTCCTGGGAAACCACGCTGGACATTGAACTACATCTCTGATAAATATTGTGGAAAGAACCTAAAAATAAATTCTACATATTATGTTAGTTAGTAGTTTATTCATAATATCCTAAGAAACAGGATTGTTTATGATAGGGATACAAAAAATAATGATAATAACAATATCTTACAAATCTACATGAAAAATAATATAAAATTGATATGGATACAATCAACTTAAAAAGAGAAAAAAGTATCCATGTTGATTGAATTAAAAATAGGCAAGAATATAAAATAAATTATGGAAAAATTAAGCCATTTTGGAATAATCAACATAGAAAATATTTTTTATTCTAGTTTTAAAAGTTGTCACTTCTTTATTTTTTTTATTTCATTTGGTAGTGAATTGTAGATATCTATACCATCATGGTATATCGACTTTTTCCAAAAATTTGCTGAGGCTCAAACAGTTTGCTTGTCTCGTTTGATGATCATGTATGTTATTGATTTCAATGAAATGCAAATTAGAAACTTTCTACTTTAATCGAATGAAGTGAATAAATGAACAAATTTTTACTTTATAAATGGAATTCAAATTCAGTAAATCATTAGGTTCATATAAGTTTACTGTTGGTTCTAAAAACGGTTGGAATGTTGTAAATAGATTTCTCAATTTATCAACATGATTTTTCCATGATAGATTTTCGTCAATAATAAGACCCGAAAAATTTTGATGTATTTATAGAGTTGTGGAATGGAATTGTTTGTGTTTTTTTCAGAAACAAATAAAAATGTTGATTTATTAACGTTTAGAGTAAGTTTGAAACGTTGTAACCATGTTGAAATAACATTTAGATCACTTTCCATATTTGCACGTATCTCTTTGAAGTTGGTGGCAATAGTACATTGTTTACCGGGTAGGAAAAGCTTAACATTCCTGGGCGACTGTGAAGATTGCTAAGTCGAGGCGCAAGCCGAGACTTAGCAACACAGAGTCCAGGAATGTGGCTTTTCCTACGAGGTAAACATACTATTTTTCCGCAAATCGTTTAAAATTCGACAGATATTGATTGATTTAAAAAAAACGCGATAATTTTATTCCCAAATAAATGGTGCTTTGAAATTCCTAATAAAATTACTTGGGCTACTATGGAAACGTATTGAGGTTGAATTGTCAAACTTGACGTTTATAAATTTAATTGCTGGTGTTCTCGAAAGTAAAATGATAAGTGATGATGAAATTTCCATTCCTGGGACTCCTCCAGAGCTGGTTGAGGCAGTGAATACTGCTTCATTAGAATTATTGCCAAAGAAATCAAGAGAAAAGTACGAAAATGCATACAGACGCATGAGTAAAAATACGAGTTCTTTCTCAGAAAATGTTGTAATGGCTAGACCTTTGTTTAAAGATGAAATCTTCAACATTATGGGCCAATTATTCAATGCTGAAGTCAACCCTTGCAATTAAACACAATGTAGATATATCTACATACTCAAAACTTCGTTCTTTATTGAAACGGCAAGCTCAAGGTTATAGGGCAAAGAAATCTAAGATTTTAACGAAGGAAGAAATTGAAAAATGTATCCAGGAAGCTCCAGATAAAGAAAATTTAATGATTAAGGTAATTTACAAGGTTTCAATTTCTATTTAGATTATACCTTTATTTATTTTTTAGGTGGCTGTAATATTTGGTATTTCTGGGGCCTGTAGAATGGATGAGTTAGTCCGAATGACTGTACACGATATAGGAGACCTAGAATCTAAGCTTTTAATCAGCATACCTGATTCGAAAACCAACAAACCAAGATCATTTGTAATTAATCAGATCTACTTGAATGTTTACCGAAAGTATGTTTCGTTAAGACCAGAAAATATGAACAGTGACCGATTTTTCTTTAAATATCAAAGCGGAAAGGGTTGTAGACAAGTGGTAGGAATTCATCAATTTAGAAAAATGCCCAAAATAGTTGCTACTTATTTGAACTTGGTAAATCCGACAGAATATACTGGTCACTGCTTTCGTCGGTCTTCTGTAACAATATTGGTTGACTCTGGTGCCGACATAACTAGTTTAAAGAGGCATGGCGGATGGAAGTCATCAAACGTTGCTGAAGGATATATCGAAGAATCGCTTAACAATAAGGTTGAGGTGGCAAATAAAATTTGCACAGTACAAAATATTCAACAAAATAACCCTACCACCCCGCATGTTGTCCAAAATGTTTCTCATAGTTCTAACAGTGTTCCTACAATGTTCAATAATTGTACTAACTGTCAAATTACTGTAAATATAACAAATTGATCTTAAAAATGTATTCAGCAATGACTTGATGTTTTCAAAATATAAATTAATTCCTTATAAGCAATGTGTTTTCAATCATTTATGTAGAACACTAACAACTGTACGGAAATATCATTTCCTTACAGTAAAGAAATGACATTTCCTTACAGTAAGGAAGTCCTGACTTTTTCTTCAAAAAATTTTGACAGGAATGTCAAAATTTCCTAGCGATTTGCGGAAAAATATATTAATGTGGTATCATCAGACAATAATTGTATTTTTCCTTTCAATTTCAAATTTGTAATGAAGTTAATATATATAAAAAATAAAAGAGGTTGTAAAATTGATCCCTGTGCTACCCCACATTTGATATCCATCAAAGAACTGCTAACACCATTAACTAACTCGTACTGTTTCCTATTCATCAGATAGAGTATAGAGTATACTTTTGCAATTTCGTGGCCAACCATATCAAATGCCTTACACAAGTCAAGATCATCCTGTTCATATTTTCAAATAAAACGAAAAAAAAACTGTTATTAATATATTTTTTCCTATACGTTAGGAATAGCACTGTCTCCGGAGCCCCGATACATCCGGAGAACGCACTGGTGTCATTTACCCAGATAGTCAATCCCCACGTCCGTGGGGTGAGTGATAACTGGGTCCGAGAATCGTGTGCCCTGAGTAGACGTAGTGAACCAAGGATGAAGGCATTCTGCATTTGTTCGGCTAATATTTCTACCGCATCACGGCAAGCCTGTATTCCATCATTCCTCGTATCGCTATGATGAGAACCACCATTTGAACAGAATTATTAGGGTAGTGCCTGCGGAGTTCAAGAGTAAATCTCGCTATTTAGTACGTTTTTTTCCTCCCCTTTTCAGGAGATGTTCGTTTCGCCAGGACCCGAAGACTATGGCGAAAGTCGTCCTACTTTGTTGGTCGTGGAAGACTACATCAGGCTCATCTGCTTGAATTTGCCTGAGGGTGGAAAATGATTAGTTCCAATAGATTCGGCTCAAAAAATCTCGTGTATTTCAGTTTCAGTTGGTACTTATTGATGGATCAGATTACAAAAATTCAAAAAGTTGTTTTCAACAGATAATCGGAGATGAGCTTGCACAGTAACATTTCTGGACTGGTCAAGAACAGAAATTTTCAGATTGAAAATTACGAAAATTACTCAAACGTAAGTTATTTTTGACATCTGGAAGCCGGTTGTATAAAGTCGTCTATTAACGTTACAATCTTTACATGTTAACACGCCAAGGTCCAGTTGGAACATTTCTATCCTCAAACCGCTATCGTTCGTTATACCTGGTGCTTTCGATACCTGGCGGCTCTTTGGAGACTCTTTGGAGGCTCTTTGGCGGCTTTTGGCGGCTCTTGGCGGCTCTTGGCGACTCTTGGCGACTCTTGGCGACTCTTGGCGACTCTTGGCGGCTCTTGACAGCTCTTAAGTGGCTTTTAGCGACTCTTGGCGGCTCTTAGCGGCCTTTGCAAGATAGCGTACTGTCGGTACTACAGAAGCCGTATCTACTGATAATTATAAAGTCTTGGTCTAGAAATATTTTCTCCATACTGAATAGAGATTGGTTATATTCAATGATATAATGCTCAAAATTTGTAACTTAGAATAATTGTAATAATGAAATAACACTTACATTTTTGTCATAAATCGTATAAAAAACCTGAAGATAGTCAAAAGAATAATTCATGTTATTTATGTTTGGCTATGTTACCTTGATTTCAGGAGATCTTTTCCTGGTTTGCTACAAAAATAACGGATTGTGAGTATTTCAAAATAATTTGAGTACACAGTGATCACCAAAAAAAAATTCAAAAAGATATTTTCATGGCTTAATGAAGAAATAGTTTAACTCATATTTTTCTTTTCTTCATTTTCAAGCTATGACTGGAAATGAATGAGTATTCTTGAACAAAATTCGTACTGTTCCAAAATCGAGTCAAAATATATGAGAATGAAGTGCATCTACAAAAATTCGTATTGCATACTGAAGGATTCGACTATATAGAAACTGAAACAGATGTTAATGTAATTCTATAAACATTTTGATGGCAAAAACGATGTTATGACATAATTTACGATTGAAGCAAAAAATGAATCCAATGGCATGGCTAAATTATGTATCTACCATATTCTAGATTGATCTTTCTGAATTTCCAAGTCATGTTAACTTTTTGATGAACACGTATGTGAATATATCCTTGTCTTTCTTAGAATAATCTCTAACAAGCAAGAAAATTCTTACAATAACTGAATTTTAAAAAATCAACGTACCTTCTTCTTCTCAACGAGTAGTTATAAATCTCTCCCTCTTCGTCAGTAAAGCTGTCTTCGTTCGCAGCATCTTCAGTGCTATCCAAATCGTCTCT
This sequence comes from Chrysolina haemoptera, assembly GCA_958298965.1. Taxonomy (NCBI): domain Eukaryota; kingdom Metazoa; phylum Arthropoda; class Insecta; order Coleoptera; family Chrysomelidae; genus Chrysolina; species Chrysolina haemoptera. The sequence goes on along the minus strand of OY282586.1, from coordinate 46,528,959 downwards.
CGTCTCCGAACTGGTTCTCCGCCTTATCATGTCACCGATACCGCTCGAGAGATTGCCGTTCTCCGGAGAAAAAATAGCTGCTAACTTGATAGCTGACACCTTCCTGCCAATAGTTTCTAGGTTGTCTTCCTCGCTCGAGGCACCAGGAACGATGTTTCGGTTCACGCAGTCATCGCAATCGAAAATGACCGGGCTCGAACATCGGGAATCCATCCTAGTGAATACCTGGACCGCTGAAATTAATTTATATCATTCTACGACTTCAATGGAAAGTACTGAAATTCGAAATGCTAACTCAGTTTGAAATTACCCAAGCTTACAACCTTCGACTTTACAACACACCTGACATTTTAGATACCATGTCAATTAAAACTGCAGATCTTATTATTATATTATATTATTCACTCTTAAATCTGACAAATATATTTCTTATACAGTGTGTCCAATTGAGCTCGCAGCATATGGAAATGTTTTTTATCAGTAAATTAAAAAAAAGTTTAAAGCATATGGTCTGGGACAAGAAGTTAAGCATATTCGAAAAGTACCCTGTGATCCCCTTCACTGAGCTCGTGTTCCGCTACTGCCAATTCATCCGTTTGGCCTAATCTACACTTTCTCCGATGCTCCCTAACCCTCGTTTCCACGAATCTTTTCGTGGTTCCGATATTTACTTTTCTACAGGTGCACGTTATGCGATATACTCCCTCAGCCAATAGTGAGTCATCCTAGTCTTTTGCCGACCTCGGCCGGCATGTAAACCGTTTTTATTTTGTGTTTTCCCAAAAGTTTTCCGATTCTGTCAGTAACCCTGGGGATATAGGGTAGGTACTGTGACCATTTTCAAGGCCGGCCCTGTATCGGCTCTCGTCGTTGCGACCGCACTCACCTTCGATACCAACAGAGCAAATTGTTCCCCCTCTAACGTCATCTAATCGCCGAGAGCTTTTCCGGAACCAGTTTCCCACGCTATCGGTATGTGCGCTACCAACGACGAGAGCCGATACAGGGCTGGCCTTGAAAATTGTCACATTGCCCCCTTCCTAGAGATATTTCGTTCCGAAATGTCATCCTAGGAGTGTGTCGATACCTGCAAAATTCTCGATATCTGCACCTGGCCGTTTGATGAAAGTAGCACTCCACCGTCTTCAGGTTCGGTCGTGGACGATGATTACAGCATACCAAAACGAACAACCTCATTTGAGAAAGTCTTCGGTTCCATGGTCTTGTTGATCTTGGCGGCACTATATCCATCCGATCTCAATGCCACTTGAAGGTGCTCCAATTTTTTTTGTGAACGCTCCGGTTCACATATTCTTCGAACGTGTTCCGTCAATGTGGAGATTATTCCTCGCTTTTGACTCGGATGGTGGTTCGATAGTACATGAAGATACCTATATATCCGTGTGCCTCGGTTTTCGGTATACTTTTTGGGTGATTCTCCACCCACATTTTTCGATAAGTGCATCTTAACGTCTGGTTTCCCTGCTACCATCGCCACTGCGTTCGACGGTCGCCGCTGTGCTGCTCTTACAGGTTTATGTACAAATGGTTTCCTTGGTGCGTGCGGACTGACCTACGCGACCGTCGAACGCCGCCGTCGACGGTTGCAAGGAAACCAGTCCATAAGAAGGCTATCCGCTGGTCCTGTTCAGTCTCCATGGTGAACTTAGTATTAGAGTGTTGAGCATTTAGTTGGTCTGGGAAAAGGTTAAGTCTGTCCCTTGCGTGTCTCCAAATCACCACGCCATTTAATTGCTCATAAAAGTCTCCTTTCCACTGGAAATAACTTTCGGTTAGACATGTCTTGAAGAGTCCGACAATATCACTCGCAAACATCTTGGCTATCTCCCACGAAGAATCTTCCGGTTGGACATTGGTGAACAAAGACACAACTCCGAAACAGCCACGAATATCACTTATGGGCTTATGTTCTTTATTTTTCTCACAAAATCTGTCGAGTCTTTGACGAAAGATTTTTTTTTTTTCACATGATTCATGTTTGTTTGTTGGTTATAATTTTATATTAGTGCTGTACATTTTAGTTCCAGTATAAGAGTAGCTCCTCTGTGTTAATGATTTTTTCATCAAGGGTTGTGTAATTGGCGCCCTCTGGTGACGTGGATGAGGTGCTCTGTCTGTACTAAAATGATATGTTATGCACGTGTTGACATAGAAAAGCTGACGAATATCCATAATCTGTGATGTACTATTAAGGTCTTTAGTAGGATGTCTATGCGGTTGACATAATTTTTTTTATGAACTTTTTTTGAAGGATTTCGAGTGGATTAATGTTTGATCGCGCAGCTGCACCCCATGCCTGTATTCTATATCTGAGATGACTTTCTACGAGTGCAAAGTACAACGTTTTTATTTAGGTTTTCCGATGGTAGGTATTCATTCATACAGCTGAATGAATAAATTATGTTTCGTAATTTTTTTATCACATAGTTGATATGTCTATCCCACCTTAGATCTAGTTATACACTTAAATATACGCCTAAATATTTTATTTCATCCACTGACTGTATACCATGATTCCTACCATTTATGTTTACACTGATTTCCGGCATATCTGTCATACCAGCAGCATTAAAACTAAAAGGTAGGAATTTAGTTTTTTTTCAGATTCATGGTAAGAAGTTTATGATCAAGCAAGTCTTTTATCTCTTTGAGGTCTTTCTCGACTTTGTTCCTTGAATTTGGCCACGTATTGGCTTCATAAAAGACAGCACTGTCGTCTGCAAATCCTATTATTTCACCATTTATCTTTAAGCCGAATAAGTCGTTGAGGTATATATTGAATAGTGTTGGACCCAAGACCATTCCTTCAGGTATTCCGTATTCAACATATATATTTTGACTCATTTCATCCCCCACTCTAACAACTTGCTTTCTTGAGTTCAAATAGCTTTTGAATAAGTTTAAGAGGCCATAAGCGTAAAAGAGTTAATTGATACCTCAAAAACGGTTCGTCTTATCGATTTCAAACAAGGACAAGCTTCTAGAGGAAGTTTGATTCTACGTACGTGCTGTAATGGAAATTGAATTTTCAATCCACTTTTTCACAAAAAAAATCTCAAAAATGTCCCAAAATGCAGTTACTTTGAAGCAATTTTATGGGTAGATGATCAAATCATTTCAAAAAAGCATTACAGCACGTACATAGATCAACGTTTTACCTTTCTTTTTATACCAAATTCATTTCGATTGGATAATGATTGCTTCAAATTTTAATGGAAGAGAAATACCACTGCAGCTACTTCGACTATTCATAAAAAGAATCTTGAGGTGCTGCCGCCGACATAGTTACATACAATAAAACTTCCTCTAGAAGCCTATCCTTGTTTGAATTCGATACGACGAACCGTTTTTGACTTATCAACTATTTTACCCTAAAAAACGGCCAAAATGTGATCGCGCTCATGACCTCTTAATGTTATCCCTCTGATCCCCGAGTCCTCCAGCACTTGAATTAAAGTAACTTGTGACTCACAGTGTCAAAAGCCTTACCAAGATCTATGAATAGGCATAGACTAGGCCTTCCTATATAGATAGACTAGGCCTTCCTATATAATAAAGAAGAAAGAAAAAAAGAAAAAGTACAAACCTGGCTCAGGATGAGGAACCATATAATGCAACTGCACGCAATTCCCATTGGACCCCTCCTCAGTCGAACTCCTCCTGAACTCTTGCAGGATCACTCGCTGAGGATACACGATCGTGTTCGAACACGTAGTGGGCGGGCAACTCGTCGTCGGGCTCAGGTCCGTTTCGCTGATGTCCATCGACTCCGTTTGGGTTTCGGCGTCCACCACGACGGACGCCCTCGAACTGGACGTCCTGGAACATCTGGAGTTGCGCGGCGAGGCGGAATTCGTTCGGCTGTGTCTTTGTCGGGAGCTGGCGCAGGCCGTTTGGGTTGTGGTCGACTTCAACATCGTGTCAGGGTCGTGTTTCAGTCTGGTGAATACTGGCGGTCTTGCGGGAGCCTGGAATTTTTTTAGTGATGAAACTTATTTTATTTTCCGAGGCCAACGCATCAATCAATTGGTACTTCATTGTACAATGATTATTATTTATTGATAAAGTAAATATGAGTTGAATAGCATAAAAAATTCAAAATATGAAAACATGTACATATATATGTACATAAGTAAATAACGGAAAGACTTACAGCATAAATTAACAAAGGTTGAAAACGTTTTATTTTATAATTATTAATTTCTTAAATATTCCTTTAGGCCATAATAGGCTTTTTCCGGAAATAGGCCTAACTAATTTCCTGCAGTTATGCAAGACAACATTAGAAAAACGTGTGAAATACATTGATCGCAACTCTAAACATTTCCAATTATAATCTTATTAATGATAGTACAGTGGGGCAAATGCATAAAAATCGTATCTTGGTATTTTTTTCCATGACTATTCAAAACCAAATTATATTTAGTAATATATCATAGTGTCAGTTTGTTGTTGTTCTTTGATGCCTAATGTGTTAAATATGAATATCAAAAATATTAGGTTGTACCCCTAATCTGAAAACAATTGACAGATCGTTTTTTATTGCAATAAAATGCATTAATTGCTACTGATAGATAAATGGTTCTTTAATTTTTCTGTCATGGTTAGGGGTAGGTAGGACAAGACAGGGCACTTAAGGGGTTTTTATTTTCTGGGTAGGTATAATGTGCGTGTAAACCCTGAAAAAACAATTTTGCCGCTACCGTTTACAGTAAAATTTTCTTTTTAAAATATGAGTATTAAAAATGTATAATTTCTAACAGCTCTTACACCTCAGATCTTCATTTTTCAAAAATCTTCAGAAAATACCACCTTGCCCCTTATATGAGGTAATATGGACATGGCACAGGGGAATATGAAGACGAGTGACTGTGAATCTTTTTGTAGGAACAATACAAGACAGAAGGAATATATTTTGATTTACATATTACATATTTGGAAAAAAAAAAGTTTTAATTGATAAACCTGAACTGATTTATTAGTTATCATCATTTTGTTTACAATTTTCAAAAATGTGATGGACCTCATTGTCATCATCAACGCGTGAATGTCACACGTAGCACATGAAACTCATCCTTAATAGATTGGGTTGGGAGTATAAATCACCGCAGTAAAGATAAGAAGGATAGTTTTCATCTTCTTCTGTACTATCTAATGTTACATCTTCCATCATCTGAGTATCTTAGTGTTATGAATATTTGCATAGTTAACTAATACATTACATAGAGAAAAAAAATTGCTTTCTCATCGTATTGAATAATTGTTGAAGTATCCTAAACTAACCTTTCCAGTTCCAACACTAAGGTAAAAAACGATCAAAATTTCCACAAAATTTATTGTTTTTGCGACATGTTTCGATATACAGTATCTTTTTCAAGCAAATGTAGTATAATACAAACCAATACAATACAAACTGGCGAAATTTAGAACAACACGCTCGAAAACGCATTTCTCTGTATCATTGCAAACGCGTAAGTAGCTCAAACTAATAGATAATATAGTAGTTTACCTAACAAGTGCGGAAACTGATACTTTTCCGCACACGATTGCAGATCTCCGCCGAAGCGTCGTTCAGTCAGATATCGCGTACGGAAAATACACTTTACGCTCGTGTTAGGTACACTATTTTTTCTACTAGCGGAAAAAACACACAAAAGTTAACATAAAGAACATTTATTATTAAATATATATTAAACTATACAACCATACTTGGTAAGCTTTCTAGTTTAACCTTCTGCGACGCAATATTTAATATTAAAATGTTTTTTCCGCACTAAAAAGAGTGCGGAAAAAACTTTTCCGCACTAGTGCGGAAAAGTGACTCTTTCAAAACTAAAATGAGTGCGGACAGTGGATTTTTCCGCACTCTAGTAGAAAAAATTTTTAAACTATCATGTACTAAAGTCTGGTCAACTTTGCATGATTAGTTTTCAAGATATGCATTTTCAGATTTAACGGTATTACGATATATGGGGTTGTTACTATCGATTAAACAAAACTTTACGGAACCTTTTGATAAATTAGATTATATTGTATTCATTTTCGAAATTAATTATTTGACACTATGAACAACCCAAACCACACTCAACAAAATTATGGATCTCAAGAATAGGTAGGTAGACAGGTACACTCAATAACAATAAAGTACACTCACTAGCCAAGAACTTCTATATAATATTATAGATTGCACAAATACTTAGACCTATTAATAACAATATTTATAATAAACATGTAATGTTTCTAGGGTAAATAAAGTTGATTGATTAATAGAGTTTTGGAATTAACGTCGTTAGTTATTGTTGTTTTTCTAAAAGTTCCATTACGTTGTAAATTGTTGTTTATTATTGGTTATAACTTTAACTAATTAATTTCAATTTCGAATAGTTATGTTAAAGTACCAGTTTTTATATTTGAAGTCGTTAAGTGGTTTAAAGTTTGAGTTTTCTGTTGAGTTCTCTAATGAGTGTAGTTTATATTATCAAATAGTTAATTTCAAAAAGTGCTATAACAGAATGTTATCTACAACTGTCAAATAACTGGTCAAAACTGGTCAAAAATTTCACCTTCCTTTCACCCCCTTCTTATCGGAAGAAGTTCCGAAAACTTGTGAAAATAAAATCGAAAAAATCCGTAGGAATAGTGAAAAACATAGTATAATGGAAGTCTAAATGAAGAACACGTAGAAATTAGGATAAATTTTCGACTGATTCGGGACGTCGAAAATTACGACGAAAAAAATATATCGGTCGGGGTCTCGGACCCCCTACTCTTAGAAAATAGCTACAGAAACTAATTTTCAAACCTTGATCTGTATGTATGTATCCAGTAAGGTGGGATAATCATTGGCGCACTTATTGAAAACAGATAATTAAACAAATTCTATTGTTAAAAAGTACAAAATGAAATAAACAAAAAAAAACTATTTAAAAGCAGGCTTTCATTTATGAACTATAGAACTCAAAAGTAAAAAATGATATTGAATAGACGAGAAACAAAAAAATTTTGAATATTTTCTCGAAAGCTTGACGGGCACAAGTCATTGCACTTGACAAAACCTTAAAGCTTTTAAGAAAATAGTTGAATTTTTAAAGGTTCTTTGTGTTCCATGTACCTATTTAATATATATACTTTTTTCAATTCGATATTTTTTTGGAAAAGCTTGTTTTTAAAAGTATTTTTTTACGTTCATTTTATCTTTTTCAGTCATCAATTATAGTTTTCAGAATTTATCAAACATTAGGTAATTGGTTTTACCCTACTTTCCCCTATTTCGAAAAAAGTCCACCTATAGCAGTCATTTTAACATAGTACCTACTTTACTTACAATTTGAGGGCTATCTGGGCTAGTCTGACTACATTCCGGGCTAGTAGGCGTGGTACTCTGATTGACATGCCTCCTCCGAGTGTCACTGAATCTCGCCAGTAACTTCCTCTCTCGAACGTTGGGACGCAGCGTCTCGATTTGCTGCATTTGACACGACAACTCGGCGATCATGTGATTCACCCGCTCCACTCTCCTGACATACACTTCTCGTATTTCACGAACGTGTTTGAGCTCGAGCTCTCTGCGTTTTATGAGTTGCTCTTCTTTGAGCTGACACTCTATCTTGTGTTTCTGTAGCTGCTCGCAAAATAGGAATATTTCCGTCCCGATTTCCTTCTTCCAGCTCTCTTGCGTCTTGAAGAAAGTCTTGTCCTCGTATTTCGATAAAATGTCCACGGAGGCTATTTCTAGATGGTTGCAGATCAGCTTGAAGTTTGGCCGTTCCCTCGGGTTGAATTTCCAGCACATCTGCATGATTAGTTTGAACCCGTCGGGACAGGTTGATGGTATGGGGGGTGTTAATTTTCCTGATCCCACCGAGTACATGATGGCTCCTTGGTTCATGCCGTCGTATGGGACTTCACAGGTTAAAAGTTCCCATAGGACTATGCCGAAGGACCAGATATCGACTTTCTCGCTACAGGCTAGTTCTTGGATGGCTTCTGGAGCCATCCAAGCGACTGTACCGGCGAAGGTCATCTTTTCGCTGACCCCGTTCCATGTTCTCGATGTGCCGAAGTCGCTTATTTTTATTACTTCGCCTTCACCTATCAGGACGCTGAAAATAAAAGTTTCGTCAATGCAGGTGAAGGTACTATCCTAATTCAAATTTTTTGTTCAATTTTCCTTCTTGAACATTTATTTCGCATATTTTTTACGGAGCAGGGTAAAACAGTGTATTGAAAATCAAGATTTTTTTGTATTGATATTTTTATAAATTATTTCGAAAGACTTCAATATCGATACAAAAATTGAATGTATTGTCACTTGAAAAAAAAAATATTTTCAAATGTACAGGGCACAGAACATTATGAAAATGGCTTTCAGCAAAATTCTACATTTTTTTATATTTTGGAATAATAATAATGATGAAAAGGGAAACATTCTCCATGAAAACTGAAAATTGAAAATTTTGATTTTTCTGTAATATCTAACAGCAAACAACTACTTCCCCGGCTAAAGCCACGCTGGACATTGAACTACATCTGATAGATATTTTGAAAAGACTAACTGAAAAGAAAAAATCTGAAAGCGAAAATTCGCATTTTCATTCAGATAGTTGATTTTTATAATTGTCTATTCTGTTAATTTTGTTCATCATTATCAACTTATTTATTATAAATGAATTGAAAATGAATCGTTTAACATTCTTTTTTCAATTTCAAATGAAATATTAGAAACAAATGCAAAACATTAACGAAAGGTATACTGATGTCACATCAGGAATTTTATATTATAAGTTCTTATTTCCATTATTTGTAAAAATTAAACCAGAATTTATGATTTCAAAGGGCACCAATTGAAAAAAATATCGTAAAGTATTCGTGGATAACTGATCTTTCAAATACGGCTGCGCCGTCGCGCGTCGTGCTCGAAAAATCGCGCGTGTTACAAAGACCTTTTTATCACTTATACTTTAATATACTATTTTGTATTTTTTCGCCTGGATCTTCTGAATATTTGATATATTCTGAATAAACCTTCAAATAACTTTATCAATATAATTTAAATTTTTGGCATAGAATTGTACATATATGTATAAGTATTACGGTCAATTTATTTTCAAAATATAAACAAGCCATCAATCACGTTAGAAATATAAATACAGATGTTATATGATAAGGGATTGCCCCACACAACAAGCTATGCTTAGGTGGCTTCTCTTATCTATGAAAATATTGTAAATATCTCAGTTATTTCATTCTCACTGAATGAACTACTCTATTCTTTTGTCTCTCTAATGATACGAGGCCTTAAATTTGTATTAAAATACCAACTGTAAAATGAAAAATGAAACTCCTCACACGAATAAAAAATTTAAATATTTTGAGGGCAGTAATTAATAGTGTCAGTGTAGACATTTCCTACACAATTATCCGGCATGGAAATGTCCTTTCATAAACAAACTGTTAGTAGAGGTGCCATCTATGATAAAACCACAATTACTCGTTTTGAAGAGAACTGACTTGACCTCTAAGAAACCATTCCTTTGATCGCCTATAACTCGTCAACCGTTGAAAATATCAAAAAAGTATTTATCAAAAAATATAGCTTGATAAGGGCTTCAAGACAATTTATAAAAGAGTACAGTCATAGTTGATTGGCAAAAGTAAAAATATTTCTTTTCAAAAAATTACTAGTACTTATCCAATAACTTATTTCAATAAAAAACAAACAATCAGCAAATTTCAAGATCTGGTAATTTTGGTAAAAGGAATATCTCTATTCTTTTTACCTTTTGTGCATCAAACGAATACCATTTCTTATGATTGAATATATTTATGAATTATATTAAAGGCATCACTGTCACTGTTTTTGTTCAAGTATTGAGGAAATCGTCTTTTGGAATGGCAGGCATGGACGATTTCGCTCCCGCCAGAGGCGCTATTTTAAGTGGAGGTCCTGAGTATCAAGTAAATACTAGCATATCACTTAAATTATTCGCTTCATATTGGAATCAAAAAAGAGAGGAGCAAACACATTCGGCCACAAAGAGCCGTTGATTCGAAGGTTAGTTGCTGGAATCGACGTTAAAACATCGGTTTCTAGGTTACCTTGTCCGCATTTTTTATATTTCTTCTGTTCTCTTCAATAAAAGTGATACTGATTTCTAGATGGTATAGCTCCTTTATTTAGTAATGGCTTTGCTTAAGGCAAATAAACTCTCATCAATATTTTATTTATTCTCTAAATCTACTCTACAACAAAATTATTCTGAGGCATGATTATAAATGAAAACTATACGTTCTCAAATTCCTATAAGCACCAACCTACACTTTTGAACAATACCAACAGGACCTCCACTGGCAGCAGCGTCCTCTATTTTAAGCTTGCGAGAATACATGCCATTGCTTCACGTTTCGTTAGCGCGAGTGGCTAACCAACCCAAGGTTTTCTATTTCACAACTTGTATTTATGCTCCCTCAGCTAGCCTTGCTCAATAATTAAAGTTTCTTGGTTCGCACCTTTTCTTTTAATTGCGTTGTCTTTTGATAACATATTTTTACTTGCTGTCATTAAAAAGTTAATAGGGCCGGTTTAATACTTTCAGATTGAACTCCGGATGGACTTACGGTTAGAATGGTAACCCCATAACCCTATTTGATGAATTTCATTCACATCTGAAGTTAACTGGAACCTAAAAAACTGGCTCTTAGTGGTTCTTCCCCTTGTATTTTTATGAATAGGATCCAAATCCAGATCCAGATCCGGTTCGTCGTGACCTTGTGTATCTCTGTTATTGCTTTCCGTACAAGTCGACATGATACCCCTGGTCTGGGGCAAGGATTTTAGCGTTTTCCAAAAGTATCTTATAATCCCCTTCACTGAGCGAGTGTTCCGCTACTGCCGACTGGTCCGTTTTGCCTAATCTACAATTTCTCAGATGTTATTTTAGTCTTGTTTCCACTGATATTTTCGTGGTTCCGACTTACAGTATCGGAAAGTTTTCATCTTGGGTATGGTGGTTTCATAAGAGCGTATGGAATAGCTTGCTATATGTTGCGAGAGCATTACAATTTCTCCTCGATTCGCTCGATGAAGGGATATCGGCGTGAGCTGTGTCGCATTGCCACGTGGTCCGTTATTGCGTCAGGTGGGATACCAGGAGGAGCGCACAATAGTGCGCCTCTCTTGTTTATGTATGGTATTATCATATCATTGCGTTCCTTGTTGCTCGCCTAGATTTCTGTCTATACCCCGAACAGTTTTCGATACTGTATACCCCAGATGAAAACTTTCCGATACTGTATACTTCTCTACAAGTACACGGTATGCGGTATACCCCCGCAGCCGATAGTGGGTCTTTTTTGTCTTTTGTTGACCTGAGGTTTGGTTGTATTTTCTTGGTCGGCTTGAAAACAAATTTTGTTATGTGTTTCACCAAAGAATTTTCTGAATTTGTCAGTAACCCTGGGGATATACGGTAGGTATGCACGTGCAACCTCTACACTATATTCATTCGATCTCCAGGATACTTGATGCTCCAAATCTTGTAGATGCTCCGGTTCACATATTCTTCTGGCACATTCTGTCAATGTGGAGATAATTCCTCGCTTTTGAATCGGATGATGGTTCGATAGTGCATGAAGATAACTTCCGTGTGTGTCGGTTTTCGGTACATTTTGTCTCATGCCACATATTTTGATGAGTAAACCTAAGAAGGCTATCCGCTGGTCCTAAGTTCACCATACATGGGTTGTTTTTAGGGGTGAAGCCAAAGTCTTTTCAATACGGATTATTGTGGATTTATGACACATGGAACCTCTACTAACAGTTTATGAAAGAAAATGTAACTGCCGATTTATTGGTAGCTCAGTGGTTGAGACTGTCGCGTTCAAAACCATTGACTGCTGGTCGGCTAGGTTCAAATCCTAGCGACTACAGATTTTTATCTGATGGTCCGAGAAAGTGCTAGGAATGGCACGTTGAAAGCTAGGACCTCGTTAATCCTTGGCTCGCACAAGTTTCGAGTTTTAAGGGGACGAAAGACGGTTATGGGAAAAGAGAACTACATTTCACAAGAGTACACATATGAAATAAATACTCACTTTGGACTTTTCAGATCCCGATGTATGATTTTATGACTATGAAGATAATGCATCCCGTTGGCGATTTGCTTCGCCCATGAAACTACCCTGTTTATAGTAACAATATTTTTCTGATTCTTCAGTAGATCGAAGAGAGGCCCATAAGGGCAGAATTCCATAACTATACAGTAGCATGAGGGTTCTTGCGTACATACTCCTTTGAACTTCACTATGTTGGGGTGGTTTAATTTTCGGAGATTTCGTATATCCGTTTCTTTCAGATCGGAGACCTTTTTGACTGCCACTTGTACGTTGTTGAGCAGTCCAGAAAAGACCGCACCCTGTCCTCCGGATCCGAGGAATTTGAGGTCCGTTATGTCCTCGAAGGGAATTTCCCAGGAATCTGAAAAATCCAAGGAATTGAATCACCTATTAAATACTGTGATCCCCTCGTACTTTTAAAATGAGGAATGTACCAAGAATTGCTACAATTCCAGTCGAAAAATTCATTGAAATTGGTCCTAAATCTCAAAAAACAACTCAAGAGCGTTAGCGTAGTGGTGTTTTAAGGATTTACTTCTAAATAGGGGTGAAGTACAGCGAGTATCAAAAAATTTGCAATATATGGGAAACTATTTGTCAAAAATGTTCCCCAAAAAATTTGTTATTTATGGAAAACTTGCATATGAGTTATCGAAATTTTAAATGACCTCACACGGTTTCAATGGAAAATTGGCTTTCAGTTTTTCTCGAATTATTTATATATTGTAAAATTCGGGATGCGTATCAAATATCTACATTGGGCCAATGCAATAAATTCGACGGTTTATATTATATAGGGTGCTGAAGTAAAGTATTCCAAATTTTCAAAACAACTAGTTTTTTTTTTGTCATTTGTCATTTGTCGTTCCCTACTCAGCACTGAATTTTTTTCCAGCCACATTGCGTCGGTGCCAAGTTATAAATTTTTTCGAAAAAATACTTAGTGATGCAGGTTCTGAATGAAAAAACTGTATTACGATGTTTCTTTCAAAGATCTGAATTTTTTCTGGTTAGTGATATAGAGGCTACCAAAGTAGCGTGTATTTTGATTTTGATAATTATGTATGCCCATACAGGTTTCTTCAAAATAATTAATACTTTCATTTTCGGTCACTTCGATTTAAGTTTATGCGATTATGTTTTTATATTTTAGAAAATTAAAGAAATATCAGTTTAATATTTTAAATTTCATACAAAAGGAAAAAATAATTGAAATGACCAAATCAATCAAACTTATCTGAAACTCAGAAGCCTGCGCACAATGCACGCAAATAATTAATTCCGCAGAACATTTTTTGCTCAACTCAAAGTCCGACAGTCATCAGTTTAGTTATTTATGCAACAAGTACAAAAAGTAGGTGCAATAAACTCTTTTGCACGAGTTTCCTACAATATTTTTTCTACGTTCATGCAAAAACCAGAAAATGTTTCATTTAGGTGGCACTAAACTGTAAGGAAGATATTGTTTAAATCTATCTGCTAAAAGTAATTCAAAAACATTTTGTGTAATTCAGATGATATTCGAAGGAAATAATTTTATTTTTAACAAATTGCATTTTCTAGTAATTTCATAGTCCATTATATAGTGAATATGATGAAAGATGCAACTATTTAATACGTAATACAATCTCACAGAAAATAGGCTAAATTTGGCGTCGATTTGAAAGTTTATGTCTGTCATGATGACAGAACGCTATAGTAGAATGACAGATGAGTGCAATAAAGTCTTTATTGCACTCAGTGCAATAAAGAGACAGTTAACACCAAATATAGTTCAATAAAGTTGTGTTTTTTGCATGAACGTAGGAAAAATATTAAACGATCAAAAACATCCAATCGTGACAAAATTAGATCCAATCAATTGGTTCGAATGAAAACAAGTATCATACCTTGAGCGTTTTTGTTTTCAACAACCCCTTTTCCGATAATTGATAAAACGGGCCTGAGGCAGCCAAAAATGCCGTGCATCCACCCTTGTTTGAGGTTGTATGCGGGTTGAGGGGTGTCAGGTGAACTGTCTTGGCAAGTCGTCGGGATATTAACGGCATATTCGTTGGCTATTTGTGGCAGAGTGAAGTCTTCCTTGATAGGCGTAGCGCTGGAAAAGCAAAAAAATGGGTTAAAATATTAATTTTATGTTTCAGATTGCTCAAAAATACTAGTAAATGTTATATATATGTTATATATATATATATAAATAGTGAATATATATATATATATATATATATATATATATATAAATAGTGAAGAATTGCTTCTGACATCTACAGTCAAATAGCGGAAACTTAATTTGGATCAAACCCTACACCAAAGACAGATGATCATCTGCTACATTGACAGGCCGACAACTGTTTAGTAATACTGACCAACCTAAGGTTCCATAAAGTTTCTAATGCGTTAGGAGGAACGCAAAGACAGTATAAAGGTGTTACAGATATAGGTGAAGAGAAAGAGTTTTCGATTTAATTCACAAGAGCTCCACCATCCACCGACAGCTGTTTCGTGGTCTACCATTGGTCAGGGAGGCTTTATGGAGTCTCTTGGAATTAAATTGAATACACTGAAATAGTTGTGCACTAACACAAAGAAGTGTCCATAAAGTAACCCCCCTGTGAACTTTTGAACGGAGTAGAATTTTTCTTTGAAATTTTTTTTGGTTGAATGGTAGTTTCTAAGCTACTTTTTGACAATGATGAAAAAGTCTCTTTCAAAATGGCGCCATTTTGAAATATTGTTTTAAATTGCATGGGGGGTCGAGTGATATCTCATTCGTCTTTCAATCGTCTTTCAATTCTCTATACGACAGCAAAATTTCAAACAAAAATTTATGGTCCAAAACAAAATGGCGGTACATTATTTTAGAACTCTTACAAGAGGATCCTTTCGAATAAATGGCTATTAAAGAGCTTTAGTGCAATGATAATAGTTATTTAACGAACAAATGTATTAATAAGGGCGATTAACAATCGAGATATTTTAACGCGTGAGTGGAGCGAGCGCGTTAATGTTCGAGATTGTTGATCGCCATTTTAATTCATTAGTTTGTTACAAAACTTTTCCGTCGACCGTAGTTTTCAAAAATAGATATATATTACTTTCAATGTTTATTTATTCAACGATACGATAAAAAACAATCACTGTTTCCTTTTTATATCAACTCAAAAATAGTTTAATTTTCCTTCGGTGTAGTTTTTATTTTATTTTTTCAAATTGAAACAAAAAAAAACAAAAAACTTTGCCCTCGTGTGGGTTTGAACTATCGACCTAAGTATCGGCTGTCTGACTGAATTTACCATTACTGCACCAGACTTCTTTGATTTTATGTGACAACTACTGGTATATTGAAGAGTCTCTGAAATTTTATTTCATAATTGACAAATAAATAATGACAGATAGTACTAACCAATATAAAATGTATTAGAGCAATGTATGTTGGGTTGCATAGCAAATTGATTAATAGAAAATCATTCATTAACAGGGGTCATTAATCAACGATTTTTAATGCGATAATGGTTATTTAACGAACAAGTGCATTAATAAAGGCGATTAACAATCGAGATATTTTAACGCGTGAGCAGAGCGAGCGCGTTAATGTTTGAGATTGTTAATCGCCATTTTAATTCACGAGTTTGTTACAAAACTTTTCCGTCGACCGTAGTTTTCAAAAATAGATATATCTTACTTTCAATGTTTATTTTTATAATGATACGATAAAAACAATCCCTATTTCCTATTTATATTAACTCAAAAACAGTTTAATTATCCTTCGTGGTAGTTTTATTTAATTTTTTCAAATTGAAAAAGAAACAAAAAAAAAAGCTGCCTGATGTGGGTTTGAATTATCGACCTCTGTATCACGCATCAGCTGTCGGCCCAACTTTACCATTACGCCACGAGACGATGTAATTTCACGTGACAACTACTGGTGTATTGAATATCTCTGAAATTTTATTTGGGAATTGACAAATAAATAATGACAGATAGTACTAACCAATCTAAAATGTATTAGAACAATGTATATTGGGTTGCATATAAGCAAATCGTTGATTAATAGAAAATCATTCATTAACAGGGGTCATTAATCAACGATTTTGAGTGCGTTAAAAAACATCATAAATGAACGGTCGACGGAAATATATTTTTTCGTTTCTGCAAGAGCTTCTTGTTACTTAAATTGGGAGATGGGTGCCATATTAGAAAATAATTCAAATAAGTAGATAAGTAGTGTAATACCTCGTTTTATTGAATCTCAGCAATTCTCAGAAATCATGTCCCATATGCAATTCTGAGGGACAGAGAACAATTGTAGATATCAAAAATAATTTTTCCATTTCAATTGAGCTCGTTTAAAGCCATTTAAAAAAATAGACTAAATCGAGTATAAAAGTTCTAACATAATGTGCCGCCATTTCGTTTTGAATGAAAATTTTTGTCTGAAATTTTGCAGTCGTATAGAAAATCGAACAATTTGAATGAGGTATCACTCGATAAAAAATCTTTCAAAATGGCTCCTGTTTTTTCTTATACCCGTCGTAAAATATATTTTAAAAAGTCGATGTCGATACACGTTGTTGTGATAAGTGATGGTAAGTTCTTTTTCTTCATTTATGTGAGAGGGTAATCAAAATCTGGATGATGCTCTCTGAGTAAAACCGGCGTAGACACATTCACGGAATGTGGAACTTCATTATGCAAATTTTGTGATCGGGTAACCCTAGAGAAAAAGCCTGAAACCCGTCGATTTTTAATCTACTTCGCATTCTTCCAAATATTCCTTATCTGTATATCAATCACTACATTAATGGATTTTTCTGATTGTAATATAGCAAGTTTCCATAATTATTTCGAGAAAGAGGAGGGTAAAAGGGTATTTTTCAATCAAAATATTCGATGGTCTCCTGTTTTTCACTATTTTTACAGATTTATAGAAGAGGATAGAAGAGGATCCGGGCACGCCGATCAACATTTTTTTGGCGTAATTTTCCGAAACCGTAGGAAATTTGGCCGAATTCCTATGCGTTCTCTATCTGACTTTCAATGAGACAGGATATAATCTTTTCCCAATAACAATTCGCCGATCCCATATATTTATTTCATTGTTTTCACGGATTTTTTCTAATTTTATTTCCGCGAGTTTTCGCAAATTTTTTTCGATAAGGAGTTTGATCCCCCCTACCGAGATACTCCTTTGGCCGTATATTTCAATTTCCGAATTTCTGCGCTTTCTCTGCCTAGCCTTTGAAGGAGCAGGAGGTAACATTGTTTGAAATTAATACCTGTGCAAAACTGCAACTCAATCGGATGCCAACAGGTTCTTAAAAAATGGATTGCAAGTTTTGAACCGGAAAGACGAAGGACAATACGACAGTAGAATATACAAACAAAGTAAGTTAAACAAAAGCTTATACAGTAAAAAAAAATTGAGTGTGATTTTAATCACTGGGTTTCACAATGGAAAACTACAACAAAATATCATTGGCTTATTAATTTCATCAGGCACTTGATAAAATGTTGTGAATTTTGCTAAAATAAGTGAACATTAATGTAATTCCGGTGTTTTTTGGAAAGGAAATTTGAAATATCATTCAAGAAAAACAGCAGAAATTCACAATGAAACGGGTTTTACGGTGCTTTTATACACCGTTATGCAAAATTTACACCGATTTACATGAAATTAAAACCATAGTAATGATACTTGATAAAATGGTGAACAATTTGCTAGAATAAGAGAATGTGAATCTAATTTTGGTGTTATTTACTATTTCTGAGTAGTTTATTCAGGAATGACACCAGAAATTCACAATTAAAAAGGTTTCACGGTGCCTTTATACAACGTGATGCAAAATGTACACCGATAACATGGAATTGACACAATTTTATCAGGTATATAGTATACCTATATAGATAAGGTGTTAATTATCATCAGACATGATTGTAGTCGAAATATTACTCCGACTTTATGAGATGTATATTCAAGAAAAACACCAAGATGTTGTAATGGAACAAATTTAACGGTGCCATTGTGCACTTCCTTTTGAATGAAATAACAATAACGTAAATTTGAATCACACTCGGATTGTGATAAATCCTACCTAAATGAAATATTAATGAAGACAATGATGTTGCAGCTAGTAAATTTCACCAAATTCACTGTCATGTCGTCATGTGTGGCCTGCATCTATCCAGTCGAAATTATCAGTAGAATACTCCGTTCCTAGCAGTTCACCATTATACGATAGTACCCAGCGCATTCACTAGAGGTCCCACTCTACAGGACATCTTTGTTTGCACAGGGCATATGAGCTTAAGATACGAACGCGACCGTTGTAGCATGTTTCAGGCAGCACAGAAAAATCCGACATAAAGGAAAATACCGAGACAGCAGAGCCCGACCGCCGCGGCGCGCCGTTCACTACAGGTTGAGCATTTCTTGGGCCAACCGCCAGAGGCTTTTGGTGTCGTTAATTCACACCGGATTGTTTCAAGGTAAACACTGATTGGTGTTATTTGGTAATAAATAAACCAGAAGAGGCTCTTAGACTAGTGTTTTATTACACCAAGATATACAAAAAAAACACCGAATTTATACAGTGTTTGTCATGTTCAAAGTATGAATATATTTATGAAATTGGTGTTAAATTTCACCTGTTTCTTACGTATGTATAGACCAGAACACTTCATTTTACACCATATTGGTGTAAATTTCACCTGTTTCTTACGTATGTATAGACCAGAAGACTTCAATTTACACCATATTGGTGTTCAGGAACACTCACTACTATTGTGGATTAATTAAACTTATATTACTTCCACATGAAGAGGTGCTATGTAAGACAGTAGAAGCAGTTTCTTCTAAACCATGGACAATTAACACCACGATGGTGTTTTCTAAGACTTTTTTCAGGTGTGGCATCTGATCATTCCGAATTAAATCAACACCATGTACAGTATTTCATTTTACACCATAATAGAACGGTGTGAAATATATGTCGGTGCTATTTTCCACTATAATTATCAGGACTTGTATGGACACCGAATGGTGTTATCTGGTGTTATTTTTTTTACAGTGATTACTATATTTGAATGTATGGGATTGACTCGGGAAACACTGTATTCTTATTGAGTAGTAAACAAACGTAGCAACCCCCTTTATATAACGTCACCTTTTGGTAAAAAAGAAATACTTAGTTTTAGATACGTTGGAGAATTGAATAGTTTTTATGCGTCTAGTCAGCAAGTCTGTTCCGGTTAAACTTCCGTAGTATTCGAACAGGGGTTGGCCTGACGTAAAATATTCGAAATCGATAAGCCAAAGACGTAGGCGACGATCCCATTCAGAATAGACGAAAATTCAATGAATGTTCAGGAAATCTATTTCAATCTGAATGATTTCGGATCATAATTACCCCGTGTTTCAGGAAAATATTTCTCGTGGCTTTGTAAAACGTTCTCTCCTGATTTTTTGTTCTTTAGGCGTTGCGTAACAGTTTTGAAGATTACAAGGATTTTTTCAAAAATATACTAACTGATCCAAATAACTTACTCAGATATCTATATATTTTGATGGTTTAATTTACTTTTCATTCAAAAGCTAATAATGGAATTGAGATGAAAATTTGTATGGACAGATTGCCTGAAGTTTTCAGTTCGAATACGAAAGCGGAAAGCTTTTGGATCTGTAACTCACATCTAGAGAAACTATTTTTTACTTTTTAGCGCATTTCAATAAATGCGTGTATTTAAAAAATTTTTATTATTATTTTAGTTTGTGCTTTTAGTTTGCTACAATCTCTTGGTACCTGCGGGTAGGCCTAAGCCTGTAGCTGGAATTTACTTACACTTTTGCTTCCGGATAGCTCTGAACGGAGAGGGGTTGCTGGGTAAATGACAAATGTATATTATATCAATAGAATCTATTCTGTCTGAATGCAAAGAACAGAGGGTTCTCAGATCAGTATGATATGTTAAATATGGACAAGACTATTCATAGCTTTGTTCACCAAAAGTATACTTGTGGTTTACAGGTAGGAGACTAACTTAACAATTATCAAATTTTATGAATGATCTCAAGTATGCTATATTCGTTTCCAGGTTCTTCCAGTGGTCGAGGTATTCCGAGGAAGGTATGGTCAAGATGCAGGTAAAGCAAAACAAAGCGCAGTGCAGGTAAAGCGAACCAAGCTCAGTGCAAGCGAGCGAGCAATCATGCAGGTTGTAAATAGGAATGATCTTACTTGTTGTTTAGACGTCTCTGGGTGATCGAATGCAGGTTGCTATACGTCATTCGAACAGCGACGAGCAGGTAGGGTTAAGCACGCTACTATGATAGGTATATACTACAGTGCTCCAATCAATTGCAGTTCGACGTCCTGACAGGAACAGCCCTAAGTATATGGTATTCCGAGCAAAAGCAAAATGGATGCACTACCTACAGTGAAAGCAAGCGGAAAAAGGCCAGAAATGAAACAATTTAGAAGAATTGTCAAAGACAGCAGAAGAGGAAAGGTACGGAAGAACAAGATGACCAGGAGAGTGGGGCCCTACCTTAGATGGGGTGTGGCCTCATAGATTTCGGTTGTATTTTATATTACTTCAAAATCCTCATATAAATGAGAGTAATTATCTACAGATAATAATAAAGTTATATGTATACTACTTATATTTATTTCGACTAAAAATCCACAAAATAGTGTAAGAAGCACACGCTTCACGAAGGTTAGCCAAAGAATAATTCTATTCCTTTTTTTCTTATTTTCCGGAGGGAAAATGGGTATTTTTAACCTCAGGTCTGTCAAGATTTGACAGGTAAAGAAGAAGAAAGTATGGTGTTGAAGAAGGGATACTGATCTGATGTTTCTGTTCCAAAACTAGAAATCTAGATGGTGAGAGAGATAAAGACAGAGAGAGATAGAGAGAGAAAGAGAGACAAACAGTAATTATGCTTCTGGGTCATTGATGTTTCAAACCCGTAACAAGTTAGTACGCATTGATCTATGGATTTCAGAGAAAGCATGATTATTACAAGGGCCGTTTCCTATGAGCTCTTCAATGAGAAAGCCACCTTCATCTGTCAACAAACGCCCCCACATACCAATTTTCAATATAATCAGACCATAATCACAAAACTCATCCGCCATTTTTAAGTCGCCATCTTGAATTTCTCAATTTTAATGAAAGAATCATAATATCCGACCCAGAAAACCCCCATACACCAGTTTGAATATAATCGGATCATAATTACAAAACTCGTACGCCATATTGCATTTATTTATGATTTTGAAGAAAAATTCATAATCTCCGACCCCGAAAACCCCCATATACCCATTCAGAATCGAATCGAACCATAATCAGAAAACTCATTCGCCATATTGGAGCCGCCATTTTCAATTTTTCTCCAATGAAAATGTCATAATGCATTATCATCAGAATTATGAACATCTGCCAAATTTCAAATCAATCGGATGATTAGAAGTGTGTCATATTTTACTTGCAAGATTTGATAACAGACAGATACACACACACACACCCACGCCATTTTGAAAGGTTTTTTTAATGGCATAGGGGGTCGAGTGATACCTCATTCGAAACGTCTTACAATTCTGTATACGTCCCCAAAATTTCAAACAAAGAGAGTAACCCCACCCCTTTTGAACGGATTGGAATTCTGTTTTAAATTTTTTTTTCTTAGTTGAATGGTAGTTCATAAGCTTCTTTATGACAAAATTTTTTTTTTTTCAAAATGAAGTCTGTCCGCCATTTTGATTTTTTTTTAATGGCTATAGGGGTCCACTGATACATCGTTTTAATTGTATTTCAATTGTCTGCACAACAAATTTGAACAAAAATATTCATCCAAAACAAAATGGCGGTACATAATGTTAGAGCTCTGCTATGAGGATCCTTCGGATTAGTTTTGAATAAGTAGATTAACCAAAAAAAAACAGATTTCTAATCCGTTCAAAAGTTAACAGGTGTTAGGTTACTCTAAGAGAGTTGTTACATTATGTACCGCCATTTTGTTTTGGATGGATATTTTTGTTCGTAATTTCGGGGGCGTATAGAGAATTGTAAGACGTTTCGAATGAGGTATCACTCGACCCACCATGCTATTTAAAAATAGAAAAGTAGCTTAAGAAGAACCATTCCACCAAAAAAAAAATTCATTCGAGGTTTTAAATCCGTTCAAAAGTTAACAGGAGGGAAGTTACTTTATGGACACACTGTATAGTACCATTTGTACTAATTTCCCTCTCATAATTCAGAATAGAGACCACAACCTTTAACCGTTAAGTGTCGTAAATTGTAGCTGTCCATTACTTTTTTAATGACCTACCTATTTTAAAGATAATGATTAATGTAAAAATTTATAAAAATAATTTTTGTGAAACTGTTTATATAAGTATTTTGTCTCTGAATACCCAAACGTATTTGGACAAATAGTTGATATTATCAATAAGTAGTAATTATAGAGACCAAATAAATAGTTTTTAATAAGTAAATAGTGATAATATTCGTCTCGACTGAATTTTGGGTGAAGGGCTACGGCTGTAACATAAAATTTCAACGCTCTTTAGCGGCTACACGGTTTGGACAGACTTAGTGGTTTAAGTGTACAATTTGTAGCATATTTAATGTAATTTTATTATTACAGGAATTGTATTATAGGCATCATGTTGCGGCGCGACTTTACAAATAACACTACATAGAGGGTTGTTTCTGGAAAATTTAATAATCGATTTTGACATATGTCACGTGACCACCATTATAGCGGCAATTTTTGAAAATCCATTACGACTAAGCAAAAAAAAGGGTTATATTTAATTACTTATTATAAAATCATTTACTATAATACTGTACAATATCCACCTGAAAACACTTGCATATGCAAGTTGAAACGTCCTGAAAAAACACTGAATCAATCATTAAAACAATAAAGTCCGCGAAGAAAAAATCTACATTTACAATGTTATTCTTTGAAAATCGTATTACATAGACAGTAGTGGAGATTTGACAAAATTACTTGAGATAAATACAGGAGGTAGTTAAAACATATGTTGACAAATGTGAAATTTAAACTTCCAAAACTGAACAGAAGGCGTGAATCAATCAAGTTTGCCGAAAAATACCCTGAATTTTTTCCTCAAAGCACGCCCCTGTTAACCTACACTCCACCTCCATTTCTGGACTTTCCATTTCGTGGTCGATACCAAACGATACGCGATATGAATACTACGTTTCAAAAATGCAAACAAAATACGGTACATGAAAATGATACAATTACATACGTACAATTAGTTTATTTCATGTAAGTGTCTGATAGTTATCTTAGATTACAAGTGGAATCGTTCAAAGACATTTGAAGGAATGGAAAGATTGACAGTATCTACGGATAATGCATTTCGAGAAATCAAATAGAATATGTATCAATAATAAGAAAAATTATGATTTCAGATTTATTTGTAATAATAGACACGATATACGTAATTCCAAATTAATTTCGAGAACAGAGCAAATTAAATAAATAATAAAGTTTTGGTAGTCGATGGCCTCACGTACAAAGAAGCCTCATTTCTCGAGCAAAATTCTCATAGAGTGATATCCAGCGACGGCAAGACTCGTCTCACAGTATACAGGGTGTAACCTAAGTACGTTAAAATATTCAAGTTTCGTATTCCTGAGACACTTTTAAGAAAAAAGATTAAATAAACTTGTGTCCGGAAAGGCTTCGTTTCGGATATACAGGGCGTTGAAATTGAATTTTTTTGTACGCTTTTTAGAAATTTTTAATAACTTTTGCAAAAATTAAGTTATTTGCACGAAATTTGGTACCCGGGGTTTTTTTGACGTGGGAAGTCATAATTTCGTATTATTTTTCATGTAACATCTAGAGGGCGCTGCGTAGGCTGTCATCATTTATTTCAAATTGCCCTAACATTTTTGACAGTAAACTTTTGGTACTTTTCATGAAAAAATCTTATTTCCACACCTTTTCTAATTAAAAAAGGTACACTTTCTCAACAACGCTGGAGGTGATCTTTTTCGAGATATTTACAATTTTCTATATCAATGTTACTTAGCTCCTAGGGCGCTAAGTGAAGTTGCTCAGAAAAATTTCAACAATCTGTATCTCGAAAACGAATCATTTTCCGATAAACATTTTATTGGAAAAAAGTTGTTTATTTTGACGAGATCTACCACATACTTAGTTTTTGGAATGTTCTCAGCAACTTCACTTAGCGCCTTAGGAGCTAGGTAACATGCATCAATATAGAAAATTACAAATATCTCGAAAACGATCACCTCCAGCATTGTTGAGAAAGTGTACCTTTTTTACTTGGAAAAGGTGTGGGAATGAGGTTTTTTCATGAAAAGTACCAAAAGTTTACTGTCAAAAATGTTAGGGCAATTTGAAATGAATAATGACAGCGTACGCAGCGCCCTCTAGATGTTACATGAAAAATAATACGAAATTATGATTTCCCACGTCAAAAAACCCCGGGTACCAAATTTCGTGCAAATAACTTAATTTTTGCAAAAGTTATTTCAAAAAGCGAAAAAAAAAATCAATTTCAACACCCCTGTATGTCCGAAACGAAGCATTTCC